>WOXC01005197.1:0-717872 GCA_011680675.1 Gymnobelideus leadbeateri | reverse complement strand
TGAAACTAAACTAATAAATTAATTTAAAAAAAAAAAAAAGTTACGACGGAAACCGAGAACAACGCCGTATGGAACCCTCTTCTGGGCAGCGCGGAAAGTTAAAAATCACTTGACTTCTTGACTCTTGAAGCATTCAAATTTAAGCCATTAGTGAGGGACACTCTGTTCTAATAAACAGATTTTGACATTTTTTAGGCACCTGGAGAATTATATGAGAATGAGAGCAGGTAAGGAGCAAGTTAAGGAAGGTTTTTTTATAGATGATAAATGAACAATTTTGAGATGGAACTACTGGCATTGAGTTTGCTTGTTAGGAAGACTTTCACTATACCCTTGCAAATAGGCATGCCTGTTTATAAAAAAAAAGTCACCACAAATGGACCCTAATAGACCATAATCATTTTTGCACACTCAAACCCACAGAACCTTGTTTTAACTTTCTAAAAACTTGGCAATAAGCTTAGGGAGGGAATGAGAGGGTAGGGGAGGAGTCAGAGGAATGGGAGGAGCAGAATTTTCCCCTAAACATTGTCTTTAGCAATTTACTCCAATGCACAGCACTATGTTCAGACATCCAAAAATTTCTGAGGCCTCCCAGTTTTTCTGAAGCACTTGGCCATGACCAAAGATAAATATGACTTATGGAGAAACTTTACAAATTCACCAGAGAAAATAAGATTAAAAAAAAACACTCAGAAACAGACCAAAATCAACCAAATTCATTTTACACTTGTTACTTTCCATACTTCACTCTTAAACAATGTCCATGATGAAATATTCCTAATGCTCGGCAAAATTAAGATACAAAGAGGTAAGTAATCTACAGAAAAGCAGGTTTGAATAATAAGACAACCCTGAATCTCCTTCCCTGCTTTTCAGAGGTGGTGGACAATGGGTATACAATACGTATGTACTGTCAGACATGGTCAATATGTAGATATATTGATTAGCTTTACAGGACTTTTTTTTAATCCTCTCTTTTTTAAGTCTGTTGGTGGGTAAAGGGGAAGAGAAAGGAAACATTTAGAAATGAAGGTGATATACAAGCAAAAGATATCCCAAAAATTTTTTTAAGAAAAGCCTTTTCCTATAATCAGATGAGAAAATTATATTTACTCAATGATTATTTGTTTCAACAGTGTGCCTGTTTAGTCAAACATTTCTCCTGGAAAACAGAGCAATGAAAAGAGCAAAATCTTTGGATTCATAGAACCTTGATTAGATGTTGGCTCTGCTATATATTACCTGCGTGACTCTGGGTAAGTCATTTAACCTCTAGAGCTTCAGTGTCCTTATCTGGAAAATGAGTGGTTTGGATTAGAAGGTCTCTAAGAACCCTTCTGGCTCTAAATCTATGATCCTATGACCTCACTAGGATTTCTTCCCTGACAGCTGAGGCTTGAAGAGCTGGTGTCTTGTCAGGAGGAGATCATCAGAAGGCACTGAAAGAAAATGCCCCCCAAAGTTAAAAGAAATGCCCCCAGCACCCTTTTATATTTAGCTAATATACTACCAAAAATTCTGCATTTTTTTAAATATTAAAAACTCCAGAACTTTGAAAGTTTTCTTTTAATCAGAGGCTTTGGTATTTTTACACGTGTTCTAATAAAAGACCTATCCAATGAAATTTCTTACAAAAACACTAGCAAGTTTAGCAGAGGCCTAGCCAGATGATTAATTAAAAATCTTGTCACATTAAGGAGGCAGGAGTCTTGTGTGGCTTAGATAAAGGTGAGCAGTAGCTGATAAAGAACAGGACAGAATGGGTTTTATATAAACACTTAAGGACATGCACATATATCCCCCTACCCATAAACACCCACTGAGCTGAACTCACTTTGGACCCAGGCTCACCCAAATCTGTGCCTGGGGCCAAGCAGCAAAGCCTGGAAGCTTGCAGGTTCCTTTTCACATAAAAATAGTCCTAATGAATAAAAATCACTTGGAAGCCTGCCAATGTTTCATGAAGCATAATTTCTAAATTCAGCACGTTCCTTTCTCCCCACACACCCCTCTGTCCTCAACAGCCATCCCTCCCACCCCCTTTCCTCTCTAGGTATGTTACTTATGCCATTGCAAATGAAAGGTAACATTTTAAACTCATGTTACAAAGGTTCCTTAAATCTCGGACACCTAGGACCAACAAAGCCTGCTTTCTTGCTCCCTGAACCCCAGGAACCCTCAGTGCTATGCAAGGAGACAACGATAACATTAGAAGATATTATATATTCCCAGGGGCACTGAACTCTGTTTCCATGTGGGTGTTTTGGGTTTTTCTGGGGGGAGGAAGTAAGGGTAGGAGGGGTTCCCTCCTTCTTCACAATCTAATGAAGGAACACAAGAAGGTAAGACCCTGGCATCTTTGCTCTGGAATTTGATCACATGGATGGGATGGCCAGCAGGCTTCCCCTTGCCTGTCTCCTCTCTCTCTCTCCCCCTTCAGGGAGAGTTTGTTGCAGCAGGACAGCCCTAGGCTCTGCTCAGAGGAGGATCAGGGCAGAAATAAAGTGCATTGGCAAACTCTGCGGGGGGAACTCACACAGAGTCTTCCCCACACTGCCCTTGGCACTTGCCTGCCCTCTTCATTTCTCAATTTCACGGTCACCAAAAATCACACATAAAAAGGCCAGTGAACTGGATGAATGTGGAAATTGAACAGCCCAACAAACCTGAAGAGGTGGTCAGTCCAGGTCAGCTTCAAGGCGAGCTGTGGCCAGGGGTGGCCAAGCTGGGCTGGGCAGGGTGGGGAAGGCACTGGTGGTCACAACCTCTCCTGGGCACTGGGAGGGGATGAAAGGGGGCTTCACATCTCCAAAGCTATCAATCGAGAAACTTCCACAGGCACTAAATTCAGGGTAGGAAAAAACAAAACAAAATAAAAACAGCCCAAATTAGTCAATGGCTCAATATTCTAGTTCATAAGTAGATTTCCTCCTAAATGAGTCATTGGAAAGTGCCTTTTTAAAAGGGTGTTTATTTTTCTTTTATAAAGCCTGAACATATTGCTCAGTACTAATAACATAGGGAACAAAGAGGAAAAATAAGGGTAAATAAAAGGAATCAAGGGGAAAATTATTGCACCTTCTAACCTAATAGCTGTTTTCCTAATTAAGATCCAATCTCAACATGCCACCCTCCCTTTTTCCTTCCCCTCCTCAATATTCTGGATGGTTATAATCATAGGATCACAGATTTGGAGCTGTAAGGTACCTTAAGCCAACTAAACCAAGTCCCTCCTTTTACAGAAGAGGAAAGTAAAGTCCAAGGAATTGAATGACTTGTTGAATGTAATGCAGAAAGTAATCCTGAGGAGGAATTTTAACTCAGATCCTCTGACTTCAATGCCACTTCTCTTTCCACTAACCCACAATTGGAAGGAGGAATAAAAAGGTAGAATTCAAGAAGGAGACTCTCAAAATACACTTCTGGTAAAGCCCAATGATTTGTGTGAGGAGGAAATGTCTACTAAATAATGGCAAAGAGCATAGCTACAGAAAGTAAGGACTAGAGATGGGAAACAGAAGAACAGAAAGACACAGTCAACACTAGAAGAAGGGCCTGGATTGGGGCCCAGAAGAAAGAATAGAGGGAAACACTCAGCCTAGCTCAAGAACTTCAGAAAAGGGCCCCTGAAAGGGCCATCCTCCAACTGAAGCTTTGAGTCACACTTTATCAAACAGATACATTTCAACAAGACTATAAAACAAATTGCTGAAAGCAAATTGTAATTTCCCATTGATTTCCATTATGAAACTAGAAATCTCCACTCTTCCAAAGTCTAGTATCCAATGCATCTGTGATATGACCAATGTAGGTATTCTTAGCAATAATGCAGATTGTAACTATCATGTGTTTGCACATTCTGCACAGCTCTTGACCATGTCTTTAATACTTTTGCCACAGAAGAGTGGACCAAACAGGCCAGTGCCATTCTCAAATTATCTTGACATCTTGATGCTAGCACAGCATTATCTATGATTATCCACATTCTAACCATGTGGCCAACCCTTCTTCATTGTTTAGAACTTTTTTATGACATATACTTTTTCCCTCTTAAAATTCCTTGTTTCTAATGTGTTGTAGCCTGCCCACCATAAACCTGCTACTGGGCTTCTCACATGCCCTTTATGTGATCACCAACTTCAATCTTAAGGATACCAGTTCCATGACTTATAGGCATACAATGTTATCAGAAGGACATTAGAATATAAAAGATGGACTTTTTGGTTAATCTTGGGGTCATTTGTAGAATGCTAGGCATTGCAGTTCAGCCCCAACACTGCCTACTGCACAGAATTATATGAACTCCAACATTCTTCAATCCCCTTCCCCCTTCATTCTCCTTTCCCTCAAACCATAGGAGCTTATTTCATGCTATGGATCCTAGTTTCACTAGTCCTACAGCTCCAAGTGGTAAAGAACAATGGACCCCAGAACTGGAATCACAAGACCTTGCATTAACTCCTGCTTTGTCTATTTATTAGTTGTATGCTCTTGGGAAAATCACTTATCCTCTTTATGTTCTGTGATCCTCAGTTAGCATAAAATTTCCTTTATCTGGGCATTTCCAATGGCTAATAAAAATATTTCATGGTATAGTGGACAAAGTTCTAAGACTGAAGTTTAAAAAACTTAGATTCAAATCTTGCCTATGACACTTACTACATGTATAGTCCTAGATGGGAAATTCCATCTCTGTACCATAAACAATAGCCCTGAACTTATCTACTAAGTCAAAAATTGATTATCTTTATGGAGAGAGTCATTGCCCTGGGAGATCATTTCTTGAATGTAACATATGACAGATTTTACAGATATTCATGTAATAAATGGCTAATAATTCTGGGTTGCAAGACAACAATTTATCAATAGATGCTGCCACCTAATAATACATGGTGAGAAAATTTCCTCAATTCAAAACTTCAGAATATATACATTTAATTCCCTAATTTGTCCATTATACATCTAAATTTTGTAAATCACATGTTCTTAAAATAAAATATCCCTAGTGTTATGGGAACCTGTGCCAAGGGATAGAGGCCTACAAAGAAGAACTGTTGAGGTTGAAAAGCCATCTCATGTCCTCAGATATGTATTAAACAAGAAGAAAGTAGATAAGAAAGCAGCAGTTGTATGTTTCTTATTCTAGGAATACAGAGGAGTCTCAAATACACACCCCAATCCAGTCTAAAGCCTGAAACAGGATAACTGGAGCAGGAAGACTAGGCCAAAATGAGGTGGTAGCTCCATGCCTCTGAACCTACAGAGTTTTCCAGCTGCTTAACAGTGGTTGAGTCCAAAAGAATACTACCACAACTCTGACCAGAGGCAAGCCCACAGTTGTATTGCTCAGTTCCAAATTCATACCAAGAACTTGAAGAGTTTAAACCAGGAGTGCAACATACAGACTTTCCCCAGATCAGACCAGTTTAGGGACAATAAAATCTTTCAGGTTCCCATCTTGAGCTGACCTTGAGATTCTGGAATAATATAACATTCGATACCCCCCTAAAAACAGCAGCAGGACTCAAACAGACCAAGCACAGCCCAGATATTTGCTACAGAAGTGCACAAAGGCTGGCCCTAATGCAAAACACAAAGGTAGGAAGTAAAGTTAGAAGAATAAGCAAACAAAACAAAAAGAATCCCACCATAAAGAACTACTGTGGTTATTGGGATGCTCAAGAAACAATCCCAGAAGAGAAGGATTCTAAAACAACTATAAGCAAAGGTTCAAAGAAAAATACAGCTTAGCTATAAGTTAGCCTAGAATTCTTAGAAGAAATGAAAGAAGGGTTTTTTTTTTAAGATTCAAAATTATTTTATAAATTAAATGAAAATTCTGTGGGAAAGACAGGAAAAATAAGAGTACTATGGAAATGACTGGAAAATAAATGAGAGGGACAGAATAACTGGAAAGGGAATTAACAGCTTGGCATAAGAAATGCAAAACCTTTCCAAGCAATAGACTCCTCTCAAAATTAGACTATACAAGTAGAAGATAATTATTTCATGAGACAAGGAATAAAATAACTAAGGAAAACAAAGTCAAAAGACTGAAAAATAGAAGAAAATGTAAGGTAGCTAATATCAAAAACAAGGGAACTGGAAAACACATAAAGTAAATATAATTTAAGAATCATTGTACTACCTAAAAGCCATGATTCAAAAAAAAAGAACTTAGACATAATGTTTCAAAAATCATAAAAGAAAACATTTTTAGATTTCTTTTTCTTTTTTTCCTCTTCTTTTCTTTCTTTCTTTCCTTCTTTGGAGGGGGGAAAGCAGGGCAATTGGGGTTAAGTGGCTTGCCCAAGGTCACATGGCTAATAAGTGTGTCAAGTGTCTGAGGTCAGATTTGAACTCAGGTCCTTCCTACTCCAGGGCCATTGTTCTATTCACTGAGCCACCTAGCCACTCCTATTTTTAGATTTCTTAAAAGTGAAAACAGAAAGATTCTACTTATCTCCTCCCGAAAGAAACCCCAAAATGAAAACTCTGAGGGATATAGCAGGCAAAATCCAGAACTTCTAAGACAAAGGTAAAATAGTACAAGCAGCCACAAAGAATTAAAATACCAAGGAGCCACAGTCAAGTTCACACAAGATTTAGCAGCCAGCACAATAAAGGAGCAGCGAGTTTGGAATACAATTTTCTAAAAGGCAAAAGATATAGAGTTAAACCAAAAACTATCTTAGAAAGCACAACTGAGTATATTGGGGGGGGGGGGGGAATGGAACTTTAATAAAAAGAGAAGACTTAGAAGCATTCCTGATGAAAAGACCAGTGCTAAGAAGAAACTTTGAAATACAAACATGAGAGTAAAGAGAAACATAAGATAAATACAAGTGAACAATCATAAGGGACTAAATAAGGATAAACAGTTTACATTCTAATGTAGGGAAATGATATATGTGTCCAATCAGAATGTAACATCAAAGATCATCTAGGAAGTTTTATATCACAGAGGACTTAAGAGGGATTTTTGATATCTTGATGATCATAAAAGAAGAAAGGAAAGGGAAGAGGTGGAGGAAATTATTTCATGCATTTGGGATACACAAATAGAAAATGATACAAACATCCTCCTTTTCCTCCAAAATGGTGAGGGGAGTAGAGAACCTCACTTCATCTGAATTAATCAAAAGAAAGAAAAATGCACACTTATATTTGGGTGCAGAAATACAATTCACTCAATCAGGGAAATAAGAGGTAAAAGGGAGATAGTTGAGGAAGAAATAAGGTACTGAAGATAATTTAGTGGAGGGTAGGTTAAGGGAAGGATTAGTTTTAAGGAAAGAAACAGAAGAAGTATATGATAAAGTAGTCTAAGGCTTGGAAATGTATGACTAGCACTGGGACAAATAGACAATGGATTTAAGAGTAGAGGACAGTGTAGCATTGAATTGGTTAACCATAGAGTCAAGATTAAAAAAAGTGGAAAATGAAATCAGAGCAGGAGTGATGGGCTAGGAGACCAATGGGTGGTAAAGGAAAAGGAGATCAAGGTAAGGATGAAAAATAGGAGTGAGAGGAATGGGACAGGGGGAAAATGGAATAATAGGAGGTTATGATCAAATAAAGAAATTTCAGAATTCTTCACTAAAGTAAAACATTTAGCGTTTTATCACTGTGATATAAATGTTGATGTCAAGGGTGTGATCATCCCTACATGTGTCTGAGGTAGAATGAAAGAGTAGATCATTGGACTTGAGGTCATGTCCTGTTACTCCAGGGCACCAGGACATGACCTCACCAAGGACAGTGAAGTGAACTCAAAATAAAGTTAGGAAGGTAGCTCTTAGGCTCAGTGTGTAAAACAGGTAAATGGCTGCAAGTTTCCAAAAGGACATGAAGAGAGAAGGGTCTTCTATAAATCTGGGGCTCCTGTACCTAAAGCTAAGGTTGCAAATCAAATTCTGGAAAATGTGAGACATCTAAACATCAAAACCTTTTATATTCAGTTTATGTGTAAAATGAGGGGGCAGAATTAGATAACCTCTAAGATAGTTTCCAACCCCTGTTCCAGGATCCCCTTGTGAACTTACTCTTTGTGGCTTGAGAGAACTAGGATAAACAGAAAGTTATTGATAACAGGGAATGGCACTTAAGTTTCAGAACCTCGTTTTCTTCTTCTGTAAAATAAGGTTTATAATATTTATACTACCATCCCCAAAACTGTTCAGAACAAAGCATTTAAAAAAAAAACTCCAGGTGCTATATACACTAAAACAATTATTGCATTCTTTGTCACTGAAAATATTCAAGTAGAGACTAGATAATAATACTAGCTTAAAATGCAGATAGTGGCTAGAACAATATTAAAGGAAAGAATAACCACTATAGAACAATGGAAAGTTGATATGGCAAAGAAGAGATTTGAGAAGATAGCTCTCCCAATTTCTTTACAAAGGTTGGAGGTCCATGCATGGAACATTGTAAATAGTTTCAGATTTGTTAAACATATTGATTTTCTTGGGGTTTTTTTTCCCTCTTTTTTCTTTCAAATATACTCTATTGCATGAGATGGCTCTTTGGGAAGGGAAAGAGATAACTTTTCATTTAGAAAATGGATAAACATACAAAATATACATTATGAATTAATATACATAAAGCACTTTGCAACCTTTAAAGGGCCGTATAAATGCTAGCTATTATATAACCACATACATGTGTATGTATGTATAACAGCATTTTATGGAAGGAAAATGGAAAATAAAGGGAATGCTCATTTATTAAGGCTTTTCCTCCCTCTCTTTTGGAAAGCACTGACTTGTCTTAATGATGATTTCTTTCTCGAAGTTAGAGGAAGTAAAATGGAATACTGCTGTCCTGGACCTGAATCTCCCTTACAGGAAGACATCCTTTTTCTGAAATAGAAATGGTAGCAGACTTGCAAAGAAGTGATCACTTCATCTTAGAATTCATTATAGAGAAGGGGGAGAGATCTGGATATAATCTGATATGCATAGTAAATTTGGAGAGAGCAGATTCGAAGAGTTCAGAGAAAGGAAAAATAGGATCCCCATGACATGTGGTGAAAGGAAGAAGGGAAGGAAGGGAAGGAAAGAAAGGAAGGAAGGAAGGAAGGGGGAGAGAGAGAGAGACAGAGAGAGACAGAGAGAGAAAGAAAGAGATCTGCTTTAAAGCTAATCACTGATAGAAGAGAGAATTAAAACCTAGGTTTGGTGTTCTTTCACTATGGAACTGCTTCTCATCTCAAATCTCTTTGCCATGTCCTGCCCCTCCCACACTTCCACTTTCCTAATGCTTCCCCTTACTGGCTTTAGTCCCTTGACAGGGAGGATCAAGTGATCCCTTCTACACTAGATTTTTTCCCCCCAAGGCTGTTTCCATAGGCAAATAACACATCCATATAAATATATCATTTCAAGTATGTTTGCATTTGGGGTTGGCTCTTTTTTTCCTTCCCCAAAAACCTTAATCCCCATAGAAAGAGGAGCCTCTCTTCTGACTTCTGGACAGGGGAATCCATTATAGCCCCTTGGGTTCTGGGCCCTCCCTCAGCTGTGAAGGATGGTTATTTCCCAGAGAGCCCTTCTTGTGTTTCCACTGACAACCCAGGCCTCTGTTCCCTGTTCTCCCCAGGGTAAGTGAACTCTAATGGTTGCTCTTCATCACAAACCAAAAGCTTGGTCTTGTTCCAGGGCACCAAGCAACAGCACTTACCAAAGGCTTAAGTTCAGGTTTTTGATGCTACGAGATGACGAGTCTCACTGGCAAATCACTGGACTCAGGTTCATCTTGGTGAATAGAACATTTCTGAACAACCATTCAAGAAATCCTTAAGGGGAAAAAATAGTCCTGGCTCTTAGAGGTGTTTGGGAAGAAAAGGCCTTTTGTTACAGGGTGTGTAAATGTAATCTAATTTTTAGTTAATCAGTGTATATACACTAAAAAAAGTCTAGTGTGGCTCCTCATTAGCTGATGGTCATAAAGAACCCAATTCCAAGACAGCATTAAGCCCCAACTAGCCCTGCCTGCACCTCAAGTTCAGTGATTATCAGCATGGGTTACATTAATCATTTTTAATGGCCATTCTAGGTTTCTCTTCTATTTTTTTTTAAAGAAGTCCTAGCTGGTTGCTAGTGTTTAAAAAAAGAAAGAAAGAAAACACCATCGTTTTGAATCCGGAAAGATAAAACAAAAAAGATCAGGGAAGAAACTGTGAAAGGAATCCAGAGAATAGGAGGAAAAGTAGTAGAGAAAGGGAAGAAAAGAGGAAGAACAGAGAAGTATGAAAGGAAAAGGGAAGAAAAGATAGAAGGGACAGGGAAAAAAATAAGAGAAAGCAATAGAAACGAAGAGAGAGAAAGAGGAAAGAAAGGACTGAATCACTTTTGCTAGGTATTTAACTTTTACGAGCAAAACAGACCTTCAAGAGGCGGCAGCATTTAAATGGATGCCTGCAGCGATGGGCAGTCAATGGTCTCTTTATTTGTTAAAGATGGATTATTTTAAATAAATTACAGAGCACTTTCCCTGAATAAACAGAGGCTCAGTAGCTGTGGCAGGCTATACATGCTTAATTGAGCCGCAGAAATCCTAAATGGCTACTGAGCTGTGGAACTGACTTTGATTTCCCTGATAGGACCTGATTCTTTGGGAAGGAAAAAAAAAAACCTGAGCCATTGAGGGCAGAAAGGCAACACTGCCTCGTGGAAAACAGAAAGCTTAATCAGGCCCATATACTTATAATATTTCACCAACCACAGAGGAGTCTTCCAAGAAGTGCACACTGAGAGGCTTCAGGAGGGAAAGGTCTAGGAGTCACTTTTATTTGAGCTCCATATGTTAAATGTCCCAAATGTTTATGTTTTGTAAGCCCACTTAAACACTGAGAAGTGCAAAAAGATTCCCTGGCAAAATGAAAAGTAGAAGGGCCCTTCTCTGCACTGGGTGCTCCCTCCTCCCAGTTCTGTGCTCCCTTCTCCCCTGGTCGGCTCCCCTACCCTCCAACCAGCCTCACTCACTGTCCTTTTGCCCTGATAAAGTTTATTGAAAGAAAGGCATCTCGATTGGTATTTTAAAATAAGCTTCCACCCCCATTTAAACTATGCAAAATAATAATACAATTTGACCTTGTTTTAGAAACAGGCTAAGGTGATTTATTATGTGTATACCAGGAGCTGCTATGGGTAGGAGTAAAAGATTAGGTCAGAAATCAAAAGCCGGAAAAGACATTTTAACCCTTCCAAAACAGACTAGTCATTCTGACAATATTCTCTCCCTGTAGATAACTGATTGATTTCCAAGGGTCAGACAATCAAATCAATAGATCAGGATTGGACATACTTTGGCCAAAGATGAGTAGAGTGTAGAGTCTTAAGGGAAATTATTGTCATTTTTAAAAATGTCTTTTTAAATGGCTTGGGACCAGAGGGTAGTTCCCAGCTTTCTTGATGAACAGCAATCAGGGGAAAAAAAAAAGATTGATGACATAAGGACTTACAAAATCATAGGGCCTGGATTTTCTCTTGAGAATTTCAACACTTACTGTTTTAATAAGGGAGTTCCTCAAACTCTCCCTAAAAACCTAGCTGTGAAACTCTTCCCAAATGGCTGCACAATTAATTGCACTTGCAGTTAACACACTTCTACTACAGCTAAAAGACTGACAACACCCAATAAATCAGTGTATCAATTAAGCAACATAATCAAATTGATAAATTACCTATTTGCATAAGCTGAAAAAGCATGTAAAATGAGGGAGTTCACCTTTAATAATAAATGAAGACAGATAAATTATGCGTGGCAAAATAATTAAAAAATCCTTAATTTAGATGTTACTTTTTTTCCAGATGGGAGGTGGGGTGATTTAATGGAAAGTCCCTCAATTTACAGTCAGAAGACCTCTTTCAATGGCTTAACTATATGACTCCAAGTGACTGTAGTCACTTAAAACTATATGAGCCTCAGTTTCCTCATCTGTGAAATGAAAGAGCTGAATTAGACAGCCTCTTAGGTCTCTTTCAGACCTAAATCTGTGATCCTATAGTCTCTTAGCCTTAATTTCCTCTTCTGCAAAAGAGATAGTAATTCCTGCCCACCTACTTCATATAGTTCTAAACAGATTAAATGAGATAATATACATGAAAATGCTTTGTAAATCTGCTGGTGTTTTCTTTATCCAATTAAATCATCTATGTATTCTATTTCTATATAGTCTTCACCACTTCACTTAATAAGAGTGTTTTGTGCTGTTGACTTCAACTGCAAGCCCTTCTAAGTCATTAATTATTAAGTCATTAATTATTAATTAATTATTAAGTCACTAATAGACTTCTAAGTAGCAGAGTGAATAGAGGTCTGAGGTTGGGGTCAAGAAGACTCAATTCAAGCCCTACCTCAAAATACCTGATTTCACCTCCCTCAGCCTCAGTCTTCTCATCCTCAAAATGAGGGGTTTGGACTCAAGAGCTTCTAAAGTACCTTCCAGCTCTGTGATCCCAGGAGATACATTTGTTTGACATAAATAAAATCAGTAATTCTCTGCAGTTGTGTCATAAAGACTACCGAGAACAATGATTATGTAAGATCTGTAGTAGCAGTCATCTTCACTCTAAGATTATCAATGGGAGATTGATATTGAACTGGCAAGACTAAGGCTCCAAAAATAGAAATAACAAATAACGAAAAATTTTTTTTTAAAGACTAAGGCTCCATTTAGACAAACCTAATGGCAAAAGCCACCCTAAATTTTAGAATGGGCCTGAGGACATCTGTTGGTCCTTGATCTCTCTGCTGTACTGGAAGTTACACATGAAACTTCCCTAAAGTGGTAATCTTGACCTACTTGCCCAAGATCACAGAGAGAAGTAATAGCATAACTAGGTTTAGAAACATGTTGGTTATTGTATGATTAAATTTTAGTTCAGGTGTTCATATGCTAAGTTTCTATGTATCAGCTACAAGCAAACTATACTCCAGAAATAAAGACACACACACACACACACACACACACACACACACACACACACACACACACATACTAAATGCACTTAGAAGTTGGTTTCTTTTATTTTAAGTTCATGCCACCCGCTCCCTTCTCTCTTCAATGATGATTGAGGTTCTGGACAGATGGTACAAAAACTGTTGTTCACACTATGATGATCCCCTTTAGAAAGGGGATTTCTATGTCTGGGAAAAGCTCTTGGATAGATGTCAAAACCTTTAGACCTGAGCATCACTAAGGAGGCTAAGTGCTGTCCATGAGTTTTTTAACAGAGGAAGAGGAAACAATGAAAGGGGAGGGGTGGGGGAGGTAAGGAACAAGAGAATTAAGTAAGAGAAACAATACAAAAGGAAGGAGTATATAGTGCCAGGTAGTGACTATCAGGACCCCATTGACCCTTTAAATATCATAGGGGAAAGCACTGCCAGGAGAATTCTCAAAACCTCCTACCTCACCCATTTAAACAGACAACATAAATAGAAAAGAAAAACAACAAAACAACAAAAACCGAATGCTAACAAAGTATAATGACCAAGGTCTGCCTCCAAAAAAGAGAGATGAGAAGGCATTTCCCCTCCCTCATATTTCTTTGCAGAGGTAGGACTTGTGAGTATAGATGCTGCAGACAATGTCAGACCTTTTCAATGCATCAGTTAGTTTTGCTGACATTTTTTCTCCTCTTTGTTTTTTATTCTTTGTAATGAGATATGGTTTTCTGAGAGAAGGAGGAAGAAGGGAATACTCTGGGAAATGTGGACTCTATGTAAAAGCAAAAGATATCAATAAAATGATTTTGTAAATAGCTCAAGGTCAGGGCTTTACCACCATTGGGATGTATGATGTAATTTGTTACTCCAAGAACAGAAATGTAATTAGGCTAATCTGGCCATAATCTTTCACCTGATTCCCCCTGTGACCAACAATACATGTGTGAGAATCTTAGCCAGGGGGATGGAGGCAGTCAGACCATGTAACAGGGTAAACTGTAGCCCATATGAGGATTAGTCAAAGAGCTAAACTAACCAGCCAGGAACAGTGAATGAGCAACAAAATGGTGTTATATTCTCTTAGGCAGCAAGGTGCACCCCAATCAGCAAGCTAAACAGAAAAGGTACCACTTTGAATCTCTTATAGAAGGAAAAGGAGAGACTGTGTGATATAGTGGGTAGCAAGCTGTCCTCAAAGCCTGAGGGACCTGGGCTCAAGTCCCATCTCTGACCAGGACTGTGAGACCTTGAGTAAATCACTTAGCCTCAGTGTTCTAGGGTGCTTTTTAAGACCAGGAGTTTCAGAGAAGGTGCCAATCTGCATTGGTAGATGGAGATTCCTCCTCTAGGGATCCCCTATGCCAGTTAGGGTATAGGTCTAGTCTTCACCCCTGTCTTTATGGAAGAGAGAGGCCTATTATCCTGGAGAGTGAAATTTGTTTCCCATCCCATACTCCATTTAATCAGAACATAGATGAAGCTTACAACTTGGCATGAGCCCTTCTTCTGGTTTACTGTTTCCAACAGCACTGAACATGGTTACATGCTATACAACAAAGAAGCCGAAATAAGCTAAAAGTGTGAAATACTCGTATCCTTGTGCTGAGGAGGCTGAATCCAAAGGCCTGAGAGGGTTGTTTGCAATTTTAGCTTCCTTCAAGGCCAGGCCAGGCCAACCCACCTTGAAAGCAGCCAAGTAAGTCCAAGTGAATCACAGCCACATATTGGGAGACATTTGGGATTCTCCATCCATAGCTAGGTGTTGCATCATCTGCTAAAAGTGCCAAAGTCTGAATGTGACAGGAATTCTTCCTTTGGCTTTAATGAACTTGAATTGTCCAGATTCTTTACAGGATTTGCAAATATAGTGCTAGGGCTAACAAAAATAGTTGTCATACCCCATACAAAACTGTGTGAACCCTGTGTGTGTGTGTGAGAGAGAGAGAGAGAGAGAGAGTCCAGATCTGTGATTTCATCACAGAGTAGGGAACTCCAAGTATGGAAAAGCTTCCCACCATGTAGATGGACAATTCATCTGCAACACAGAGTAGACTTGAAGGAGTGAGAGAAGTTAAATGAGCATACTCACAGAGCTAGCATGCAGAGTAAGGACCTGAACCCAGGTCTTCCTGACTTGCAAAGCTGGTGTATCCGCTGTATTACATTGACTCTCATAATAACCAACGCTAACTTTAAAAACCAGTAGCAACTCATTTAGTATCTTAAAGTTTAAAAGCCCCTTCCCTCACAATAACCTCTTAATGAGCTAGTGTGTGTATATGTGCGTTTATGTGTTTGTATATATACACACATATGCGTGATCTATATGTGTGTACATGTATGCATACATGTTTGGGTATGTCTGTGTGCGTGTATGCATGTATATAGGTGTATATATGTATATATATTTGTGTATATATTTATATATCATTTGTGTGTATGTGTATTTGAGTGTATATATGTATGTGCATATATGTGTGTTTGTATGTATATGTGTATATATTGTTTATGTGTGTATGACTATGTATATACATATATGTGTGTATAAGAGTATGTACATATGTATTTATGCATGCATGAGTATGTATATATGGATGTGTATTGTGTGTAGTCACATACATATATGTATGTGTCCCTCTACCATGAAAACCAGCAACTGCTATATAATTTGGAGTCTTATGAAATTAGCAGTCCCTTGGAGAGTTATGGAGGGGTCAGGTGACTTATACAAAGGGAACCAGCTTGTAAGCATTAGATGCAAACCTTGACCCCAAACCATTCCAACTCTGAGGAGTCCAGCCTTGTATCTACTACACAACCCTGAATCTCGAAAATAATTATCTTCTTTTTGCAGGTAAGAAAACTAAGATGCACTAATGTTATATAATTAGCAAGTACCAGATCTGGAACCCAGATCCCAGGACTCCCAAGTCTAATGCTACCACACTACCATAATAAAACCTTAGTTGGGGGGGGGGGGATTTTTAAAATGAAATGATTGAAACTCTAGAGAAGATTATGAGATAAACTTAAAATCTATCTCTCTAAAACTTGTACCTTTTTCCAGGATTCTTTATTTACATTGATTCTCCCAGTCATCCAGGCTCAAAAGTTTTCCTTATAGTCATAACTAGCAATTTTGGCTCGCAGGACAAGCCACAAAATTTTTCCTTGTAATTTATGATGTAAAAATAATACAGGAGGGATTAAGACAAATTCAGTTGAGAAGGAAAGGGAGTTTGTTACCATAGTGCTGCTGAATGAATGCTTCAGTCAAATTTCATACCCTCTGAATGTTAGTGCCCTGGGACAAAGCCCTGATTTCCCTGCCCTGGTTGTAGCTCTGCCTTTCCTTAATCCATTATATCCAATTAGTTGCAAAGGCTTTTTAACTTGAGCTCTGTAACTCCTCTCATACTTCCATCATCCTAGTTCAGGTCACCCTCACCTATCACCTGTGTATTAGAACAGCCTCCTAAATACTCCTTTGGTTGTTGTTGAGTTGTTTCACTCATGTCTGAATCTTTGTGACTCTATATTGGAGGGGTTTGCCATTTCCTTCTCTACTTCATTTTACAGAGGAGGAAACTGAGGCAAAAAGGGTCAAATAACTTGCCCAGGGTCACACAGTAAGTATCTGAGATCAGATTTGAACTCAGGAAGATGAATCTTCCTGCCTCCAGGCCTGGTCCTCTATCCACTATGCCAACTATCTGTCTCCAAACTTTCCTCTCTCCAACCTGTGTTTCAACACAGCTGCCAGTGCACAGGTCTAATAATGTCCCTCTCCCTCTCTAGTCTTCAGTGGTTACCCTTTGCCTACCAGATAAAATATTAACTCTTTTTCTTTATAATCCAAATCCTTCACAACCTAGTCCCCACCTTAATGTTACCCTCCTACAAAGCCTCTGATATACTTGCTGCTCCATCCCATTTAATGCCTTTGTGGAATGAAGGAAGGAAGGAAGGAAGGAAGGAAGGATTAATTTATTAAGCATCTATGTGCCATGCACCTCACTAAGTACTTTAAAAATATTATCCCATTTGATTCTCACAACAACCCTAAGAGGTGGACTCTATTATGATCATCCTTTTACAATTGAGTAAACGGAGGCAAACAGGCATTAAGTGATTTACCCAGGGTCACAAAACTAAGTGTTTAGGGCTGAATTTGAACTCAGGTCTTCCTGACTCTAAGCCCAATGTTCTATCTGCTCTACCATAGCACAAGTCACACCCTTTCCTGAATAGTCTCCCAGTACATTTCAACCTGTTGAAATCACTATTCTTTCCATCTCAAGTTCTACTTCAAAAACGAATTCTTCCTTTGTCCTCACCCCTCATCCCCCACAGGTGAAATTTATCTGCCCCTATTCAAAGTATTCCTACCACTCTGGACTTCTTTTGTGTGATTATCTAGTATAACTTATGCTATAGTTGTTTATGTAGTGGTCTTCTCCCTGTCCCCACTAGATTGTAAACTCCTTGAGGGTGGAAACTGTGTACTGCTTCAGCTTTGTGTCTCCAGGACCTCATGAAGCACATCATATCTACTCCTCTCTGCTTTTGCATCCTCTTTGGAAGAATCACAAAATTTTAGAGTTTTTCAATCTTTCCTTTGAGGTTCTAGATCTTTGAAGCAGCTTTATGATGATGGTTAAGGTATTTTATTTAATGACTCTGTGAATCATGGTACAAAAGACACTTTGATACACTAAACTGAGAGTATCATATAGTACAATAGGTCTAGGCTGGGAGTCAACATCTGAGTAACTGTGATACCCTTAATAATATGAACTGTTCATATTATGGTTCATGAAGCTGCTTCCTCAAAATGACTCTGTAAGGTGGGTAATGCCAATATTATTATCCCCACTTTATGGCTAAGGAAGATAAAATTAAGTCTAAGTGACTTTGCCCAAGATCAAGTAACTTCTAAATAAAGGAGCAAAAATATGAACCCAGTTAATACTAATTTCTGAAAATACAATTTAAAATATATTACTAAAAGGCTAATTTGTAAACACCTAGACAAGATGGAGAAATGTAGGTTTGACAGAGTAGTGTAGTTAGTTTGTTTTGGAATTGATTGAATGGCAAAACCCTGAAGAATTATCACTATTTGGTTAATGTCAGCTTGAAAGGATGTCTCTGGAATTTATCTCAGGAATCTATGCTTGACCCTATGCTTTTAAACATGTTTGTCAATAATTTGGATGAGAGTATAGAAAGGATACTTATCCATTTTACAGATATTGAAAAAAAACTTGTAAAAATAAGCATTGAAAGAGCTGGGAATCGAAAAAAAGGGTAGAACATCAGACTGAATCAAACAGGATGAAACTAGAATATGGATAAATGTAAAATCCTTTACTTGGGTCTAAAATGTCAAGCAGAAAGAGTCATGTGAAAAAGATCTGATTGTTACAATGAGCCACAAGCTTGATAAGATATAATGATATGATAATGTCCAGATTAAAGCCCTGTCACACCACACCTGACCAAACCATCTTCCCCAAGTCCTAACCTCAGACTCAAGAACTGTAATAGATCTAAACCAGTGCCCAAGTGGTGGCAAATAAAGCAAAACATCAATTATTTACTAAGATTCTCCCATAAAGTACATAATAGGCACTCATGTAACTAGTTGGTAAATGTAATTATTGAATTGTAAAGTCTTACAGCTGAAAGGGACCTTAAAATTCATCTACTGCAATGCCTTCATTTTGAATGGAGGAAACTGAGACACAAAGAGTTTAACTGACTAGCCCAAGGTCACAAAGCAAGTTACTATCAAATGTATAACTAGAATCCAGGTCCTGAATTTCTGTGTTTTTTTACTGTACCATATAGTCTCCCTTCATCATTCATCTTTAAATCAGCCCCCTCTTTCTTACAATGTCCTCTTTTTTCTTGACCAACAGTCAAAACCTTGTTAGAGAGTCCAGCAACATGTTTTATGAAAAGCAACTTTATAGTCATGTGAGGTTATAATCATATTTGGGGGAGGGAGGGAAGCAGTCAGGAAGTTAAGTTTGCCTGTGTGACTACTCTGTATTTCAACATGCTCCCCACTGGGAACACCCTCTCTTTGCTTCCTCTGCATGGAGTGCCACATCCCAGTCATAGAGCAGTGGGGGGATGGGGCACTGTAACATTATAGCCTTGATTCATACTGAAGATAGAACCGTCACTAGATACTTGGTGCTAAAGTAAAGTACAAAAGGACAGGAAAATGGGGAAAGGAAAAACAGCAAGGGCACTATAAAGGGGGATTAGATAAATAACCAGAAACCAAATTCATTTAATAGATTGAGAGAAAAGAATGAGAGTCACTCAATTTCTTTTTCATGTGACTTTAACACAACTTTTGTCATTCTACAAAAGACAACAAGAACACACAGCCTTTCTTACCTCCACAATTGAACCACTGACCATACATACAACTGAACATACTGAACCACTGCCCCACCAAGCCACTGACTTCTGCTTCTCCGCCTAGCTTGAAACTCAGCTCTTCCATAAAGCTATCCTAGCTGATAAAATATTGCCTTCTCGGGTGGAGTCAAGATGGTGGCATAGAAGCAGGAAAACTCCATATGCCCCTTCCACAGCCACTTCAAATGCCTACAAAAAAATTACTCTAAACAAACTTTAGGGCAACAGAACCCACAAAGTGACAGAGAGAAACAAACCTCCTGCTAAAGACAGCCCAGCAGGCCAGCAGAAAGGGTCCACTGCAACACACTGGAAGCAGAGCCCAGCCCCATGTGAGTCCAAGGTTTTAACCCCAGGGAGGCCACGACTAGCCCTGCCTGGAGGGACTTTGGGAGAGTGGATCACCAGCAGCTGTGGTGGTTTCCAGACTTATCAACCCATAGATGCCAAAGAGAAAGTGAGAGTTCAGTGGATTTTGGGAACAGGGGGTCCCCCCAGAGGCAGAAGCAGCTGAGGCACAGTGGCCAAGAGGCTGCTTCAGAGCTGCTGGCCTGCAGATTGTAGGGGAAACAAGCTTCCAGTCTGAGGGGTAATCACTCTTGGTTTAACCTGCTTGGATCTAGATCGCTGTGTAGGGTGTAGGTCCTGGGGTGTGTGGCCAGGGTGCCAGAAGGAGTAGAGGCTTCTGAGAGGGCACCCAACTGATAACTCTGGCAACTGAGAAAACCCCAGCTATTTGGGACATAGCTCTCCTCTCTGTAAGGAGAGTTCTACCATGGCAAAAAGCTCAAGAGTCAAGTAATTGACTGGCAACATGAGCAAGAGGGGGAAGCAGGACAAGCACAGTGGTCCAACTTTGGATTCCTGATTTGGGGACAAAAAGGATCAAGTCATGGAGCATGAGGAAGACAATGAAGTCAGAACTCCTACACCAAAAGCTTCCAAGAAAAATATGAGCTGGTTACAGGTCATAGAGGAGCTTAAGAAGGATTTTGAAAACCAAATAAGAGAAGTGGAGGAAAAACTGGGAAGAGAAATGAGAATGATGCAAGAAAATTATAGAGAGAGTCAACAACCTGACTGAAGAAAATAACACCTTAAAAATAGACTAACTCAAATGGCAAAAAAGGCTCAAAAGCCAATGAGGAGAAGAATGCCTTAAAAAGCTGAATTTGCCAGATGGAAAAAGAATCTCAAAAGCTCACTGAAGAGAATCATTCCTTCAGAATTAGATTGGAGCAAATGGAAGCTAATGACTTTATGAGAAATCAAGGTGCTATTAAACAGATCCCAACAAATGAAAAAATAGAAGGCAATGTGAAATATCTCACTGGAAAAAAAAACACTGACCTAGAAAAAAGATCCAGGAGGGATCACTTAAAAATTATTGGACTACCTGAAACCCATGATTAAAAAGCACCTAGAAATCATCCTTCAAGAAATTCTAAAGGAAAATTGCCCTAATGTTTTAGAACCAGAGGGCAAAATAGAGTTTGAAAGAATCCACAGATCATCTCCTGAAAAAGATCCCCAAAAGAAAATTCCTAGGAATATTATAGCCAGGTTCTGCAGTTCCCAGATCAAGGAGAAAATATTACAAGTAGCCAAGAAGAAACAATTTGTATATTGTGGAAACACAATCAGGATAACACAGGGTCTGGCAGCCACTACATTGAGGATCAAAGGGGTTGGAATATGATATTCTGGAGGTCAAAGGAGCTGGGATTAAAACCAAGAATCACCTACCCAGTAAAACTGAGTATCATGTTTCAGGAGAAAATATGGTCATTCAGTGGAATAGAGAACTTTCAAGTATTCTTAATGAAAAAAAAAAAACAGAACTGAATAGAAAATTTGTCATTCGGATACAAGAAGCAAGAGGAGCATGGGAAGGTAAACAGGGAAAAGAAATTATAAGGAACTTATCAAAGTCGAACTGTTTACACTCCTACATGGAAAAGCGATCATTGTAACTTATGAAATTTTTCTCAGTATGAGAATAGTGAAGGGAATATAAATGTGTGTGTGTTTGTGTGTGTGTGTCCATATGTATACATATATATTTCTATATAGGAGGGTATATGGGCATATGAAAACATATGTAAGTGTGTGTATATATGTGTACAGGTATACATGGACAGAGGGCACAGCGCCAGTTGAATAGGAAGGGATGATACTTAAAAGGTGAAATTGAGAGGTGAGAGAGGAATATAATGAGAGGAGATGGGGAGAGACAGAATGGGGTAAATTATCTCATATAGAAGAGACAAGGGAAAACTGTTACAATGGAGGGGAAGAACAGGAAGGCAAAAGGAAATGAGTCAACCTTACTCACTGAATTTGGCTTAGAGAGGGAATGACATAAACACTAAATAGGGTATCTTGCCCTACAGGAGAGCAGGGGGGGAAGGAGATGAGAGGGGGGATGATGGAAGGGAGGGTAGGTTGGGGGGTAGGAAAGTTAGAAGCACACACTTTCTTAAAAGGACAGGGTCAAAGTAGAGAATAGAACAAGTGGGAGTTGGGATTGGATGGAGGGAAATATAGTCAGTTTTTCACAATATATCCACCATGGAAATGTTTTGCATAGCTACATATGTACAACCTATATTGAATTGCTTATCTTCCCAGTAAGGATGGGCGACAAGGGAGGAAGGGAATAAATCTGGAATTCAAAGTTTTAAAATCAAATGTTTAAGAATAGATATATTATTATTTTTTTACATGCAACTGGGAAATAAGATATACAGGCACTGGGGTATAGTGATCCATCTTGCCCTACTGGAAAGTTGGAGAAGGGGTGGGGAAGGACATAGGAGAGAGCAGATTGGGGAGGGGGTATACAGTGGGATTGCTGTTTTGGGGCGGTGAGTAGGGGAAAGATGAGGAGAAAATTTGTAACTTGAAATCTTGTGGAAAAGAATGATTTAAACTAAAAATAAACATAAAATTTAATTTAAAAAAAGAATGTTACCTTCTTCTGAATTCTCATATCCCTTATTTATTCCTACTCATTTGCTTATTGACAAGTGCCTTGTCTCCCAAATCTTAGACCATAAACCTCATGAGGACAAGAACAACAAAGGACATTATGAATGCTTGTCAACTGAGTGAATGAGTGAGAAACTTATTCATATTTATCAATGGGGGAAAGAGTGTCCAGAATAGATAAAGGAAGGGATTTTATGAACCTGTAGATTTACAATCAAGTATCTCTGGTCTTTCCTTTTTATTGGAAGATACCTCCCAAATACAAAAGCTGGGGGATTACATATTGAATTGGTTTTGAAGTCATCATTGGTCACTGACAAACAAGCTTCTCATGGAAAACTCACATGCTTACTGTAGACAGGGGAATGTATGTTTTGCATGATTATCTTAAAGATTATATAATTCCTTCCTCCTTTCCCTATTGTTATTTAGCATAGTTCTAGAAATTCTAGCAATAGCAAGGCAAGTAAAAGAAGTTAAAAGCATAAATAAGAACAAAAAGGACATGAAACTATCCCAATTTGCTAATTTACATGATGCTTAATTTAGAAAATCCTGGTAAATGAGTATTTCTTGCAGGAACCTGGGAGAAATAAAGAACTCAGCAAAATATCAAAATACAAAATTGACCCACAAAACCCAACAGCATTTCTGTAGAATAATAACAAAACCCAAGAAGAAATAATACAAAATGAAGTCTAGTTCAAAATAATTACAAAAGACATGTAATGTCTGTGGGTCAGTTACAAAGACACATGCAAGACTTGTGTGTGGGTATGTATGTAAAATTACAAGATGTTTTTTAAAGAAATATAAAACCAATTTAAATAACTTGAGGGATAGTGTTCATGGCTGTGGTACACCAATTAATAAAATTATACCTAAACTAACTTGCAGATTTAGTGCTTTACCAATAAAACTACAAAAGGGGTGTGTTAACTAAACAAAATAATAACCAAATTCACTGGGAGGATTAAACCCCACCCACTCAGCTTTCTCCCTTAAATATGATTATAACCTTTCATGTCTATAAAGTTGCTCCAAAGATCTAGAACTTTAAGGAAAAGACTGAAAAAGTAGGAATAAAGAAGTTACTTGAAGATACAAATTATACTGTAACCATCCAAAATCTTTGGTGCTAAAGAAGAAAAAATGCAGATCAATGGAATAGATTAAATAAAGAGAAGAAATGATTGGACTCAATGACTTAGCATCTAGTAAATAGGAGAACGCAAATTACTTGGAAAAGAATTTCCTATTTTATAAGAACTACTGAGAATAGTGGAAAGCAGTTTGGCGTAAATTTGGTATAGATCAACAGTTTACACCATATAGCACAACATGCTGAAAATCAATATGGGAACTGAATATTAAAGATCATACCATGGAAAATTAGAAGATAACTCCATTGCTATAACAAAGGAAAGGTTTCTTAGACAAGAATTAGAAATAACAAAAAATAAAATACATAATTTTGATCACATGAAATTAAAAAGGTTTGTAGAAACAAAACTGATGCAACTATTTTAAGGGAGGCTTGTTGATTCAAGGAATATGATCACATAAAATATCACTGATATAGGTTAGCTGCCCAAGACATATATGAAAATATCACAAATACATGAGACCAAGAGCTATTTCCCAATGGATAAGCAAAAGATACAAATAGTCCTCAAAATAACTGTAAACTATTAATAGTCAAATATTAATAGTCAAATGAGTGATATCCTCTAAAACACTAATAAGAGATATCTAAATAAAAACAATTATGAGATTTTACCTCATATCCTCCATTCAAATTGACAAAGATGGTAAAATCTATAACTAATTAGTACTGGAGAACTTATGGAAAGAAAGACATAATAAAACACTAATAGGAGCAACTAGGTGGTGCAGGAAATATATTATGAGATTTGGAATCCAGAAGAACTAAGTTTAAATCCTGTCTCAGACACTTTCTAACAGTGTGACCCTGGGCAAATCACTTAATTTCTGTCTGCCTCAGTTTCCTCAATTGTAAATCAAGAATAATAATAGCACTTTCCTCTGAAGACTGATGAAAGGAAAAATAATTGAAATTAATTCCTCAGGTCATCAGCCTAGAACATCCCAAATCCTCTACCCCAAAGCCAGGATTTTTAACCTGGTGTCCTTGGATAAATTTCAGAGGGTCTATGAACTTGGATGGAAAAAAATATATATCTTTGTTTTCACTAACCTCTAAATGAAACTTTCCTTCATTTGTGAATGTAGACAACAAAACACTCTGCAAAGCAGTCCATAGACTTTACCAGACTTCCAAAAGGTTAGAAAGCTCTGCTCTAGAGATCCATTTCACCTGACAGTCAAGTAATTATTGAGAAGACCATATGTCCACTACTGTGCTAAGCCACAGGATGAATATTTTTTAAAAAAGAAGAACAGAGAGAGCTAAAGAGAGTAACCCAACCATTTGTGGCCTTGAACCACAAACTAAGAATACCATTTATTTTCTACTTGTCTTTGACATGATTCAGAATTTTTAATTATATGAATCAGATGGCCTCTACCCTAAATAACACATCCTGATTTTTTTTCTAGTGACAAATTATACTCTAGATGAATTTAATATCCTGTGCCTACTAGTGGATTACAGTGATATAGCTTCCACACATATAAATTCCTATTCTCTTTCCCTTAACCTGCTCTAGAGAATGAGCAAAGTAGAAAGTAAGCTAATAGAATAAATTATTTGAAAGGAATAGCGCATTTTAGACAGATGCAGTTTGGCCAATACAGTTGCTATGGCACAAACGGTCACCTCTGTGCCAAGGATACACAAATCTTCACGTCCAGCCCCATATTCTCCTTGAGCTCCAGTCCAGAAATTTTCACCTACTTGCGGTACCAACTGTACCTGACTGTCCCAACCGCAAGTCGAATTTGTGTCTGCCAACAGCTATTCCCTTTTGATGTCCTAAACTAAACTTCATTATCTTCATGCCAAAACCTACGTCTCCCTCCCAACTTCCTTACTTCTTATTGATCCAGGCACCCTAAGCTGAAACTTTGAATCTTCCTTTGTTCTCATCCCTAGGCTCAAATGCCAAGTCCTGTTGAATC
The DNA here is from genome assembly GCA_011680675.1 of Gymnobelideus leadbeateri. Taxonomy (NCBI): domain Eukaryota; kingdom Metazoa; phylum Chordata; class Mammalia; order Diprotodontia; family Petauridae; genus Gymnobelideus; species Gymnobelideus leadbeateri. Next base: position 692,378 of record WOXC01005197.1, on the reverse strand, counting down.
TACCTCCAAAATTATTTATTGCATCCATCACTTCAAGTTCATACATTCCAAATCTCATCACTTCTTGATTGACCACTGCATTGTCTTCCAAACTGGTCTATCTTCATTTTATCCATTTTATAATACATCAACCACAGATCTTCCAAAAGCTACCTTATAAGGGGCGGCTAGGTGGCACAGTGAATAGAGCGCTGGCCCTGGAGTCAGAAGGACCTGAGTTCGGATTTGGCCTCAGACACTTAACACACACAAACAAAAACCTAGCCGTGTAACCTTGGGCAAGTTACTTAACCCCAACTGCCCTCCAAAAAGCAAAAAAAAAAAGCTATCTTATGCATAAATATGACTGCTCAAAAACCTTTCATGGCTCCCAGGTACTTAATGAATAAGATTCAATTAAATAACAACCCTGTGCTAGAGATTTACTGACAAAAATTACAGCAATTCTTGCCTCCAAAAGGCATATGTTATACTGGGATGGAAAGGAATACCACATTCACACATAACTAAATGCAAATTATACACAAAGGGAAGGCTTTTCTTCACTACAGAGAAAGTGAACACAAAAGTCTCAGAATACCTGTACAACATGCTCTGAAGCAATATAGTTGGGTCTTTCCATTCCACTTCATCGTGCACTTCCAAAAATGGACTCATTAATCCTACACACACACACACACACACACACACACACAGACACACACTGGAAACAGACAGAAACCCACTGCACATGCTCCCCGAACTTGGTTCTCATTAGCCAGTGATCTACACCATATGTAACAATAACAACAGTGGTAAGGAATAATGGCAACTGGGAAAATTGCAAAAGACCTAGCCTAGAATAGGGCTTCTTAAACTTTTTCTACTCACAACTCCTTCAGCATTTCTTATTCTGTGGGTCACAACCATATGGGTCTTCTAAACTCTAGAAGATGACACTTGAGTTGAGTCTTAAAAGAAGCCACAGATTCCAAAAGGCAAAGGTGAGAAGGGAGATGGGAAACAGCCAGTAAACCAGTGAGGCCAGAACACAGACCACACAAGGCAGTATTTTGCTTAGCAAACAAAGTTCTCCACAACCCTTCCAGCCATATTGCCCATGTACTTGCAGGCTGTCCCTTATTCCAGAATGCACTATTTCCACAATTCTGCCTGATAAAATCCTCTTCCTTTAAGCCCCACTCAGGTGTGACCTTTTCAGTAAAATACTCTTTGATCCTCACAGCTAAAAGTGATATGTTCTACTCGAATTTCTTTTAGCACCTTGTCCAAACGTCTCTTTTGCCCTCATCATCTGCAACTATTATATGATACTTGTTCTATCATATCATACTTGTTATCCCTTCTGTAACATTATAAGTTCATTGAGGGCAGAGTTTAATATTATTTCAACTTTGCTGTCCTGATGCTAGCACCAGGTCATAATAAGTGCTTAATAAATATTTGCTGAATTTATTTGAGTGGAATGGAACAGATATAAAGGTAGGAAGATACAGGGTCAGTACACTTGTCCTTAGATATGATTTTCTTCTAAATCCTCCCACGGAGTCTAACAATATTCTGGTCCGTTGATTTCTGATAAATTGATTTTCTAAAAAACACTTGTATAAGACAATAAATTTGTCTTATAAATTTGTCATCCTAGAAAAATTAGTCACTTGTTATACCAGAATAATCAACAGGCTTAGAATAAAAAAAAAACAGTATTATTGGTATTCATTTTGCCACTAACTAGCTATGTGACTTTAGGTAAATAATTTACCTTCACTGGGTCTCAGTTTCCTCATCTGTAAGATGGAAATAATGGTACTTGCACTATGTACGTCAGAGGTGATTCAAAGGAAAGTGATAAGTAAATGGTACAGCATTATATAAATGTGAGTTATTTTTATTGATCAAAAACGAATTACTTTTTTTTTTTGCTTTTTGGAGGGCAATTGGGGTTAAGTGACTTGCCCAAAGTCACGTGGCTAGTAAGTGTGTCAAATGTCCGAGGCCAGATTTGAACTCAGGTCCTCCTGACTCCAGGGCCAGTGCTCTATTCACTGTACCACCTAGCTGCCCAATGAATTACTTTTTTCAAAGACTGAGAAAGTTAGGGGTGCTAAAGACTAAACAAAGTATTCACTCTGCTAAGCCAGAAAAGCCTGGGGAAAAGGAAGCTAAGCAGGTTGGTAACAAAAAAGAGAGAATCAGGCACAAAAAGAGGAAAATTAACCTTTCCTTCCTCAAATTCATGCAGAAAATGCAAATGAGAAAAAAGAATAAAGCTATAGGCACACATGTTTAAAAAGAAACACGATCAAATTGTGTAATCAGGAAACAGACTCTGATATTAAAATTCTAGCTCACAGACTTCTGGAAAATAAGTGACTCAGTGAACCAGGACTTTATTTAGATGGGTGAGGAAAAAAGAGAGATAATGTGTTAGATCCCTGTTAACAGGAGGAAAAGCTGCCAAGATGAAGATGTCAGGAATTATGATGGAACAGTCATCTTGGAAACTGGTTATAGATGTCCATAACATGATAGCCCAACCAAGAAGCAGATTTGCTGCTGTAGATAACAAGGGAAAAGAGAATCGAATTAAACTGGGAAACACATTTTCTCCTGGTTTAACTACCTAAATGTAAAATCATGAAATTATGTTAAAAGTTAGAGTGAAACCATTCCTATAAACAGATTATTCTGATAAGATCAGATCCAACTGACCTGTGGAAAAGCATGATCAAGATGGTTAATATTCAGAATATAATGATTACCATGTTAAAACAAAAAGGCAAGGGGAGAGTACAAAAGTAATCAAGTAGAGAAGACATCAGCACTAAGACTTGAAAGATATTTTCATTGCTATCACATGCAGAAAATAAATACAGATATGTCCATTATGTCTATGCAGTATCAAAGATCTGGAATCGGGGAGGCTAGATGGTACAATGAACAGAGCACCATTCCTGGAGTCAGGAGGACCTGAGTTCAGATTTGACCTCAGACACTTGTACTAGCCATTTGACCTTGGACAAGTCACTTAAACCCAATTGCTCTGCCTTCCCCTCCTCCCCCCCCCCCAAAAAAAAAGATCTAGAGGCATTTGATCAAACCTGGATTTTTTCTTAGGCAATAGCAATATGTGACTATATGGCATATAGCCACATATTAAATAAGAGGCAGGTTCCCACCCCCCTCCAGAAAAAAAAGAAAGAAAAATAATAAAAGGGGCAGCTAGGTGGAGCAGTAATTAGAGCACGGGCCCTGGTGTCAGGAGAACCTGAGTTCATATCCAACCTCAAACACCTAACACTTACTAGCTGTGTGATCTTGGGCAAGTCACTTACTCCCAATTGCCCTTCCCTCCCCGCTCCAAACAGTAAAAAAAAAAAAAAGAATGATGAATCTTTGAAATAATTAGATGTTTCTGCCCTATGCCATGGTCTCTTCCCTGCATATGGAAATGAAGAAGTGGCTATTAGAACTAAAAGAGACATGAGGTATCATTTAACTCTTTCATTTACAGTGGAAACTGAGGCCAAAGAAAGGGGGCAATGGGCACATTTAACCTAGGTAAGAACTGAAAAGGGTGTGTAAGAGGGAATAATCACTGTTTTCAAAACTCTAAAGAGCTCCCTAAGGAGGAGAGGTGAAGCTTGTTCTATTTGGCTTAAGAGGGTAGAACCAAGAAGGATGGGTGAAAGTTGCCAGGAGATATTTCCTGGCAAATGGAGGCATTCAAAAGGAGAATGTGCTGTCTCAAGACAGGATGGCTTCCTTCTGCTTTGAGGCCTCCACAAGATGGATGAGCACTTATGTTTTAGAGTGATGATTCCTTCTGTGTAGAGATAAGCTTAGATGGCCACTGATCACCCTGCGATTTTATAAAGTTACTGGCTCGAGATCACATACCAAGCAAGTGGAAAAGTGGGTTCTGAAACCCACATCTCCTATCTCCAAGTCCAGAGCTCTTTCCACCACAAGCATAAGCACAAAAGAGACAGATGAATTCATTATAGTGTATAAATTTCAGAAGAAAAAAAAATACAGGATGCTTCTTTCTAAAAATGGCTGATTCTTATTTATTTGTCAGTTAACTGCTGTTACAGTAGCCCACAGAGACATTCCATTTCATTTGATCATCTTTTCCTTGATTTTCCTTTGTCTACCTCATTTTACCATTAAGCATTCAAACCTAGTAGTCCTTAAACACATATAATCCTGTAACCTGAGGGTACAAACACATTGTGGAAAGATTCTTTGCCCCCTTAGTAAGCTTCAGGTAGAATCCTATTTTGACCATCAGCGATGCAAATGAGTTGATATTGGCAGTGTCTCATGAACTACTCACCAGTCATTTCCTTAATGACTTGCTAATTTACCTCTCCCTATCCTAGATATCACACAGTGAAAATGCACATTTTTGCAAGGTCTACATGTCTGGACCTCAAAACTGTACTGATATCACCATGATTTCTGAATTGGTGCCAGCTCTTTGTTATTTGTCTTTTCCCTACATTTAATGGACTTCTATGCTTGTAGGTCACCACCACTGTCACTGAGCTTGGCTTGGTGTCATAGCAGTCACTGAACTAATCTGGCCAATAACCTGCCTTTTGATGGCCAGCATTTCTTGACCAAATCTTCTACAAACCTTTTTTCTTTATTTGAAATGGCAGTTAGGTGGTATAGTGGATGAAATGCTGGGCCTGGACTCAGAAGGATTTACCTTTCCTGAGTTCAAATCTGGCCACAGACACTACCTGTGTGACCCTAGGCAAGTCACTTAACCTGTTTGCCTCCATTTCCTCATCTGTAAAATGAGTTGGAAAAGGAAATGAAAAACCACTTCAGTATCTTTGCTAATAAAACTTCAAATGGGGTCATGAAGAATCAGACATGACTGGAATAACTGACTACTAACATTTCATTATTTAGGGATGAAGAATGAGCCTGTGATTTCATTAATATGTGAAATTGAAATCCCAGAGAAGGAAACATCTTTTTTATCAATGTAGGCTTTTCTGAAATCTAGAATTATGGAGTCTATAGAGTGAGAAGTTAAAAAACTTGTCCAGGGCACAGGTCAATACGTTTCAGAGGTGGGATCTTGAATCTAGTTATTCCTGAATTCCAAACCATCTCCCTCTCCCCTCTGAGATACTGCCTCTTCTCTTTACTTGAGGCTTAAAAATCACCAAGATTGGGAAACCAGTGATTATGACATAAAAAAGATCATTGGAAAAAGCTAGGGAAAGAGAAATTTTCAAGGATGTCTTTAAATATCTGAAGTACTGACACTGGAAGAAAATTTTGACTTGTGCTTGGTTCCAGAGGGGAGGCAGAATGTGGAAAACTTATTATGGATGGCCTTCATTTGTTGATAATTCCAAAGGACTTTTAATCACAATGAAAATCGATATCTCCAACCTCACTGAAATGCCATGATAAGGCAGAGACTAGTTACAGCAGAACCACTAAAACTGAGCAACAGCATGCCCCAAAGATAAAATATCCCAAAGATGAAAGAAACCAAGACCATCTAATATAATCGTGAAATATAATCAATGAGGAAATTAAAACTCAGAGACAGAAAGTAACGTGCTCAAAACTATACAGTCAAGTGGCAGGGCTATGACTAAAACCCAAAAATGTCTTCTGATTTTCCACCATGTTCATTCCACTCCACCATATTGCCTTTCTTAAATCGTGCCCAACAAGGTGGTATTGATTGATAGAGCCAGTACCTTTCCTGGAGTCAGAAAGACTCATCTTCCTGAATTCAAATCTGGTCTGAGACACTTGCTAGTTGTGTTACCCTGGGCAAGTCACTTCACCCTGTTTGTCTCAGTTTCCTAATCTGTAAAATGAGCTGGAGAAGGAAGTGGCAAACCACTGCAGTATCTTTGCCAAGAAAATCCCAAATCGGTTCACAGAGTCAGACACGACTGAAATGACAACAACAACCTGGATAGAGGCTCTGGGCCTAAAGCCAGAAAGACCCAAGTTCAAATGTGGCCTCAGATACTTACTAGCTGTGTGACTTTGGACAAGTCATTTAACCTCTGTCTGCCTTAGTTTCCTCAACTATAAAATGGAGATAATAATAGCACCTACCTCCGAGGGTTATTGTGAAGATAAAATGAGATAATATTTATAAAGCTCTTTGAAAACCTTAAAGAGTTATATAGATGTTAGCTCTTGTTATTTTGCAAATTTAATTTAAAACTTGATAAATCATCTGAAATGTTTTAATCGTTTTATTGAAAACATAACTGATATAATTAAAATTGATGTTCTATTTACTTTCACCATCTGCCCCTGTAATTGCCTTCTCTTTGAAATCTTTCGTCCAGTCTCTGATACTTCCTAGCTATGTGACCCTGAGAAAGTTAGCACCTCTGTGTATCACAGTTCCTTCTTTCTGTAAAATCGGGATAGTAATAGCACCTATTTCCCAGGGTTGTTGTGAAGATTAAATGAGATTGTACTTGTGAAGCATTTAGCACAGTGCCTGGTATACAGGGGGGAACTTCATAAATGTTCTCTTCCTTTCTTCCTTTTTTCTTTCCTTCTCTCCTCCTTCCACAATAGCTAACTAATGTATATTCTACAGCTAGTATCCCAATGATCCATTTGCTTATGTAATCATGAGCAAAACAAGGCAATAAGACTAAATGTCCTGGAAATGACATTCCTTATAAATCTTTGGCAGATACTTCAGCAATCTGACACACACTGATAAAACCAGCTTCATCCAGACATTACAGCAAACATCTGTTCAAACATCTTCTAAGAGCAAGTCGCAGGCGCTAGGCTGAGGACAATACCCTCAAATAGCTTGTACCCTATTGGGGAAATCTAACAGGTGTACAAATTAGTATAGTACATGGAAAACAGAGGAGAAAGAAACCTCCAACAACTAACTGAGAAATTCAGGAAGATTTCCCAGAGGAGGTGATTCCTGATGTGGGCCTTGAAGTGGGGGAGAAAAAAAGAGAAAAGCGAAAAAAGAGAAAAATAACTAAGTCATGGAAATGAGGTTGGATTACATTTTAGGCAATGAAAAGAACTGGTACCGATGCTTCAAATTGAGGGCATACAAAGAATTCATGGCAAAAACAAATATGGAACCAAAGGGCTCTTAGAAGATAACTTCTTGAGTTACTATGACAATAATTACCTGGTGACTATTTTTCTGAAAATTAGCTTCTTTGCTTCTAGCAGGGCTGACCTTCAGAAAGCACATGACTTACCTTGTTTTCACCCTGAAAAGTTTTCATTTTGCCACCACTGACATAATCTTATTTAGCCTTATACCTTCAGATACTGGAAGAGGACTTCAATGGAAAACTTCATCCATTAAGCCATCCTAATAATTTTAACCCCCCACAATAATATCAGAATCTCAGAGATCACCTTGTGCAAACTCCCCCTTCTTATAACCTTTTATACCAACCACCTCATTGCCCATACTAGAGGTCATTCCATGGGGAAATTTTTACCCTGAGACCTCACTTTCCAGATTGGTAACTTAGAAAACTATAGGAAAATTCCCAGACATCAGGAAATTCCAAGCCATGCTTCACTTTACTCCCTCTTCTCAGACTACTTTTTTTTATAACTTTCTTGGCAAACACCTGGCCCCTTTCTGTACCCTTTTCTTATTTCACACACACACACACACACACACACACACACACACACACACACACACACACACACACCTTATTTTCTAGTGTTGGATGTATCTGCCATTGTTTCTAGACAGAGTGTGTTGATGTACTTCCCCGTGGGCTTTCTTACCATCCTTGTAAATTTCTAGACCAAAATGCTCCTACCTGGCAACTGCTTCCTTATATATGCCCTCCCACATTAGAATGTAAATTCCTTGAGGGCAGGAACTATCTTTGTTTTTGTATGTGTATCCTCTACACTTAGAACAGTTCTTGGTACATGTTTACCTAGCCTTAAATCACTGAATAGTTGTTGCCTCAGACAAACCAAGACCTGGGAAAAATTTTAGTTTAAAAAGGCCAAGGTCTCCCACTCCACCTGGACCATCTCCAGTCGTCCTGATCTATATCTTGCCACTGGACTCAGATCACTCTGGAAGAAAGAGTGAAGCTAATGCTTTGCACAGTCCAGCCTCACTTAAACCCAGTTCACTTGCAAATCAAGACATCACCCTCCTGTCATTGATTCTCTTTGAAAATGAAGGACAATCTGGTAAACAGAAAGTATTTAATAAAGGCTTTTTCATTTAATGTTAGGAACATTTTTTATGTAAAGCTTAACTCTTCCTCCCTGAAATTTCCATCCCTTGTTCCTTGGTTTCTGAGACCAAGAAGAACAAAACCAATCACTCTTTCACTTGACAACTCTTTGTATTCTTGAGAACAATTTTCAATACTCACTCCCTGCACACAATCTTCTCTTCTCCTGGCTAAATATCAACGTTTCTTCAACTTATCCTCATTTGACAGTTCACATCACCATTCCCGTTTCCATCTTCTGGATGCACTACAGCTCCTCTCCTGCATTCCTAAGATGCAGTGACCAGAACTGAATTCCAAATGTGGCCAAAGTGGGAAATAGTTTAGTGGAAATATTACTACTGTTGCATAAGACCCTACCTCTTTTAATGCAGGCTAGGATAGCATTCACATATGTAGTTTCCACATTATACTGTTGTCTGATATTTACCTTGCAACACTACTAAAGTCCAAAAATCTTTTTCATAGTAAATAACTATGCTTCTCTTAATCTGTATTTCTTTTTTAAAAAATTTATTTTATTTATTTACTTTTAGTTTACACCATTCAGTCCACAAGCTTTTGACTTCCAAATTTTCTCCCCCTCTTTCTCCTCCCACCCCCCATGGCAGCATGAAATATGATATAGGTTCTACAAATACCTTCACATTAGACATTAGTCAAGTTGTAAAGAAGAATTATAACCAATGGAATGAGAAACAAGAAAGAAGGAACAAAACACAAGAGAGAGAGAGCAAGTAGTTTGCTTCAATGTGCATTCAGACTCTGTAAATCTTTCTCTGGACGTGGATAAGCCTTCTCCATGATGAGTCTGGACTTGTCTTATAACCTTGTATTGCTGAGATGAGATCAGTCTTATCAAAGTCACTCATCACAAATACAATGTGTCTGTGATTGTGTACAGATTTCTCCTGGTTCTGCTCCTTTCACTCAGTATCAGTTTATATAGGTCTCTCCAGGTTATTATGAAGTCCATCTGCTCCTCATTTCTTACAACACAAGAGTATTCCATTACATTCATATACCACAACTTGTTTAGCCATTTCCCAATTGATTGGCATCCCCTTGATTTCCAATTCTTTGCCACCACAGAAAGAACAGCTACAATATTTTTGTACATATGGGTCCTTTTCCCACTTGTATGATCTCTTTGGGATACAGACCTACAAGTGTTAACCTGTATTTCTAAAACTGATTCTTTGAACCCAAATGTAGAATGCATATTTGTCATTATTAAACCTCATCTTTTTTCAGGATTTTTTTTTTTAATTCTGAACTTGACAAATATCAACATACACATTTCCTTATACAAAGAACAAAAAAAGAATATTGTCTATGAATTGATATTGCATATACTTTGGGATTTTTATTAAGCATGTAATAAATTCTACATATTACAAAGTTGTGCTACTTATATATTTCATATATCTTATATACATATATTTATATATCTGTTGAACTTCCTTTTGTTATCTTTTGTGCATTTTTATCATAGTTCTTTTACTTCTCTTTCACTAGCTTCCTCCCCATCCTCTCCCCCCAAAATCCTCCCTTGAAACAATAAGTGTTGTCAAGCAGCAGCTACATCACACCCTGGCCGTGTCTGCAAAGCTGGGCATCAGTCAGCTCCCACATTCCATTACCTCCCTATCCAGAGGTGAGAAGCACACTTGATCATCAGTCTTTTGGAGTCTGGTTGGTCATTGTACTGATCAGGGTCCTTAAGTCCTTCAAGTTAGTTTCTCTTTATAATAACATATTCATAAGTTCTTCTAACTCTGCTGACCTTACTCTGTATTAATTCATTCAAGTCTTCCTAAGTTTTTCTAAACATATTCGTCTTATGATTTCTTACAATGCAATAATAGTTTATTATATTCATATGTCACAATTTGGTATGTGATCTGTTATTTCTTAGAGTACAATAATATTCTATTTTATCCATATACCCTAATCTATCTAGCTATTGTACATTTGGTGGGTATCCCTTAGTTTCCAGGTCCTTACTACAACAAAAATTGTTTTTCTTAGTATTTTTGTCTATGGGTGCTTTGCCTCTTTCTCATCTCTGGAGTAGACACCTAATAATTATATTTCTGAGTCACGGGGTATATAAAATTTAATAACATTTGTGGGTAGAGATCCAAAGTTTTTTCCCGAAATGGCTGGACAAATTCCCATCTCCACCAACAATGCATTAGCATGCCTGTCCTAACATAACAACTGTCATTTTCCATTTTTATCTAATAGTTGCAAAGTGGAACCTTAGATCTGTTTCTATTTTGTTTGTATTTACCTATTATTGGTTATTTGGAGCATTGTTTTCATGTAGTTGTTGATAGCTTTTCTTCCCTTTGAGAACAACCTTTTGATCATTTATCTAGAATGAACCTTGTTCTTATTTGAGTTGGGTCCCTATATATCTTGAATTCCAGGCCTTTATTAGAGAAATTTATTGTGAAGATATTTTCCCAGTGAACTGTTTTCTTTGTCATTTTAATTTCATTTTGTTTGTGTAAAAACTTTTCTATTTTATATAATAAAAATTACTTATTATTAAACTCTTCTGAGTTTCTCTATCTCTTGTTTTGTCAGAAATTCTTCCTTTATCTATATATGCACAAAGTATCTCTTAATTTGTCTATGATCTGACCCTTTATATCTAGGTATTTGGTCTACTTGTTGTCCTTCGTTCTCAGAGAGGACCAAAATGAGATCACTACATTAAGGTCAAGATACCTTGTGTCTTACTGTGGCTGATCTGACTAATAAAAGCTCAGAATGTTTTTATCACAGGTCAGGCACAAATAATCCATATGAGCATTTGGAGAGATGTCTCTAAATTTGAGTATCTCACATTTCTTTTAAGCCACTACAATTCTGCTTTGCTCATAGAGCACAGTATCTTCTTTGATGAGGGTACACAGTACTGGATGGTCTTGTGCCAGTGTCTCTCATGTCTCACAATCAATTACAAAGTTCTTCAGAGGACCTTGAAAGTGTCCTTGTATCACTTCTTCTGATTTCCATGTGAGTGTTTACCTTTTTTGAGTTCTCTTTAAAACAGTCTTTTAAGTAAATGACATTTGACATTTGAACAACATAGCCAACTCATTGGAGTTGTGCTTTCTACAGTAGAGTTTGAATGGTCGGCAATTCAAGTCAAAAAAGGACCTCCATATTCAGTACTTTGCCTTAGCAAGTGATCTTCAGAGCCTTCCTAAGACAATTTAAATGGAAACAATTTGGTTTCCTAGCATGATGCTGGTAGACTGTCCAGGTTTCACATGCATACAACAATGAGGTCAGCACAATGGCTCTGTATACTCTTAAGTTTGGTAGGCAGCCTCTTGTCTCTTGCACTTTCCTTTGGAACCTCCCAAACTCTGGTCTAGTTAGGGTAATGTATGCATCAACAATATCATCTATGTGCAAATGCCTGGCAAGTACCCTGCTAAGGTAAGTGAACTCATCCACAGCATTCAGAATTTCTCCATATCCTGTAACAAATTGTTCCATGTATGTATTGTGAGGTGCTGTAGGCTGATGGAGAATCTCTGTTTTCTTGATGTTAATTATTAGACCATCTATGTCCTGTATCCCTTTGGAAGGCATCTTGGTACATGGTAAAAGATGTTTGTCTAAACCTAATTTCCATCACACTTGTGTCCAACTTTCCTAAAAGTATTTGTCAAATCAAGAATCTTTATCCTCAACTGTTGGTTTCTTTGGGTTTATCCAATACTATGCCATTTGTTCACTTACTTCAGATTCTATGTACTTAAAAATATCCCACTAATTGGCTTGTTTAACCAATAACAGCTTTGATGATTACTACTTTGTTATATCATCTGAAATTTTAAACTGTTAGCCCTTTCCTTCTTGACCTTTTGTTCCTCCAGATGAACTTTGTTATTTTTTTCTGGCTTTCTAAATCCTTTGTCAGTCTGATTTGGAAGGCACTGAAGAAGAGAATTAAATTAGGTAATTTTTTATTATGAACAACTAATATGTCTCCAATCATTTCTGTAAAAATTGCTTTTTAGTTGAATTCATGTAATTGTCATGAGTGCTTTGACAGATAGATTCTCAAATACTGAATGGAATTTGTCTTATGTCTTTTCCTGCTGGGTTATTAGGGTTTTTTTTTTTTTTTGCAATATAAAGAGAAGCTTATAACTTATATGGATTAATTTATATCTTGCTGCTTTGCTGAAGTTATTTTTTCCATTAATTTTAGGTGAATCTCTAGAGTTCCTTAAATAGACAATATATTCAAAGAGTAATAATTTTGTTGCTTCTTTGCCCATTTATTCTCTATTTTCTTATACTATTGCTGTAGTATTTTTAGAACTTTGTTTGATAGCAGTAATAATGAGCATGCTTGCTTTATTCCTGATATTACTGGAAAGAATTCTAATATTTATCAATTACAAAAAATTATGGCTTGCAGTTTTCATAAATACTATTTACCATATTAAGGAAAGGTTTATTTATTCCTATGCTTTTAATGTTTTTAATATAAACAAATATTGTACTTTGTAAAGAGTTTTTTTGATCTAGTGAAATTACCCTGCATTTTTACTGTTTTGTTATTAATCCCAATATTGAACCAGCCCTATATTCCATGTGTAAATCTTACCTTCTTATAGAGTATAATCATTTCAATATGTTGCTATAGTATCTTTATTCATATTTCATTAAAATATTTTCATTGGCATTCAATGAAAACAATAGTCTGTAGTTCTCTTTCTCCTCTTTGTCTCTACTTGGTTTAGCTATCAAAGACTACTGGTTTCATAGAAAAAAAATTTGATAGGATCCCTTATTAAATTTCATTTTATTTCGTTTTATCCAATCTTCTAACCTCTTAATATCCAAACCAAGATAAGCTTGGAAAGTTGTAATAAAAATCCAATTGTATATGGCCTATTCATGAATTTATCATGTTTTATTCAATAGATTAGAAGGATTCATTGTACATTTTTGAGTAGAGAAATTTCATGAGAGCATCAGACGTTTTATCAGAGCTATAAACTAGAAGTTTTCTCAAGAAGCAGTATGAGATAATGGTTTTTACATCATTGTGGCTGATTAAAGATAGGACCAAAAGAAGATAAAGGCAGGATTAGGAAGTTAAAAACTATTTAACAAGATAGTGTCTAAGAAGATCATTTCCAACACCAAGTTTCAGCCATCAGATGTGGTTTAAGAGATGGATATGATGGGCTCTTAATTAGAGATGAAATACATCTAACAAGGGCCAATAAAAGTATATTTGCCTCAAGATTTAAAAATCTTGTCGGGGGGGGGGGGGTGAGGTGACTGAGCTAAGATGACAGAGTAGAGAAGCACTCAGCTGAGATCTCCCAACATTCCCCTCCAAATAACTTCAAAATAACATCTCAAATAAAATTCTAGAGTATTAGAGCCAACAAAAGGTTAGAAAGAGAGATTCTTCTAGCCCAAGGCAACATAGGAGGTCAGGAAGAGAAATCTTTGACACTGGGGAGGAGGCTGACCCAGAGTCCACTTGAAGGAAACACTAGTGATGGGATGAAGTGATGTTAACAGAAGCAGCAATAGCTATAGGAGCTCTCAAGCCAGACATGATCACACCAACTAGGAAGTACTGAAAGCTCCCCAAACCCCAGAACTAGCTCTGAAAGCAGCAGCACAAAAAAAGCCCTTCAAAGGGGAAAATGGTTATTTAATTAAATAAAAAAAATTTCAAACACTCCTGACAAAAAGACCAGAACTGAATAGAAAATTTGACTTTCAAGTATAAGACTAAAGAAAAACATATAAAGGTATAAAAGAAAGAGAAATCATAAAGGACTCAATATGTTTAAACTGTGTACCTTTCTTGATGGGAAGATGATACACAAATCTTCTAAAAACATCATTATTATGGCAGTTAGAAGGATTCTACAGAGAAAGAGGATGTGGGAGTGAGTTGATTATGTTGGGGTGATAAAAAGGATAGGTGAGAAAGAGAAATGCCCTGGGAGAAGGTAAAACAGAAAGGAAGAATGGGAAAAAAATAATCTCACATAAAAGAAACACGCAATGGAAGAGTTTTAGAGCAAATGGGGAAAATGGTGGGAGGCAGATGTGTTTAACACTTGAATCTTACATCTAAATCAGTTCAAAGAGGAAATGTGTGTGTGTGTATGTGTGTGCGTGTGCATGTGGGGGGGGGGGGGGGTGTGTGTATACTTAAATGGTAATGGAAATCTATCTTACCCAACAGAGAAGTAAGAGAAAAAGGGGAAAAGAAAAAAGAGGAGAGGTAACAAAAGGGAAAGCAGATAAATGAAGGCAATGGTCAGAAGCAAAACAGCTAGTAGAGAAGGGATAAGATAAAAAGAGAGAGAAGAGGATAAAAATGAGAAAATATAATGGAGGGAAATGCAGTTAGTAATTATGATTTTGAATGTACCAACCATTCTGGAGAACAACTTAGAACTATGCTATAAAACTGCATTCCCTTTGACCTAGCAACACCACTACAAGGTCTGTATCCCAAAAAGATCAAAGGAAAAGAAAAAGGGTCTATTTGTACAAAATATTTATAGCAACTCCTTTTGTGGTGGCAAAGAATTGGAAATTGAGAAAATGGCCATCAATCAGGAAATGGGTGAACAAGTTGTGGGACATGATTATGATGGTACACTACTGTGCAATATAAGCAATAACAAGCAGGATTCTTTGAGAGAAAACTGGAAATACTTATCTGAACTGACACAAAGTGAAGTAAGCCACACAATAACATTGTATTATTATTGTATACAATACAATATTGTATACATTATTGTATACAATACATTATTGTATACAATAATGGCAATATTCTAAGGATGATAAACTGTGAAAGATTTGCCTGAGTAAGACAGTGAAACAAAACAATTCCAAAGGACCTTTGATGAAAAAAATCTATCCACATCCGGAGAGATGACTGATGAACTCTGAATGCAGATTGAAGCATACTTTTTTAAAACTTTATTTTTATTGTTTTATTTTGTTCATGTTTTCTTTTGCAACTTGACAAATATGAAAATGTTTGGCATGACCTCACATGTATAATTGAAGTCAAAGTGTTTGGCTTCTCAAGGAAGGGGCAGGGGTGAGCGAATGGGAGAGAATTTGGAACTCATAATTTTTAAATGACTGTTAAAATTATTTTACATGTAATTGGAAAATATTTAATGATTTTTTAAAAAGCTAAAAAATCCAGTTAAGAGTGTTTTAAACTAAAGGGTGTAACAGCAATGTAATTTGAAGATCCCCTTGTATTGGCAAGCACTTAGCACCTTGTTTCAAGTGTGACTGTATCAAGTATTAAGATCAAGAACTTGTGAATCCCACAGTGGGAGTGACTTCCTGTTGTAACAGGAAGGGATAAAACAGGGAGGAACCTATATATACTTTATATAAGGAAAAGCCCAAGCTGAGAGAGGCCAGAATTTATTTCAGCAAGTATATGGAAGCTGGGCTGCTATTGCTGGACTGAGGACTGAACTGAGAATTGAGAAGAACTGAGAAGAGAAATGAGAACTGAGAACTGAGACAGAGCTTCTTGGAACAAGCTGTGTGGAGGCTGAGGAGGAGAGGCCCAAGCTGGAGAAAGTGATTTTAATTTTGAGAACAGAATTTGTGTTGGAGTAGCTTCTTCTGAGAGGCAGCCAAACTCCTGCTGAGAGCTTGCAAGGGCTTAAAATTTCTGAGGGCCAGCCAGAGCTACCAGAGGAAGCATGACTGTGGTGTCAGTACTTTGTCTGTCTGTTTTGGGTCTACGTTGATTTCACAGGCATAAAGTGATGATCTCAATGATAGTGCCAACCATGTGTGTGAATACTGTTGTAATTCTGCTAAGCTTGATGTGTGTAGATATTGTTGTGGCTCTGTTAAGTTTTCTCTTCCCAGGAATAGAAACTGCAAAGGACTTGAGGTGGACTGGACACTGTGAGCTTAAATATGGAACAGGAACTACACAAAGAGCTAGACAAGGAACTGGGAGCTGTCTGCCTTTGAGCTCAGGTGGCAGTTGGTTAGATTCAGGCAGGAGCTGGGACCATGGGAGAGGAACCATAGAAGCTAAGAGCCTGACTCAAGTCAAGATGAAAAGACCTCTCCTTGAGTATTTAATGCTGACTGATGAAATTGGAACTTACTTGTGACCTAGGGGTGGATGGCCTTTGTACTTTCCACCACCCCTCAAGAGAGTACTGAGTAGTGACTGATGAAATTGTAACTGAATTGCACCCCATAGGTGGAAGACTTTGACTTTTAGATTTTGTGATTGAATTAAGGACTTTGTGATTGACTAAATGAAAGTACTTTGCTTAAAACTATGTGACCACTTGGGTAAAAACTATGTGGCCACTTCAGTGATAAGTCATGAAGCTGTAACATTCTGAATACTGTATTTTGATTTTCTGTGAATGTTTTGCTCTGATTTGTTACTGAATAAATACAGAGTTTGCTATACTGTGTAATCAAAACCTTGAAAGATGTTCACAGTAACAGTCCTCTGGAAAGCTGCTCATGTTTGGCTTTACAAAGGGCAGGGGGGAAACCATCCACATATACCTGCCAAATTAGATACCACTGAGAAAAGCATTCTTAACAAAGGAATAAGACTATAAGAGGAAATAACCACTCATCTCAGTAGACAAGCTTCAACAAGGTCAATACAAAGTCCTTGCCTTTAGACATCTATGCAAAAATGTGGAATACAGCTAAAAGACAAGGTGAACCAGAGATCTGAATTCAAGGAAGTAAATTTTATCTCATAGGTATCACTTGGTAGAATGTGGCTCATGAATGAGATATTCAGAAGGGAATACCTTATTCAAAAGAAAAAGATCAAACGAACAATTGAATGGCATTCTATATTAAGAATATATACTCATGTGAGGAAATTTATGCACAGAAGCATGGTAGAAAGAATGTAAGTAATGAAAGAAGAAATATGAGTGATATTGTGGTGAAAGTATTACATATACCACATGGATAAAGAATTATGTGAGGAAGCAGGCATGATATGTAGGATTTCAGCTATTTAGATATGTGCTGAAGCACCAGACCTTAAAAAGTTTAAAATGACTTGCCCATGATCACACAACTAGAGAATTTAAACCCAGACCTTCCTAACTCCAAATCCAGCACTCTATCCAATATGCCATGTTGTTGCTCTGAAGATAACACCTAACTGTCCTTAATGAATTTGAAATGCTAGATCTGAATGAAATGAATTCTCACATACTAAAAGGGCTGGGAACAAACAAGGTATCAACAATCAAACCAACTAAATGAGACACACGCCATTCAATTGTGATTAGCCGACTCTATATAACATAAAAGTCTATTCTGTTAAGGAAGAAACAAAGAAGAAAAGGGGGGATTAAAAATCCACATACCTCCAAAAGGCCTGGAGAGGCAGACTCATAAATGAGCCAAGAGACTGATAGGCTGAAGAAAATATAATAGAAACAAAAACTGGCAGCATTAGAAGCAAAGAAAAACGAGTTGGTGAAAAATAAATGAGATCCAGAAACACAACAAAATATTTTTTTCAAAAGAAGTTTATTTTACTTAGAATTAATGACAGGGCAGAACCCATAAACATGGTATAAAATGGTTAATGCCCCATGAAATGCCAACATTATGCCATTCATCTGTCCTTGCAGGTGTATTATTTCTAGTCTCCAGGATGAAAGGAAAAGCAGCTCTTGGTGTAGTTTATAATACTTAAAAATACATATTTTCAGAGCTTTATTGCCAAAGGTCCTTTTTTTTCCAGAACCCACAATAACTAATCATATTCCTGCCACCAAGTCTGGGGATTGGAATTAATACTTTGTGGGAGTATGTCCTTCCATCCCCATGAATGATCCCTGCTCTAATGGCCCTTACAGTTAGTGATTTTGCCTAAATATTTATTTCTCCCTGAGGGAAAGATTTCTCTAAGAACTTTCTCCCTGCCCTAAATTTCCACAATTCTAGATCTGTTTTTCTACTATTTGTCCACTTAGGGTTTTTGCTGGAATCAATTTTATTAATTTCCTTCTGAAAATTAGCAAGTCAAAGTAAATCACAGGGCAGTTTTCTCTCTTTACCATGTGAGTCAACCTCTACTTTTTTTCTGCTTTTCCCTTAAGTCTCCAAGCCCTGGGATTCCTCTATATTAGAGATTTTTTTGTTGTTCATTTGTTCTTTCCTTGACAAAGCTTGTGTTTAAAACAGCAACAACTCCACAGTTCAGTTTTAAAATCAAGAACTAGGTATAGCCATAGTACTAGTAAGGAAACTCCTTTCTTCCTTCCCTCCCTCCAGTACAAGAAAGGTCTAAATGAAAGACAAGATTAACCTAACAAAAGATCTTTGGCAGCTAGGTGATATGGATAGAACACCTCATCTGAAGCCAAGATCTGATTTCAAATCCTGCCTCAGACACTTAATATCTGTGTGACCTTGAGCAAGTCACTTAATCTGTTTGCCTCAATTTCCTCACCTGTAAAGTGGGCATAATAATAGCACTTATATCCTGGGATTGTTGTGATAATCCAACGAGATAATAAAGTCTTAAATAGATGCCAACTCTTTGCTGCCCAACTTAACTGCTTTTCTTCCAGCTCAAATATTTTTCAATCATCTTAACTGATTGCACAATGGATGGGAACTATTGACCAAAAATCCCAAGTCACTATTTTCAATATATCAGAAAACATTAAACCTACTGCTGCTCAAACCAATATTTTCCCCCCTGGAGAAGAGTAATGGTGCCAAATAATTTGAAATCTGAAAGGGCCCTTAGAGATGACCCAGTCCAACCTTTTTATTTACACATAAAGAAAATAAAGCTATAAAATGGACAGTTTTAGAGAAAACTGGGAAGGCCTATATGAACTGATGCAGTTAAGTGAGTGGAATCAATAAGGATAATTTACATAATAAAATTATTATGAAATGTCAAAAAAAAAGAAAAGAAAACTGAGAGAGGGGACATGGTTTGATTAAAGAAACACAGCTAACTAGCGTTGGAGCAAAAATCGGAACTCCAGTCTCTCTTCCTTCTAACACTTTCAGCTACACCATGCTGTCCCTTCTGGAGATATTGCCAGAAGAAAGCATATGGAAATAATACAAAAATAACAACAACTAGCATTTATATAGTACCTTCAGGTTTGCAAAGTACTTTACAAATATGAACTCTGCAGATATTCCCTCTGGGGAATTACTATCTCATTCATTTGAGACCTTTAAGATTGCAAGTCAAAATACTCCTCCTAATAAAAACAAAATTAAGGCTTTTCTTTAATAACCATCGAACCTGCTTCCTGGTTCAGAATCTGTAGATTCACTTCAGTAAGCTCTCTCCTGACCCATATTTTGCCTTTCACTGCTCTGGTGTCTACCTGCTAGTTAACTGATTTTTATTGTTTGTTTTCATAATAACCTGGAGACTTTCTAGAGCAAATTGTAATTGCAAAGCATGTTATACAATAGGTGCTTAGGAAATCCAGACACTGTACCTCAGAGGAAGGTTAGCCCCAAGAACCTCAGCCTGCCTGCGGATGAGGGACAAGTCACAGAAAGGTGAAGAGACTTTTTCAAATCAACAGAGCAAGTCAGTGGCAAAGCAGGGATTCCAGAGGCCTCTTAGGATGGAGCTCAGTCCAAGGGGGCTCCAGGCCTGCCCTTCGAGCTCTTTAATCGAGCCTGATCCACAAATAAAGGAAATTGTGGTTTTTACATCATGATCACCATGATTTTTCCACTGTGAATAATAAAAGTAGAGTTGCCCTTTTTCCAGCTTCAAAATGTTCCCACTCCAGCCTGCGTTGTTTTTCTCAGCCTTTCAGCAGTTTTTTATTTCAAGATGTCAGTTTTTAGCACTTTTGCATAATTCGGCATCTTATTTCAGGATTCTCTGTCGTGCCCATTCATTTCTCCCAATGAAGCTGTTGAAAAAGAAAACTGTGTTTCGGGGGCCACGTCCAATGCTACAATTTAAAATCTGGCAGAGCTAGTCCTCCTCTTCCCCAGGGAGGATTCATTTGCCTCTTTTTATTCTAGGGTTTTTTTTTATGATTCCAAATAAAGGATATAATGGGACCATTGAGGGTTGGGAAAAATGTGGAAGATAAATAGTATACGTGGGAGCTGCTTTAAATGAGAATCAAAGTTTAGGGGAGTAGAGACATTTTTTATCACATTAGTGTGGCCTATTAATGATAGAAGAAATTTCCTGCATCTAATGAGTTCTGCCTTTATGGACTGAAATAAGGGAGAATAGTTCCACTTGTGTCATAAATGTAAAGAAGCCGAAATTTTACTCCTAAGAATTCAACAAGTTTGATTTTGAATTTGAAGGGACTATTGTGAAAGTGTACTGTGATTTCACCTATTAGAACTATCTGGACATGGAGCATCCCCTTTACCAGACCTCATGTGCTATAATAACAGCAGTTGTTTTCTATGTTGGTTGAGGCTTTGAAAACTGTTCTATATTCATTCTCTCATTTGACATTCCAAGTAATCCTATGAAGTATACGCTGTTATCAGCCCCACTTTAAAGATGAAGAACTGAGGTTCAGAGTAATTTGCCTGAGATCCTACAGCTAGGACATGTCGAAACAGAACCTGAACTCAGGTCTTCCTTGACGCCAAATCTAGGTACTACACACTGCCATATGCGGGGTGGGGTGGGAGGGGTGGGGGGGTGGAAGAAGCATTTATATAAGATCTACTATGTGCCAGAAACAGTGCTTTATAAATATTATTTCACTTGATCTTCTCAACAATCCTGTGAGATAGGAACTCTGTTTATCTCCATTTTACAGTTGGGGAAACTGAGGCAAAAGAGGTTTTGTTGTTGTTGTTGCTGTTGTTTGTTTGTTTGTTTGTTTGTTTTAATGATTTACATAGGTCACTTAGCTAGTGTCTCAGGCTGGATTTGAATTCAGGTCTTCCTAACCCTGGGCCCAGCACATCACCTAGAAAGAGATCTAGTTTGAAAATCAGAAGAACTGGCTCTGATGAAAGCTCTTTGAGCCTAAGCAAGTCCCTTGACTTTTCTGAGATTCAGTTACCTTATTTGTATACAGATATATCTTGGACCAATATATCCATTCCTTAATAGATAAATCCTCTGGAGCTCACAGATATGACTTAACCAAGGGTCACACAGCTACTAAGTACCAGTGGCAGGATTTGAAATTAGGTCTTTCCTGACTGCAAACCCAGGACTCTACAACAGCCCCACCTGCACTTAACTACCTCACTGAGTTGTTGTGAGGGCATGTGTTTTACAACCTTAAGATGCTATAGAAATAGTGGCTTAGTGGATAAAGTAACAACCCTGAATTCAGGGAGATTTGAGTTCAAATCCAGCCTCAGACACACTAGCAGTGTGACCCCTGGGCAAGTGACTTAACCCTGATTGCCTTTTTTAAAAAATGCCATGGAAATATAAGATATTATTATATTAGACTCCATGAGGTCTTTCACCTACATCTGCTCCAAACTTTGCATGTGATCTTAGGATTTAAAATCATAAAGGGCCTTGGAACTTATCTAAGCCAATTTCTTCATTTTGCAAATGAGTCAACTGACTCAGCAAGGTTAAGGGATTTCCCTAAGGTCACCTAGATAAAATAGCAAAGCAAGAATTCAAACCCATGTCTCCTGAACGCCATTCCTATGACACCACTTCTGTTCAGCATCTCACCTGGTGCCCTGAATGTAACAGGCACTTGTTGAAATAGTTTATTTACATAAAATTACATATTTTCCTAAACACAGACTCTGGATTTTTTATATCTATTCCATTAGCAAGATATTAATACATTTAAAAGTGAGAGTTTTAAAAATTAGATGCAGAGTATTCTCTACAAAGGGAAACAAAATAAAGTGATTTAGTATAATTAACAGCTATTTAGCTTAAAACTTGGTAGGAGATGCCTAAAAAATGCCTCACAAATATTAAAATATAAGATGAGAGATCTTGGATATCAGCTATAATCCATCTCCCTCATTTTACAGAAAGGTTAAATTAGATGCTCAAAATCACACAAAAAGTTAATGTTAAAGATGGAACTAGACCCAGGTCTCCAGGCTCCCAGTCTGGTGTTTGGTTCTACTCTTTCTTCCTTTTCTTTTTTTGTTTTGTTTTGTTTTACTAATTTGTTTGTTTAATTTTAGTTTACAAGATTCAGTTCCACAATACCCTGAGTTTCAAATTTTCTCCCCCTCTTCCTCCTCCCCCCACTCCATGGTGGCATGCAATCAAGTACAGGATCTGCAAATACTTTCACATTAGACATTAGTCAGGTTATAAAGGATTGTAACAGATGTAATGAACAATGAGAAAGAGGAAACAAAACCAAACAAGAAAAAGAAAGAGAGCAGGTAGTTAGTTTGCTTCAATCTGCATTCAAACTCTGTTCTTTCTAGTTCTTTCTCTGAATGTAGACATATCCTTCTATCATGAGTCTTATGGAGTTGTCTTATGACCTTGCATTGCTGAGAAGAGTCCAGTCTATCAAAGTTGGTCATCACACATACATTGTGTCTATAATTGTGTACACATTTCTCTTGGTTCTGCTTTTCTTATTCCACATAAGTTTGTATGTCTCTCCAGGTAAATATGAAGTCTGTCTGCTCTTCATTTCTTATAGCACAATAGTATTCCATTATATTCATATACAACAACTTGTTTATCCATTCTCCAATTGATGGGCATCCCCTTAATTTCCAATTCTTTGCCACTGTGAAAAGATCTGCAATAAATATTTTTGCACATATGGGTCTTCCTCCTACTTCTATGATCTCTTTGGGATACAATTTTGGTATGCAATTATTTATATGGCCCTTTGGGCATAGTTCCAGATTGCTCTCCAGAATGGTTAAATCAGTTTACAACTCCACCAACAATGCATTCGTGTTCCAATTTTTCCACATCTTCTCTGGCATTTGTCATTTTCCTGTTTTGTCATCTTAGCCAAACTGACTGGTGAGATGTGCTACCTCAGAGTTGTTTTAATTTGCATTTCTCTAATCGATAGTGATTTAGAGCATTTTTTCATATGCTTATGGATATCTTTAATTTCTTCCTCTAAAAACTGCCTGTTCATATCCTTTGACCATTTATCAATTGGGGAAAATTTGATTTGATTTGACTTGAGTCAAAAATAGGTTTTTTTTTAGTCAAAAATTATTCAAAAATCAAAAATACATTTGACTCAATTCTCTGTATATTTTAGAAGTGAGGCCTTTATCAGAGACACTGATTGTAAAAATTCTTCCCCAATTTGCTACTTCCCTCTTAATTTTGGTTACATTGGCTTTGTTTGTACAGAAACTTTTCAATTTAATGTAATCAAAATTATCCATTTTGCATTTTATAATGCTCTCTAACACTTGTTTGGTCATAAAGTCTACCCTTCTCCATAAATCTGACAGGTAAACTATTCCTTGCTTTCCTAGATTGCTTACAGTATCAGCCTTTATACCTAGATTGTGCACCCATTTAAACTTCATTTTGGTGTATGGTGTCAGACAATGGTCTATGCCCAGTTTCTGCCAAACTAATATTCCAGTTTTCCCAGCAGTTTTTGTCAAATAATGAGTTCTTATCCCCAAAACTGGGGTCTTTGAGTTTATCAAACAGTAGATTACTATAGTCATTGACTGCTGAGTCTCAGGTACCCAATCTATTCCATTGATCCACTACTCTATTCCTCAGCCAGTACCAAGTGGTTTTGATGACAGCTGCTTTATAATACAGATTAAAATCTGGTATGGCTAGGCCACCTTCCCTAGCATTTCTTTTCATTAATCCCCTTGATATTCTGGACCTTTTGTTCTTCCAAATGAATTTTGTTACTATTTTTTTCTAGCTCTGTAAAGTAAGTTATTGGTAGATTGATTGTTATGGCACTAAATATATAATTTAATTTGGGTAAAATTGTCATTTTTATTATATTAGCTCAACCCAGCTATTGATGTTTGACATGTTGATTACAAAAGCAATTGATGTTTTTCCAATTAGTTAGATCTGACTTTATTTGTGTGAAAAGTGTTTTGTAGTTGTGTTCATATAGGTCCTGGGTTTGTTTTGGCAGGTAGATTCCAAAATATTTTATAATTAAATGGGATTTCTCTTTCTATCTTTTGCTGTTGGATTCCATTAGAAATATATAGAAATGCCAAGGATTTATCTGGGTTTATTTTATATCCTGCAACTTTGCCAAATTTATTTATTGTCTCAAGTAGTTTTTTACTTGATTCTCTAGGATTCTCTAAGTATATCATCACATCATCTGCAAAGAGTGATAGCTTAGTCTCTTCTTTGCCTAATTTGATTCCTTCAACTTCTTTTTCTTCTCTAATTGCTACTGCTAACATTTCTAGTACCAGATTGAAGAAAAGGGATGATAGTGGACATCCTTGTTTCACCCCTGATCTTATTGGAAATGCTTCTAGCTTATCCCCATTACATATAATACTTGCTGATGGCTTTAAATATATGCTACCTATTACTTTAAGGAAGACTCCATTTACTCCTATACTTTCTAGTATTTTTAATAGAAATGGATGTTGTATTTTGTCAAAAGCTTTTTCTGCATCTATTGAGATAATTATATGGTTTCTGCTAGTTTTATTGTTGATATGATCAATTATAATGATGGTTTTCCTAATATTAAACTATCCTTACATTCCTGGAATAAATCCTACCTGATCAAAGTGTATTATTCTTGTGATAAGTTGCTGTAGTTTTTTGCTAATATTTTATTTAAAATTTTTACATCTATATTGATGAGGGAAATTGATCTATAATTTTCTTTCTCTGTTTTATCTCTTTCTGATTTAGGTATCAGTACCATATTTGTGTCATAAAAAGAATTTGGTAAGACTCCTTCTTCACCAATTTTCCCAAATAGTTTTTAGAGTATTGGAATCAATTTTTCTTTAAATGGTTGATAGATTTTGTTAGTAAATCCATCTGGTCCTGGAGATTTTTTTCCTACGGAGTTAGCTGATGGTTTGCATGATTTCTTTTTCTGAGATGGAGTTATTTAAGTAATAACAGAATTTCTTAAAGTCCACTTGGACAAAGTATCTTAGAAAAAGAATTGGCAAAGATGGCCCTTTCCTCAAAAATCTAGCTATTCAAAATGAGAATTTCCTTAAAAGCTTTGGAGAAAGAGAGCACCAACATGGATCCACCAAAGTATGTGGTGGGTTCATAGAAGTCACCACTCCAAAAGCATCTCTTGAAGAGGCAGCCTAGCAGAATGGTCCTCTCATCCAAACCATTCCTTTTCACAATTGAGGAAACTGATTCTAGAGATGTTGAGTGACTTGCCCAAAGTCACATGGGTGGTAAGTGTAGCAGAGGTGGGATTCAGATGCAGAGCTCTTTCTTCTGTGCTATGATTCTCAGAGGTTGTTCCCTTATCTAGACAGTTAGATGTTATGGTAGCTAGAATTCTGAACTTAGACTCTGGAAGAACTGAGTTCAAGTCCAGCTCAGACACTCACTAGCTGTTTGACCCTGTGCAAGATACTTAACCTCTTATCTTTAGTTTCTTCATCTGTGAAATGGGGATAATTACCTTTTCTTAGTCCTCATTTTCCCTGACCTCTCTGCAGCCTTTGATAACATTGATCACCCTCTCCTCTTTGATGGTATCTTTTCTCTAGGTTTTCAGAACACCATTTTCTCCTGGTTTTCCTCCTCCCTATCCTACTGCTCCCTTTCCTGTCTCCTTTTCTGGATCCTCCTCTAGATCATGCCCTCTAATTATAAGTATTATTTAGGATTCTGTCCTGGACCTGCTTCTCTTTCCACTCTATACAACTTCAATTGATTATTTCAACAGCTCCCATGGATTTAATTAACATCTCTATGCTGATGATTCTCAGATGCCCCTACACTGCCCCAGCCTCTCTCCTGACCTTTAATCTCACATCTCCAAATGTCTTTAGACATCTCAAACTGGATGTCCAGTAGAGATCTTAAACTAAACATGTCCAAATCAGAGCTCATTATCTTCCCTTCCACCTTCCCTATTACTGCCTGCTGGTGGGTTGGCCTGCCCCACGTCTCTCCTCACTCCAGTCCATCCTCCCTTCAGCCACCAAAGTGATTTACCTAAAGCACAGGTCTAACCATGTCATCTCTCTATTCAATAAATTCTAGAGACTCCCTGTTACCTCTAGGATTGACTACAAGGCCCTTCATAACCTAGCCCCCTCCTACCTTCCCAGTCTTCTTACACCTTACTCCCAGCCATGTATTCTTCAGTCTAATAACCCTAGTCTCCAGGCTGTTCCACAAACAAGATATTCCAACCTCAACTCAAAACATTTTCTCTGGCTGTTCCCTGTCTCCTTGCTACTCCCTATCCCACCCATCACTAGAATGCTCTCCCTCCTCTGCTTTACTACTAGTTTCCATGGATTTTTTTTAAGTCCCAGCTAAAATCCCATCCTTTACAGGAAACCTTTACCAGCCCCTCCTTAATAATGGTGCCTTCACTCTGTTAATTAGTTCCTATTTGTCCTGGATAACTTGCTTTGTTTATAGTTGATTGCCTGTTGTCTCCCCCTCTAGCTGGTAAGCTCCAAGAAGGCTTGAAATGTCTTTCCTCTTTTTGTATACCCCAACACTTAGCAGAATGCTTGGTGCATAATAAATGCTTTGTGGTTAACAATAGCACCTACTTTACAAGGTTGTCCCAAGAATGAGAATGCATATAAAGTGTTCTTCATGCCTTAAAGTGTGATATACAAATGTTAACTGTTATCATTATTAAAAAGCTTTTATTAATAGGGCCTGAATATTCCTCCCTGCAATATTCATCCATAAAATGAGGGTAATACTATTTACCTCCCTTTGGTTGCTACAAAGGTCAATGAAATAAAATACTTCTTTAACCATAAAGCACTATATAAATGTAAGCTTTGACTACTACTATTGCCTTCAAAAAAAGAACATTTATTTATATACTATTGATGCTTCTATCATTAATGACCACTTCTTCAGAGCTGTAATGCAGGGATAATTTTATATTATTCAATATACTTTTAGAATATTTTCACATTTAAAAAAGAGAAAGAAAAGGGAAGAAGGAAGGAAGGAAGGGAAGAGACAGAGGGAGGAGAGGAAGGGAAGAAAGGGATGGGGAGAGAGAGGAAATAAAAAGAAAGAAAGAGAGGAGAGAGAAGAGAGAGGGAAGGAGAGAGAAAGACAGAGAAAGAGTAAGACAGAAAGAAGAGGAAGAGAGAGGAGAGAAGGAAGGAGAGAGAGAAAGACAGAAAGAAAGAAAGAAAGAAAGAAAGAAAGAAAGAAAGAAAGAAAGAAAGAAAGAAAGAAAGAAAGAAAGAAAGAAAGACAGAAAGAAAGAAAGAAAGAAAGAAAGAAAGAAAGAAAGAAAGAAAGAAAGAAAGAAAGAAAGAAAGAAAGAAAGAAAAGGATGGAAAGAAAGGAAAGAAGAAAGATTGAGACATATTTTCTCCCACACAGGCTGAAAACCCTAAAAAGTAGCACTTTTTTCTAAGTTCCACTGCTGATGAACCTTTTTTTTTTAAACATAGCTTTCACTTTAAAATATGAGCATTTTAAGGACATCTTTTAAACATCCAGAAATGTGCTCTGTAAAATTTGAGGGCAGACATAGCCCCAGCCAAACCTTTGAGAGGTGGGAAACGTTATCAAAAGGCCATCTCGGAACACTTAATGGATCTGTACTCCCAAATAAACAAAAGTAAGGGGAAATTTTGGGGTTTCAGTCTGACATCTGAGTTGTTTGTATGTTCCTGTCACACCAGTCAATTCCATTGGCATAATATGCTCCATTTACTTCCCTGAATATGAGATTCCACAGAGCGGAGTTAACAGGGTGCTGCAGGCCAACATGGGAATGAATGTTCTGACAAATGGGAAGGGAGATACTGTATATAAAATCCACACCACCACAGAAACCTCATCTGCTCAGGAGAAGGAAGATTTATCTAGTCTCAATTATACAGGCTGACCCTGTCCCCCTCACCCTCCATTCACACCAATAACAATTTTATCTTGTTTCCTAAAGGGTCCATTAAAATACTCCTCAGATTAAGCTCCATGTTCCTGAACTCTCTAACTGCATTTGTTCCAATTAGAACCTGCATTAAATCTTTCAAGTCACTGTTATAATGCAGTCATCCCACTGAAGAAGGGGTCAAGGAATTCCATGTTGTCCACAGAATAAAGTTCATGCCAGCATTCCTTCTCCCATCAGGCTCTAACTTACTTTGCCAACTTAGCTTTCACTACTTCCCACCCCCACACCCCTGTACTCTACTTACCAGCCAAAATGAACTCCCTGCCGTCTCCTGAACATGGCGTCCATTTTCCAGCTGCTGTGGGAACTATATAATTGTGTATAATATTGTATAATAAATACATAAGATGAAGACACCTTTCCTTTCTGCCAATACCCTTTTTTCCAGCAATGCTTCAGGAACACTAGGGGAAGTCTTATGAGGAGGTCTTTCCCAGATATAAGTTCAGGGATCTAGGAAGGTTGGCTTACACACACACATACACACACACACACCCTTCCCAGACATACTGAAACTTTGGCTTAAGATGCTATCATCCCCTTTTAAAATTCAAATCTCCTTGGAAGAGAATAACAAATATCAGTTTCTTGTACCTTGATTCTTCTACTTAATCCATTAATTTATTCATTCTACAAGCATTTGTTAAATCCCTATAACATCTATTAGATTTAAGTTTCCAAAAGGCAGGGATCATGTTGTATTTGTATTGTACCTGGAATAAAATAGGTGCCAGTAGATTAAAAAATTAATATGATTAAAATGAAGGAAGGGGGAGGGGCAGAATCAGGAAGTAGAATGATAGAAATATTTAATCCTTGTCCCCAAGGAGCTTACAAATTAATTAGTTGTTATGCACACGAGATATAATAGGAGATCGGCCAAGAACAAATCTATATTACCCAATATGCTATGTGGCAGACACAAGTCTATCTAGCCAAGACCTCAATTGCCAGCAGGCTGGGGCACCAAAAGGTCTGG
Source organism: Gymnobelideus leadbeateri (assembly GCA_011680675.1). NCBI lineage: Eukaryota > Metazoa > Chordata > Mammalia > Diprotodontia > Petauridae > Gymnobelideus > Gymnobelideus leadbeateri. The sequence goes on along the minus strand of WOXC01005197.1, from coordinate 663,018 downwards.
AGGTTTATAGCCAGCCATATAAACATAACAAAAGCAGGAACTGGAACAAAGATTTAAGGTGGGGGCAAATGTCTAATTGTGTGGCTCTGCCTAGTAGAGTTTGTTTCTTTTTTTCTTTCCTTCAAATGGGAGACCCAAACATTCTTAGGCTGAGAGAAAACTGAGGTATTGACATTCATATAATTCTTATATGACCTCTTTGGCATTATCTCCATGAAGTTGGCTTGAGGACATAGTATGCCCTTGAGCAGGAGGCACAAGGAATTGCTAACCCTAAATTATAGAGGCACAAAGAATTGCTAACCCTAAATTATACAAGTACTAGTAACTACTGCTAGTAATCAGGAAAGCAAGATTAAAAAAAAAAAAAGATTAAGTGCCTGTGGACTTTACTTATCTAGTTGGCCATTCTATGTGTTGAAAGAGTTTAGTCCTTAGAGGTTGAGACTTCTGAACTGACAGACAATCACAGTGAAGGCTCTGGGAACTAACAGAATGTCCCTTCATTATTGGAACAGAAGCAGTTTAGGGTTTGTCTCTAGTCTGATTGCTCTTCCTTTTTGAAGAGGACCAATGACATCACAGAGTGATGTCTTCACTTGTGGGTGAATTGGATTTAAGTGAGGCAGAGCTGTACAAAGTTTCCAGCCTCACTCTCTTCCAGAGCCATCAAAATCCAGTGGTAAAACAAAAGCCAGGATGCCTGGTGATGACCCGGGATGCAGTGGCTAACCTTGGCATCTTTGATGTCTGACCAAGCTCTAAGTGTTCCACAGTGCCTGCTTCAGCCACCTTCATGGCTATTGGAACAAATTGTTGTCATTTATGCATTCTACCAGGGAAGTCTTCACATGCTTGGGATAGATATCCCCTTAATTCACTGAAGGCTCTGTGACCTGTTGGTTGCCCTCAGCCTGGTTTAACCCATCTGCAGAGATAGTTTACTAGGATATGACCTCTGCATGTGATATAGCTTCTTGGAGCCACCAGTGAGAACTCGGTGGCCAGTGGAAAACAAAGGTGGAACAGCCCTAAAAAGGTTTCAGCAAGTCCTCCCTCCAGAGGTGCCTGTCCTTCCTGAACACCTATATACCCCACCTGATCTGATACATCTGATATTGCCTCCCTAAAAGAGCTGCACCTTATGCCTCTGGGATCTAAGATAAAAGAAAAGTGGCAGAATCTACTGTTCTCGTGTTGAAGAGGTAGCCTCTCAGCTAAGGATTACAGTAAAGCTAGAATCTGGACATAAATTATAAAAACACCTGAAAGTGGGGCAGTTAGGTGGCGCAGTGAGTAGAGCACCAGCCCTGGACTCAGGAAGACCTGAGTTCAAATATAGCCTCAGACACTTAACACTTACTAGCCGTGTGACCTTGGGCAAGTCACTTAACCCCAATTGCCCCTCCAAAAAGCAAAAAACAAAAACAAAAATGAAATTTTAAAAAAGACCACCAAAAACTGTCTGACCCAGATTTTTCACCCAGCAGAGACTACATTCTGTACTAGACTATTAAGGAGCAGGTCTTGCAAGGGTTAAACAAAAACATCATCAGAAAACCAAGGTAACTGTACTACATCCAAGGCATACCCTTCCATATATGTGATCTGGACACACATGTTCCTCACCTTTGTGCCTTTCCACATGCATTCCCTGTGTGAAACCAATCTTTCAACTACATTTGAATCTCTGTATATTTTGTGTGCACATTTGTGGGACATTATGGCCTAGATTTGTGGAATGAATGTTCTCCTGCTCTTTTTTAAACATTATACTATGCTATTAAATGCTTTAGTTTTGAATTAGGTGTATCCTCTGACTATTAAAGATAAACACACTGGTGGGCATCCACAATTCATGGGTTTTGAGTGGATATAGACCTAGGAGAGTACCTTGAAAATAGAGTAGCTTGTCTGAGGGATATAAGTGATAAGTACTCCCAGATATCACACTAGTACCTAGATACAATGGATTTTCTTCATGAGAGTTAGAAATTCTGAGGAAGAAAAAGGTAAGAAGAAAATTGCAGCAAACGGGTCCTAGATTATTGCTTTTTGTTGTTGTTATTCATTCAGTCATGTCCAAGTCTCCCTGACCCTTTATAGGGTTTTTTTGGTGAAGATACTGGAAATGATTTGCTATTATCCCCATGTTATAGATGAGGAAGATGAGACAGAGGAAACTGAGACAGAAAGAAATTCAATAATTCACCCAGGGTCACACAGCTGGGAAGTATCTGAGACTAGATTTGAATTTAGGTCTTCCTGACGTCAGGCCCAGCCCTTTATCCACTGTATCACCTAGTGGTCTACTACTATTTAGCCGACTGAAGTCACCCAGTCTCGTGTGGAGGCTGAGGAAAGCTGCCAGGAGGTACGTAGGAAGGTAGAGAAGCAAAGGTCAAAGTGATGGCCAATAGATGACAGGGCTTATTTACGGGTGCTTCACTGCCTACAGAAAAGGGAGGCTTCCTTTCTGGACTACATGGGGGAAGATGAGAGTGGATATGCACTCTTTGGGGTCACAGGATTGCTGAAAATGTGTCTAATTCTAATGCTTTTGTGTCCTTTTTTATTACAATGCTGTGTTTCTATTGCTCCTAGGCTCTCATTTGCCTAGATTTATGTTAGCAGGACAATAACAGAGAATCAAATCTAGCCCTGAAATAACTTTAAGCCTCCCTAGTTACACAAGAAGCAGTGGGATTTCTAGTCACAGGAGATAAACTTACCAGAAAATGATCTCTACAAGCATGAAGTGAACTCTTCAAGTCATTTTGAGTCCTGCCTGACTACTTATGATCCCATTTGGGGTTTTCTTGGCAGAGATGCTGGAGTAGTTTGCCATTTCCTTCTCCAGTTCATTTTACAGATGAAGAAACTGAGACAAAAAGGGTTAAGTGACTTACCCAGGGTCCCATAGCTAGTAAGCATTTGAGGCCATATTTGAATTCACAATGATGAGTCTCCCTGACTTTGGGCCCAACTCTCCACTGTGCCACCTAACTGCCAAACTCCAAATGGGGTTAATGTTGATTAGTCCATGAGCAACAAATATAACTTTCAAAAGAGAGAATTTAAAAAGCATTTTTAAAAAGAGATTCAAAATGTAAGGAGTATTTAGCATGGGAGAAAGATCACATCTAGTTGTCAAAATAAGGTAAAGTTTTATGGACTTTCATGGCTTCAAGAGGAGCCTTGTAGGATGGGGTAGACCAGAAGTGAAAAACACATGGCCCACAGGCCCCATGTGGCCCCTCACTCCCAAGTGCAGCCCAAACTATATTAAACTGTAATTGGGAAATATTTTACAAAATAAATTAAACATACAATAAAACAGACGACATTACATTTGAAGAACTAAACCAACATGCAGCCCAAAGGCACCATTATATATGCTATAGTTTAATGGCCCCTGGTACTATCTGAGTTTGACATCTCCGGAGTAGGCTACTGAAAGGAAATTTGTTTATTTCTTTACTAAGAATAGATATTGATGATCATTTGTCTATTCACTCATTCATTCACCAAACATTTACTAAACATCTGTTCTTTTCAAAGAACTGTGCTAGGCCCTGGTAAAGGTAAAGGGACAATCAAAACCCTTCCTATGTCTATTATCTTATTTCTAGTGTTCATTACTTATTGCCAGAATTATTACAGTCTCGTGGAAGAAGATGAGAATCGGAATGGGTAAGTACAATACAAAAAAACCACACTTCTAAACTCAAATGAGGGATTGAAATCAAATTAAATCAAAGGCAGGAGGAACCACTTCTACCTGGGACAATCAGGAAAGGCATCACCACAAGCAGCTGCACCCAAACCATGCTTTATTGGATGAAGAAGAACCCATGAATTTGACCACTTTGGGGAAGCAGTTTCAGTTGAGCATTAGTTAAAGGATACAGGCAGCAAGGCACTGAAAGAGCAAAAAGTTAGTGAGGAAGAAGTATAGAAAACTTGGTCAAGAAGTTTCGCAGTGAGAAATGAGAAGGGAATTGAAAGTAGTGTTGAAGGTAGCTTGTTTTGAGGGGCTACAGAAGGTTAGTGTGCTTGGGTTTTTTGTGGTCTTGTTTTTTAGGAAAAAAAGAAAACTAAGAATGTTTATAGGCAGAGGGGAAGGACCTAGAGGAGAGGAAATTATTTAGGACACAGGAAAGGTAGAACAGTAAGAGGAAATATAGCGGGATGGGGTACCTGGAGGTTAGGCAGCAACCAATAAGGAAAAAAGTAGAAAAAGGAAATCTGGAGGCACCATTTCAATATTTGACCTCTGGCTGGTCTAGGTGGCCACTGCTCAGGTTTTCCTATCAGTAGGTTAACTTACTGGGATTTAAAAGAGGTTAACTTTGATGTCCTTTTATGACCAAACACAAAATATTTGTAATGGAAGAAAGTGTTAAGAGGAGGAGGGGGGAATGCCTTTAAAATGAGTTGTGAGTCATTGAAGTCGCATATTATCCTAGTTTTTAAAGTGGTTGATGTCCACTTGGGGCAATGGTGCAATTCTTTTCTTTGCAAAAAGCCTCTCATTTTCCTGGGAGCACATCCTAAGACTCGAGAAACTTCTGAAGAAAAACCTGGATGCTACAAAGTACTTTAGTATTAAATCTAGTCTTAAAAATAAGGCACACTGAGTCTCTGTTTTCAAATTGGATGCATCGTCTTAAATTATCCCCACGTCTGCTTTGACACAGCCTCGAAAGGCGTTTTTTCGGATGCTGTGTAAAAGAAGCATCGGTGCGAGAGAGGGCATATTTTAAAGTGACAGGTCTGAGAAGCCTCAGTGCTCTAAATGAATTCATTATTTTGAAGATGGAACCTAATACTGGAGTACTCTGTAATCCAGCATTTCTCAATAAATCTCTTGCAATAAATTCTCCCCACCAGGTCTCAAGGTTTACCCTAGGGAAAAGGGGGAGCCCCTCAAACCCACATTGGAAGGGAAGTAGAAAGAGACATTGAAGCCAAAGGTAAGGCATCTTTTTAAAAAGTGACATCAGAGTAACAGCACAATTTTTAAAAATATATTTAAATTTGGGAAGAGAAGAAAAGGGTAAATAAGTCAGACTGATGGTATTTTAAGCACCTACCATGCATTTTAATGTAACAAACATTTATTAAAGTCCTACTAGAAACAAAGTTTAGATGAGACCCAGACAGTGCCCTCAGAGCTTACAGTTGAGTAAAGAGAACATAGAAAGGTAACTATAGCATGAAATAATCCAAGAAGTGGCTTGGTACAGTAAATTGAGAGCCAGCCTTGGAATTAAGTAGTCCTGGGTTCAATTCCTATCTCAGACACATACCAGCTGTATGCCCACCAGCAATACACTAAAGCATCTTGGGCAACTCTTTAACAATATGTTACAGAAAAGCTGTCAATCTGTATTAGTGGAGAGAGTTTCCACACTGTGATTTTCCCACCCTGGTGAAATCGAAGGTCTATACAAAACAAACAAAATAATACATGATAAGTACAGGAGGAGATGCAAACAAAGTCCTTTATGAAGTCCCTGAGGGGTTGAAGGAAGATGCAATATTGACGTTTTACACAAATATCCAGGCTCCTCCATACATCAAGAATGCTTACAGCCCTGGGAGGGAAGGATTTCCACTATGAAAGGCGTTCAGTGTAATAATACTTAATACTCCTTTTTGAAAGAGTTTCCTCTTTTTTCTGAATATTTTCACAGGACTGTAACCATTTACACGTAAAATTGGTTGAAAGTGACATGTTGAAAAGTACAGCAAACAGTACGGAGCATTCTATTTTCAATGAATATAAAATTGGGCTCTGTCTGACACCTTCAGTGCTCTTGTGGAAACAAAATGTCACATCTCAAAGGGTTATTCTTGATAGTTTTTTTAAAAAATAAAATAAAATAAACAGAACTCTCTAGGCAAACAGCACCTTTGTACTGAGGTTTCCATGGAGATTCCAGTAATTGTATGGTCTTTTTCACATAGTTGCATACCCGTTTTATGCTGTTTACTTAGAGTCTCTTAAGTCCCAAGACATATTTCTTTACAAAGGCAGGACATGGCTTTTCTACAGCTCTTGAAGATGGTGAGGGTGTCACAGGACCAAACAAAGGGAAAAAGTTTGGACAGGCAGGGGTACAGACCTCTGAGTTCATGTGCTCATGATTCCAAATAGGAGGCAGGGAGTGAGGGAGGAGGGAACATCTTGCCCTTGGCAGGTCACTGAGACTTCACAATTGTACATTTTGTTAAGTACCCATGATGATGAAGTTTTGAAAGGAAAGAACAGCAAAATGGGGAAAGTTGTTCCAATGGCCTGAAGACAGTCACCCAGACCACTCTGCAAGACTCCTTTCCAAGGATTAAAGAACGGAATGGCCTCCCAAAGGTTTTAAGTATCAGTTTCCTCATCTTGAGAATGAAGTCGTCAAAGGAGAGGTTCCTTCAGGCTCCATATCTAAGAATCTATGACATACCAAATAGAAGTATTCCAAAGGAGGCTGGGCAAAAGAATTGAAAATACATGATATTGAGAAAGCTATAAGTAACTGAAATAACAAGGCAAAGAGACAAAGATGTGCCTATTACACAAAAAGAGAATTGGGAACACTTAGGAAAGTTAAAGAATGTTCTTTAGAAAAGTTCTCAGTTTTCATGGAGTCTCCACTTGTGTATTTTATATGTCTTGGGAAGAAGAGGTATCAGCAAGAGAGTAAATCAAATTTATGGGAATAGAGACTTTATACACTCCATGTAACCCTACCTGGACCATAAATGGAGATAGCATGAGGTGGCAGGAACCATGAGGTAGAGCCAGTATACTCTAAGGGAAAGAGTACTTGATCTGGAATCAGATGATTTGAGTTCAAAATCTAACATTGTTGCTTTATTACTTGCATACCATTGGACAAGTCATAGAGTCTCTCTGAGCCTCAGTTTACTCATTTGTAAAATTATGGTGTTGGATTAGTGGATCTCAAAGCTCTCTTCCAGCCTTATGTTTAACTATTCCAAAACCTGGGTTAGAAATCTAGTTTGACCATTTGCTAAGCATGCAATAATGCACAAATTGCTTTACTTCTCTAAGACTAAGATTCTTCATATATAAAATGAATTTAGTAGCATTTCCACTTCCTACCTCATAGGAGTGTTGTCAGGTAAGCAATGCATAAACTATGAAAGACTATATAAATAGGGACCATTATTATATTATTAAACTTTAGAAGTGATGAATAGCTATTAAACTAATATTTTATTTATTAAACTAATATTTTATATGTGATATAAACTATTATCACAAAATGCCAGCTGATTTTTTAGCATAATATTAAGGTTTGTTTTTTTTAATGTGATCAAAAGAATATGCCTAAAAACCATCTGGGTAGTTTGGTGGCACAGGAGTGCAGTGTTCTTTTCACCTAACTTTAATAGCCACTCAGATAGTATGACCCTAAGTAAGTCATTTCTCCTCTCTGAGACAGCTTCTGCATAGATATAATACCATACTACCTGTAATGCTAACAAGAACTAGTCATTAAGAACATGCTATGTACCCGGCACTAGAGACATAAAAACAGGTGGGACTTTCAGATGAGTTTTCTGGGGTCACTCTGGCTCACGCTCTTGTCATCTCTCCTCCTCTCTGGTGACTTCATGACAGCCCCACTAAGCCTTGGACAGGGATCAGCTAGTAATTCCTTTACATCTTCTGAGTTTAAGGAATATTTGTATGCCTCATATCATTAGAGTTACTAATAAGTTCTGTTCTCTACCTGTGCTAGGCTTGTATGTTAATCAATGCATTAGTAATTTCCTTTTTGTAGTCCATGCTTTTTAAGGTTCTTATTGAATCTTTCCCTGATTTGCCCCCTCTCAAATTTCAGCCATTAGACCAGCAAGTGACCACAGAGGTCAACAATTCCTAGGTAAAAAGAAGGCCAGGTCTTCAATTCCTAGATCTCTAGCTGGAAAGGACATCAAACGTCCTATAATAAAGCCCCTTCATATTACAGATGAGGGAAAGCAAGTATATGTTGGTAAACATTTAACAACCAGTTCTCTAGGGAAAAAATATTCACAACCTTTCAAACTTCCCCAAAACAGGAATTAGGAGCAAGAGTAATTTGAACTCTCCAAAATCTAGGATACCAAGAACCATAATGAGGTCACAATTCAATTAACCAACATCCCAGAAGGCTTAATATGGGCAATTGTAATGGAAATGCAAATTTAAAAAGATCTTCCCTGCCCCTAGCTTAAGTGCACCTGGAGCCTGTGGTGGGAGGCTTGTTTTTCAGGAAAGCCCACACCTTGATACTTTGTGATTGGGCAGTGGGTCCAGAAGGTTGTTACATTCTCTGAGCCAGGAGAAGGCTATATAAACCTGAGGAGAGGCTTTGCTTTGGGGCTCACTTTGAGAAGTGTTGTGTGATTTGACCAGATGAGACTCTGGGAAGCCGTTGTTGAGAGCCCTCCGGCTTTGAAAACCCAGATGTTGATGCTTCCCTCTCTGGTAACTGTGATTTGGTATTGATATAATGGTAGGACAGTTTGGAAGCCTGTCTGTTTGATCTGTAAGTTCTGTAACTCTGAAGTTCGGGGTGCTGACCTTTTCCCCCTGAACTAGGTAATGTGTGTTTGTTTGATTAAAATAAGCTTGTTAACCCATTTTGAGTTGCTTTCCTTTTGAAAAGCAGATCTAAGAACCTATATTGGCAGCTACCCTGGGGATATTGGGGTGCTTGCCGCTACAGCAATCAGAAAAATGACAGAGAAAAGCACTAGCCTTCAAGAACACAAGGTCACATCCATCCATGATGAGGCATCAGAGGACTTGAGTAAAGGAAAAAACAATCATAAAATAAAATACTTCCTGAACCATTTTGAACTGGCATCAGTCTAAAACGCACTAGAATTATCCTTCAAAGAGAACCTTCATTGAACCAGGATTTTCATGTGTTCCAGCCCCTGAGCCAATGAGGTCTTTGCAGCCTTCTTATGTGACCCAACTCTTCATATAGGAGACACTAAAATAATAGAGTGTATTTTTATGAAACCAGTAATAGCTATGTAGTTTACTCTTTTAGAAACCCATTTTAAAAACATCTTCTTGCATAGCCTTTTTCAAAAAGTCTATTGGGTTGTTATTACTAAATCTTCCCATTTTTTTTCCTCTAGGAATCAGGGTAAGAGCCTGTCAATGCCACCATGAACTCTTATTTTCTTCCATGAACTCTTACTTTCACCCCCACTGCTTGATTGCAAGCTCTGCTTGTTACTGGCTGTGGATCTTGGCCAAGTTGCCATCTTTCTGATCCATTTTCATAAGATTGTAGGTTTAAGAGGTGACAGGAATCTCAGAGATCTCTTCCCTTGATTGGGAAACTAATACCCAGAAAATGAAAACAACTGACTTCAAAATCATTGATAATGACACTGTATCATGTTGCCTTGCTGACTTTTTTTTGAGATGTAGTATCCCTATCTTGCTTAGGTTGGAAGTGCAACAACTGCTCACAATTGATCCCTATAGATTGGCACAGAAGCTTAAACCTGCCCTGTTTTTATAACACAGGAAGTTGGCCCTTCCATAGGCTACCTAGTAGCCCTTCACTCCTGGGACCTCCTTAGCACAAACATCTAAACTTTATCCTCAATGTTAACTCAAAACTCCCAGACTCAAGCAATCTACCAGCCTTAACCTCCCTAGCAGCAGCCTTATTTCTCTGAATTGCAAATAATACCTTATTATAGATAGATAGATAGACAAACACACAATCTGTTATGAGGAAAACAGCATAAACAAGGGCTATAACAATATAAATGAAAAGAACAAGAAAACAAAACTGAATGCTATATAGTTAGAATGACCAAACTTGGACCAAAAATAGGGTTGGTATCCTGATCTCTGGGATTCTTCATTGCATAAGTGGGTGGGGGGGAGGGGGGGGGGAATATGGGAACTATGGCTAAGGAGCATTGTATATATACCATCAGACAGGGTTGACTGCATTTGTTGTTTGGCTTTTATTTTTCCTGATTCCCCTCCCCTTTTAACATTTTTTTGCAAGAGATGGTTTGCCAGGGAGGGAAAGGGGAATGAATACATTTGGAAATGACTGTGATTTACAAGGAAAACATTTACCAAAAAAAAAAAAAAAAGAGAGAGAGAAGAAGAAAGAAAGAAAAAGAAAAAAGGCTGTTTTGGGTTTGTTTGGGTTTTTTTACATTCAGATTTTACTCTGATATCTCACAGTGGTGAGGGAGTGGACACGGGATTCCCAAAGATTCAAAGAGGTTAAGATAAGCTCTACCAGGTCCTTCCAAACTGGAAAAGTTTCGAGTATAGGCTTAACGATGAAGGCCAAATCTCTGTAAGTTCAGAAAACCTTATAACCATTTTACCTGCATAGTAGTGAATATCTGGGCCATAGAAATTCTAAGACTCTTTACTATGTCACTGACAGATTCCAAGAGAAGTAGCCACACCAGTAAAATCACAGATCCCTGAATTACTGAAAAAATAACAATAAATTCAACAGTCTGGGACCATTTTTATTTATGGTTATATCCCAAAAGTGTCTTGAACAGAATAGGTGATCACTAAATTCTGCTCCTGGCTTAAATATACGGCTTAATATGACGAGCATGCAGACTCATAGATTATCCAACTTGGAAAAGCCTTTAGAAATTATCTAGTGCAATCCCCTCATTTTGCTGAGGACACTAAGACTTAGTATCCTGAAAGGATAAGTGATTTAGCCAGGGCGAGAAGGGGGCAGAAATAGAACTCAAACCCAAATCTGATTGCTCTGGAATGGCTTCCCTCAGGGAAGTCTTCAGAAGGAGGCCAACGGATATTATAGTAGAGAGCATTCCTGTTCAGATGCAGGTGGGATGAGATGGCCTCTGAGGTCCTCTCCAACTGAGGCTCTGTACCTCTATGATTCCAAGTCCAAGACTCATTCCACTTATAAACCCTCTCCCCTACACACACACACAAATACTTGACTCGGAAGACAATGAAAACAGGTAATTCAAAGGGGAAAGAAAGGGCTATTCTAGTTACATGACCCAAATCAGCCACCGTTCTTATCAGATTCCACCAGGAAATTACACAAAGGAGACATGACCTTGGCTTTGCAATCATTGTCAAGGGGTCAAGCCAAGACTTGGAACTATCCCTGGCACTTGGAATTTTTTTTTTCTTCAACCAAACTTTTCTTTTCATCCAGTTCAGTTTTAAATAACTCAGATGATGGGACTTCCAACACTGCCTGTGGGACATGAATCATTTCACAGTCCAATTAACAACCCACTTGGAAAATGTTTTCTGTACTTCAACCAAAATTTTCCATGGCTTAATTTCATCTGATTATTTCACATGAGACTCCCTTTGAACTCTCTCAAACAATCCACTCATTCTCCAATGGTTATGCTCTTTTTTACAAAAGCCTTTATTTCAATTTTTAGCCAACTCTTGGCCAATCTTAATTCCTTTTCATCTTTCCTCATGCACCACTACTCCTAAATTCTTAATCTTCCTTCTCTTTTTTCTTTTTGGAGCTCTTTCAATAATGTTAAAGCTATCATCTGTGTGATGCCAAAATATTTGACTGTGGTGGACAATACCATCAGAGGTGCCGTTTGTCTGTCATTTAGAAGTCTGGCCTTCAAAAGCCAAACAATTGTTTTGACAGCATTAACTGTTTTTCTGTGGGTGTGGCTATACAGAGCTGCCTCTAGTGGGAACTCGAATTTTAAACCATGACATGCCCAGGAAGACTCCCCTCAATAGCTCATTGCATCTGGAGCCCATTGAAATGAATTTTCTTCTGTTTCACATTTCCTTCAAAACAATTCAACAAACATTAGTTTAATAGTTAAAATATAGCTTATTTTTCCTAAATCATAAACTGCAGGGTTGAAAAGCCCATTGAGAAACCATTCACCATTTTTACCATACCCAGGAGACAGACCATAGCAAGCTATATCATTCACTGGAGAGAACCTGTATCCTCACATATAAAGTCTACACAAAAGTGAACACTCTCTCCCCCCCCCAATAATGTGTTGTTACTTAAACTCTTTAAAGAGGTTGGTTTAGAAAATGCCTTCAACTCTTCACCTTTATTCAACTCAGTTCAACAAATTATCTGTTGAATAAGTAATTCCTCTGTAGCCAATACTATGCTGGGCACAACATGGGATTACAAAAGTACAGACCACATTTTCTTAAAAAAAAAACAACCTTAAAATTTAGCTGCAGAATCACTACTTAGACATCTGCATATTTAAGAATACAAGATAAAACAATAGAGTATAGTACATAGTTTGAAATATACAACCATTTTTATGAGAAGAAACTTCACTGCTTCAACAAAATGACTTGCCCAAGGCTGCACAGCTAGTAGATGCCTGAGACTGACTTGGACTCACATATTCCTGATTCCAGGGCTAATACTCTTCCCTACCTAGATGTTTCTATAATTGGAGCAAAAACCTGTGTTCCTACTTTGGCCCAGGCAGCTCTAGCCACCACAGCGACATGCTACCAATAATCCAGAGGAAAACAACTAAGATGCTGGTGGGTTTCTAGTTCACACTTTATAAAGGAACTAGAGTATTTGATCTAGAGAAGAGAAAACCTGAGGGAGTGTGGAAGAACCTCTATGGACTCCAGAGAGCAGATCTAAGAGGTAGGACTAGAAGTTGCCTAGGCAGATTTAGACTTGAGGGAGGAAAAACTTCCCCACAATTGATGATACTCTAAACAGAGATAGTGGAATTCCCCTCATTAAAGTTCTTAAAGCAGATTGAATGTCCATCTGTCCTATAGATTATAGAGGGAACTCTGAGTCAGATGCAGGTTAAATTAGAGGCCCCCTAAGGTCAATCAATTAGCACTTAAAAGTGCCTAGGGAAGTCTAAGCACCTAGGCTCTGGGGCACACAAAGACAAACATGGAAAATTCCTTACCATCAAGGAGTTTATGTTCTACAGACAACATATACACATATAAGGCGCTATGGAATTTGATGAACATTTGGTGAAATTAAGGGTATAAAGCTGATCAGAAAGAAAACTTCCCATGGATCTGGATGTGCACTTTGTTGGGATGACAAAGAAACTGCTCAATGAGCCCCAAACTGGGAAATTGTATTGAATATAATTGGTGATGGGAACATTTTAATTTATAATAAAGTTGACACACAAAAAATATTTTCATTGAATCAAAAACAAGCAAGTTAAGGAATTAAGAGGGATAGCTATCATGTTGGACTAAGTTGACCATTCTGCATTCTACAGAAGCAAGGAGAAATAACTCCACAGATTTTTGCCTTCTCAGTCAGTCAATAAATATTTATTAAACACTCTCTATAATCAAGCATTCTGGGTAAAAGACAATCCCTGCTCTTAAGGAACCCACAGTCAAATGGGAAAGACAACATGCAAACAACTCTGTACGTACAAAGTGTATGCCAGATAACTTGAAAATAGACTATCAAGTAAAGGCACGGGAATTAGGGAAGATCCAGAAAGAGCCTTCTCACGTGTGACTTTATTCCTGCTTTCTTTTCTTTGGATTATCAGATGGGGAAAGCAGGGATTCCTTTCTCTCTCACACCCCTTCCCCATCCAAGGGCAATGGCAGCTACAGGAACAAGGCAGAGGGAGGAATGTAGAAACATCCTCTAATCCAAAAGATCCGTTATCTGGAAAATGGAAAAATGATGGGTCATAGGACCGAAACAGACTCCCAAGAACTCATACAGCCTGCCATCTTCCTGCCTATAGAGAAGTCTAGCAGGACTGGGACTATTTGGAAAAAATGAAGAAAAATAAAGTGGTTTGGCACTCACATAGATAGGCACATAGGGCAAAAGAGGTTCAGAGTCAAGACTACTTGGTCTTGGTAGGTGGGAAAGCTAGACAAGCAGCATAATGTGTAGCAAAGGGTTTTTTTTAATAAGTGAACATATTTAAATGCCAAAAAATTCTACTCTCTGAGACATAGGAAGTGATATGTCCAATCACACATAAGTCACAATTCTTCAAAAATCACATATAAGTTCAAGAATTCTTGTGTACAGTAACACACTGGAGGCACAATTTCCAAACCACCCTAGGGCAGGGAAGTGCTTTTCCCAGATGACCTAATTCGAACTGTTCCTTAAGGCAACTAACTAATAGAACTCCTAAAGGGGAAGTAGTGATCCAAATTCGGATATCTGAATAAATGTTTCCCAGATGACCTAATTCGAACTGTTCCTTAAGGCAACTAACTAATAGAACTCCTAAAGGGGAAGTAGTGATCCAAATTCGGATATCTGAATAAATGTTATCAGGTGGACTGAATTACAGTTCAATCAATATAATCTGCCCAAGCAGAGGGAACATTTTAGGCTTTTTTTTTTTTTTTTTTGCTTTTTTGGAAGGGAAATATTATTTTGGTGTGAGGAATTTTTATTTATTTATTTATTTTTTAGAGGGATGGGAACATTTTAATTAATAATAAAGTTGACACAAAAAAATGTTTTCATTGAGTCAAAAACAAGCAAGTTAAGGAATTAACCCTCAAACACCCCACCAAAAGTGGTTTTATTGAGTTAAAAACACAGCAGGAGTATTTTAATAGCTTACATTTAAAACTCACTTTTTTTTAATTCTACAAAAGTTTTTCAATTAACTCCATGACTTTTAAAAATCTCCCTTATGACTTTTCTAGCACTTAGACAAGTTGCATTGGCCAAATCACAGTGAGGCTAGGCAGAGGGCAGTTGGATAAAGATTTTCATTGATCTGTTACACAACATACTTGCCTTCATTATTCATGAGGTAGAGAAGACCAGTATATAGATTTAGATGTTGTTATTGCTCAGTTGTTTTCAATCATGTCCAACTCTTCATGACCCCATTTGGGGTTTTCTTGGCAAAGATACTGGAATAGTTTGCTATTTCTTTCTCCATCTCATTTCACAGCTGAGAAAACTAAGGCAAACAGGGTTCAGTGATTTGCCCAGGGTCATACAAAGTAAGTGTCTGAGACAAAATTTGAACTCGGGTCTTTGACTCCAGGAACTATGCCACCTAGCTACCCTGTCTCTGACCCATACTCTTCCTATTTTTAATACCATTTCTGCTTTATCCAAGACCATAACATTACTCTTAATACAATGGCTCAGCTATTAATCATGGATAAAATAGTTTGTTCTAAAATCCTTGACAAATTTCTTTTCTATTTTTAATTTGTTTTTCACAACTTCTTCTTTAAATGTTCTTAGGATGATTTGACTGAATTTGTTCCCTCACCAAATTTTCTGTAAGCTCATTTATGCCTCTGCCATAGCTCCCTGTTCTCTGAGACAATGTTATTGATAATCTCTCACCCACCCTATTCCTCCATCTTCTTCCCTAAAATTTTGCAAATTGTTACATGTTTCAAATTGGCATTGCTCTTGTCTGCCATATTGTACCACTTGTCAGATGCTGGCTGGTTGAGGCAGTTTCAAGGCTCTTTTGGCCTCCTTATTTTGGTGATTGCTTTATATTGATTAAAATTATTTTGTCATGGGGCTAATCTGTGTTGTTTGTTTCTTCACATGCTTTATATTTGTTGGTGTCAGTAGTAAGGTTTTTTTTTAATGATATATCATTATCTTCTAATTGTCTTATTCATCCTAAATTATTCTAATTATGAATGTTTAAATAATAAAATATACAAATTAAATAACTTAGAAATCCATACATATTTATAATCATCTTTTTCAGAAAATGACAAGACTTTTACTATAGACATTTGACGTGATATTCATCATTGACCCAGCCATAGACAACTTTCTAGCCTCTGATATCTTGGTTTTTAGCACCTGACAGTTACATGAAACTTTCTGCAAGTCTTATAAATATTACAAGTCATCTGGAACTTGCAAATACCTCAAACTCTAAATTCCCATGATATAATTCATTGGGCTAGTAAATCATCTGATACTGGTCCTTATAACTCCCCAGGAACAAATAAGTTACACCTCTCCAAGCATATAAAGGGACCTTCCTGACTTTTAATATCATAGCCACCTGCCAGACAACCGAGCACCTGTAGATGCTCAGTCCCAGTGCCAGAGATGAGCAGAGTTCAGAGTCCAGAGAAAGATAACTCAGTCTGTTAGCAACTGAAAACTAACTCCTTTTCCTGCTGATTTACCTGCTGATATCCCTCAAGAAATTGTCCCAGTCCTCTTATCTTTTATCTTTATACTCTCTTACATCTTATCTTTATACTTTATACACACTTACGTGATGGGATACACCATTACAAAGAACAGAGTATTATAAACCTAAAGGAACATTGTACAATTAAGTGTTTGGGACAAGTATAATTTCAAGAACCACCCAGGCATGGAAGATCACTACACTCAAAAAAAGATTAATCTCATTTGGGGAGTGTCTGAAACTTTAGACTCCTAGTCAGGAATAGGTAGGGTGGGGTGGAAAGAAAAGAGGGGGGTGGAATTTCCCAGATAGAGATCTCAGAATCTGGTCTTCTAGACAGAATAGGGATTTCAAGACAGCCCTAGTCTTGAGGGTTCCTTTGTAACCCAAAGTTTTAGAAACTTGGAATCCAGCCCTTTAGAAAGAGCACTTTCTGGGCAGCTGTGGCTTCAGAGGTTGCCTATCAAGAATAACCCAAAGTTCAAGAGTACAAGGACCCAGTCTTCTAACCAGAAAATCATAATTTCCTTGCTGGAGATAGAAAAGAATTAAGTATGCAGCTCCTGGTGCTAGGAAGAGTAATCACAAAGGATGGAAAGTTGAGAGAAAGAGAGAGACAGACAGAGACACAGACCCAAAAACAAGAGAGACAGAGATAGAGACACAGAGAGAGAGATATACACACACATATACACACAATAGATCTAGACTTTGTACTCTATTTTAATGCTATTCTAACTGTACAGGTGCAGGAAGAAGGGGGTTAACTGTCTAGCAAATGTTTCTCTCTTCTGGAGGATTTCTAAGTCCTCAGAGTGAACCGATGTGGTAGGAAAAGGACTAACCAGATTTCCAGGGTGTTGCTTAACTAGAAGTCCTACAGATGTTTCCCTTGCAGAGAGAATCCAAGCCCCCAAAGGGACGGATGCTGTTGTTAAAGCGAGAAACTCACCAGAATGTTGAGGTATTGACAGACTAGCAACCCTAAATTATGTTATAAATCATGGAGCATCATTTAGTCTGGAGGACTTTGGGATGCAGTAAAAAAAAAGGGGGGGGGATCATAAGAGAGGAAGAAGAATTGTACTGGTTGCTTAAAGGCTTTTATGAGTCTTTCTCTGCATTGTTTATGGGTCTTCTGTACTTTGTATCTTCTGTATTTTCTGTGAGGTGAAATAAAGATGACTTTGTAACCAGTAACTGTTGCTTAAATATTTATATCGTGTCTGGGGAACCCTTTTGCCCACATCTGTGGAAATCTAGACATCAGCTATAGTCAAAGATTCCCGAAAGCAAAGTACAGAGTAAAACAAGTGAAAGACAGAGTCGTCTTCTAGGGATGGCTTTAAGATAGTAGCCAATGATATAAGCCTAGAACAGGTTAGGCAGTATGGTTCATTTATCACCAATAGATAAATGCTGAATAAACATCAAATAAATAAGCCATTCCTTAAAAGTGGATTTTCTATATGTCCATTTAAGCATCCAAAAGAATTTGCTTTTGCATAGCAACCTTCCTAAAGTATATTACATCCTTATCTCCTTAAAAAGAGAATGTTGCAAAAAACTTAACTCTTAATTAATGATTTGAGAGGCCGCATGGAATAATGAACAGAAATTCAGTCTTGGAATCAGGAAGATGGATTCAGGTACAACTTCTGACACAAACTGGCTGTATGATCCTGGGAAAGTCACTTAACTTTAATTTTTCAGCGTTCTCTTGAAAATTCTAAGTTGCAGAACAGAGGCTGACCTGCATTTCCTCATCCAAGACTTTCCTATATTAATTAAGGCATTGGTCCGTTCCCTATCCATATATTTCAGTTATTGCATGCATTGTGATCCTGTGATATCATAAAGCATTATTATAGACTGGTGGATTGTATAATAAATAACTAGATTGTCAGGCATTTTTTTTTAGTTCTTGGGTCTGCTTTTTAGTTTTGTTGTGTGTCAATGTCAGGTTTCTAGCTATCACTGCTCTCTCTGTAGAGCATCCATGCCTTCAATGTTGCTGTTTCTAACAGTGTAAACTGGGAAAGAAGATAAGCCAAATGTGTCAGAATTGCCTCTAAACTAAGTATAATTGGGTTTTTAATAAGATCCTAAGAAGCTCTCCACATATGAATTACATCTACTTTAATGAATGAAAACATGAATTAAGTGGCATTTGTGTTGACTATTCAGAAGCTTTCTTGGCTTCATTCTGCACACTCAGCTATGTGCCAAATAGGTAAGGTTACAGCATGAGCTGCCTCCAGATAAGTGAGGTATTAGTATGGTTGGCAGTAATATACCAAAATAATAGGTATGAGAGCTTTCCTATCCTACCTCAGCTTCATGGAATAACTGCTGCTACAATACTGGGTGCAACCACAAAGCAACCTTATTTTGCACCATAGAAATGTCAGCCTCAGAAGAAGATGAGCAAAAAATTCCTAGAAGCAAGAGGATACTGGATGAAATAGAAGAGAGAGAAAATTGGGATATTGCCACACATTTTTCTATAAGAGGCAAAAACAGCATCTGACTGGAGCAAATTTATTGTTCTTTTGGAAGAGAAGATATTTCACCAATGTTAAGCCTGTTAGATATAAATTCCAGTATACTGAACCCTTGTGAACTTTGAGATAGACCTTTGGAAGTGTTTTGGTAAGCCCTTAGATTTGCAATTCCTTGGGTTTTTGATGTTTTACTATTTAGCTGTAAACTTAAAGGGCTTCTTTAAATGTGTCACTCAGAAATCCAAGAAGACAGGCCTGTTCTGCCTCTGGAGAAAATAGTCACATTGAGAAATGCTAAAGGCTATGTTGTTCTTTTATCTCTGTTCCACATTCCCTATTGTACAGACTCCATGCCTTTGTAATAGCCATATGCCTGGAATGTACTTCCTCCTCACCTTTCTCTCTTAGAATTCCTTTAAGATTTAGATAAGGTGGGGGGACGGAGCCAAGATGGCAGAGTAGAAACAGCTCTTCCAAGCCACTCTGCCCCCAGATTCCCCCCAAACTATGTAAAAGGGGACTCTGAACAACTTCTGGAGCCCCAGCACCCACAGAACGACACAGAGAAGCTAACCTCCCGCTGAGGACAGCCCAGCAGCCCCGCAGGAAGGACCAGTGCAGGGGTCTGGGACCTGGCAGCACACAGCACGCAGAGCGCGGGAAGCCGAGCCGAGCCTAGCCCAGGTCCGCCTGAGCCGAGGTTTTAGCCCCAGGGCAGCAGGGCCAGCAGCCGGCTGGAGGAACCCCAGAACACCAGGAGCTGTGGCGACTCCAGAATTATCAACATAGACATGCCTAGGACAAAGTAAGAGGTTAGTGTCCTATGGACTTTGGGTCAGGTATTTAGGAATGCGTCGGCTCCCTCCCCTGGGGGCTAGAAGCCTCTGAGGAGACACGCCATTTTGTAGTTTTCACAGGCAGCTCCAGCTCCTGGCCTGCAATTAATTGTAGGGAGATCCAGCGATCAGTCTTGGGGGGTAATCGCTCTTGCTTTAACCTCCCTGGATCTGGATTGTGATCTAGGGTGGAAGTCGTGGGTGGGTTTACAGCTTGCCAGAAACGGAAGTTGCCCCCACACGTTTGGGACGAAAATTCCTCTGTCTGGCCTTAAAGCCATGGTGTGGCAACAAGCCCAAAAGTCAAGTAATTAAGTGGCAACATGCCAAGGCAAAGGAAACAGAAAAATGCAACCCTAGACTCCTATTTGGGGGGCATAGAGTGGGAAAAGGACTGTGAGGTCAGAAGTCCTGCTCCAAAAGCCCCAGGGGAAAACATGAGTGGGTTGCAGGCCATAGAGGACCTTAAGGAGGACTTTAAAAATCAAATAAGAGAAGTGGAGGAAAAATTAGAAAGAGAAATGAGAAGGATGCAGGAAAAGTATGAAATGAGGGTCAACAGCCTGACTGAGGAAAACAACACCTTAAAAAATAGACTAGCTCAAATGGCAAAGGAGGCCCAAAAGGGCAATGAGGAGAAGAATGCCTTAAAAAGTCGAATTTGCCAGATGGAAAAAGAATCTCAAAAGTTCACTGAGGAGATTCATTCCTTCAGAGTTAGACTGGAGCAAATGGAAGCTAATGACTTTATGAGAAATCAAGATGCTGTTAAGCAGACCCAAACAAATGAAAGATTAGAAGACAATGTGAAATATCTCGTGGGAAAAACCACTGACCTGGAAAATAGATCCAGGAGAGACAATTTAAAAATTATTGGACTACCTGAAAGCCATGATCAAAGAAAGAACCTAGAAATAACCCTTCAAGAAATTCTCAAGGAAAATTGCCCTGATGTTTTAGATCCAGAGGGCAAAATAGAGGTTGAAAGAATCCACTGATCACCTCCTGAAAAAGATCCCAAAAAGAAAACTCCCAGGAATATTATAGCCAGGTTCCAGAATCCCCAGATCAAGGAGAAAATACTACAAGCAGCCAGGAAGAAACAATTCCAATATTGTGGAAACACAATCACAATAGCCCAGGACCTAGCAGCTTCTACACTGAGGGATCAAAGGGCATAGAATATGATATTCCAGAGGGCAAAAGAACTGGGAATGAACCCAAGGGTCACCTACCCAACAAAACTGAGTATTTTGTTTCAGGGGAAAATATGGTCATTCAGTGGAATAGAGGACTTTCAAGCATTCTTGTGGAAAAAACCAGAATTGAATAGAAAATTTGACATCCAGACACAAGAAGGAAGAGATGCCTGAGAAGGTAATCAGGGAAAAGAAATCAAAAGGAACTTATCAAAGTTGAACTATTTACATTCCTATATGGAAAAGCAATAACTGTGACTGATGATATCTTTCTCACTATGAAAATAATGGAAGAAGGGGTGTGGTCATATGAATACATATGTGAATGTGTGTGTATATGGTTACAGTTATATATGGATAGTGGGCATAGGTTGAATTTGTTGGGAAGGGAGAATACTCAAGGGATGAAATTATGAGGTGAGAGAGGAAAGTGGCAAGAGGAGATGGGGAGAGACAGGGTAGGGTAAACTATCCCATGTAGAAGAAGCAAGGGGAAGTGGTTGCAAAGGAGGGGGAGAATAAGGAAGGCTAAAAAGGCAAAACCACATTCACATTGAATTTGGTTCAGGGAGAAAATGACATACATACTAAATGGGATATCTCAACCTGCAGCAGGATAGGGGGAAGGGGGATGAGAGGAGGGATGATGGATGGGAGGGCATCCTTGGGGTGAGGGGAGGTTGGAAGTACCCACTATAGAAGAGGGACAGGATCATGTAGGGGATGGACCAGGTGGGGGGTGGGATGAGTGGGAGGGAATTATAAGCAGCCTTGTACAATATATCTACTATGATAATGTTTTGCATAGCTAGACATGTACAACATATACCGAATTACTTATCTCCCAAGAGGGAATGGGTGACAAGGGAGGAAGGAAATGGATCTGAAATTCGAGGTCGTAACATTAAATGTTTCAAATATATATAAATACTATTATTAATACTCTTTTGCCTGTAATAGGGAGATAAGATGTGCAGGCATTGGGATGCAAAGACTCACCTTCCTCTAATGGAAAAGTCGATGGGGGTATGGGAGAAGGTATGGGAGAGAGTAGATTGAAGGAAGCGATATCTTGTGGGACTACTATTCTGGGAGGTTGGGTAGGGGAATAATGGGGGGAAAATGATTGTAACTCAAAATCTGGCGGAAATGAATGATGTAAAACAGAAGTTAATAAAGCATTTGTTTAAAAAAAAAAAGATTTAGATAAGGTGCCAGTTCCCAGGGGACTGCTTTTGTACATACACTTATTCATTTACATGTTGTGGTCTCCAGTAGAATGTCACATTTGTGAGGGTCAGGACTAGTCCCAGCACCAACATGGTATCTGGAACAAAATAGGTGCTTATTAAATGCTTGTCTGATTTAAAAGGATTGCCTTCTCAAAGTGTTCTATGAGTTTTAGAAACCTACCAGACATCAGACATTGCATTCATCTTCTAATGTGTAAAGGTCAGCAAAGGAAAAACAAACAGAAACTTTAAGGACATTGAGGTGTTACAGAAGTGTTCTTGGAAAAGGCCACCCTTGATAAATTGAGTGGGAGGGAAGGGAGAGAGTGAGAAAGGGGGAGGAGGAGAGAAAGAGAGAGAGAGAAGAGCAAGAGTCTAACCTCAACCTCTTACCCGCTTCTGGATTTATTCATCTCAACAGCAACAGAGCATCACTTCTTTAAGATCAAAGCCTTAAGAGGTGAGAAGAAAAAGCAGGAAGACTGCAAATCCCCCAGAGGTGTAAGTATGCCTGTTTTATGTAAAATTCATGCCTTTGTCCTCAAAAGCACGTTGACCCATCATAGGAAACCAACTTACAACAGTCATAAAAAATACTTCCTTTGCACCAAAGATACAAAAAGATGAATTTGATTTGATCCTACCTCCGAGTTGAGTAAAGCAAAGGTTAAAAGTTCTACTGTGTTTTCCACTCAAAGAAAATAGCATTTGAGTCATCAGCCTAGAGTCCAGATTATTCTTGGAAGAATTAACGAAGTAGACTAAGAGTATTCATAATATTTAGGTTGCCAGAGCATTTGGGTTAGGATACCTATTGCCGAAAGAAGTTTTTAGTCATTGAAGTCAAAGTGGGATCCAAAAATGTATTTGAAAGATAACTCTAATGGAGAGGCTTAATAGCTTACAGAGCTCCGTGCTGAGCTTTCTTGGAAGGCTCTCCCCTAAGAGCTGCTCTGCACAAACACCACTTGATTTCCAGTCTCAATTCTCTGCCTTCCCCAATACATACTTTTGCTGTGTAGTGATGATCATTGCCGGGGAATTCTGAAGCAACACAGATATTATGGGAAATGGCTAAATGCTCAGAGACACTGGCTTTGCAGTTCTAAGTAAAAGGGTATATGGAAAAAAATGCCAAAGGGCTTTGGGCTTTCAGATGTTTGCAAAGTGCTTCCTGGCCTCATATCTATACATGCATGCCTTGAGTATGAAGCACTTATTCCCTTGGGTCTCCAGGCAAAGGTGGAAGAAAGTCAACTAATCCATATACTGTAAACTAAGTACTTAGGGTAACAAAATAAGAAATTGCAACTTATAAGCTCCTTGAGGACAGGTACTGTCTCATTTTTTGTGTTTGTTTTCCTAGCCCCAGAAAAGGAAATGGTGAACTGCTCCAGTGTCTTTCCCAAGGAAACCCAAAAAGGGGTCACAAAGAGTCAGACTATTGAAATGACTGAACAACAACAACATCCCTAGCACAGTGATAGCCAATTAATAAATGATTATTGATTTAATGAAGTCAAGATTGCAACAAGGTCTAAACAAAGCCCTAATAATAATAAGTATAGTTCTAGGCTCTCAAAGTGATCCCATAGAGTCCCGCCTTTTTGACCTCTAGCAGTCCTGTGGTCATCCAAACTATGAGAGCTCCCATGTTACTTAGGTTCTTTACAAAGCACATTCTTTATAATAACCCTGTGAAGCATGCAGGGCAAGTATTTGTTCCTCTTTGAAGATGAGGAACATAAGACTCAGAGAATAGAAATGACTTAGCTACAATCACTATGTTAGTTTCAGACCTTGGATTTGAATAGAGGCAGCTAAACATCTCAATGGATAGAATACTCGTCCTGGAATCGGGAAGGCCAGAGTTAAAAATCTGGCCTCAGAGACTTACTAACTGCGTGACTCTGGGAAAGTCACTTAACCTCTGTTTGCCTCAGTTTCTCATCTGTAAAATGGGTTGAGGAAGGAAATGGCAAACCATTCTCATATCTTTGCCAAGAAAACCCCATGGACAGTATGTCCACAGGGTCACAAAGAGTTGAACAGCTGAACAACAACACTCCTGACTGTAGGTCCAACATCTTTCCCTTACAATCCTGCTACCTTTTAGAGATCAAACATTCTGTATTATCATGTACCAGGATGAAAGCTCAGGGCTGGTTCCCTCTAGACTTCTACTCTCTCTCCAGTTCTGTGATAGAAACCAGTGAAGATCTTCTCACTTGTTAGACCTTGGGATATGAACAAATCTCTCTCTTCCTCTCTCTTTCCCACTCTTTCCTTCTCTCTCTTCCCCTCTGAATCTCCCCCTCTTCTTTCTTCCCGCCCCCCCCCCAACCCTAGAGTGAGTACAAGCTTTGGATCATTTTCCCACACACAGTTTTGTCTAGGAAATTCAGAATATACACCTTATATAGATAGGCATTCACAGATATACATATAGGTTAAAAGTCCCCTTGCTTCTGTTTAAACACTTGAGGCATCAATGCTTAACAGACACAGGATAGGCTTAATTTCAATTTCAAAAATATAAAACAATATACAGGACTCAGAGGGTCCCATAAACATTTAATGCAACTTTTTTTTAAAAATGCTTAATTAATGCTCTTTTTAACTCTATGCCTGATCCCCCAGAGAATCCTCCCTCAGGACAAGTACAACTAAGCAGAACAAATCCATTCATTCATCACATATGAAAATATATACCTTATTCCATTTCCATAGGTCACCATATCTGTGCTAAGGATCAGGCAACATGTTTTGCCATCAGTCTTCTTAAATCACTATTGGTCACTTCCCTGAAGCTAGATCTGAAGGTTTTCAGTGTTGTTTTCCAGTATTTTATTTTGGTCATCAGGTAAATTGTTCTCATTCTGCTTAATTTGTTCTGAATCACATCATACAAAACTTCCAAAGTTTTTCTGATTTCTTCATCTGTATCATAACCAACTCATAGCTAAGTACAACAGCTGTGCAGACAACCAACCTAGCCAATACATCCTTGTAGGAAAGATAGCGATAGAGAGCTCTGGTCTTGGAATTAAATCCACTTCAGACACTAGCTGTGTGATTCTAGACAAGTCAATTCCCTTGTTCTGGGGAATAAACTTTGTAGAGACCTGACCTGGTAATTATCTCTGCAGATGCTGCAACCTCTGCATTCTCACCAGTCAGCTACTGAAGACTGAGGAAGATAATTCTTGCTATCAGAATCCTTGGCATAGTCAAATGATTCAACATCAGGAATAGATATGGTATTGGCAATAGAAATGATATTTAAGAAGACTGGTTGTCATCTTCCTTGTGACTGTACCTAAGGACCACCTTGCTATCCACCCTGTATCTGAATGCTCCCATGTGTGTTATATTCCCCAATTAGAATGTGAACTCATTAAGAGCATATTGTCATGATTTTCTGTTTGTTTCCTCAATGATTAGCA
This sequence comes from Gymnobelideus leadbeateri, assembly GCA_011680675.1. NCBI lineage: Eukaryota > Metazoa > Chordata > Mammalia > Diprotodontia > Petauridae > Gymnobelideus > Gymnobelideus leadbeateri. Next base: position 637,601 of record WOXC01005197.1, on the reverse strand, counting down.
TAGGGCTTGCCATAAGGTAAACGTTTAATAAATGCAGCACAATGGTATTCCACAACATTCACCCACCAGTTTATTCAACCATTGCCCAATTAATAGGCACCAATTTTCCATGTCAAGATAATGTTCTTTTTTTCCAATGGGTTTCTCCTTTTTTTTGCTTTTTGGGGGTGCAATTAGGATTAAGTAACTTGCCCAAGGTCACATGGCTAATAAAAAGTTTCTGAGGCCACATTTGAACTCAGGTCTTCCTGACTCCAGGGCCAGTGCTCTATTCACTGTACCACCTAGCCACCCCTGGGTTTCTCCTTTAATCCAGATACCTTTACAGACCTGAGCCCTACAGCATTACACTAATGGTTTAGACTCCCTCATAAGGAAAATGAACTGGGATTGCTAGAGTTAAGGTTTTTTCAACATCTCTGATGAAACCACCACAGAAGTAGTCCATGACCCAGGACATCAAACACTGTATTTACATGAACCAAATTCAGTCTTGAGATGCTTCTAAAAAAATCACACAGATTTGGGCCATTTTGCCCCACATTCAAAAGTTCCTTTGGTCTCTACTCTGTTTGGTCTCTACTCTTTCTGAATCTTCCCAATTCTTCTAAATCTGTCTGCTCCCTTGTATATGGTCAGTTTAAAGGGGTGGCTCTAAACACAATAGTCTGAAGCAATCAAATCATGTCCTATGATCTGAGACATAATCACTCACCCCCAATGAGACACCAAGAGGCTAGTAAGTACCCAGGCTCAGGAGACATCTTCAATCCTTTGAGAAGTGGCAGAATCATCTGCATTCTTCATGGATACAGAGAGGCAACAGGGTAGTAGATAATGTTAGAATGGGACATGTTCAGGAAAACTTAGGTTGCAATTCTACCTCAGATATTTATTAGCTATATGACTGCAGGCAAGTTACTTAATCTCTCTGTGCCTCAGTTTCCCCATCTGCAAAGTGAGGGGGTTGGATTCAAGGACCTCCAAGATCCCTTCTAGTTCTAAATCTCTGATCTAGATCTAAATCCCATCTCAACAAGATGCCAATGGGTACATCCACATCTTCCCTAGGAAAAGCAATCAATGTCCCCAAAAGTGGGTCACCTCTATGGAATCTATAAGTTGATCATAGTATTCTGATTAACCCTTTGCTTAAGAAATATTATCATTTCTAATGTGTGACATTGCCCAAATAGCACCACTTCTTAATATTATAATACATTATAATCAATCCCATAGTAATGTCATAATCACCCCTACCTTGGAATGTCATTTGGTATTCTTGGACCCTATGGAATCTAACAGCTCCTATAACCCTTATTGTCATGTTTTCATGAAATTGATTAATGACAGCAAACAGAATACACCCATAAGTAATGAGGTTGGTACATGATATTTATAGGCATATCCCACAAAGGTCACCCCAATGAACGTCATATGTCAACAACATCTTTAATACATTAAAGTCCCTCAGTAAATTCACAAAATCCTGCTAAGACATCATTCAATCAATTGGCTATTTTTAATGTTCTTTCTATGGAATTACTGTAACATCATTTCACCTGATGCTGTTCTTAAAAAATAAAAATAAATACTTAACAATGTTCAATTGGACAGTCTCACATTTAAATTTATATATAAGTTTCTTTTGGGGGGAGGGAATGGGGCATAACAGAAAAAATCCAAAATTTGGAGTCTGAAAACCTGACTCTGTTACATATTGGTCAAGTAACTTCTCTGATTCTCACTTTTCTTATCTGTCAATAACACTAACAACACTGAAAAATTCAAAGCACTTAAGAAATTTTAAATTGATCTATAACTCTAAGCTATTCATTCACATCTGCTCAATACAATGGAGCATACATCCAAAGTACCCAAATGGATTATCTTGCACTATTTCAATAACTTGTCATTACTAACATTTTAAAAAGTATTCATTTAATTCAATATAAAACATGAATATTCTTAACAGAGAATGAGTCACAGAGATAGGACCTCAAATATCTGTTCTAAGAAGATTAGAGAAGATTTCATCATAATTAGCTACGTGGGGGTAAAATGCATTCTTGCTGCCTTTGGTTCAGGCACAGTGCCACCAAAGTTTGATGCTATAAATTTTTTTTTATTTTGAATGATTTATAGTTGAGCTGAACTTATAAATCAGAATAGTAACAGCAGCTCTGAATAGGGATGTATGTTTTTCCAAAAAGTTTAAATGAAATACTATGAAACCCACTACAAGAACAACACAGTTCTCTACCTGGCAGGCCTAATTGAAGTTAATCACACTTGTTTAGACATAAGGAAACTCTTTGACACCTAATCCTTTTTTAAAAAAAGAAATGATCAAACAATTATCGTCTAGTCTTAAGTATCAAAGTATTTAACCTTGGCAATATGTCATATCCAGGCATCTTACTTTCAACCACGGCTCCTATTTCTTCAAACATCCAACAACTTCTACTCCTTATCTCTTGCCATCTTGAAAATCTCCGAAGATAATAAATATCATTAAACATTAATTCAATTAACATTTATAAAAGGTTTGTTATGGCAGACAAGTCCAGGAAAGAGCACTAGACTGGGAGAAAGGCCCCAGTTCTGCCACTAATTACCTGCATGACTGGGGGGAAGTCTCTGCTCCTCTTTGGACCTGGTTAATAACCCTGTCAAGCAGAGAGTACATACATTTTGCAGAGAATAAAATGAACTCAAGACAGGTTAAATAAGTTATCTAAGGTCACATAGGGAATTAGAGGAAGAACTGGGAATAAAATTCAGGTCTTCTAACTACCACAAGTCCTAAGGGTTTTCTATGGTAATATATGAAACACTAAAAAAATGCTATTTGGAATTATTATTTAAGCAGGATGTATGATGCATATAATATACCTTGGCAGAAACTGGGCATGAGTCCCACTGTACTCTGCCTTAGTCTGACTATATCTGGAGGTTTGTGCTCAGTATTGGATGCCAAATTTTGGAAGGACTGATAAACCATAAGGTGTCCAAAGAAGAAAGACCAGGACAGGCAAAGGCCTCAAAAACCATGTCTGGAAGATTTATTAAAAAGAAGTAGAAATGTCTCTCTGAAAAATAAACAAATAGAAAGTAAAAGGTCTTTGAAGAAGTACATTGTCTTTGCCTAGTAGTGGTTCCAAACTGAAGTATTTGAATCTAGGAATATCATTTTCCTTAGGAATTGCTACTGTATAAAGTGAACTGATATTTAAGTTAGGGTAAAGCATCCACAAAGTTTCACATCTCTAAGCAACAACCTCTGCTTTTAGTCACTAGCTACTAATCCTAACAAAGTTTGAATCAATGACATACTGGGAGTAAACACTACAATTATCAACTTATTTAACTGAATGACCCTTGAAATACAAAACACTTTTCATTGTAATTATTCCTCCCCATTCTTTCTGTGGGCAGCAATGCCAACTGGATGAAATCCATTTTTCCTACAAGATCAGCCTGAATGTGTGGAGAGAAGGCTTAAAATATCTAAAAAGAGCTGCCTAAGTGTTCTTTGCGGTAGTTAGTATATTCTGAACAAACAGTGTTGCATTATGGGCACTCAAATACTAATTGAGGATGACGGGCTGGATAAATGTATTTGTAGATGCTGAATCCAAGGCACACGAGTTTTCATTTGCTCCTACTGTGGGACCCACACCTGTAGCATGTTGGCAGAGGATAGAGGTACCAAGGAGGGTTAAGGCCCACAAGGCCATTTTAATCACATCAAGACCTGCCCTTCTAAACCCAGGAAATACCAGTCAATTTATATCTCATCATCTTAACCCTGAAGGTCTAGTTAATGGTTTTACCCATGTATTCTTTCCTTTTCCAAAATGTTGTCCCATTCCCTCTTAACTTGATTTAGTCTACTTACTTCAATTGCTGACTTTGGCAGCTTTTCCGTCTCTCAACCAACCACTGTATAAAGACACCAGCCTGAATGATTTCTATGAGTCTGTGTTGCAATCTTTTTCACTACAGACCCAAGAAAATGCACACACCCTTCAAACCTGGCCTGGAAAAACACTCCTCCCCCTGCCCCACTTTCAACACACACGCACACTCTGGGACTCAGCATGAAATGTGAGGCTGAAAGCTACTAGTATTTTTACACTATATTTGAGCTCCTTGTTTTATCTGGAAATGAAACTAGTTGGGGAGAGGGGGAGAGAGAAGGGCTTTGTGAACTTAAAACCAGGATCGTATATTTAAGCAGAGCTGGGTGAAGTCACTGAACTTTGCTTCGGAAAAAATCTTTTTATGACATGTTTGTGATTTTGCCCCCAAAGAGCAAAAATGGACCCAAGGTTGTAAAAGAGTTAGAGTCCCTATTTTCCTTGGTTTCCCAGATAGTTTCATACCTTGAGAAAAAAAACAGAAGGTATCACAATTGTTTCCTTTACTCTATTTGTATTCCTAGCAGCTACCATGGCACCTGGCACGTAAGTAGGTGCCTAATAAATGTTTGTTGATGGATTGATATAAAGAGAACTGTGAAAGTTATTGGTAATTGCAAGCTCGGTTTCTTAGAACCCAGCACCATAAGCAGAAATACCCATACTGAGAACTCAAGGAGAACCTGGACCTTCAGGGGACATACAAAAGTTAACTCCCAATAGGGGCTAATAACACAAAGATGTTAGAACCTCACTGTAATAATGCTATAGCATAAACTAAGGTAAGTCTATCAGAGTGAACTCAGTTCAAAGATTGAAGCAGCTATCACAGGCAAGGTACTGTACCAAGTGCTGACGGGAATACAACGATGAGGTAAGATAGTTCTTGCCCTCAAAGACCTTCTAATTTCATATTCCAATACTTCAAGAACCTAATTTCAACAGGGTGGGTAACCATCTACTGCTACAGATCAAAACTTTTGATGAAACCAACTCAGTTGGTTGTGTAAACTGCTATGGCCAAAAAATAAATAAATCTCCCTGTAGCAAACCCTTTAATGATGCTCTCTTTTACCCTTGGATAGGCTTGGTTAGGACCACCGAAAGGGTCTATCTTGTATTTGTATTCAATGTATTTCTAGCTTGATAGAAGCTGACAGAGCTTACATGCCACTGATAGAGCCACTGAGCACCAAGAGTCATACCCACTCCATGATGAGATATTAAGGGAAGACATTGGTAGAGATAGAGTCATACTTAATACTAGGATATTTTGATGGTTCCATGGTTATCAATGTGGACAGTCTCTCTTCTAATGCTCATCTCAACTCATTTATATCTTCATAATCTGCAGAATTCCTGTTACCTTTTTTATTCATACATAGAGAATCTATTCAACATACTAGATAACATCCTCTGGGTCTTTTAGTATCCATCTTTGTCTACCTTTCTGATTCTCACAATATGATAACTCTATCTCTTCTTTTGCCTGTGTGACCTCCATGAATCTGTACTTTGGCCACTTTCATGCCATATTTTCTTGGCTTTAATAGGACTCCCTAGATCCTACTATGAGGATTGCAGCTCAAGGTTGGTGAGATTTCTCCAAAACTAGCCTGACCAATATTCACCACATTACCTGTTGCTCTTCCATTATCTTTACAACATGCTGCAGCCCCATCAGACTGTGTCCTTCTTCTACTTCTAACTCTTAGAACAATAATCAAATCAAAGATGCTCTTTCTGAAAAAGATAAATTGATCAGTTGCTTCAGTTGGTTCAGTCCAAAATATTCCTCCCAGGTCACCCTTAAATACATTGTCTTTCCTAATTAATATAAATTTCTTGAGGAAGGTAACTATCATTATTTTTTTATTTTTATCCTCAGTGTTCAGTATTGTATCATAGGCATAATAAGCATTTAATAAATGCTTTTTACTCATTCATTCATTTGTCATAGTTGAAACAATAATCTTATAAGAAATTTAAGAAGAGGTAAACTGTCTTTAGCTGGTGGAATTAAAGCAAGTTTTCTTGTAGGAAATGGCACCTGAGCTATGCTTTAAAACAAAGAAATAAAGATGTTGAATAGCCAGAGATGAAGAGGGAAAATAAACCAAAAGTCCATTATAAGCATAGGGAACAGTATAAGTAAAATCATAAAAATGAAAGAAAGTAATTCTTCAATATATCTAGGACCCCATTGATGTGGATTCCTATATCATCTATTCTTATAAAAAGGAATTGGAAATTAAGGGAGTATACATCAATTTAGTAATAACTGAACAAATTATGACATATTAATGTGATGAAGTATTATTGCACAGGAAGAAATTTTAAAAGGATGGTTGTGATAACTTGTATGAACTGTAAAGTAAAGTAAACTAAGGTAAGTCTATCAGAGTGAATTCAGTTCAAAGATTGAAGCAGCTATCATAGGCAAGGTACTGTACCAAGTGCTGAAGGGAATACAACGATGAGGTAAGATAGTTCTTGCCCTCAAAGAGCTTCTAATTTCATATTCCAATACTTCAAGAACCTAATTTCAACAGGGTGGGTAACCATCTACTGCTACAGTACTTCAAAGCAAAGTAAAATGAGCAGAACCCACAGAAACATTTATACAACAGTGTAAAGAAAAACAACTCTGAACAACATCAGAACTCTGACCAATGTAATAACCAGCCACATTCCAGAGGACTAATAATGACAAATACTATCCACCTTCTGACAGAGAGGCAATGGAATCAAAGCACAGAATAAGCATACATTTTCTGCCATAACCAACATAGAAATTTGTTTTATCCAACTATGCATATTTGTTAGAAGGCTTTCTTTTGGGGGAGGAGCCAAGATGGCAGAGTAGAAACAGCATTTCCAATGTGCTCTGCCCCATACAAATTTCAAATAATGTGAAAGGGGACTCCAAACAACTTCTGGAGCCACAGCACCCACAGAACGGCACAGAAAAGCTAACCTCCTGCAGAGGACAGCCCAGCAGCCCTGCAGGGAGTGGCCAGTGCAGCACTCTTGAGAGCAGGCAGCACAGCGCGCTGGGAACCAACAGTGCAGCCCGCAGAGCCGAGCCCAGGTCCGCGGTTTTAGCCCCAGGGTGGCCGGGCCTTCAGCTGGCTGGTGGAACCCCAGAATACCAGCAACTGTGGCGATTCCAGAATTATCAGCACAGATATGCCTAGGACAAAGTGAGAGGTTAGTGCCCTATGGACTTTGGGACCAGTATTTGGGGAACACGTGGCTGCCTCCCCTGGGAGCTAAAAGCAGCTGAAGAAACTGCAGCACAGAAGCCATTTTGCAGCCTCAGTAGTGGCTCTAGCTCCTGTTCTGCGAACTGTAGGGAGATCCAGCAATCAGTCTGGGGGTTAATCGCTCTTGCTTTAAACTGCCTGGATCCGGACTGTGGTCTGGGGGGGAAGTTTGGGGTGGGTATCCAACTTGCCAGAGTGGGTGGAGGCTTTACAGAGGCCACCCAACTGGCGGAAGTTGTGAAGACCCCACGTTTGGGCGGAAGCTCCCCTGTCTGGTGGCAGAGTCCTACTGTGGCAACAAGCCCAAAAAATCAAGTAATTAAGTGGCAACATGCCTAGGCAAATGAAACAAAATAAACAGAAAAGTTCAACATTGGACTCCTATTTTAGGGGCAAAGAGGCTCAAAGCATGGAGGAGGACTGTGAGGTCAGAACTCCTGCACCAAAAGCCCCAAATGAAAATACAAGCTGGCTACAGGCCATAGAGGACCTTAAGAAGCAGATAAGAGAAGTGGGGGAAAATTTGGGAAGAGAAATGAAAAAGATGCAAGAAAAGTATGAAATGAAACAGCCTGACTGAGGAAAATACCTTAAAAAATAGACTAACTCAGGGCGGCTAGGTGGCGCAGTGAGTAAGAGCGCCGGCCTCGGAGTTGGGATGACCCGAGATCAAATCCGGCCTCAGAAAGTGAGCACCCACACCTAAATAATGACTAGCCGTGTAACCTTGAGCAAGTTACTTAACCCCAATTGCTTAAAAAAAAAAAAATAGACTAACTCAAATGGCAAAAGAGGCTCAGAAAGGCAATGAGGAGAAGAATGCCTTAAAAAGTAGAAATTGCCAGATGGAAAAAGAATCTCAAAAGTTCACTGAGGAGATTCATTCCTTCAGAGCTAGACTGGAGCAAATGGAAGTTAGTGACTTTATGAGAAATCAAAATACTATTAAACAGATCCAAACAAATGAAAGAATAGAAGGCAATGCGAAATATCTCATGGGAAAAACCATTGACCTGGAAAATAGATCCAGGAGAGATAATTTAAAAATTGTTGGACTACCTGAAAGCCATGATCAAAGAAAGAACCTAGAAATCATCCTTAAAGAAATTCTCAAGGAAAATTGCCCTGATGTTTTAGACCCAGTGGGGGAAATAGAGGTTGAAAGAATCCACTGATCACCTCCTGAAAATGATCCCAAAAAGAAAACTCCTAGGAATATTATAGCCAGGTTCCAGAATCCCCAGATCAAGGAAAAAATACTACAAACAGCCAGGAAGAAACAATTTCAATATTGTGGAAACACAATCAGAATAGCCCAGGACCTGGCAGCTTCTATACTGAGAGATAGAAGAGCATGGAATATGATATTCCAGAGGGCAAAAGAGCTGGGATTGAAGCCAAGGGTCACCTACCCAGCAAAACTGAGTATCTTGTTTCAGGGGAAAATATAGTCATTCAGTGGAATAGAGGACTTTCAAGCATTCTTGATGAAAAAACCAGAGTTGAATAGAAAATTTGACATTCAGATGCAAGAAGCAAGAGATGATTGAGAAGGTAAACATGGAAAAGAAATCAAAAGGAACTTATCAAAGTTGGACTATTTACATTCCTACATGGAAAAACAATAACTGTGTTTGATGAAACCTCTCTCATTATGAAAATAATTGAAGAAGGGTACATGGCATATGTTCACAGGTATACATGGATAGAGGGCACAGGTTGAATTTGATGGGAAGGGATGATTCTTTTTTTTTGGAGGGCAATTGGGGTTGGGTGACTTGCCCGGGGTCACACAGCTGGGTTTTTGTTTGTGTGTTGGGTGTCTGGGGCCGGATCCGAGCTCGGGTCCTTCTGACTCCAGGCCCAGCGCTCTGCTTGCTGCACCACCTAGCCGCCCCAAGGAAGGGATGATTCTTAAGGGGTGAAGTCAAGAGGTGAGAGAGGAAAGTGGCAAGAGGACATGGAGAGAGACAGGGTAGGGTAAACTATCTCATGTAGAAGAGGCAAGGGGAAGGAGTTGCAGGGGAAGGGAAGAACAGGAAGGCAAAAAGGCAAAAGCATATTCTCATTGAAGTTGGCTCAAGGAGAGAACCACATACATACTAAATGGAATATCTTACCCTCACTCACTCTCCTGAGTAGGGGAAAGGAGGATGAGAGGGGAGATGATGGAGGGGAGGACATTCTGGGGGGAGGGGAGATTGAAAGTACCCACTATCAAAGAGGGACAAGATCGAAATAGGGAATGGACCAGGTGGGAGGTGAGACGGGTGGGAAGGAAATATAAGCAGTCTTTTACAATATATCTACTATGGTAATGTTTTGCATAGCTATACATGTACAACACATACTGAATTGCTTATCTTCTCAGAGGGAGTGGGTGACAAGGGAGGAAGGGAATGGATCTGAAAATTGAAGTTTTAAAATTAAATGTTTCATAAGATGTCTAGGCACTGGGGCCCAGAGATTCACCTTGCCCTAATGGCAAAGTCGAAGGGGGTATGGGAGAAGATATGGGAGAAAGCAGATTGGATGAGGGGATATCTAGTGGGACTGCTATTCTGGGGTGGTGGGTAGGGAAAAATGGAGGAAAAATTTAACTCATAATCTGGTGGAAATGAATGATGTAAACCAGAAGTTAATAAAGCCTTTGTTTAATTAAAAAATAAATAAATAAATAAATAAATAAATAAATAAATAAAATAAAATAATTAAAAAAATTTTTTTTAAATTAAATAAAAAATAAGAAAAATATAATAGAAAGAAAAAATATAAAAAATTTTAAAAAATTTAAAAAATAAACATTTTTTTAAAAAGGCTTTCTTTTTTTTCTGGAGAAGAGCATTCAGGAAGGTAAAGGTGCAGTTGGTAGGGAAGGAAACTACTGTTAGGATTTTCAAAAAAGAAAAAGAAAGATAATTAAAGGGTCATAACAGCAATTTAATGAACAGAAGTATACAGAAGGAAAGTAGAAGATAGCTTTGAAAGGTACTTGTTAAAACCTACAATTAAAGGAAGAGCAAGTTATACCCAACAGAGATGCATAGTTTCACGTATTACCCTCTGCTCTTAACAAATGAAAATGCTCATTTTATTTGCTGTTTGAAATCAGAATTTTTAAAAATAAGAATTCCAATGAGAAAGCGGTTTTAATAGTCAAGGTTAAAAGCTATAAGTGGAAAGGAGACAGATGCTAGATATATTGTAGAGATTGAATTAATAAAACTTAGCAACTGATTAAATGTGAAGAGGGAAAGGGGAACCTCAAGGATGATTCTGAGGTTGTGAACTTGGGCAAATGGAACATTGGTAGTACCTTCAATAAAAACAGAGAAGTTAGTTAGAGAGGAGGTTTGGGTGGGGAAAGATTAATCAGCATTTTGAGTGCGAGATGCCTACACACGTACAATTGGAGATGTCTAATAGGCAGTTTCTAAAATGCAAAGAGATTTAAGAAGAAAGATGGTGGCTGGATATATAGATCTAAGACTTGTCTACATTGAGGAGATAGATTGAGCCCAAGGGAGCTGATGAAATCACTAAACAAGAATGTAGAGACAGAAGACCTTGGCATATAACTATGTATATAGGATAACAATCCTGAGGGGGAAAAGCAGAAAAAAAAAAGACTGAGAAGTGGCCAGATAGAAACAGAACAAGAAAAAAGTGGTCTCAGGAAAACCCAGAGAGGAAGGGAAGGGAAAGGATGTTGGGGGAAATTGTAGTGACGTAAAAAACAAAATACTGATCAATAGAACATTTTTAAATGGGGGAGAACAGAGAGTACAGTGTGGGCAGGAGAGCAAAACTCTAAGGTACATATTAATCACTTTGAGAAAGAAAAGAGACCTGGGTGGAGTTTGATTGTTATTTTTAATTTTATAACTTAAAGGATCATATGATCATAATTGTAGGAGAAAGATTTCTAATACCACTATTTTACAAAAAGATAACAGGCTTAGTGACAAGTGAAAGAGAATTTTTTTTTTTTTTTTTTAGGAAAGGCATTTATTTTAGTAGCTGGAGGGAATTTAACTTGTTCAGTAATTTTTCAGTCATGTCCAACTCTTCATGACCCCATCTGGAGTCAAATATCTTGGCAAAGATATTTCAGTGGTTTGCCATTCTTTCTCCAGATCATTTTATAGGTGAGGAACTGAGGCAAACAGGGTTAAGTGACTTGCCCAGGGTCACACTGCTATTAAGTGTCTGAGGCTGGATCTGAACCCAGGAAGATGTCTTTCTCCCTCCAGACCTGGTGTTCTATCCACTGTGCCACCTAGGTGTCCCTTTTTTATTGGATTTTTTTTTACTTATTCCATACTGCCTATCTGGTGGCAGAAGAAGCATAATTATGTGCTGAAATTAAACTTGATCCCATCTCTTCCTCCCTCTCTCCTAGGTCTCTGCCTCACACCTCTCGAATCTCTTTTTGTTTTTGTTTTCCATCATATTGCTTTAGGACAAACCATCTGTAGACAACCAAAATCTACCATATGCCCTAGGTCAAAGTTGACTATTTGTACTTGTAAACTTAGCTCTCATTTCACTTTCTGTAGGGTAAGTTATGATAACTTTATGCGCCCAAGTATGTCATCCATAACAACAATGAATTTCATTAGACCCTAGAAAGAATCTCTGACATGTTACCTCACACCCAGCAAGTTGGTTATGACAGGATAGAAAAATCAACATTGGATGAGACTTTCAAAAGATGAACATACCAATACACTGTTGGTGGAGTTGTAGAGCAGCTCAACCATTCTGGAAAGCAATTTGGAATTATGCTAGAAAGGTAACCAGAGATACCCCAAAAGTACAAATTTGTAAAAAGTCTCACACATACCAAAATAGCAGCAGTTGTAATGACAAAGAATTAGAAATGACTTAGATGTCCATTAAGTAGCAAGTGGGTAAATTGTTAGAATTTTACAAAAGCATGAGAAACAGTGAATGTGAAAAATTCAAAGCATGGGAATATATATGAATTATTGCAGTTTAAAATGAAATAAACACAGAAAGAAAAATAACAACCACAATGACAACAATGGAATGGGACAAAAAGAAATTAAACAGCGTGTAATTATAATAACCAAGCTCGGCCCTTAAGACAATGGGAAAATATACCTCCTTTCTTTACGGTAGGGACAAAGAATGTAGAACACTGAGGACACTGTCAGACTCAATATGTAGGTTAATTTTGCCAAACTGATTTTTCCATTATTTTTTATTGTTTATTATAAGAGATGGTCACAAAGTAATGGGGGGGTAGGGAGACATAATATATTTGAAAATAAAGGTGTTGTAAAAACAAAACATCAATAAAAATTGAATGCCTATAAAAATCAATTTATTAATTGTAGCTTCATGCGCTTATTTTTTCTCTTTCTTGCTGGGCGGGTTGCCCTCCCATTTGCTCTCCTATGTCAGAAGTTGGCATCTCTGAGCTGGCTCTTGTAGCCCAATGTAAGTGAAAGAGTGTATTATTCTACAGGTGGCATGGGCTATGTATTTCAGACGGCAATTCTATTAGGATGAAGGTCGTCATGGAGGTCGTCGATTAATTGTGTAACAAGGTGTCAGAAAATATTCCACAAATAAATAGAACATGACTAACTCAACACATTGAATTTATAGAAAGTCTCAATTAGATCCCTAAAATAACACAATTATTTCAAAATTCTAGCCTGAAGCTAAACTTGGTCACCTCTTTGAAAGAAGGAGCTCCCCATTGGCAGGAACTTAAAAAGTAACCTAATATGCTATACTAACAGAAATGTAACAGACTGCTTATTGGGTCATGTTTAAAAACAGAATGTATAATGGTTTTCTGATCTTACTGATACATATTTCCACAAAAAACACTAGAGACAAGTGAAACCTATTTTACGGTTCACAAAGAATCAGCCCAACGAAACATGAGTTCCAAACTGGGCTAGGCTACACATGTATATGAATCCCAAAAGAATTTGTAAAAATAAGCATATGTTTCCCCGATGACATCATATTGCTATTATCTACATTGTGATACCTCCCTGAACCTTCCCCCTTCTTCCTCCTGTCCTGTTCTCTCACCTGACAGAAAACAAAGGAGTCTAAAGAAAAGTTCACAAACCCAATGAAGACTGCATAGCTTGTATTTATGGGATACCGTGTACTTAGAAAACATTTTCAGAGAGAGAAGGAAAGAGAGAAAAAGAGAGAGGAGAGAGGGAGGGAGAAAAGAGGGGAGAAAAGAAAGAGAGGGAGAGAGAAGAAAAAGAGAAAGGGAGAAAGAGGGAAAGGGGAGAGAGAGAGTACAGAGACAAAGAAAGAAGAGAGGGAAGAAGAGAGAGGTATATATGCATGTATATAATATATATGACATATGTATATATACACATTATGTATATGCATAAATAATGCATATATATAAATTTCATTTAATCCTTACCACATCTCTGGTAGATAGGTAGAACCCAAGCTATAATCACCAATCCTGGAGTGAGAGCGAGGATTGGGGAAGGAACCACAGAAGAAATCTGAGAAAAGCAATTTATTGGGTGGGGGGGCAAGCAAGTAAGGGGGAAGGTCACATAGTCCTCAAGGAGAAGTTGTACCCTTGAACCACAATTTCCTGTGTGAGAAGAGAGCCTAGGATGCCAGACCTTATAGCCAGAACCTCAGATCGTCCCTACTAGGAAAGCACTCAACTCCAGTGCAGCCAACAGGAGGGAAAGAGAATCAACTTAGTTGCTCCCTGTTTTTTACTAATAATTCTTCCTAACTAGTTGCTAAATTCAATTATTTCTGTGTGATGAAGGAATCCAAGTCTTGTTAGGGACCTCTAAACATTAATGCTCTTAAGCAAAGCCTTAGTTACCTTATCCTAGTCCTGGCTTTTGGTAGGGCCATCTTTGCCACTTTTCAGATTGGGAACCCAAAGACCATAGAGGATTTAAAAAATCAGAAACTTAGAAATTCATAAGATTTATACCTTAAAGGGATTACTGTCAGAAGAGAGTTAATTCAACCCCTCATTTGGCAGAAGAGGAAACTGAGGCCCAGAGAGCTGAAGTAACCTGCCCTAGCCCACACAGGTAGTATATAACAGAATGGGGAGTTGAGCTCAGGCGCTTTCCAGGACCTGCACTGCCTATAGGCATAAGGTTCTGCCTATTCCCGCTCTTAAAATCAACAGCATTTTTTCTAAGTATTCCTTCCCTTTGGGGGAGGGGGTTGGAAGACAGGAATGAAAAATTTCCAAAGAAAACAAAACCTTAGAGAAGAATATATTTATCAATGTTCAGGGGAAGAAATCAACAATGACATGGTACATTGATTCTTCAGTTATATTTTGAAGTTAATTCAAGAGTCAGTGCATAGTCATTGCCATGTTTTCCTCTGGACCCCAAAACAGTGTATAATAAATTAAATACATGTAAAGCCCTGTTGACACTTGGGTCAGGCTACTGATCCAAATATAGCTCATATTGCTCACCAATGACCCCAAACTAAGAAAACGATTCTTAGGACAGACATGCTCTCACCCTCACTCTCTCTGGTAAAATCAGAATGGTCTCCAGTGGCTATTTATTTCTGGTGGCTGAAATCACAGATATTTTAAGGTGTTCAGGATTGCCCAAATACATGGAAACCCATTCATAACATGTTCACTTCAAATGTTTCCTGCGTAGAACATTTATCCTTCAAATACTTGACCTATTGCAAATGTGTGTGGCAGCTCTCATTTATCATATATTCCTGCTTTATGGCATTTTCTTTTTCGGTCCAGTGGAAACTATTTTAATGGAGTTTCTCTGTACTCATCATATATTCAGTGGCTTTAAAGAACAGTTCCTTGATATATTATACTCCCCTCACTTTTTCACAATAGGGGCTTTGGATTTTGCATATCTTCTATCTGTTTTCAATTTGATAAACATTAATTAAATTCCTACTCTGTGCAAGGCACTGTGGTAGGCCTTGTGGTGCAAAGATAAAAGAAAATAATAGTCCCTGAGCTCAAGGAGCTTTTATTCTTGGTGGTCCATCTTCCCAGTGCCCAATAGCAAGCATTTTAGTTCTATAAGCTTTATTATTTATAAAGCACCTTGACATAGAGTGTTATCTGATCTTTATAACAACCCAGTGAGGTAGCTGGGGCAAGTCTTAGTTTCTCTTTTTACATTATCCAATAATTTAATAGATTCCTGGTTTCATCACTATAGGTGTTCCCCCATTAATACCAAGTAGGGGCAAAGCAACGTACTAGAAACAGCAATGAATGGCCCAGCTGCCTGTATCTGAATCCCACCCCCACCTAATCTGCTCCTTATCTTTTAGGACATTGGACAAGTTCGTTCCCTATCCCTACATCTCAGCTTCCTCACATCTAATATGAGGAAATTAAATGAGATTATCTGTAAAATCCTTTCCAGCTCTGAGTCCTATGATTGAAATGCCATCTTGTCTCAGCCTAAGCAATCTATTACTGCTCAAAGCTAATATATTACCTTCACTTGGACTGGTATAGAATAAAGAAATGTTTGGGAAGATGCAGTCAGTCACGAGATAATCACTGAAGCAAATACAGATGGCCTTAGTCACACCCTACACTGCTCCTTTCTTTATGATAAAAACAGATACATCAACTAATAAATCAACCCCTATTTACTGAGTGCTAATTCAATGCAACAAATATTTATTAAATGTCTAGAGTGCCATGCTAGGTGCTAGGGAAGACACCAAGTCTAATAAAGCCTGGTCTCTCCTTATAGTCTGGAAGGATGATATAACACAAGCAAATAACTTCGAAGATTTTTAAAATTCATGGAAGATCAGTCAATCAGCCAGCAATTAGCAGGCACTGGATAAACAGGAGGAATATAAAGAGAGACAAAAGACAATGGCTGACCTCTAGGAGACCGCAGTCTAATCGTGGTGATTTTATGGGTCAGGGTGGGGATTAGGGGCAGGAGAAAGAACATAAAGATAAATCAAGTTAGAACCCTGTTCCAGGAAAGCTTATATGAAGTAGAACACCTTGAAAATCCCTAAGGCCTTTTTTTAATACTGTTTTTACAAACAATAAAGCTGCACATTGTTGTCATTAGGCCTTGAATTCAAATATCCTGAAGCCAAGTCCAATGCACATCACAACCCTTATTTAATCAACTCAGTTTTCAGAACTGGCTTTACAGGTATTCAGAGCAGTTCATCACCTACTAATATGGTAGGCTTTGAACCAGGCAAAGAAGTCATTACTTTATGGATCTGCGTCCTAAGCAAATGTAGAAATGTCATCCAAACAAGCCAAAGTAATCATCCAATTAATCTATAAGCATTTATTAAGTTATCACTATATGCCAGGAACTGGGGACACAAAGGAAAGAAAAGAGAAAAAACATTAGCTTGCTCTCATGGTACTCACATTCTTACAAGGGAAACATCATTTATATGACTATGTATAAATGTATGTGTGTATACATACTTATGTACAAATACAGAAATATGCATGTGTATGTGCGTCTCAAAGAGAAATAGAGCACTGGGGACCTTGCTAGCAATAAGACAGTTAGGGAAAGTGGTGGGTTTGCAGAAAGAAATACAATGCTTTGGACATGCTGAGTTTGATGACTATAAGAAATCCAGTGTAGACCCAGGCCCTTTAGAGGGTCTGGGTTAGCCTTTTCTGTAATTCATGAGAGCCTAGGATTTGATATAAAGTTCTGGGAATTATATGCATTGCAATGATAATTGAATCTATTGCAGTTAATGAGGTGACCAAGGGAAATAGTGTAGATGGGCAAAAGAAAGGCCCAACACAGAATTTATTGGGTCTGATATGAATGATGAACTAGTAAAGGAGATGGAGAAGTGGTCAAGTAGGCAGGAGAAAGCAGTGTCATGAAAATCTAAAGAAAAGAGACCTTCCAGGAGAAAATGGTGATCAACAGTGTCTAAGACAGGGGCGGGGAACCTGTGGCCTTGAGGCCACATGTAGCCTTCTCAGTCCTTGAGTACAGTTTTTTGACTGAACCCAAGTTTTACAGAACAAATATTTTTATTAAAGATTCTGCAAAATTCTGTAAAACCCCTTCAATAAAAGGATTTGCTCTATAAAACTTGGACTCATTCAAAAGGTTGCACCCAAGAACATAGAAGGCCACATGTGGCCTTGAGGCCACAGGTTCCCCAGCCCTGGTCTAAGACTTCAAAGAAATAAAAAAAATGATGAGTGAGAAGTTACTATTAGAGTTCAGGCTGAAGAAATCATTGTGCTTTCAATCAAGTGATGGGATGGGAAGCTAGACTTTGCTTTGGAAGCAAGTGAGAGAAAAGAAAATGGAGAGACTAAGTATAGACATCATTCCCAAGGAGGTTAGCTAAGAAGCAATGGATTTTTAATTGCATCATGGAAAATTTCATGCTCATATATACAATGGGCAACAAAGTGAAAACATTTTTTGTGCTTCATTTAATACATTCCCTACCTTGTTGTCTCCATTACTCTTTTTCTTCATTTATTTAGTCTTCTGATATGGAGACAGGAAGACATCCCTTAGAGAGATAAAATCTTTTTTAGAAAGGGGAAGGAAGGGCAATTGGGGTTAAGTGATTTGCCCAAGGTCACAAGGCTAGTTTTTGTGTTAAGTGTCTAAGGTCACATTTGAACTCAGGTCCTCCTGACTCCAGGGCTGGTGCTCTATTCACTGTGCTACCTAGCCACCCTTAGAGAGATAAAATCTTAAATAAAGACACTCCTTGGTTGCCCAGGTGTGGATAGTTCTGCTGGCTAGGTTCAGGAAACAAACACCTTTCTAAACCATGAGAATCTCTGTTCATTTTGGCTTTCACTGTGAAACCTTCCAAAAATTCCGTCTCATGACATATCCAAATAGAGGTCTTCCAGCAAAGGCTAAATAGTTATTGGTAGAATATGTTATAGAGGGGATTCTTTTCTAGATATAATAAATCATTAGAGCTGAACCCAACCCTCTCATTCTAAGGATGAGGAAACCAAGGCCGTTAAGTACCTTACTCAAGTTCACAGCGAGAGGAGGTGGCAGAACTATGATTTGAATTCAGGTCCTGTGACTTCAAACCTAGAGCTCCTTCATCTGATATGGGATGGACAAGACAGCCCCTGACCTATCTTCCAACTATGAAATTCTGTAATCCTGTGCTAACAAAAGTACCCCCTTTCTCCAATATTTATCCTATCAGTCTATTACCAACTGACATGAAAAGTTTCATCATTAAAGATTAATGCCTTCTGGCTAAGAAATTCAATTCAATTTAACAATTATATGTCAACTGCTTACCATTAAACGGTACTGTGCAAGGTACTGAACCAAGAAAAAAGAATTAAATGGCTAACCATCCTCAAAGAACTTGGGTCATTAGGAACATCAAATATGTACATAGACAAGAGGAAAGAAAATGATAATTTGAGGAGGGCAAAATCACTGACAAGTGAACAGGTAGGAGATCTCACAAAGGATGCAATACCTGAACTGAGTGTAGAATATTCAAGAAACATTAAAATGTAAATACTATGGGAGAAGTGACACATTAAGCTTTATCAACCATTATCACTTTAGTGTCTCTTATTTTTAAAGTTCATTTCCAATCTAGGGTTCTGTGGGAACTGCTGCCTTCAGAATCAGACCCACATAGGCCTGCACTACTGCCTTCCCAATGCCCCATCACTACCTATTAGCCATGTCCCTGACCCACAATCAAAACTCATTCTCTTCTTCAGAGCAGCAAATCTCAACTCGGTGTAAAGAGGACATAGGTTGACTCCGTCACACCTTAATGTGAAGACTGAGCACCCTTCTGCTTCCCAAAGATACCTGTATGTTCTGATAAGTGGTTGCTATCATAAGTGAATTTCTAGCTAGTGAAATTTCTCACAGGTACGACAGTGCCTTGAGAAGAATTCAGGCACTGTGTGGGGGGCTAGGACTCAGCAGTCTGGTTGGGCCTGGGAGTCTGCCCAGTGGCCTGTTCTCCTAAGCTGTGTCTCCTTTTCACAGTTTCCTGGCTTGCCTTACAAAGTCCTAGGATTTAAAACTGACCCCAAAGACAATGGCCACTCTGGCCAGAGTCAATTGGGAAAGAAATTCAAATGAAGCCAAAAGCAGGGCAAACAGGCAACATCCACCTGGCTTGGAAAAACAAGAGTGCCACTTTCTCAGATGTCATAAGCCATTCTCCCTTTCATTAGAGATTAATAGCCCATAAATAATATTTAATTAATAGTGGTTAAAATTAATCTGAGGTAGCCTATTTGTGGTGTGGACTTGACCTTGAGTTCTCAACTATTAGTGGTGGAACCATTGGCGAGCTATGCTCTAAGCGGCTGAGTTGTGAATGCCCAGTGCTCTGACACATCAAGAAGATTAGGGTGTAGTTATGCCATGTGCATGATACACTAAGGTTGTACAGATTCAAAGAAGAAGGGAAATAATATATTTCATGAAGAGGGCTTGGAGGTTTGCTTGCTTATTTTGGTCAGAGGAGAGGGTTCAAACTAGCATTTTACCAGAGAGAGGAACTCCCTAGACCCTTGCAAATTAGCAGCTTGTTGGTATTTATAGTCTTAGAGAAGTCTAAGGTTAAGTGACTTGCCCAAGGTCATAAAGCTGTCAAAGGCAGGGCTAAACTGGGACCCTCTTGACTGCAACACCAGTCTGCTGCTGCTTATTACACCAAACTGTCTCTCATTTTAAATGGTCAGCAAATAGTAATGGCTAATATATATATATATATATATATATATATATATATATATATATATATATATATATATACACACAGTGTTTACTATATGCCTAGCACTGTGCTAAGGACTTTACAATTACTATCTCATTTTAACCTCACAACTACCCTGAGAGGTAGGTGCTGCTTTTATCCCCATTTTTTTTTTTTTTTGAGCAATTGGGGTTAAGTAACTTGCTCAAGGTTACACGGCTAGTCATTATTTATGCGTGGGTGCTCATTTTCTGAGGCCGGATCTGATCTCGGGTCATCCCAACTCCGAGGCCGGTGCTCTTACTCACTGCGCCACCTAGCCGCCCCAATCCCCATTTTTTTTACAGATGAGGAAACTAAGGTAAAAAAAAAGATGGTACTTGTTCAGCGTCGCTCCGCTTGTAAGTGTCTAAGGTCAGATTTGAATTCAGGTCTGCTGATTCCAGACCCAGCACTCTATCCACTACACCAAAAGAAGCACCACCAGATGCACATAAATAAAATATAATGGCGCCTAAGATAACTTCAATATTTTGAGGAACTATGATTTAGCATGTATAGGTACTCCCTTTACCAAAGCAGGCCACAGATTTATAGTTGGAAGGGACAGAGATCATTTGATTAATTCCTCTCACTTAAAGCTGAGGAAACTGAATGTCAGAAAAACATAGTCTCATAGATGTAGAGCAGGAAGGGACCACAGAGGCCTTCAAGTCAAGCCCCTTCATTTTACAAATGGGAAAATAGAGGCATAGGCAAGTTCGGTAACTTGCACATGACCATACAGCTATTAAATGTCCAAGACCGGACTTGATCCCAGGTCCTCCTGACTCCAAATCCAGTATACCCCTCTGCTTTTTAAACTGAGGGGCTTGCCCAAGATAATATAGATTTTAGACAGCAAAGGCAGATTCCAACCTAGACCCTTTGATTCCATACCCCAAGCCTCCACAGACATTTTAATGAGCTGCTGTGGCAAAAAAAAAAAAAAATCATTACTGGTAACCAGAGCTTTGGTAAGGATCGACCTTGAATTAGACTGGGATAGTCCTCGGACAAGAGTCATTCAGGTAAGTCCCTAGTCAGGCCCATACTGGAAGCCTTTCCAGCTAGGTCCTGCCAGAGATTACACTTTATTGGCTTGGCATTCAGGAACCCAGAATCAACTACTTACATTACTAAAATGAACCATCAAAATAGCACATGAATGGAGTCCTCATGTTAACAGTGGTTAAAATTAAGTGTTCTTAAAAATGCCTGAGTTTCTTCCTTCCCTTGTAGCAATATGGTAAATGTATCAGCCCCATAAAAATCCTCCCCTTCGGAGTCTGTAGCCTCCCAAAATCAATGTTCTAACAGATTTCACTCTTCATTGTGACCCTGAGTACACTGATTAGTGTCTCAGTGGAAAAAAGCCTAAATAAACTGCAGGGGGGAAAATACACCCCTGAACTAGTAGAAATTTAAGCTTCTGTGAATATACACTAGAGAAAAGGCTCTAGCAAAAATGGAACAAACGAGCAGTCAGTGGATAGGGGATCCATCCTGTGCACAACAGCCTGGGGTGATGGGTAAGGTAAGCCAGGATCCAAGGCTGTGTACCTCTCCCAAAAGGACAAGGGCTCTCCCGAAAATGAGGTGCTTTCTCCTGAGGGAGTGGAAACACTATATAGTACATACCTAAGACACACATAGATCTCATTCAAATGTTTGCTCCAACAGTACACTATGAATGAGGTCAAGAATATAAAGAAGAAATAATAATAGCTCGCATTTATATAAAATGTGGCAAGTTCTTAAAGAGATGGGAGCACCAGATCATCTTACTTACCTCCTGAGGAACCTGTGTGCAGGTCAAGAAGCAACCTTTAAGTGAACCGAACGTGGAACAACTGAGTGGTTTAAGATTGGAAAAGGAGTGCTCCAAGGCTGTATGTTGTCACCTTATTTAGTTAACTTATATGTAGAGGACATCATGCCAAATACCAGACTGACTGAATCAAAAGCTGAATTTAAGGTTACTTGGGAGAAATATTAACTATCTCAGCTATGCAGACAATACCACTTTGATGGCAGAAAATGAAGAATTAAGAAGCCTCTTGATGAGAGTAAAAGGAAAGTGTAAAAGCTGTCTTGAAGCTTAATAGCAAAAAAACCTAAGATCTTGGCAACTGGTCCCATCACTTCTTGGAAAGCAGAGAGAGAAGAAATAGAAGCAGTATCAGATTTTATATCCTTGGGTTCAAAGATCACTGAAGATGGCAACCGTAGCCATGAAATTAAAAGAGGCTTGCTCCCTGGGGAAAAAAGCTTTGGCAAATCTAGTGAGTATACTAAAAAGCAGAGACATCACCTTGCCACCAAAGGTCCATATAGTCAAAGGTGTGGTTTTCCCAGTAGCCATGTATGGCTGTGAGAGTTGAACTATAAGGAAAGCTGAGAGCCACAGAATCAACACTTCTGAATTATGATGCTGGATAAGACTTTGGAAAGTCTCTTGGAAAACAAAGAGATAAAATGAGTTAATACTTAAAGATAATTCAGGCTATTCACTGGGAATTCAAATACTAAAACTGAAGTTTAAGTACTTTGGCCACATAATGAGAAGATGGAACTCATTGAAAAAGACCCTGATGTTGGGAAAGATTGAAGACAAAAGAAGAAGAGGGTAACACAGGATGGGATGGATAGAGTCATGGAAGCAACAGACATGACCTTGGACAAACTTCAGGAGATAGTAGAGGACAGAAATGCCTGGTGTGCTATGGTCCATGGGGTCACAAAGAGTTGGACACAACTGAACAACAACAAAGCACTTATATGGTGCTTTAAACTTTGCAATGTACGTTACAAGTATCTCATTTGATCCTCACAACAACTCTGGGAAGTGGCTGGTATTATCATTCCCAATATACAAATGAAGAAACTAATTCAGACAAAAGTTAAGTGACTTGCTCAGGATCACACAGCTAGTAAGTGTCTAAGGCTGGATTTGAACCTGCTGTGGCACCTAGCACCCAGAAGAGGAAACAGAAAAAATTCATTTTTGTGTACAATCTGACATTTTTCAAGTTACTTTAGACCTAGAACTTGTAAGAGTTTGTCTAATGGGCAAAATTGAGTCAGGATGGTACATGGCAGACCCAACCATGACAACATCAGCAGCCTCCATAAAAATATGAAGGATTTAGGAAGACCGGATAAACTATAGCAAGAAATCTATTCCTTGTGTCCCTTTCAGTTTGCTTGTTAATCTCATACTTAACTTCATAGTCTAAATATCCACAAATGGTTTTACTAATAATCTCAGCCCCCAGGATCTAAGTATCTTCTAGAAATTCTGATAGCAAACTGGCCCAGCTCT
Organism: Gymnobelideus leadbeateri; assembly: GCA_011680675.1. Lineage (NCBI taxonomy): Eukaryota > Metazoa > Chordata > Mammalia > Diprotodontia > Petauridae > Gymnobelideus > Gymnobelideus leadbeateri. The sequence goes on along the minus strand of WOXC01005197.1, from coordinate 614,307 downwards.
TCAATTTACCCTTGCTCTTCTTCTAAACCAGAATTCACATCTCCCCTGCCCTAGGCAGAGAGCAACTTTCTAATACTCCAGGATTTACCTACTTATTTGCATATATAAACCCTAGTCCAGTGGGGCATGTGGGAATATAATATTCCCAAAAGCAAAAAAGATAGGCTTGCAACTAAGAATAATTTACTCTGAAAAACTGAATATAAAAGTATAGGGAGAAATGGAACCTTAATAAAGTATAGGACTTTCATGCAATCCCATTAAAAAAAAACATAGCTGAGCCAAAATTTTGAAATACAAAAACAGGAATTAAGAAAAATCTAGAAAAATAAACATACAAAAGCAATTAGGATGGTCTAAACCAGTTTTTAACTTTCCTGTGTCATGGAACTCTTTGGCAGAGTGATGAAACCTAAGAACCCTTCTTGGGATGTTTTTAAATGTATAAAATACATAGGACTGTAAAGGAAACTAATTACATTGAAATAGTTATTAAAATATTAATAAAATAAATTCAAGGACCTTAGTTTGAAACCTTCCTAATAGAAATAATGATGAAATATTTACATTCTAATGGGGGAAAGAGATGTAGTTTTATTAATTTTTAAGAGAGGAAAGAAAAGGGGAGAGAAATATACTAAGGCATAGGTAAGAAAGACTGAAGAAAAAGTTACTATTTTGTATAACACAAGAAGAGTATGCAATCATGAAGGAAGGAGAAGAGGGAGTGGGGATTTTAGGAAACTCATTCATATCTGAACCAGCAAAGTAAATTTGAAGCAATACCCATACATGTATTGCGCATACACATTCACACATAGTTTGAAGAAGACGCAATTAAACTCAACACAAATCTTCAGGATACGTAATATTCTGAAGCAGTTCTTAGTGGGAAATTTGTCTGAACATTATCCACAAAAGTGAGAAAGAATATACACAACTAATAAAACAGAAAAGCAACAAATGGAAAAAACTCAACTAAATATAAAAAGTAGAAGTTCAAAAATTGAAGAAGAGCTTAACAAAACTGAAAACAAAATTGAATTAACAAATAAAACTAGCAATTGGTTTTTCATGGGATTTTAGGACCAGAGATTTAGAACTAGAAGAGACCCAAGAGACCTTCAAGTTCAATTGCCTCATTCTATGTGGAATGAAACTGAAGCAGAGGGTTTAAATTTACTTGCTTAAATTTACAGTTTTTTCATATATTTAATATAGAGTATATATTTAGAGAACTCTAAAGATTCAACCAAAAGAATTCGAACAATTATTGACTAAATAAAGTAATAGGATATTAAATCCACCCATAAACCCTTAACTTTTCTGTATATTACCATGAAAATACATCGGCAAGAAAAAGAAATAAATTCCTTGCAAAATTCTATACTGAATGAATGAAATATTTCAAAGTTTAGCAACCAAGGCACACATCATATGCCTGTAAGTCTTTTCATTCTGGTGAACATTTCTAGGTCCTACAATTGATCCTTGGATAGCATGATTTCCAATACCATCACCATCATATGTCCTCACCCATACATTCATTCCAGTTTGTTAATATCCTTCCTGAAACATAGTACCCAGCATGAAACACAATATTCCAACCCTGATCTGATCATGGCAGAAGGCAATGATACCATCCTTTTGGACTTTTCCAGGGTCAAAAAATCTTGATGTGTTAGCAACCTTTAAGAAGGACAGTCATTAAATAAATGAGGCATTAGATTTAGGGAAAATATATTACACAGTTAGAATCCATGCTCATGGTTGGAAGAAGACATCACCTTGGACACCAAAGATTTTTATTTTGCTTTTCTCGAGGGCAATTGGGGTTAAGCGACTTGCCCAAGGTCACGTGGCTAGTTTTTGTGTTAAGTATCTGAGGCCGCATTTGAACTCAGGTCCTCCTGACTCCTGGGTTGGTGCTTTATTCACTGTGCCACCTAGCCGCCCTGACACCAAACATTTAAGGATTTCTGAAAGCAAAAATGTCAAAGGTTTGTTGCTTTAGCAGCAAATTGGCTCTTAAGTCTCTAGTGGCTAGTGTTTTTAGCTTAATCTAGTAAAATGATGAAATGGCGATCCTTCAACTGGGATTTCTAATCTGAGGGGACCCCCTGTAGCAGCAAGCACCCCAATATCCCCAGGGTGACTGCCAACACAGGTTCTTAGATCTGCTTTTCAAAAGGAAAGCAACTCAAAATGGGTTGACAAGCTTACTTTAATCAAACAAACACACCTTACCTAGTTCAGGGGGAAAAGGTCAGCACCCCAAACTTCAGAGTTACAGAACTTACAGATCAAACAGACAGGCTTCCAAACTGTCCTACCATTATATCAACACCAAATCACAGTTACCAGAGAGGGAAGCATCAATATCTGGGTTTTCAAAGCCAGGGGGCTCTCAACAACGGCTTCCCAGAGTCTCATCTGGTACAATCACACAACACTTCTCAAAGGGAGCCCCAAAGCAAAGCTTCTCCTCAGGGCTTATATAGCCTTCTCTTGGCTCAGAGAATGTAACAACCTCCTTGACCCACTGCCCAATCACAAAGTATCAAGGTGTGGGCTTTCCTGAAAAACAAGCCTCCCACCACAGGCTCCAGGAGCACTTAAGCTAGGGGCAGGGAAGATCTTTAAATTTGCATTTCCATTACACCCCCTTTCCTCTGTTTCCCTGGAACAGAAGAAAGAATGGCAGAACGTCCATAGTGCTTAAGACCATAGTATGAAGGGAGGAAGAAAAGGGGCAATATCCTGTCTTTTTTTAATCTATCATTTTTTTTTTTTAAATACAAGGGACAAAGTGGGATAAGAAACACCTCATCAAACCCTTGTCAACTTTCACTTGACAGGACCCTTACTGCAAGATTAACCAGAGTGGGGAAAGCTTTGGAAACAATTCAAACTATTATAGAATTATCAGATATAGAGTTGGAAAGCAACTAAGAGATCTTCTCATGCACAACCTCTGCATTTTCCAGATAAAACCCAAAGAAGGAAGTGACTTACCCAAGAACACCGTGATACTAGTAAGTAAGGGGGCAGAGCCAACAGCTCAAATATATCTGAGATGTGTTACATATTTACCTGTTTCAAGAGGGAGAGAAAAATTACTGTATTAATACCCATGATATCAAATTTGCTCATACATTTGAATAACAAAATAATTCTGTAATAGCATATATAATTTTTAAAAAAGAATCAGAAAACCTGGTTTTAGGTCCTATCTTTGCCATTAAGTTGCTTGGTAACCTTCGACAATAACTCACATCTTTGAGGCTCAGTTTCCTCATCTGCAAAATGGTAATAATAATACTTATACTATGTAGAGCTATAAGATTTGATGGGCTAATGTAAATGAAAGTGCATTGTAAATCTTGGAATAAGTTTATTTATTAATATTTATTTATTAATATTTATTAATAAGTTTATTTTTTAGAGTGAAAATTACAGGCTGGTTTTGATGATCAAAACTGGGTTTTGGTTTCTAACTTTGCCAGTAATCAGCTACCGGGCCTTGGGGAAGTTCTATTACCTCTCTGTTCTTCATTTGCACATCTGTAAAAATAGAGCGTGATATTTAAGTTTTCTTCTTGTTCCAACGTTCTTTGAAAGTGCTCACATTGAAAAAGCATACATTGAATAGGTTTTATTAGAATTAAAGGTTGAAGTTCATTCCACCCTGCACCTGCTGCTCTGGCTGGTTTCATCTCTACAAAACAAGATGCCTCTCTCTAGGACAAACTCATCACCTCTTATATCATCACCATGCAACTAATTCAAGCCTTGATTGACAGAGCCTCTCTCAGTCTCTTCTCTTACTCTGACTGGAGGGGAGGTTTGGAGGGTCTCCCCAATGCCTAGCTTTAGAAAGAACAGAAACTGTACTTTCCATATCACCTCACTCTATATCTGTTGCTTTGCCTGGTTTCAACTTCATAGAACAATATGCCTCCATGCCAGGTACCCCTTGTTATTCCTCCCCCATTTCCTGACTCCTTTTGTGTGTTATCTCTATTATATTCTCAATTCCTTGAAGACAGGGACTATTTTTCTTTATATTAATTTTATCCCCAATGCTAAGCACATAGTAGGCATTTAATAAACGTCAACAGGATTGGATTGCATTGGAAGTCATGCCTACAACAAACATTCACCAAATGCTTGGAACCTGAAAAACACTGTAAAGAAGCTGATTCTCAATCATTTCAATGAAGGATAGGAAAAAGATAACAATATAGAATTCCTGTTATCTAAATGTTCCAGGCATTCCACAGCTTCATTTTACACAATCCTAGGATTTGGACCTAGAAGAATCTGAGACATATAAAGTTCTTTAGGAACCTATGACCTGGGGGTCTTTGTGGCCTGCAAATACAATATGATTCAGTAGAATGATCTGATTGCCAAAAAAGCTAATTTGATCTTGGGTCACATTGTAAGACAAAGCTTCCAGGAAAACTAGCAGCAGGCATCCCACTGTATTCTGTCCTTTTTGGTCTGAATTTGGAACAATGGGTTCACTTCTGAGAACCATAGTTTGAAGGAAGGACATTGATCAACAATGCCTACCACATAATAGGGGCTTAATAAATGTGGACTGATTGATAAACGGGAACACAGTAAGAGGGCAACCAGAAAAGTGAAGGACCGTCAAGTTTGCACAATATGGTAGAAACAAGGTTAGGTGGTGTCGTAGTTAGAGTGTTGGACCTTTTTCTGAGTTCAAATTCAGTCTAAGATCCTGGGCAAATCACTAAGAAAAGAATCTCACTTAACCTCAGTTTCCTTGACTATAAAATGAGAATGAAAATAGCACCTACTTCCTGGGGTTGTCATGAGGATCAAATAAGATAACATTTATAAAGTTCTTAGCACAGCACCTGCCACATAGTAAGTTACCTATTATGATTTTTAGTAGTTGAAAGAACTGTAGACATTTCAGTCTAGAGAAGAGGAGATTCCTGTCCTCAATTATCTGAAGGACTATCACACAGGAAAAGGATCAGGTTTGTTCTGCTTGGCAATGGAGGGCAAAACCAGCAACAACCGTGAAAGTTACACAGAGAGAAATTCAGAATGAGCACAAAATGAAGCTTCAAGAGGGTCACCTTTAGAGCGAAGCAGAAGGGGAATGAGCCGCTTCGAGAAAAAGTACTGTATGTTTGCTGCTATAGGAAGTCTTCAAGCCAAGGGTGCCTACTTATCATCTATGTTGTAAAGAGAATTCTTGTTCTACATGGCATGAGCCTGATGGCCACTGAGGCCCCTGCCAACTCTGAAAGTCTATTATTTCTATGATACTCTAAAGTTCTATCAGTAGCTATGGACTTGTTGGGAATTAGTAATGTTCCTTAGGAAGTCTTAGTGGGGAGGGGTGAGGTAACAAGCATTCATAAAGAGCCTACTACAGGCCAGGCACTGTGCTAAGTACTTTAAAAATAATAATAACAACAATGCAGGGAGATAGATGACTATCCCCATTTTACAGTCAAATAAACTGAGGCAAGCCAAGGTTCAGGGATCACACAGGTAGGAAGTGGCTGAGGCTGGATTTGAACTCAGGTCTTCCTGACTCCAAATCCAGTCCCAAATTATAAGAGCAAGTTACCAAAATGTGTGAAGAATAGTAGGGACATCATAAAATTAACCATGGACTTAGGAGTTCATCAGTCTTAGTTTTCCTTGTGCAAAGAATTTTGTTATTTATTTCAAATTTTCTTACTTTCAAAATGAGATGCTTAGTAGTGATTGGCACCATTCTGAGTACTGTTCCTACCCTTAAAAAAAGGCAATTAGTCACTATTAGCTATCTCACAAAAACAGAGGACATCTGGTCTACTTCCCTTCTTTTAAAAGTAAGGCAGCTAAGAGACACAATGGGTATTAAGCATGGGATTTGAACACAAGTCCCTACTACTGCCAATGCTTTTCCCATGGAATTGAAAGGATCTCTATGGCCATCTAGTCTAACCCCTAATTTAAAAAAATTCCCATTATAATTATTACAGCATTTTGTTAGATGATTACAAAATCGGACCCTGAGCAGCTGATCAGGTGAGGCTTAGCTTTATAGTTTTGTGTTTCATGTAGAGGGTTGGGTGATGGCTTTGCAAACAGAGGACCTTGGCTTGAATCCCATTTCTGTTATTTATTCTTTATGTGACCATGGGCAAGTCATTTCTCCTATGTGGGCCATTGGTGGTAGGGAGATCGGGTACCTACCATGTGCTTGCCCGAGTTTCCTTAGGCAATCCTGGTCACCATTTTGCCTCCATTTTAAAATGAAGAGTGTTCACCTAGATAGCCTATGAGGTTCCTTCCAGGTCTACAGTGATCCTATGATCTGAAACTCTGTTGTTTCTATTCACTTAACTCTAATAAATATTTATTGAATTGACTTAGAAAGTCACCTAGTCCAAATCTTTCAAATGAGAAATAAGGAAACTATATCCCAGAGAAGTTAAGTGATTTACTAAAGGTTAGTTTTACTAAAGTAATTTGCACCCTTTAGTTATTTTTTGGTATATTCTTTCATGATTTAAGTCATTTCCTAAAGTGTCTACAAGGTTCTAGCCTTCACAGGCTGCTTCCCGCAGAAACAGAGCCAGATCTCTTTAGGGACTGCTTTAATTTTTTTTTTTAGTTATGGAATAAAACAAACATTTCCATAACACAGTACAATGAAAAAAGATGATTGAACATGAAACTGCATCTACTACACATAGCTTGTGATTTCCTTCAAATATACAACAAAATTATCATGTAATTTCTTTTTTTCCTTTTTTTCCCTCCTCCCTCCACCACCCCACCCTAGGGATGTTACCATCAGACACAGAAAGGCGTGTGTGCATATGTGTGTGTGTGTGTATACACATGTAGATAGATAGATAGATAGATAGATAGATAGATAGGTAGATAGATAATTGTTCTATGCGTCCTATTTATTAGTTCTTTCTCTGGATACAGATAGTGTCTTTATACACCCTTTATAATTAATTTAAGTATCTTAATAGTCAAAATAATAATAGTCAAAATAATCACTCAAAGTTGTTCTTAAAATATTTCTGTTACTGCATATAATGTTCCTTTTCTGCTCATTTTATTCTTTCTTATTTCATGCATGTCTTTCCATGTTTTTCTAAAATCATTGAGCTCATCATTTCTTATAGTATAGTAGTGTTCCATCACAATCATATATCACAACTTGTTCAATCATTCCAGACTGGCTAAAACAATAGACGGGGAAGATGAAAAGTTTGGAGTGAATGTGGACACTAATTCATTCTTGGTGGAATTGTGAACTGATTCAACCATTTTGGAGGTGACAGCTTTAAACAGCCAGGCACTTTGTTAACTACAAGGAGGAGAGGGGGACTCATCTAAGGCCACACAGAAATTAAGACTTAAAAGCACTGTGAAGCCAGGACAAACAAACCTGAAGGCCTGTTGGAGAGATGAGAGAGTGTAACATTACCAAAGTCATTCTTAGGATCTTCTGACACATGGCAACCTTTATGGATCAAATAACACTCACATCCCTCCTCCATCTCCCCAAGGAATAAAAACTCTTGGGAATGACAGAGTCCAAAGAGAAGGCAGGTCTTTATTTTGAGAGTTGGTCATCTCTTGTTATCCCTCCAGTGGGCATAGCAATGCACATCTGCAGGATGCCCACAGGAGGAGAAGGAAGATTCTAATGGAGTCACTCTGGGAATGGCATTACTGCAGCTTCCCAAACATAAACAAACGAAAAGTAAATGTTCTGAGTAACTTAACCCTTAGGAGAGGAAATGGCATTAAAGCCTCCTTATGTGCACCAGACCAAACACACACACACACACACACACACACACACACACACACACACACACACACACACACATTCACTCTATCTCCATTAAAAAGTACTGCAATTAACAGGGGTCACCCTATCATCTCTCAAAATTATAGATTAAAAAAAAAACTTAGACTAAGGAGAAACACCAAAATGAAAGAACTAGAAAATTCCCATTTGTGCAGCATTTGTTAAGATCCCTGCATAATAAGAGTAATTTACATCCATCAATCAAAATTTGTAGTCTTTCCTCATACCAGCTCTGTGATCCAGGTGTTATTCTCCTCATTTACAGAATAGAGGGAGGTAGGGACATTGTCACCGTCTGTGAGTACACTTGGACTGCCTCTCCATTCATATCTCTCCAAAAGCACAGTTATAAATTCAGAGCCAGAGCCTTGGAAGTCACCTCTGACTGTCTCACTTTACAGATGAGGAGACAGAAGCACAGCAAGGAAATGGTGCCCACAGTTGCCCAATGTCACAAAGGTTTCAAACCAGGACCATGGTAGAATCAGCTCAAACTGGAGTGAATTGTTTTCAGTTGATAAATGGCCATATATCTGGCCTTGACTTACTGTTTTGTTGTTTTTCTAGACTTAAGAAAGTGATGGGAAAATATTACTAAAGCAGATTAATATTAAAACCATGTCTTACATATGCTTTTTTTTCAGAGAGCCTGTTGCTAAACATTCACCATCATTCCCCATTCAAACCCAGCTCCTCTGATTCTAAAAGCAGTGTTCTTGCAACTACATTCCCTGGTTAGTACAGGCAAATCACCCCTTTATTGTAAACAGCATCAACTTACTTTGGGAATCAACATTCAGAAGACTTAGATTGAAACTGTGGCTGATACTGTCTTCCTGACCTTAAGTAAACCACAACCTCTTCCTCCTTTGTAAAATGAATGGGTATGATCTCAAAAATTCCCTCCTATCTCAAAATCTATAACCCAATGACCCAGCTGAAACCACTATGACCATGTAGCATTTTAGAATTGTTTTGGGACCTTTATATACATTTTCTCATTTGATTTCACAATTATCTTTAGGTAAGTAGTGCAATTAGAATAGTTCTTTTTACCCATTAGGAATCTGAATCCTAGAAGTCAGGTGAGTTGCTTGGTCACAGAACTAGTAAATTGCCAAATGAATACTTGAATCTAGGTTCTCTGAGCCCAAATTCAGTGTTGATTTTTTTTGCCCAACATAATTTTACGGTAGAGGGCAGTGAACAGAATTCTGTATTTGGAGACAAGAAGTCCTAATGCAAAGCCTTCCTCTGACCCTTATTAACTGTATGACCCTAGTTAAGTCACTTAACTTCTATATTTCTAGAGAAGTCCCTGGACTTATCTACCAAGCCATACATTCATTGAATCCAGTTAGGAGAGAGAGTTCCAACACCTATGCCACATAATCTTTAATATACTGACATTATTTTATAAAAATCTGCAACCTTTGACCTTCAAATTGTTCAAACTAGCTGTTCTTATAAATAGTTTCATTGTAGAATGCATTATGAAATATATTTTAAAATTACTACCACTTACTAGTAATATGGCCTTGGGCATCTTCTAGTTAGGACTGAAAGGGACCTTAGAGGTCCTTTAGTCTAGCCCCCTCATTTTACAAATGAGAACAAGGAGGCTCAAAGAGGTTAGATGACTTGATGGTCGTTACAGTTTAAAAGAAGTGAAGCCAGAGCTCAAGCCCAAGTCTTTAGATTCTAAATTCAGGGATCTTCTCACTATACCGAGCTCCCTCCTGTGCCACTGACACTAATCTTCACTATACTATAAAGGCAGGTAGGTGCCCAATGTGATCGATTCAGAGGCAGAGAGTCCCTAGTTCAAATCCAGTCTCAGATACTTACTAGCTGTGTGATCCTGGGCAGGTCACCAGACTTGTTTGCCTTATTTTCCTCATCACCTCTAAAATGAAGATAATAACATCACCTACTTGCCAGAGTCATTGTGAGGATCAAATATTATTTATAAAGCACTTAGTACAGTGCATGGAAAATCCTGAATGCTGTATTAATGTTGATCATCATCATCACTTTTGCTGAAGTACAGCTGATTGCCACTGTATCACAGAGGTGTGTAAGTAAGGCTGTTGGTGGAATTGTTGGTCATGTGACCCTCGGTGGAGCTGTAGTGGTGTTTACCAGAAAAGTCCTGGCCTGGGAGTCAGGGGATTTGGGCCCAAGTCCTGAGTCTAGCACTAGGTTTCTGTGTGACCTTTCTGAGCTTCAACCTTCTCATCTGGAAAATGCTTAAGTAGTCATAAGGCCCCTTCCAGATCTAAAATTTCAGGTTCTAAAGTCTCATTCGAATCTAATTCGTATGTCCTTCGAACAGACTGCTAACAAAAATGTTACAGAGGCAGCTGTAACCCTTTCCACAGCAGGCTTCCACTACCAATGAAGTGGCTGCCTGTGAGAGGGAGTTGTCTAAGGTTTGATGGAGAAAGGATGAGCTCTTATCCAGGCAGGAAGTTTGATGGACCAGAAAAGAGAGAAAGAAGACCAGCTGAAAGAATCCAGAAAAAAAGCAGAGACTCCTTAATGGGCTGAAAACAGTAAGCTGCCACTAGGGTGGTCAGCATTACCTCTCCCAACAAGCAGAGGACAAGGATTTCAATGGCCTGTGCCATAATGGTTCTACCATCTCAACTGGGAGTGCAGTGGTGAAGAGCATCTCCTTTCTCCTCCTCTTTCCCCTAACTCTGTCTGTTTTGGTGTAATTGAGAAAACCAAACTACAGTATATCCTATTTTGCTATTCACCACTGCTGGTGGTAAGCCTGACTGCTTTCATATAAATTGATTCATTCCTATGGTCTGTGGGCATGTCATTACTTGAAACAAGAACGTGTGCATAGAGGGCAAGTCCTGATGGGTTTAGCATTTCACAAACTATCTATGCCAGGACCTTGAAACTATCATGAGAGAGTAAATGACCTCCTTGGGGCTATCAAGTCACAGTTTAGCTTTATGAATCATCATATAATTCTCCCAAGCAGAAGCCTAGAAAGTTGAATTTGGGGATCACTTAAATTCTCCCTGGAAGAATGAGCCATTAGAAAATGTTACCACTAAATGCAGGTCCAGGAGGCTAAGCTCTCTCCAGAAAGAGTTCAGCCTCTCATACTGGACTACATACACTTAGGGTTGATTATAGGGAGCGTGAGTGGTACACATCTGGAGAGAATTTGATGTGGTTAGCTTTTGCTTTCTGACTAATCAAAGCTTCAACTAAACAATTATGTTTTTATTATGCTAATCTGATTCTAAATGTTTGGAACTGTTTCTTACTTGCCTTTAGATATTAAGAAACAAAAATTTCTGCTGTTTACTCATTAGACAACCAATCATTCTACTATCCTTTGACTGGGGCAGTAAGGCTCTAAAGGTACTTTAAAGGATTTTGTATAAGATGACCATTTATTCAGCTATGCCAAAGCCTTGGGCTTTAAATGCAACTTGGGGAGGGAAGTTCAATGTCTGACAAACCAGCCTCTAGATAGAAGTGTCTCTGAATCTCAACAGCTTCACCTGTAAACTGCTTCTTTTAAAAACTAATAACTTTTAATAATGGCCCAGACTTAATTTAACACATTTTTCTTGCGTGCCTACTATGTGCAAGTAATCATGATAAGTGCTGGAGATACAAAGAAAAAAAAATCCCTGCCTTCTTAGAGGTTATATTCTACTGGGTGAAAGCCAGTGGAGAGCACTTAATTAATCAGATAAAGAAAGACTTCACTGAGGAAACCGAACCTGAGTCAAATTTGGAAGTTAATGATTCTAAGAGGCAGGGGTAAGGTGAGCCAGTATTCCAGGGGCCAGAGATATTCCCTACAAAGGCGAATATGCAGGGGATAGAATGCCAAGCGGTAGGTAGATGGACATTGCAAGTAGGTCAGTTGGACTAGAGTATTGAGGGCATAGGATTGTAGGGCAAGAGCTGGAAGAAGACTCACAGGTCATCTAGTTCAAGTGATTTGCAGTATCAGAGGTGAAGTCTGAACCAGCTCCTCTCCCTCCAGAGTCATGTTTTCTCCACTGTATTTATCCACTTCCTTCTGAGCCCTGACATTTGAGGAGGCTGAAAGAATTATCTCATTTTACTCCCGATGGCAAAAAAAAAAAGCAGGAGCTGTGATGGTGGACGTGCAGCCACAGTGAATGTGCTAAAGAAAGAGGGATCACGGAGAGTAGTTTAGTCAGCTGCACAGATGGAGAAGAGTGAAGCTAATTGGACTACAGGGTGCAGACTGGGTGATGGATGACGTTCCTGGGTAGTCAAGCAACATGCAAAGAGGCCCACTGAGTAAGGCTCAAGATGAGAAGGACCCTTCTTGGAGTGTCATTTGTGAGAGAACTAATTTCACGTGTTCTTCCTTTGAGCACAGGGAAAACGGGAACTAGTGGTCCCTCTGGGCAGGCCTGAAGCCTCTTGGCAGGGTAGTGAGGAAATCCTTTCCAATAGAGGGCCTTATTTTCCATTGTGTTGGAGTCTTCATTGGGCATTTTAGAGTACCCAGATTAAAATAATCCTTTTACCTGCATTCTGTGGAAGGGATGAGGCAGAATAGAACTATCTCTATTTTACCTGTGAGGAACCTGATCCAAGAAGCAGCTAAATCATCCTTCAAGATTTCATTCAGTTCATTTCAAATATTGGTTATCATGGCCACAGAACTGTGCTAAGGAATAAGCAATAATTGCTAGCATTTATACAGCAGCTTAAGGCCTTCAAAACTTTTTATTTTAGGTGGTCTCACCTGGTCCTCACAACACTTCTGTGAGGTAGGTGCTACTGTTATCCCCATTTTGCAGATTAGGAAACTGAGGCTGAGAGGTTAAATGATTTGCCCAAGGAAACAATGCTAGCAAATTCATGAGGCAAGATTTGAACTTTAGAGTCAAGAAGATTCTAAATCCAGTGCTCAATGGATATAGACCCTGACAGCAAAGAGCATTCAATTTAGTATACAGCACATACACAGGTATATAATGATATACATATGTTCTTATGTAGATACATACATTAAAATACAAATAGCAATGCATAAGACATCTTAGGTGTTGCAATAGAACCATAGTTAGACTTGGAGTCAGGAAAAGCTGAATTCAAATCCTGACTGATATACTTACTAGTAGTGTGACCCTGGACAAGTCACTTAACCTCTATGAGCCTCAGCTTCCTCACTGGTAAAATAGGGATGATAATAGCACCCATCTCCCAAGTATCATTGTGAAGATCAAAGTTTAAAGAGTTAGAAGTGCTAGTCAATTTTATTATTAGAGGTACAAATGAAGTGCTATGTAATATGCAGGAACTCAGTCATTTATGAACTAACGGGATCTGGGAAAGTTATCTGAAAGACCTGACAGTGGACTCAGACTTTGAAGTATGGCTTGGGAATCATCAGCCTCCTGATTCTTGATTTGGGCAGAAGAGAGATGAAAACAGGTGTGGGAGGCTGGAAGGGAGGAAGGAGAGGAGGACATACCTAAGTCTTCAAAACCTTGCTAGAATACCCCTCTTCCCTGGAACTCAGTTAAAAACCACCCTCTAATGATAATGGAACAAAGCTGTAGAGACAAGGAAGACCTAGTATACCCCCACCACCACCCTGCAATCTCACATTATATTATAGATAAGAACACTGATGTTTAAAGTGACTTTCCCAAGGTCACAGGACAAAATGGATTTGAGCCCAATTCTTCTGAAATCCAGTCCTTTTTTCCCCTAGCATAAAAATTACACCCACAGACCCAGAAGCTTAGAGCAGGCAAGGACCTCAAAGATCTTCTAATTTTACTACCTTATTTTATAAAGGAGAAAACCAAAGCCTAAGAAGGTGAATGACCTATCCAAGGTCACACAACAAGTCACTAAAACCAAGCAGGGACTAGAACCTGAGTTTCCTATTTCCAGTCCACTTTCTTTCTGCTCTATCTCAGATTCTAACACTCTGCTTCCCAAGCCTAGCAGAGGTAAATGTTACTGGACTAGTCACATGGATAATCACTTATGACTAATTACTCTTTCGTGTCAAAGAGATGGCCCCAGGAACATCTGGTTCAGATAACTCCCCTCCTCACCCCCCTTGCCCTGCCCCCCAACCCATCCTGAAACGTTCCACCAAATGTTGCAGAGGAGAAAAAAATACAACCTGCATAGTATCGCAGCTGGTGGATGACCCAAAGCTACAGCCTGACACAGAGTAACAAATTTGCACCCAGCAAGAAGATCTTGTTACAGTTTGTTCATTCTCCACAAAGGAAGATTTAGCTCCAGCATCTAAGAATTCTACCCAGAGAAGAAAGCTATAAACTGCCTGAAAACTGGCTAAACGTCCTTTAATCACAGCGCACAGCACCTTCCTTCAGAGCACTCCATGGGCACGCTCCCCAGCCAGCAAGCCTGGCAGCAGTCCCATTGCAGAGATGAGAAAACTGAGCCCAGAAGCAGTTAAATGGCATGCTTGCTATCACACAGCTAGTGATTTTTTCCAGAGCTAGAGCAAAGTAAGTGGAATTAGTACTACGACTATGGAATTGCAAATGGCAAACGCTGCTTCCCACCCACCCACCCACCCCCAATAATAGAAGAAACAGCAGTAAAATTTCCCAGTGGGAAAGCTGAGGCACAAGAGCAAGGATTCTTAACTATTTTTGTACCATGGGCCCCTTTGGCAGTCTGGTGAAACCTATAGACCCCTCCTCCAAACAATATTTTTAAAAGCATAAAGTATATAGGCTTAGAAACCAATTACATTCAAATAAAGATGTACTTTTTTCTATCCAAGCTCACAGAACCCTTGAAATCTCTCCGCAGGCCCTGAACACTAACTAGGTTGAGAACCCTTGCCCAAGATGCTGGACCCCGACAGTCAGCAGGCACTGGAGACAATTTAGAGATCTCCTTTCTGAGGTGTCAAGAAGCCAGATTGTCCTCAGTCTGCAAAATGGGGAGAAATTCATAGAGACGAGACAGATTGGGCAAGGGAAGGGAGAAGAAAAGAAATAACTCCTTTTAGCTGGAATGATTATCACTATTAAAATTGATCAATAGTTGCTCCAAGGTAATCTGCCAAATTTGAGCCTGTGTTTGCCCAAGACAAAGCTGGCACAAAGAAGGGTCTTCATCCACTGCTTTGGAAGTCAGACACTGTGACCTTCCCAATACTAGGATTCTATGAACTAGAGACAGGAGCGTCAGAAGACACAATTCTGGTGTTTCTGTTTCTAGTCAGAGACTGTGCATTCCTTGGGCAAGTATAGGAGTGGGTACTCTTACCAGCCCACTTTTGTTTTTTAACTCAATTCAACATTTAAGTATTAGATGACTGTTAGAAATTGGCAAGCTGAAAACCTTCATTTTACACACGGGAATTTGAAGTGCTTTGTTCAGTTCCCTCTGGTAAAGCTTTGTCTCCCTCCTCCCCTGACATTCAAGAAGTTCTAAATCCAATCCAACTGGTAATGAGAACATTTTCCATATATTCTGGCTTAGGAAAGTCATACAGGCATTATTTATTAAATAACTACTTTGTGCCTAGTACTGAAATAAGCCCTGTAGGTTATAAAAATAAATACACGACATTATCCCTGTCTTCAGGAAGCTTGCAGAGATAATACTAGTTTAAATAAGAGAAAATATTATCAAATAAAGAATTTCTCCAAATGTTAAATTGTGCACTACAGACTTACAATACCATCAGAAGTCATAGAACAAAATAAGGGGTGTTTCTTTTAACTAAAAGCAAATTGGTAGGAAATTTTAATTAAGAAAAAAATATGAAGGGTGGCTTAGTGGCTCAGTGAATAGAGCACCAGCCCTGGAGTCAGGAGGCCCTGAGTTCAAATCCAGCCTCAGACACTTAACACAAAACTAGCCATGTGATCTTGGGCAAGTCACTTAACCCTAACTGCCCTGCCTTCTCCCCTCCAAAAAGCAAAAGAAAAGTGGCTCTTTGGAAGAGAGGTAAATGAGAGATATAGGGTGAAATGTGGATGATGTAAAATCCAAAGATATCAATAAAAATATTTTAAAAAAGAAAGAAAAAATATGAGTCTTAGGGAACAGACCATCCAAACAATTCCAGGACAGAACAACTTCCCAGTTACACTTTCATGACCCCAATTTATACTCAGAAGCAAAGGCAAGGGCAGAATTAAGGTGTCAAATGATATTGTACAAGGTAGAAGGTACATAAAAAAAGCATTTAATACAATACTCTCATTTTGTGGATGGGGAGACAGAAGGGCAGAGAGGAGAAGGGACTTGCCTGAAGCTATGCTGGGGACAGGAATGGGACTAAAAAAGTCTTTTGAGTTTCCTGGTCTAGGGGCTATGCCACTATACTATGTGACTTCAACAAAAACAGATCACCTTTACACAGCACTTTACAAAGTGTTTTTCTCACACCAATATTTCAAGCTAAGCCAAGCAGATATAATCATCCCCATTTTATAGGTGTGAAAATTGAGACTCAAAAAGGTTATGTGATTTGCTCTTCATTCCAATAAAATGCAAGCACCTTCCTGGTGGGCAGCTAAATTACTTAACTGATAGAGTTCTGGGCCTGGATTCAGAAATACTCATCTTCCTGAGTTCAAATCCAGTCTCAGACACTTAGTAGCTGTGTGACCCTGGACAAGTCACTTGACCCTGTTGCCTCAGTTTCCTCATCTATAAAATGAGCTGGAGAAGGTAATGACACTCTATTCCAGTACCTTTGCCAAGAAAACTCCAAATGGGGTCACTAAGAGTCAGACAGAACTGAAACAACTGAACAACCACCTTCCTGGTAGGGACTATTTTCCCTTCCCCAGCACCCAACAGTCTTAATAAATTTTGGTTGGACTGTATAGGTCCAGCAAGCAAGTTGGGAAGTCAGTACATCCAACCCACAACTTTTCACCTAGAGGCCAGTAAATGATCTTTCTCAGCACCCCATACTGTGTTGTTCCTCTGACAAGTATCATGACCACCCAAAAGCCCTCAGTTAGAACCCCACAAGTCTTGCATTTGGCCTGAGTCCAAGAGAAGACCACCTCCTTGAGCAATCTTTATGGAAGTGAACCATACTCCCTCCTCTTCATTTCATCCTCTAGCTGGGTTTGGCTGTAATACTACAGTCTTAATTTGCTATTGCTTAACTCCCAGGTACTCTGGGCTGAAAGTTGGAGTTGCTGAGGGGAATATTTGCAGGGTAAGACAGAATTCTTTCCTATGTACTCCTGTGAAGACTGTCAATAAATTAAATTGGTGGTTTTGAAGTTTTTCTGCCTACTTGCTACCTTAAGCCTCTAAATAGACCCTCTATAGTTTTTTCTCTACAGCCCATCTTAGTGTTTATAAGGTGGTAGAAGTTGTGGGACTTACCTGTAGGCTTGCCAAGGTCAGGGTGAGTATGGCTCGCCTTTATTAGACTTTGGAAAAGTTCCCATTAGGAGAGGCTTTCTCTCAAATGTATAAATCTTGGTTGGAAAATACTAAGTTGACCTGCTGGCAACATCTAAGCACAAAGTGGGGGTGGGGGAAAGGCTACCCTCACCTAATACATCAACATAAATCTTATTCATATCACCTTTTATCCCTCCTAGTTATTCCATAACTGGCCCTTGGGAATTCACTGGGAAAAGGGCTAAGGTTCCTCTCCCCCAGGGCACAGAACCGCATTCTGCAGTGACTGCTACCTAGTACCAGTGCAGGGTGTGAATCTGGACTGCATTATAGTCATATCTCTATTAAAAGAGTGAGTATGGGGCCCTGTGTGGGAAGGTGGGTGTAACTGTGCCTCCTTACAGATTCCACAAAAATTCATGGCCTCATAAGGAGTTGGGGAGGGAAGTCTTCTAGCTATGGCCCTTTTGTTCTTAAATGGGACAATTCTCCCCCACCAGATTGCCTAGTACTGTTTTTAGTCCTGGGTGTAACACTTATTAGTGGTATTTTTAATAATAAAAAATAATAATAAAAGTTATTAAAATTTCATTAACATTATAACAATATGAGACAGAGGGACAATCCTTCCCTCTGGATAAATTGAACTATAGCTCCCCAGCCCTCCCAGTCCAACAAGATTTTTTTTCACAGGGAAGAGGAAAGGAGACTCCTACTTCTTTGGGGATGCTTCCCCCAACTCAGTAATGTTTTCATGAAATGTTATAGCTGAAAATTTTTATCACCTTGTGCTGAACCTCAGAAAATAGTCTGGCAATAGACCTATGCTCAAAATTTTTCCATCCCAGTAAGATTCCCAGAACTTGTGAGCAAACCCAAAGTCATCTCCAGCCTTTGACAGAGCAAAAAAGAACTTTATTGATCATAGAGTTATATGTAAGATTGGTCCTTGAGAGAAGAGACTAGTTCATATTTGCCTTTGTATCCCTATCACTCAAAACAGGGCCTAGCACATGTTAGGTGACTGATAAATATTGGTTGGTTGACTGATTTATATAATAGTTCAGTTGATCCATAATCTTATTGGTATAGGTCATACACCCTTCCATATTTTCCCAGTCTGTGCTTTTTGTCCAGGTCTCTCCATAAATCCTTCAGAGATGATTCAGCCAATATTTGAGGGACCTTTCTCTGGTTCTCCTGTGCTCCCTCTCCTTCACCCCCTGCATGCTTGACCCATCTCCTTTTCCAGTCATTGCTGATTTGGGGAATAGATGCCCACTCAGAATGGATAGGAGTGGATGTGCCGTATAGTAGAGCTTTGCTAGAATTTAAAGGGGCTCTGTCAGCCAGCCAATAAAAATAACACCTAAAGAGAGGTTCTGCAGATTAGCTTGAAACAAAGGAGTATGTTCATAAGGGAAACCAGGATAGGGATGGGGAGGTGGGGGGTTGGGATAGGGCAACATAGAAAGACGTCCCACTTAGGCAGGTCTAATTGTCATAGCTCTGCCTAACATTAGAGGTAGGAAATTAATGAACTAGGAGAATAGAAGTTTCTGGCCTAGAAGGTTCTAAGAATGGAAGATTGCCAACATGGGGCCAGAAATCCAAAAAAGTGGCAAGGAGGGAGGGGTTGTGGCTCAGGCACAGACAGTATATTGAGTTGAGCTGAAAATGACTACAATAGGTTGTGATCAGTATGGTTGTAATAAGCACCCACAGGAATAATATCACAGATCTGTCAAAATATTGAAATTTCACACAAATTGATATTTCAATGGATCTAAGGAACTTTACTGATGAAGGTACTCATTCCACTTATGCAAATTACAACACCTCTATAAA
Source organism: Gymnobelideus leadbeateri (assembly GCA_011680675.1). Lineage (NCBI taxonomy): Eukaryota > Metazoa > Chordata > Mammalia > Diprotodontia > Petauridae > Gymnobelideus > Gymnobelideus leadbeateri. The sequence continues at coordinate 595,187 of WOXC01005197.1, read as the reverse complement.
TTTCTCATCCATATCTTTCTACAGATTTCCAATAGTGGTTCCACCTAGTTCACCAGGGGCCTTTCCTGTGAATTTTTATGTTTTGCAGCCACCAATGCATCAAATGGCCTGCCCATCCCTTGTTCTCACTAATAACCAGCCTATTTACTTTTCTGGTTATACATACCTTCAAGAATGTCCTTTAAGAAGTTGCCATGTTGTTTTACAATCATTTGACCTAAGAGAGAAAATAATAAATTGCTCCCTCTGGTGCCACATGGGCCCAGAGATGCAAGGTAAGCAAAAATATTGACTAGGTGAAAAACTAAAAATATTTCAGATGCCAGGAAAGTGCCAGAGACTATCACTGAGTGGGCATTGCCTCAATCAAACTGAGACCAGTTAAAGACCTTAGCTTGAAAAGTCCAAGGTCCCCACTGCATTCTGGGCCATCTCCAGTCATCCAGATCTCTGTCTGGTGCTGGACCCAGATAGCTCGGGAGGAGAAAGTGAGGCTGGTGTCTTTGCACAGCCCTGCCTCACTTAAATCCAATTCACTTGCACATCATGACATCACCTTCCTGACAGCATGGTCCTCTTTGAGAACAAAGGACAAACTGTTATCAATAGATCCGATTACCCAAACAGGTCACTAGGTGGCTAAGTGGATAGAGCACTGGGTGTGGAGTCAAGAAAAACTTAGTTCAAATCCAGCATCAGATAGCTATTAGCTTGTGACAGTGGACAAATCATTTAACCTCTGTTTGCCTCAGTTTCCCCAACTGTCCAATGGAAACAACAACAGCATCTACCTCGAACAGGGTTGTCATGAGGGCCAAATGAGATAATATTTGTAAAGTGCTGAGCATAAGGCCCAGCATGTAGGTGGTCATAGCAACGATTATTCTCTACTTCTTGTCCTTAAAAAGGTATCAGCAGCATGACATAGGCAAAAGAGAATGTAGTTCAAGTCGACACTCTCCTCAGCTATATCAACCTCTCTGAGCCTCTGTTTCTTCATCTGTAATGTCCAAAGGTCAGACAAAAATGTCTTTAAGGTCTGAACTACTTCAGCTCTGAAATCTATACGTTCATATTTAAACACGTCTTTAATCAGGCCAACCACTAAGGCAGCCAGTCATTCTCTTATTAATATAAGCATCCCATACCCAGCCCCAAATGAGACATTAACCAACAGTTAAAGCTTTATAAAAATAAAATTTTCATTTCAGAGAAAACAGAGGTTCTCTTATCCCTTTCTGCTGTTCCCTCTGACTCTGGCTCCTCATTAAGGGGCCTCTGCCTCCATATTCAAGAACACAGGTAGCAGAATTAAAAAGTCTCAACCTTGGACTTTCAAGGGAAGCTCTAAAGTTAAACTCTATTTCCTTTCTAGTGGGATATGCCAAGTTCTCCTAAGTACAATGACCCCTGGAATTAGCACTTAGGATGCTGAACTGCTGTTCAACATATGTACACACATGATACAGTCAAGGGAGCTTTCAATGAAATAATAAAACTTCTTCCAGACAACTAGCTTATCTCTATTTATAGATGGAGAAACAGACTCAGAAAAATTAAGCTATTTGCCTGAGTTCATATGCTAGCATCAGAGTTGGGACTTGAATCCTGGTCCCCCAATTCTCTTTCTACTGCATATTATGGTATTTGTTAACATATCATCAGAGATTATCCAAAAATTACTTAACAAAACAATGTCACCGTTATGGAACTCAATACAGAAAGTCAGAGATGCATTGAAAAAAGGCAAAAGTCCTTTGGTGTTCTTTATACCTAAGACCTCATACAATTAAAAGCACAGTCCAGCACATAAACCTACCCCAGACACACTTAGCACAAGGAGACAAAAACACTCTTGTAAAGGAAAAGCCATCCAGGAATGTCAACCCTCTGAAACTATACTATTCAGGCATGAGGAGGTTTCAGATGGTTCTCTCCACTTCAGATATACACAGTTCAGCAATCATGGTATAATGGATCAGCCTAAAACAGTAGATTAGAAACTCAGGCTCACCCTGCCTTTCTTTGCTGCATCAGAGTAGGCTAGAGGCTGTTGCCCTTGTTTTGTTGGGAGCTATTAGCAGCTGCTGCCTTCCTGACCCACAGATTAAGTGCCTTGCCTCTCTTATTATGGTAACATATTCCAGGCATGAAGTGGTGGGGACCACCACTAAGGTTGATGGCAGTGGGCATGGAAACGAAAGCACTGATTTGAAAGACACTTTGTAGGAAAAATCAATAGAACTTGTTGACTGACTGGCTATGGAAGATGACAGACGGAGCCGACTGAAAAGTCTCCGAGGTTTTAAACTGGTTGGCAGGGAAAATGCTAGCGCCACTGATGGATGTAAAAGTCAGTTTTCCTAAGAGACAGTTGCCATTTTGCATGGTTTTTCCAAGGCAGGTTTTAGGGCTTTTTATAGCCTAAGTTAAAGCTGACAGAGTTCTCCTTGGGAGGAGAGAGAGACTTTAGGATGTACATTAGTGAACTGGGCCATGAGAGCACATGTATACTCCAGGTTCTTAGTTTATTTGCTGGGACAGTTTCCAGTCCCTGGGAGGAGTTGAATTTTACAGGGTCAGCCTCTGCTGGAAGTTTCCTGGCTGGGCACCCTCCAGATGTCATAAAGCCCTCAGAAGAGAGGCCATGCTACTGGAATTCATTTCTGAAGGTATCTCAAGTACTTAGCTGTTTTACAAAGAATCGGAGCTAAGAATAGTGAGTAGATCCTTCAAAGATGTCCACAGATTGAAGAGACTCTCCAAACTCTCTAGCACTAATCCTCAGGGTTATGGGGTTTTGGGGGGAGGAGGAAGAAGTGGGTATTTTTATTCAGTCTTTTTAAAAAGCATTTGAGGAAGAAGCATGATACCATGAAAAGGGTGCTATGTTTGGAGTCAAAAGACTCAGGTTCAAATACTACCACTATGATGCTTATCATCAAAATGATTTTGGGCAAGTCACTTGGCCTCTCTGGGCCTCAGTTTCCTAATCTGCAAAGTGATGGGGTTACATTAAAGGGATTCTGGGGTCCCTTTCATCTGCATCTGCTGTCCTCTACAATCCTGTGGTCCTAGGATTTTTGCCTTTATTATTTATATAAGGTGGAACTATATGTGATGGGGTTTCTTTTTTCTTCATTTAATTTTTATTTTTTTCTTAATTACATGTAAAATTTTTTTAACATTTTTTAATGTTGAGTTCCATATTCTCTCCCTTATCTCCCCCCTCCTTTAGAAGGCAAGCAAATTGACATAGATTATATATATGCAATCATGCAAAACATTTCCATATTAGCTATATTGCAAAAGAAAACAGACAAAAAACAAAAACAAGAATAACAAAAAATATTTTAAAGTAGGTTTCAATCCACATTCAGACTCTATCCATTCTTTCTCTGGAGGTGGATAGCACTTTTCATTTTGAGTCCTTTGGAATTGTCTTGGATCACTGAATTATTGAGAATAGCTAAATCATTAACAGTTGATCATCAAATAACTTTTTAAGGCAATTGAGGTTGACTTGCCCAAGGTCACTCAGCTACTAAGTATCTGAGATTGGGTTTGAACTCAGTTCCTTCTGACTCCACAGCAGGTGAAATCATCATACAATGTTACTGTTACTATGTACAATATTCTCCTGGTTTTGCTCACTTTACTTTACATCAGTTCATGTAAGTGTTCTCAGGTTTTTCTGAAAGCATCCTTCTCATTTCTTACAACATAGTAGTATTCCATCACAATCATATACCACAACTTGTTCAGCCATTGGCCATTTGATGGGTATCCTTTCAATTTCTGTTGCTTGCCACCACAAAAAGTTTATATAAATTTTTTTTAACATATTAGTCTTTTTCTTTGTCCTTTGATATCTTTGGGATACAGACCTAGTAGTGGTATTTTTGGATCAAAGGGTATCACAGTTTTATTCACTTCAGCCATAGTTCCAAATTGCTCTCCAGAATGCTTGGATCAGTTCACAGCTCCAACAGTGCATCAGTGGCCCTATTTTCCCACATCCCCTCCAACATTTGTCATTTTCCTTTTCTGTCATATTCAGAGATTTTTTCATTTGTATTTCTCTAATCAATAGAGACAGAGTATTTTATATGACTGTAGATTTGTTTTGCTTTGATTTGTCTAAAAACTGCCTGTTCATATCTTTTGACCATTTATCAATTGGGGAATGACTTGTATTCTTATATATTTGACTCAGTTCTCTATAAATTTGAGAAACTGAGGCCTTGATCAGAGAAACACTGTAAAAAATTGTTTTCTCAGTTTCTTGCTTTCTTTCTAATCTTGGCTCCATTGGTTTTGTTTGTGCAAAAACTTTTTCATTTGATATAATCAAAATTATCCATTTTATATCCCATAATGTTCTTTATCTCTTGTTAGATTATAAAGTCTTCCCCTCGTCCATAAATCTAACATGTAAATTATTCTAATTTGCTTATATCATCCTTTATGTCTAAGACATGTGCCAATTTTGACTTTCTCCCAGTTTACAGTGTGAGTTGTTGGTCTATACGTAGTTTCTGCAAAAAATGCTTTCCAGTTTTCCCAGCAATTTTTGTCAAATAGTGATTTCTTGTCCCAAAATCTTGGATCTTTGGGTTTGTCAAACAATATATTACTGTGGTCATTTATCCCTGTGTATTGCATACCTAATCCATCCCAATCTATTCCACTAGCTAATTAGCCAGTTCAAGATTGCTTTGATGATTACAGCTTTATAATACAGTTTATCTGGTACTGCTAAGCCACCTTCCTTTGCATTTTTTTTCATCAATTCCTTCCCTTGATATTCTTCACCTTTTGTTTTTCAAAATGAATTTCAATTTTATTTTTTCTAGCTCTGCCGAACATTTTTGGTAGTTTGATTGGTATGGCATTGAATAAGTAAGTTAATTTAGGTAGAATTATAGTTTTTATTATATTAACTCCACCTGCCTGTGAGCAATTAATATTTCTCAAACTGTTTAGATCTGACTTAATTTGTGTAAAGAGTATTTTGTAATTGTGTTCATATAGTTCCTGGGTTTGTCTTGGCAGGTAGCTTCCCAAGTATTTCATATTTTCTTTAGTTATTTTAAATGGAATTTCTCTTTCTGTTTCTTCCTGCTGGACTTTGTTAGTAACATATATGATTTGTGTTGATTTATCTTACAATTTTGCCACTTTGCTTAAGTTGTTAATTATTTCAATTAGTTTTTTTTTTAGGTGATTCTCTAGGATTCTTTTAGTATACCATCAAATCATCTGCAAAGAGTGATAGTTTTGTCTCCTCATTACCTATTCTAATTCCTTCCATTTCTTTTTCTTGTCTTATTGCTATGGGTAGCATTTCTAGAACAATATTGAATAATAGTAGTGATAATGGCCACCTTTGTTTCACACCTGATCCTACTGGAAAGGCTTCTAGCTTATCCCCATTTCAAATGATGCTTGCTGATAGTTTTAGATGCTGCTTTAGATAAATACTAGTTTATTATTTTAAGGAAAGCTCCATTTATTGCTATGATTTCAAGTGATTTTAGTAGGAATGTGTTGTATTTTGTCAAAAGCTTTTTCTGCATCTCTTGAGATAATCGTATGGGGTTTTTGGATGGTTCAGTATAATAGTTTTTAACAAACTTCTTAGAATTTATTTATCCAAATGAGTTTTCTCCTCCAAACTTACACATCCTTAGGAGGCCACATAAACATTTAAATAAGAAGGTTATTGTTAATAATATCCTTGTAATTCCACTCAAAGTTTATGAAACATTGTTCCAAATTTCAAAGGTGGCAAATCTTCTTAGTATAGATTAGATTTGAGGGAAGTCAAAAGTCATATTAAGTGATCTGGTAACAGAGATGGATTTTTATCAAATAACCTAAGACTACTGTTAATAAAAAAAATTGTTGTGTCTATGAATTTATAAAACTGGATTTCTTCCCCAATCTAGCTCTAGATAATCCCTAAATAAGTACTTAGAATCTTTTATTCGAGTAGGAATTGGATTCTTGTACAGTGGAAAGAGCATGATATTTAGAGAACTGAGTCAAATTTATAAAAATCAGAGCTATTCCCAGTTGATAAATTGTCAAAGAATATGAACAGGCAGTTTTCAGAAGAAGAAATTAAAGCTTTCTATAGTCATATAAAATGCTCTAAATAATTATTGATTAGAGAAAAGCAAATTAAAATAACTGAGGGATCAACTCACATTTATCAAATTACTAATGACAGAAAAAGAAATGACAAATGCTGGAGTAGATGTGGAAAAAAATTGGGACACTAATGCACTGTTAGAGGAGTTATGAACTCATGCAACCATTCTGGAGAGCAATTTGCAATTGTGCTTAAAGAGCTATAAAACCATGCATATTCTTTGACCCAGAAATACCACTATTATATCCCCAAGAGATCAAAGAAAAAATGACCTAGTTGTACAAAAATATCTATAGCAACTCTTTTTGTGGTGACAAAGAATTAGAAATTGAGGAGATACCCATCAATTGGGGAATAGCTAAAAAAAAGTTGTAGTATATGATTGTGAAATACTAGCATGTGATAAGATATGATGACCAGGATGGTTTCAGAAAAACCTAGGAAAATTTATATGAATTGATGCTGAGTGAAGCAAACAGAACCAAGAGAACATTGTACACAGTAACAGCATTATTATAATGATGATAATCTGTGAATAACTTAGTTCTGATCCAAACAATTATGCAAGACAATTCAAAAGGACTCATGATGAAAAATGCTATCTACCTCCAGAGAGAGAATTTATGCTCCGAGTACAGATTGAAGCATGCTTTTTTATTTTAATTTTTTGCTAGTTTTTTTCAACACGGCTTATAGATAAACATGTTTTGCATGAATTTATATACTAATTGGGTATAATATTGTTTTCCTTCTCAATTTTAGAAAGAGGGAAAGAATTTGGAACTCAACAACATTTTAAAAAGTGAGTGGAGGAAGAGAGAGAGAGAGAGAGAGAGAGAGAGAGAGAGAGAGAGAGAGAGAGAGAGAGAGAGAGAGAGAATGAAATTTTAAATCATAGCACATGGGTCCAAAATACAGCTTTGCTACTCAACACTTATGTAACCTTGAGTAAGCTATTTAAACTCTCTAAACCCTACAGTTTGCTTAAATGCAAAGGAAAATGCATAATCTTTAAGAATCCTTCTGATTCTAAATTTATGATCCTATGAACACTGTACTGAAACTTAAACTCTATTAGATCATTAATGATCTTATTTTCCAATTCTTTCTTCAATTCTCACACTCCTTGACCCCTTAAAAATGCTGACCAATTCCCCTTTTTTAATTAATATTTTCTCCTCCCTTGACTCTGAAATTCTATGGATCTCCTCCTATCTCTCTGACTGTTCCTTCTCTAGTTTTCTTTCATTCCCCAGATCACTGTGTTCCTCAAGGCTCTACTATAGGATTATAGATTTAGCACCAGAAGAGATCTCAGAGACCATCTAATTCAACCTTACTCTTTTGGCAGATACAGAAACAAGGTCAGAAAGGATAAGTAGCCTGCCTAAGGGCACACAGGTAATTTCAGAGGTAAAATTTGAAACCAGGTCCTCTGATTTCAGAGTCAATGTCCTTTCAATTTTACTATCAGTCCTAAGCCCACTGCCCTCTCCTCTCTCTCCTCCCTCCCTCCCTCCTCCCATATATATATAAAATGTGTGTGTGCATGCATTTGTGATCTTGCCCATGGCTTCAAATATCACCTCTATGCTAATGATTCCAAAATCTATATCTCTACCTCAGCCTCTTTGCAAAAGACATATCCAGTAATATTTTCAATGATCTTTTAGATCTCTCTGCCTAGATATCAGAATATTATGACCAAGCATCTAAATTTATTACAAATTAAAATGCATGATTAAGAACAGTCTTGTGAATAGGCCATCTTCACATAGGAGTCCAAACCAAATCAATGGTTTATTTCAGTAAGTACTGTGTCCCAACTATATACAAGGATCTATAGAGAGGCAACCGTAACCAAAGTAAAAGATAGTCCCTGCCCTCATAGAGTTTATAAGCTCAATAGAGAGCTTACACACACAGAGAATAACACAAAATATGATTGAATGACAAAACAAGGGCTTCAGACTGTAAATGTGATTTACCTTGAACTTCATAGGGATGTCAGAGCTGAAAGGCCCCCCAAAATCATTGAGTCACGTTTAACAGATTCCAAAACTAAGGCTCCAGGAGGGAAGGGAACTGACTGACTTGTTTAAAGTTGGTTGCACAAGTAGGTAGTTTCAGAGACAGAATTGACCCTAGGTCTTCTGATTCTAAATGCAAAATTCTGTAGCATATTACATGGGCTTCAGCTGTGGACAGTTCCCAGCTGCAGCTCTCTGAAAATCTAGCTCTGAAAAGCTAATATAAGATTTAGAATTGGAAGGGAATTTACAGACAATATAGTTCAACTTATATTAAAATCAATAAATGTCCCAGCAAGGGAAAGTGACTTACCTGAGGGGGAAAAAGCAAAGCCAGCGATGAAAACACACGTAATCCTTTTTTAAAAAAACATCAGGTTAATTATTCTTTCTCTTACACAAATAACCAAACAGATTTGGAAGAACTGTGGCTTGATTAAGATCATACAACCAATATGTAGAAGAATTAGGATTCAAACCGTGGACTCCTAATTCCTAGTCCCCTTTTCACAATACTCTCTTCATGAAACAGTATTCTGAATTGGAGGAAGAAAAGAAGATGTATCTGTAGAACACTGAAAAAATAGAACTGTCAAAAGATTTTAAGTATTGATTTAGTGAGAAGAGCACATTTGGGGACTGTTCTGATGAATTCAAATCATCTGGTCCAGAGTAACTACATCCTCTGCTGCTGGAAGAACTAGAAATTCTAGATGCTAAACATTTTGTCAATAACCTTTGAAAGACTGAAAAGGGAGAGGATTAGAGAGAGGAAATACTACCCAAATTTGCAGAGAATTGGAATCTAGAAGCCATAGGACACTGAGTTTGACTTCAAATACTGGCAAAATTCTAAAGAGAGATTTTATGAACATACTAAAAAGGAAGCAATATCCAAAAACATCCAGCATGGTTCTATCAGGACTAGACCATGCTAGACTGATCTCATTTTCTATTTAGATAGAGTTATTAGACTGGTAAATCAGGGGGCATTATAGAGTTTTATTTAGATTTAAGAAATCATTTGACAAGGTCATGGTACTGTAGAAAATATAGAGAACAAGATGCCTGCCTGAACAGAAAGGCAGGCAACCAATTCCTGTATACCTATCCCCAACAAAAACTTATAAATCACATCAAACCAAGCAATGGCCCATAAATCCAATGAGAAATTCCAATAAATGACTGTCTTCTACACAGACTTCTACCGAAGAAAAATCAGCAAAAAATCCATTGACAATAGGAAAGGGGGGCATATTGAGAAGGGACTCACAATATATGAGATTTAGGTAAAAAAAATGGAGATGTTTAACCTAGTGGGGAGGCGGAAGAAAACCTAGGTAGGGTATAATAATTGTTGTCACATATTTCAAAGATTGTCAGAAGAATAATAAGACTTGGCTGATCTGTGCCTAGGAGGAAATTACAAATGGGAAAATTTAAGTGTTATGTAAGGAAAATATATCTCCCCATTATAACTACCCAAAGTGAAATGGAATGCTTTGGGAGGTAATGGGTTCTGCTCAATAGAAGTTTTCAAGTAAAGGATGAATGACCATTTGGGGTATTGTCTTAAGGGGAGGTTCTTGTGAAGAGTTTGACTCATAGCTTCTGAAGTCCCTTGCAATTCTGACATGCTGTGACTGATTGCTGGATTTTTTTTTGGTTCAAGTACAAACTCTGACACATTATCTGTGTTACAAGGCAACTTTCTGGTCCTCAGTTTCCTCACCCATAAAATGGACACAATAATCCCTGTACAACCTTCTTCAGAGAAGTTGTGAGGGGAAATTCTTTGTAACTTTTAAAAATGCTTAGGAATTGGAGACATAATTATGACTGTATCCCAAACTTGGGTGCACAAGCACTTAACTTCCATTCCTCAGGGAAATGACTATTGGATGGGCCAATTGACAGATGGGGAACCCTTGCCCAGAGTGACAGGGGGAAGTGTGTGAGAAAAGAGATTGTTGATTCACTGTGCCACCACTACTGAGTGAAGCCACAGTTTCATTTGGAATCATTCCCACCAGAACTTTCACCCTCAGAAGCTGAAAGGAACATTCATGTTCTTTTGATTTTATACAATGAAAATGATGCTGATGAAGTAGACACTGCTGCTCAAGGGGAAAAATACACAATGAGCTGTATAAGATTTTTTAAGGAACTTGAAACCTTAGCACCATTGTACCTAGAGCTGCCATCTTGCTGGTTCTGACAAGGTTAACAGTGTTGGGAGAACAAAAGCCATTTGACATGAGGAAAGTACTCAATTGGTAGAGTTGAGTGAGGAGGCATCAGGCTCTTGCCAGTCAATAGCTATGGAAGCTCCTGGACAGTGTTTTTCTCACCTGATAGCCCTATACCCCTGGCCAAGTTTTCTTTTCCATGGAAGTAATTTTCTGCATATTCATAGGCTTATAGATTTAGAAGCAGAAGAACCTTAAGAAGCCACCTAGTCCCACTCCTTATTTTCCAGCTGAGGAAACAGACATAGAAATATGAACTGACTTACTCAAAGTCACACAGGGAGAAAATGGCAGATTTGGGATCTGAACCCAGGCCCTCTGACTCCCAATCCAGAATCCTTTCCACTGAACCACACTGCCTTTTAGTTCAAATGATGCTTGGTATTAGAAGTATTATAGAAAAGTAAGACTGTATCCATAGTACTGTGTTGAGTTTTAGGAACCACAATTTTGGAAAGTCATTAATAAATTGGAGAGTATCCAGAGCATGGCAATCACAGTGGTGAAAGGACTGAAAAATATAACATATCAGGACCAACTGAAATAACTAGGGTTTCATAAATTGGAAAAGACAAGATTTAGGGGGAAACATGAAGGCTGTTTTCACATAGTTGAAGGGCTGTCATATGGAAGTGGCTTTAGATTTCTTCTGCTTGCTCAAAGAGGGCAGAATTAGGAGCAAAGTGAGTGGTAGAAAAGCAGATGACCTTGATATAAGAAAAGGCTTCCTTGGGGTGGCTAGGTGGTACAGTGAATAGAGCCCTCACCCTGGAGTCAGGAGGACCCGACTTCAAATCTGGCCTCAGACACATAACACAAAAACTAGCTGTGTGACCTTGGGCAAGTCACTTAACCCCAAATGCCCTCCAAAAAGCAAAAAAAAAAAAAGCCTTCCTAACAGTTAAAGCTGTCCCCAAAATACAACCATTTATATTGGTAATCATGAGTTCCCCACCATTAGAGGCTGGATGATCCCTTGTCAGAGAAGCTATAGAGAAGATTTCCATTCAGTGACATATGGGTTGTACCAGATAATCTCTGAAATACCTTCCAGCTCTAAGAATGTTATTCAGTGAATCAGCAATTCAGATTTTAGCTAGTCTTCATTCTGATATGATCTGTTCAACCTCTAACAAGCCATTGGGCTTCCTGGGGCTTCAGTTTGGAAATGCTTCAGCTCCCCTACAAAATGGGAATAGAGTTACCTATCTCATGGGGTTGTTGTGAGGATCAGATGAGATCATTAGTAGGGGAGGCACCCTGAAAAATATCAAGGATACACCTGGCCAAAGTACAGGTTTCTGTTATTTGACTATGCTTATTTGGGCATCAAGATGGTGCAGTGGATAGAGTGCAGGGCCAGATGAATCTTTCTGAGTTCAAATCTGACCTCAGACACCTACGTAGCTCTATGACCCTAGAAAAGTCACTTAACCCTGTTTGCCTCGGTTTCCTCAACTATAAAATGAACTGGAGAAAAAAAAGGCAAACCACTCCAGGGTCTTTGCCAAGAAAACACCAAAGGGGGTGACAAAGATTTGGACACACTGAAACAATTTGACAACAGTAAACTTGTCTTAATGTTTTTAGTGGTAGAGGAGAGTTAGAGGGGCTCAGACACCTACTTAGCTCTGTGACCCTAGAAAAACCACTGTTTACCTGGGTTTCTGTAGCAGCAAGCACCCCAATATCCCCAGGGTGACTGCCAACACAGGTTCTTAGATCTGCTTTTCAAAAGGAAAGCAACTCAAAATGGGTTAACAAGCTTACTTTAATCAAACAAACATACATTACCTAGTTCAGGGGAAAAAGGTCAGCACCCCGAACTTCAGAGTTACAGAACTTACAGATCAAACAGACAGGCTTCCAAACTGTCCAACCATTATATCAATACCAAATCACAGTTACCAGAGAGGGAAGCATCAACATCTGGGTTTTCAAAGCCGGGGGGCTCTCAACAACGGCTTCCCAGAGTCTCATCTTGTCAAATTACACAACACTTCTCAAACTGAGCCCCCAAACAAAGCCTCCCATCAGGGTTTATATAGCCTTCTCCTGGCTCAGAGAATGTAACAACCTTCTGGACCCACTGCCCAATCACAAAGTATCAAGGTGTGGGCTTTCCTGAAAAACAAGCCTCCTGCAGCAGGCTCCAGGTGCACTTAAGCTAGGGGCAGGGAAGATCTTTAAATTTGCATTTCCATTACAGTTTCCTTATCTGTAAAATGAACTGGAGAATAAGATGGTAAACCACACCAGTATCTTTGCCAAGAAAACCTCAAATGGGATCACAAAGAGTTGAACACAAATGAAACAACTCAATAACAATAAAGCTGCCTTGTTTTTTGTTTTGTTTTGTTTTGTTTTTTGCTTTTTGGAGGGCAATTGGGGTTAAGTAACTTGCCCAAGGTCACACGGCTAGGTTTTTGTTTGTGTGTGTTAAGTGAGGCTGGATCTGAACTCAGTTCCTTCTGGCTCCGGGGCTGGCACTCTACTCACTGCACCACCTAGCCGCCCCCTGCCTTGATTTTTTTAATGGTAGAGAAGAGTTAGAGGAAGAGAAGATTTTTATGTATTTGGTATCAGTCAAGTTCAGAACAATAATTTTTAAAAAGCATAACTGCACCATATACATTCAAGGTATTATGGGATTATGTGAAGGAAAAGAATGCGAATCATTTTGTTAAAAACATATTACAGTATGTATACGTGAATGTGTGCACACTGTGTATACATATACATGTATGTATACATACTACATATACATGTATGTGTACATTCATGCACACCTACTACATATGCATATGAGTGTATACATATTATATATACATGTCTGTATACATGCTACATAAATGTACTAGCAAACTAGGTTCTGAAATCATTGTACCCTGCTCTTGTCAGATGCTGCTGTTTACTTGGGCTGAGTTTTTCCACCTCTTTTCATTGCCTTTAATTTAAAATTCTCACTTGTCAATTAACCTTTTTTGGGATAGATTGTCATTTGCTCTAAACTGATCTAAATCTTCAAACATTAAGTACCTGTTACTTTGTAAAACATGTACAGAATTTAGACACAATCTCTGCTTTTTATGGAACTTGGGGAAAGTCCTGAATTTAACATTAGACAATCTGTATATCAGATCCAGGCTATGTGATTCTGAACAAATCATCTCATTTAGAGAGGCAGCCTGGGGTCATACAAAGCTGTCAAACACACATTTCATTTTTATTTTATTTTATTTGGAGAAGGAAAGACAAGGCAATTGGGGTTAAGTGACTTGCCCAAGGTCACACAGGTAGTAAGTGTGTCATGTGTCTGAGGTCAGATTTGAACTCAGGTCCTCCTGACTCCAGGGCCAGTACTCTATTCACTGTGCTACCCAGATGCTCCCCCCTTTTTTGTTTTATTTTACGTAAATAAATCATTTTTATTTGCCCTTTCTCAAAATGTATACAGAAAGCAAAGTTACTATTTCATTAGATCATCACTTCTGCCAAGTATCTTTTCCTCGAATTTTTTCAAGAAATTTATGAGTCTTTAAACATTCATCATCTTCATCAGAATCCATTACTTTTCTTCTGTTGAACTTAACTATTTTCTTTTCTGTTGGCTAGCTTACATTTTCAAGAATTTCTACCAATTCTTGCTCTGATACCTTTCCATTCAACAGTCCAAATTACTTCCCAAATTAAAATGCAATTGGCAAATATTCAACAAAATCATTTAAAGTAGAACATAGGTGATGCTAATATGTGGTTTTCTAAGGTAATATGCCTCCAACAGGGATCCTCATGTCCCTAGTGGCCCCTATTTCAATTTCAGTTTGACAGCACTGGTGTGATGGATGGAGTTGACCAGGAAGACCTAGATTCAAATCTTGCCTCTGATACATATTGGCTGTATGACCCTGGGCAAGTCACTTGGCCTCCTCTTGTTCCAGGTAATGCTTTAAGACTAGAAGTTGCAGGGAGGTACTGATCTGCATTGGAAGATAAGGGCTGAGGTTTCCTCACCCATGAGTTCCTTGAAACAATACTTGTCCTACGTCATAGGGCAGCTATAAAGACCACGTGCTCTATGAGACACAGAACTTGTTTTAAGGGCAGCAACAGTCTCTAGTTCACAGCACTGAAGCCCAGGGCAAACTCTACGTCAAGCTCTTGCCAAGCAAAGTGAGGTGATCTGTTCTCTGCTTCATAGTGAAGCACTGTGCTCTCCTTTGGCATGGAAATAACAAACACACAAACACACACACACACAGAGTTGTGTTCCCTTGCTCCTGCTTTGTTCAGCAATTCTGACTATACATGCTCTATGGCCAGCTCTACCCAGGAGGGCCAAGACAGACACAGCTGGATAAACCAACTTGAGGACAGAATATAGCCTTTAAAGCAAGAAGATTTTCCTCTGCTACACTGAAGGGCTTCCATTTCCAAGTACTTTCAAAAGACTTAGGTCCCTGCCTGATTTCTGGAGCCAGAGTGAGCCCTTGACACAGAGCCCAGCCCTATCATAAGGACCTAGGCCTAGTGTGGGAATTTGAGTGAGTTAAACTGATTCAACGAATCTTCATCAATTGCAGCTCACCAATGGGGCAGGCAAGCCAGCCCAGCTAAAACAGAAAGTCTAGTATGCTCTGATCACTGTGTCATCCACTTTTCCAAAGCCAGTCTAGCATCTTCTAGCCCAATCCCAGATGAAGATACTGGGGACTAAAGAGGGGAAATTATTTGCCCAAGTCACACAGATATATAGTGAGAAAGGCTGGACTGGAAACCAGACCTCATTACTCCCATGTAATAGTCCCTCAGTTCAGATAAAAGAGATTGTGACTGTGGAGAGCATTTCCAAATTATTGTATATTACAATTCAAAATAGGGATTTCCCTGATGAACCATTTGCCACAAGAGTATTTGAAGTAAAGGGGAAGGGAAGGGAGTCTACAACTCCAGGTCTCTTGATGGCAAAGCTCTCCTTTCCCACTTTAAGAACCCCCTTTCTCTCCCTGGTTTTATGCCATATTGCCTGGGCCTCTTTTGTAAGCAAAGAAAAGTTTCAAATATACACATTCACGCTAAGAGGTTAGTTGTTTTAAGAATTAATCCATTAGATAACCTTTTTTTGAGAATACTCATTCCTTACCATGGGAAAGAAATCCTGTGAAAACTTTCCATAAGGAGAAAAACCATATGATGACTCTATCTCCATTCATTTTAATGAAGAAAAATATGGATCATTCCTATTCATCCAAATAACAAACATTTAAATTAATTTACTTTATAGTACTTACCAAAAGGAAAAAAATATGGCATGTGAGGGCTGAGTTCAAGAGAGGAGGAAGGGGAGGTGAGAATCTGAAGAGGAAGGGATGGATAGCTAAGGATAAAGGAAGAGAGCTGCTCCTCCAGGGACTCAGGGGAGCCTCGACTTCTTCAACTGATTCTGAAGAAAGAATTACAGTCCCTCAGGCAGCAGCTTAAGTAGCTTCACCTGTAGCCTTGGGTTACGAAAAAGCCCCTGGGATCTGGAAGCTTTTAAAGCAGCCACAGGGAGAGGATTTTGGAGTAGGCCAGAAAACTTTCGGCTCTCCAGATTTCCTCCACAGAAAAAGACAGAATGTCACCTCAGAGGAAATTTAGTTCAATAGAAATAAACAAAAATCAGGGTAAAGCAGTTGTCCTCCTAAGACAACCTAGGAAGACCCCAGGAAAGACCTGACCTCTCTCAGCAGAGGAGAAGTGGAGTCAACAAACAAGCCCTGTGAGCAGCTGGGGTTGGGAGGCAGCCTCAGCCTAAGAAACTTTCATCTCATGAAGGGGACGGGTTCTGACTGCTGAGAAGGAAAAGGCTGAAGGACCTTCTGCTGTCGAGGGATGCCAAACACAGCTGTGCTGATTAGACACATCCTGGGCTGGGCTGCCACCGTGGGGGAGAAGGAGCTGGCGTACCTGGTGAGTGCAGTAGCAGAGGGCAGGGATTCTGCTGGCTGTGAGCACTTGCAGGAGAGCAGAGTCCCTGGTTTCAGTTACAGGGCAGAAAGGACAGCTGCAGTTTGCAGCCACCTGAGGAACCACAGGGAGCAAGATTGCTTGCAGGACAGGGTGACAGGGAGCTCTGGTCATGGCTTAGGAGCGAAGAGGAAAGCCCAAAGCTGAGCCCCAGAACAGATCTCAGGAAATAACAATAAGAAGGACCCGAGGCTTGGGGCATTATTCCCCTTACCTTGGGACTAGAATTTGATCACATTAAGAACTGCTAAAAAATAAAATTAAAAATGAATAATAAAAATGAGTAAGCAAAGGAGAAAGAACCCAACCAAAAATAGCTGGTATAGGCAGAGAGAAGTTCTGCATTCATATTTAGAAGAAGATAATGGATACAAAAGAGTCACTCCTGTTTCAATGAGAAATGTCGAATGATTCCAAGAACAAAAAGATTTATTGAAAGAACTTAAAAAGCACTTTAAAAATCAGAGAAAGTTAAAGAGAAAAGTTAGGAGAAAAATAAGAGCAATCCAAGAAAATTATCAAAAGAAAGTCAGCTTGAAATAAAGAATCAAAAACTTAAGGAAGAAAATAATTCTTTGAAAACTAGAATTGGGCAAAGGGAAATTAATGATGTTCTAAGACAGAAATAATAAAACAAAATCAAAAAAATGAAAACATAGAAGAGAATGTGAAACATCTTATCAGAAAAACAACTGATATGGAGAACAGATGGAGGAGAATAATATAAGAATAGTCACACTATCTGAAAAATACAATTTTAAAAAAGAATCTTGATACAATATTACAAGAAATTATGAAGGGAAATTGCCCTGAAGTACGAGAACAAGAAGGCAAAGCAGAAACAGAAAAAAAAATCCACCAATCACCACCTGAAAGAGATCCTAGGAGGAAAGTTTACAGGAATATCATAACCAAGTTTCAAAGTTCCCAAGTTAAGGAGAAAATATTGGAGGCAACAAGAAAAAAAAAAAACAATTTAAATATCATGGAGATACAATAAGGATTACACAAGACTTAGCAGCTACTACGATGAAGGACTGTGGAATTTAGAATACTCTATTTTGTTTAGCAAAAGAGATGGGCTTATGACCAAAGGTAACTTACCCAACAAAGTTAAACATAATCCTAAATGGGGAAAAAATTGACATTTAACGAACTGAAAGACTTTTGGGTTTTTTGACAAAACCCCACAACTTAAAGGAAAATTTGATAACATCCCGGAGAAATATAAGGTAAACATTAAGGATCAATTATAAAGGACTCAATAAGGTCAAATTGTTTTCTTCATATAGATGAAAATATTATCAGTTCTCTTACGACTATCATTTTTATTTGGGTAGTTTGAAAGAAAGACGTGGGCTGAGCAAAGTATCATGGAGTGATTCTTTTTTCCAAATGCTTTATTAACTGCTGGTTTACATCATTCATTTCCGTCAGATTCTGAGTTACAATTTTTCCCCATTTTTCCCCTACCCACAACCCCAGAATAACAGTCATACAGGATATCCCCTCAACCAATCTGTTCTCTCCCATCTCTTCTCCCATACCCCCTTTGAGTTTTCCAGTAGGGTGAGGTGAGTCCCGGGGCCCCATTGCCTGCATATCTTATCTCCCAATTATATGCAGAATAGTATTAATCATAGTATTTATATATTTTTTAAATTTGATTTTAAAAGGAAGATAAGCAACTCGGTATATGCGGTACATGTGTAGCTATGCAAAACATTACATAGTAGATATATTGTAAAAGACTGACTATATTTCCCTCCCTCCCATCCCACCTTCCACCTGGTCCACTCCCCACCTTGATCCTGTCCCTTTTCAAAAGTGGGTGCTTCCAACTTCCCTCTCCCCCCAGCCCACTCTCCCCAATCCCCCTACCCCCCACGCTCCTATAGAGCGGGACACCCTATTTAGTATGCATGTCATTCTCTCCCTGGTTCAAATTCAGTGAGAATAAGGTTTTGCTTTTTTGCCTTCCTGTTCCTCCCCTCCCCTGCAACCACCTTCCCCTGACTCCTCTACACGAGACAGTTCACCCATGGGTTGATTCTTAAAAAAAAAATAAAACAGTGTAGGGACCTGATTGTATGCCACTATGGGGTGGGGGAAGGGAGGGAGGGGGAGAAAATATGAAACTCCAAGAACTGGGGAACTGAATCTTGTAAACTCAAAGTAAGCGAACAAATTAATAAAGACAAAAATAAACTCTAAAAAAACAGTGTAGGGAGATATAAAAAGGAGAAATGATCTCATACAAAAGAGGCAAAAAAGGAAAAAAAATAATAAAGAAGAAGCTAGCAGAGCAGAGGGCAGGTAGAGCTGAAACCTTACTCTCATTGGGAATGAGTTAAAGAGGTAAATGTGTGTGTGTGTGTGTGTGTTAAAGTCTTCTAAATTCAGAAAGAAATAAGAGGGCAAGAGCATAGGGTGGGAGGAAAGAATAAGAGAGGGACTTTTGGAGGGATGGATAGGTTAAGAAATAGTAGGGCAAGGTATCAGGTAGAAGTAAAGCAGAGAAGTGAGGAGGGATAAGAATAGGTTGATAAGGATAGTGAGAAAAAAAAAGGAAGGAGGAAAATATATAAGTAATTATAGCTTATAGTGTGAATGGGATGAATTTACCCATAAAATGTAAATTGATAGGAGATTAAATATTTTAATTCAATGATATGTTGCTTTTAGGAAATGCTAAAAACAAAATAAAGGTCAGGCATAGAATTTATTATGTAAAAAGAAGCAGAAGTAGTAATTGTGATCTCAGAAAAAGTTAAAGCTAAAATAGATTTAATCAAAAGAGAAGGGAAACTATACTATGAGTGAGTTATATTATTCAATATTGTTTTTGGTCATTTAAAGTAACTAGACATTATAAAATACCTGTGACTGTATCTACCAAAGTAGACATAGGAAATATACAAACATAAATACAACACAGTTTTTATACAAATAAAGTCAGATCTAAATAATTGAAGTAATATTTATTGTTCATGGGTAGGTAAAGCAATACATTTTTAAATGACAATTTCACCTAATCTATCTATGTAATTCTATCCCAATTAAATTATTAAAAATTGTCTTAATAGAGTTTGAAAAATAATAGCAAAGTTCATTTGGAAGAACAAAAGGTCAAGAACTTCAAAGAAATGGTGGGGAAAGATGTCAAGGAAGCTGATTCAGCAGTATCAGACTTTAAACTAAATTGAAGTGTAAAATGGATAATTTTAAATTAAAATTATCTTGTATAAATATATCCTATGTAGCCAAGAATAGAAGGATTGCAAAAAATGGGGGAAAACTTATAGATAATCTCTCAGAATGTATTTGGGTTGGAATATTACTGTGGTGTAGGAAATTGGGAGCTTATTGATTTGTTTGTCCTTCATTCTCAAAAAGGAACATGACATCAGGAAGGTAATGCCATGACTTCCAAGTGAAATAGATTTAAGTGAGGAAGGGCTGTGCAACACCACCAGCTTCACTCTTTCCTCCAGAATCACCTGGGTCTATTAGCAAGATATAGATCAGGATAACTGGAGATGGCTCTGGATACAGTGGGAGGCATTGACGGTTCAATGATAGAATTCTCAACTCCCACACAGGAGACCCAGGTTCGTTTCCCAGCCAATGCTGGTTGATTTAGAAAAATATGGAAAAACCTGGACTCAGGAAAGAAGATGCTATCCTCCTTCAGCACAAGTATGGTCTTACATATATGGGTATGAGTGTATACATGTTTATATGTATATGGTATATATATATATATATATATATATATATATGTTTGTGTGTTTTATACATATATATATACACACATGCTTAATTATAGCCTTCTTTGTGGGGGTAAGGGAGGGGGAAAATAAATTTAAAAGTGCACAGCAGTGAACAAAAGAAAACCTAGAAGGAAGTAAAGAAAAGCTGGACAGTTTTTAAAACAATGTGTAGTATTTATTATATGTTTTCTTGAAATGGAAATTTATTGTTTTATAGTGAATCCTCTCATGTTCTGCTGTATATATGGCAATTTTTCTTATTTTGTATTTAAATTTAAAATAAATTTTCAAACTTAAAAAAGAAAAAATTATTACTATGAAAAAAAAGCAGCAGTGGCTGTCTCTGAATTCCTTTCTATTGTCTTTTATTAACAGTTTGTTAGTGCCTCCTATGGTGAGATATTTGTCTATAATGGTAAAAAGTAGTCCAAGTAGTAGAGGAAAATAGGTATAAATCAGTAATTCTTAACCTGGATGTCCACAGGTCCCTGGGGGTGGCAGGAGATTTATAGATAGATTTCAGGGAGTCTATGAACTTGAACATGAAAAAAGAATACATCCTTATTTTCATTAAACTCTAAATGAAGTTTAATATTTTCTTCTATTATTTTAAAACATTCTGGGAAAGGGTCCATAGGCTTCATCAGATTGTCAAAGGGGATCTAGACCCCCCCAAAATTTAAGAAGCCTTGGCTATAAATCAAAAGCAAAAATCCCTATATTAGACTGTCCATAGAACAAAGATCATAGTGAAAAGAAGAGTAAGTTAAAATGAGCAATGCTTAACCCAAAAGCATGAATCAGAAAATAAAATAATTTTATAGCTGGAATTGACCTTAGGGAACATATCTATAAGCCTCAAGGCATGATAAAAATGTCTTTTTATTATCTAGTCTGGCTTTTATACAAATTAGTAAACTGAGGCACAGAGAGAAATTACAAAAAAAAACCTGATACAATACCAGATTATCATACCTGAGAGCATGTCCCTGTCCTACCAAATCCTAAAAGTGGAAAAGCAACCTTTCCATAAAATGTTTTAATACAAAAAGGGTTTTATTAATGGGTTTTGGTTAAACATTTTTGTGGTACTGAAGTAAATATTTTTAACAAAAATACAAACAACTTTCTTCCTCTTAAAAAGTTCATTAAACAGACTTCTCAAAAGAGAATTGTGTCCCTATCCAAACTGGCTTAAATATGAAGTCATCTCAGGCATTTGTATAAATTCCCTTCCCTCCCACCATCCCCAGGAGAAAGTGAGCCCTCACTTATTAAAAATTTCATGGCAACTTACCTGGTTATCTCCTTTGCATGATCTCTCCTCATCTGTAAACTATCCCCTTCCCTTCTCCACCCCAAGAGACTGTAAGCTCCTGGAACAGAGTCTCCTTTATATTTTTAGATCCTCAGCACCAGGCAAAGTCCCTTCAAAAAATAAATGAAGACAGCTCCAATAGCAGCCTGAGGACATCAATACTCAATCTTTAGTTGGTTATAATTTTAGCTTTTTTTTTTTTTTGCCTTTTTGGAGGGTTATTGGGGTTAAGTAACTTGCCCAAGGTCACACGGCTAGGTTTTTGTTTGTGTGCGTTAAGTGTCTGAGGCCGGATCCGAACTCGGGTCCTTCTGACTCCAGGACCGGCGCTCTACTCACTGCGCCACGTAGACGCTCCCTGGTTATAATTTTAGAAGAAGAAAAAAAGCACTAAACCAGAAGTCAGAAAACTTCGACTGGAGCCTTAGCGTTTCCACTTCATAGTGAGGCGATCTCGTGATCACCTGTTTCCTCATCTGTAAAATGGGAATTATGCTCCCCACTCTGCCTACATCTCAGGTTTGTTGGGATGTTCCAATGTACGTGGAAG
The DNA here is from genome assembly GCA_011680675.1 of Gymnobelideus leadbeateri. NCBI lineage: Eukaryota > Metazoa > Chordata > Mammalia > Diprotodontia > Petauridae > Gymnobelideus > Gymnobelideus leadbeateri. The sequence continues at coordinate 573,101 of WOXC01005197.1, read as the reverse complement.
TGCTTTGGAAACAGTGTGATGCAGCACAAGTGGAGAGGAAAAAGTCGTGGGTGAGGGATAAGGAGTTCAACGCATATGACCTCTGTGGGCTTCAATAACCTCAATTATAAAATGAAAGGGTTGGACTAAATCACCTCTAATGTCCATTCTAGCTCTAAATCTAAAATTCTTTGACTAGACAGTCTCTAAGGTTACCAACTGTTAGAAGTGGAAAGGATTTACATTTTAGTTGTTGCTGTCAGTATCTCTTAGCAAATCCAAAGGGCAATGGAGAGTTGCATGATGGGCTCAGATAAGCACTAGTTTATTACCAAAAATGACCCATGCACATGCACAGGCATAAAGGATGTCGCTGGAGAAATGTAAGATTAAATAAAAGGCATGTGTCATGGCAGACAGCCAGAATGCTCCACTATTTCCCATTACAGCAGTCCATGATGAGCACATTTTGTAGTCATTCAGTTGTTCTTCCAGTTTTGTCCAACTCTTAGTGGCCCTAGTTGGGCTTTTCTTGGCAAAAATACTGAAATGGTTTGCCATTTCCTTCTTCAGCTCAAATTTAAAGATCAAGGAATTGAGGCAAACAGGGTTAAGTGACTTGCCCAGGGTCATACAGCTAGTAAGTGTATGAGGACAGATTTGAACTCTGATAGATGAGTCTTTCTGACTCCAGGTATCACATAGGTGCTGCATTGAGTACATTAGAGAGTTACAAAGCAAAATTCAGTATGAGAACAGAGAGGGAAGTTCATTTTGGCCAAGGAGGTAGGGCAGCTTTCCTGGGGATGGTGGAATTTGAGTTAGGATTTAAAGATTGGGTAGAAACTCAGCAGACAAAGATAGAGAGAAGGCATTGCAAGATCAAGGAAATAGGATGAGCTGCATGGTCAAGAGGGCAGATAGTGTGTGGAAGGGAATATATGAGATGGTACTAGAAAGTGGGTGGTGCCAGATTGTGGTGGCTTTTGAATAGGGAAGAAGTCTCACTTTGGTTGGCTGGACTCTTTCCCAGAGCCTCACACCTGCAAGTGTGGTTTGCATTGATGAATTACCCTTCACTTCCCAAAAACTCCCCTTCTAATATTCTTCCAGCTCCATGTCTGGCTCACTCAGGAGTGTTTAGCAAGTCATAAGTGTGAATGATATTTTGAAATTCATGCTGGTTCCATTAACTGCCCTTGGAGGAGAACTGTTCCTAGGAGAGTTATCTCTTTAAATTTGTCCCTATGGCCTGCTTCTTAGCTGAGCTTCCGGCATGTGGAACAGAGAAACTAACTGAGGGACTGCCAACAAAATTTGGGAAATGCTATTTGTGCCAGACTAACTGGACAGGCTTTGCCTTGTGTGTCTACAATCAAAATCATTATCCAAAATATAGCTATATTTGCCTCCAGGAAAGGAAATTCCAATAAACCCTGAAGAAGGCTAGACAATTAAGTAGATAAAACAGAAATTCTTCTGCCTGAATAGTTAGTGAGCCACCATTAAGATCTTGGGATGGGGTAGGAGGGCCAATGGAGTCAAATCAGGAGTGAGGTGGAGAAGAATATAAATTCAGGGTGGTCCCAAAGTCTTAGTACAGCTCTAAGCTAATAAAGCTGGCATTACAGTATAGCTTATGGAGTCCTTGCCTTTCTGCAGAGGGTGGCAAAGGAAAGGAAGTTATGATGAGTTTGTTTCTACCAAGGAAAAGACAATGGAACTTTTATTACTTCACCTATAGCATCTGCACAAACAGAGAGCACAAGAAAATCTCCATCTGCAAACATGATTCACCAAGTAGAGGATGGCCAGGTACTTTTGCAAACCCTTCAATATGGTTGCTTTCTTTTATAATCTTATACATATATTAAAATTATATTCTATAAGTGTATTTAAATATAATTGGGTTTTTAATAATCGTATGGATTTTAGTTTATTATTATTAAATGAAACATTATTCTGAGAAGGGGTCTATAGATTTCATCAGACTGCCAAAGGGGTCCATGACACAAAAAAGGCTAAGAATGTTTACCATCTAGCCCAACCTGACCCAACCATAAGAGTGCTTGATTTCTACCAGCAGCATACAGAGAGAACCATCACCAAAGAAGTCTACTTCCCAAGGACCTCTCAAGGGAAAACTCTTCCTGGGACCCAATCCAAGTATAGTAAATTCTGCTCTTGGCTCCGTATTATAACTGGCTGATCTATGAGTTTCACAAATGAAATAAGGAGTCTTATCTTTTCAGTGCTTTCTCAAGCAAGAAGATGGCAAAACCTCCAGAAGGCTTCTCTTCTCCTTGACTGTCACTACCCTAACCACCACAATCCTTCTCTCTCTCTCTCTCTCTCTCTCTCTCTCTCTCTCTCTCTCTCTCTGATCTCCTCCAATTACCATCGCTGCCTATTACCCTTGCATGTATACCTTGGTTCTTCATGACCATTTAAATAAAAAAAATGAACCAATGTCCCACCATGAGCTATGTTGATATTATATGTGTCCAGAGTCTGAAGCTGCTTTAGCTGTGATATTTAAGAGATTACAATTACTCCCTGAATACTCAGGTTTTCCTTGTATAAGAGAACCTATCCCAGAATCAGGTCCAGGTACTGGGGATTGTGGTGAGCATGGCTTTTACCAAGGACACCAAGGATTATTTACTTTCTGTCAGACGACTGCATCTTGACTACAGAGAATTGAAGCTGCCAACAGGTGAGGTAGTGAATACAAAAAAAGTATTTATTCAACAAATACAGAATGTCCCAAACACCTTAGTGTATTTTTAAGTAGTAATAATATAGCAATATAGTATAAAAAGCACTTCACTTACTAAACATCTGTTAAGTCTTTTGCTCCTCTTCCGAATATCTCCTTTTGGTTAGCAAGGGTCTCACTATCCTCCTAGTCACCAGGTTTACAATCTTGGAGTCATACTTGACTCTTCAGTCTCGTCCAAGCCCCATTTGAAGTCAATTGCCAAGTCTTGTTTATTGTACCTCTGTAAGAAAGAGGTACAATTGTACCTCTTATTGTAAGACACCTTGCTTATTGTAAGACACCTAATCTGTCTCATTGTCTCTACACTTTTCTTCTCAAAGCCATCCACAAATGCCCAAGTAATCTTCCTTTTTTCCCCAAGTAACATTTTTAAGGCAGAGTTGTAGCCATGTCAGTCCCCTACTCAAAAACCCTTGGTGGCTCCCTGTTGCCTCAGCCTGACTTTCAAAGCCCTCTATAATCTGGTCCCAATCTGTCTTTCCAAATTGATTTCATATTACTCTTCTTCATATGTTCTAAGCCCCCTGTTAAAATGAATTTCCAACTGGTCTCTGATTTTGAAATTCAATTTTCCATCCCCATACATTTGCACATCATCCCCATGCTTAAAAAACCTAATTTATCATCTTAGCAATCCTTTCCCATGTCTGCAATGAAGATGGCAGAGTAGCAAAAAGAGGGTAGAAAATTCTAAGAGTCACATAATTTTTGTACAACCTGTAAACACTAGTTTAACTGTCAGGACTCTAAATATGTTATCCTTATCCAAAAGTCAATGAGTTGATATATTACAGAGGCATTTGTAACAAATTCATGTTTACATTTTCATTATGACTGTTAGCAAGTTACTACTAAATAGAAAGATGTCTCTTATATTTCCCTTGGAGAGACGAATAAAGAAGTTGGCAAAATTAGGTCCTCGAGTGCCAAAAAGCAACAGGAAACATGATTTCATGAGGCCCTTGAGCACCTTACCTTCAAGGGCTCATAAAGCACATAAGCAAAAAGGCTACCAGGACACAATTTTTTAATACCTGGAGCAAAGCCCCAGCCCCATTATACTAGTTCTAGTTCTGGTTCTAAACATGGGATGAGGGTATCTTTGGTGAATACAGGAAAAAAAGAGACAAGTTTTCATAAATTATTATTTTCTAAAGTAGTATCTTTAGAGTGTCCCAGTTGACTGAAAGGTGTAGATATGAGTGTGCTGGTAAATATTTAACAACCAGCTCCACCACTTCACCCCCCCCCCAAAAAAAGGTACTCATGACTCAAAAACTTTTTAAATAAATTATTTATTTATAGCATTCTTTTCTGTTTAAATTTCAAGTTCCAAGTTCTCTCCCTCCCTCCCACACCTCTCCCACCCGCTGAAAAGACAAGCAAAATAATATCAATTATTCATGTAAAACATATTTCCAAATGAATCATATTGGGGGGGCAACAAAAATACTAAAGAAAGGCAGAAAGTTATACTTCAATTTGCACTGAAGAGTTCATCAGTTCTCTCTCTGGAGGAAGATAGTGTTTTTCTCATCATGAGTCCTTTGGAATTGTCTTGGATAATTGTATTGCTTAGAGCAGCCAGGTCTTTCATAATTGATCATCTTTACAAACATTGCTTCTCACTTCACTTTGCATCCATTCATTTAGGTATTCTCATGTTTTTGTTTTATTTCTGAAACCCTCCCCTTGTCATTTTTGACATAATAGAATAACTACATAGCACTGTTGGTTCATATTGAGCCTGACATCTACTAAAGATAATTCTACAAACACACCCAAATCTTTTGCAGAAGAGCTGCTATCTAGACATGTCTCATTTTAGTCTCATTTAAGTAGGGGAAATGAAGTGTACCTATATAAGCATAACACAAAGCAAGTCCTAATAAATGCATAGGAGAGGTACAAACCTAGTGTTGTGGAAGACCTGAGGAGAGAGAGAAATCACTGCATGGGTGAGGCACCGTCTAAGCTAGATTTTGAAGTATGAGAAAGATGTCATGAGGTAAAGATAGGGAAAGGAATGGCCAGTATTCCAAGCACAGCGCACCCCAAGTCAGAGTTCTGCCTCTATGAAAACACTTTTTTTAAGGTGTCCATCCTTAATCTTGAATTTGAACATCTGGTTTAATACCTATATTGTCTGTGGCATGGAGAATAGCTTTGTCCCAAGTAGTTAATATCAACAGAACTCCTAGAGAGTTGTTAAGAGTATGTAAATCGGGGCGGCTAGGTGGCTCAGTGAATAGAGCACCGGCCCTGGAATCAGAAGGACCTGAGTTCGGAGCCGGCCTCTGACACTTAATCCACACAAACAAAAACCTAGCCGTGTAACCTTGGGCAAGTTACTTAACCCCAATTGCCCTAAAGGGGCGGCTAGGTGGCGCAGTGAGTAAGAGCGCTGGCCTCGGAGTTTGGATGACCCGAGATCAGATCCGGCCTCAGAAAATGAGCACCCACGCATAAATAATGACTAGCCCCCGTGTAACCTTGAGCAAGTTACTTAACCCCAATTGCCCTAAAGGGGCGGCTAGGTGGCGCAGTGAGTAAGAGCGCCGGCCTCCTAGTTGGGATGACCCGAGATCAGATCCGGCCTCAGAAAATGAGCACCCACGCATAAATAATGACTAGCCGTGTAACCTTGAGCAAGTTACTTAACCCCAATTGCTTTAAAAAAAAAAAGAGTATGTAAATCAATTTTGGCTCAAAAGCTGTCTATTGCTTTAAGCATATTCTAGAAAAAGAGATCAGTGAGTGAATCTAGTCTGTGTTTGTCTAGTGTCAAGGGTTTAGACCCATATTTGTTTCAAGGGTAATTTAATCCATATGTTCTGTATTCAGAAATATTACACTTTTTCCTTAAAAAATCATGGAAGGGAATTTGAAAGCAAGGAAGTCATTTAAAGGGTGACTTTTAATATTTTGGCCTGAGAAATACAAAGAATGGCTAGCTAATAAGCAAGAAAATAAACACTCAAATGTTTGTGGTCAGTATGAGCTCAGGACTCACAGCAAAGTGGCTTCAGAAGTTGGCAAACTTGTGTCATTCTAATTGGATTCCAAACCAACAGGAATGACTGAGAAGAAGCAGCAATAATCTTAAGAACAGACTAAGCATTGGCTGATTGAGATTTGGGTTATCTCAGATTCACAGAATGCTGTTGCTCTGGGTTGATAGAAATCTAAAATATCCTCCTAGTTCAGCCTCCTCCATTTTCCAGATTAGGGAACAGATTAGGGAATTTTTCCTTCCAAAAAAAATAAAAAGAAAGAAAAGTGAGTTGCTAAAGACACACAGCTCATTAGGGGCAGAGCAAGAAATAGACTTAAAAAACCTTATCAGTCCACTGCTTGGCTATAGGGAATAGCTAATTAAAATGTGCAAAATGCCTTTAAAAAATAAATAGTAATGCAATAAATCCTATTATAGCTGTGTGTGGTGGTGCATGCCTATAATCCCTGCTCCTAGAGGAGGCTGAAGCTGGTGGATCATGAGCTCAGGAGTTCTGAGCTATAGCAAGGTTAGAGCTGATCAAAAGTCTGCACTTTCTGGCACCATTTGGTAAATAACCAGGGAATCAGGGAGTAAATCAGACTGACTACATAGGAGTGCACTATCCCAGGTTTTAGATATGAGTGGCCAGCTTGGGAGATACCCAGTCTCCAAATTTTTTAAATAAAAGAAATTCTATTATATTAGTTGGAGAAGGAAGTGGCAAACCAATCCAGTATCTTTGCCAAGAAAACCACCAAAAGGGGTCACAAAGAGTTGGACACGATATTCTTCATCCAGTTGGTTCTTCCAAGCAGCAGCTGGCTGGTACAAGAACAAGTTCATATGAAATCCTTTACTAAATATCACAAAAAAGATAACTGTTCAAAGACCTTCTGATTCTGATTCTGAAGCACCCAGAGTCAAGAAGACCAGAGTCAATCCTGCCTCAGATACTGACAAGTTGCATGACCCTAGTGTAGGACCAATGCAATATTCACAGCACCAACAGTCATGATAAATATACCTACATAGTTCTCGATCACAAAATATAACACTCCCCATATAGAAGACAGAAGCAAAACATTTATTCAGACACCAGAAAACCAAATCCCCAAACCAGTAAGCTGATTCCATCATAGTAGCAAAGAAATTAATAAACCATAACAGCACAGAGAGCCACACCATCCTTTAGCCTTCCCAGAAATCAACACAAGACCAATATTTACTCACAAGCCTATCTGTCTCCCTCAGAAATGTCCTCTCCTCCCAACCATCTAACTTGCTTTGACTCCCAGCTTCCTATGGGCTCTGCTCCACCTGTCAGCAAACTCCTCCTACCACAGGCTCCATGAGATTACATTCAGCCAATTAGTGGGCAGAGTTTATTTTCAAAGCAGGGAAGGTCTTCAAATTCCCTTAGGTGAATTAAGGGGCAGGGAAAATCTTCAAATTTCCATTACCATTACACCTAGCCAAATCATTTAACTTCTTTTAGCCTCAGTTTCCCCATCTGTAAAATGAAGACAATAATAGCACCTGCCTTCCAGGGTTGTTAGGAGGATAACAAAATAGGATAGTATTTGTAAAGCACTTTGCAAACCTTAAAGTTCTATGCTAATGTTAGCTTTTATTATTATATTTTCATACTCTCTCCAATGGCTGTAGATCTCATTAATGTTCTAGGGTTTGATACAATCAACATATTGTCATCTGAAAAGAGGGGCATTAAGCATTTGTGCTTGAAAAGGAAACCCTCTTTTGTTTGAACTCTATTCAGGAACCCTTTCTAGAAGCTGGACAGGAATCCCTCTCACTTCCCTCGAAGAAGCATCTTCTTGTTTCTGTTTTGTTTGCTGCTAATAATCAGAAGGTCTTTGAACAGAGTTATCTTTTTGGTGGTATTTATTAAAGAATTTCATATGAACTAAATGAATGCATGGAAGACGCATTTTTAGAAAATGGACTACAAAATGAAATTTTGCTTTACTAAGTCAAATTATTTTTGTAATCATCAAACAATAAACCTAGCAAGATGTATTTTCTATGCCTTTCAGGCAATTAGGTGACTGTCCTACCTTAAATCATATCTTTACAAGTATGGTCTGTTATAAAATTATCTGCAATAGAACCATAACTAGTATAGGGCATTAGGGTGCTTTGCTACCAGAACATTAATATAAGTGGGGTATTTCCTACCCAAAGATGCCTAATTTACTCCCAGGGGGTCTAATTTCTTCCTCATAACACAATAGCCCCTGGATTGCTACCTAAAGGTTCTCATCCTACCAGTGCCCCTTTCCTGAAATTTATCTTATCCCTTTTTTTTTTTTGGAGGGCAATTAGGGTTAAGTGACTTGCCCAAAGTCACATGGCTAGTAAGTGTTTAGTGTCTGAAGCCAGATTTGACCTCAGGTCCTCCTGACTCCAGGGCCGGTGCTCTATTCACTGCACCACCTAGCCACCCCTATTTACCTTATCTCTTAAGCCCTCAGGAGCAAGGGTGGCTCAGACTCTATAGGGAATAAGCTGCCCCCTCCCAATTGTTTCACATCCTCTGCCTTGTCCCCCTTCTCCCACAAGTGAATTTTCCCCAGACACAAGAATTACTAGGTCAAATACTACAGATAAGGTCAAAATTGGTATGTGATTTAGATATAAAAAGGTGATACCATAAGCAAATTAGGAGAGCAAGGAATAGTTTACCTGTCAGATCTATGGAGAAAGAAAGAATTTATGAGCAAACGAGAGAGAGGGCATTACAAGATATAAAATAGATAATTTTTATCATATTAAATTAAAAAGGGTTTGCACAAACAAAACCAATGCAACCAAGATTAGAAGGAAAGCAGAAAGCTAGGAAGCAATTTTAATAGCAAGTATCTCTGATAAAGGCCTCATTTCTCATATATGTAGAGAACTGAGTCAAATTTATAAAAGTTCATGTCATTCCCTAATTGATAAACAAAGAATATGAATAGGCAGTTCTCATATGAAGAAATCAAAACTATAGCTGTATAAAATGCCCTAAATCACTGATGATTAGAGAAACGTAAAAGAAAACAACTCTGAGATACCACCTCACACCTATCAGATTGGCCAATATGACAGAAAAGGAAAATGATAAATTTTGGAGGGGATATGGGAAAATTGGGAAAGTAATGCACTGTTGGTGGAGTTGTGAACTGATCCAACCATTCTGGAGAGCAATTTGGAACTATGCACAAAGGACAATCAAATTGTGCCTACTCTTTGATCCAACAATACCACCACTAGGTTTATATCCCAAAGAGATCTTTAAAAGAAGGGAGGTAAGGACTTACATGTACAAAAATATTTATAGCAGCTCTTTTTGTGATGATGAAGAACTAGGAATTGCAGGGATGCTCATGGCTGACAAATTGTGATATATGAATGTAATGAAATACTATTGGATTATAAGAAATGATGAGCAGGAAGACTTGAGAAAAACCTGAGAACACTTACATGAAGTGATTCAAAGTGAAGTGAGCAAAAAAGTGAGTTGTACACAGTAATAACAACATTGTACAATGATCAACTATGAATGACTTAGCTATTCTCAACCATACAATGATCCAAGACAATCCCAAAGGACTCATGATGAAAAATGGTATTCACATTCAAAGAAAGAAATGATGGAGTCTGAGTGCAGATCGAAGCATGCTATTTTCCCTTTATTTTGTGGTTCTTTTGGCCTGCTTCTTCTTTTACAACATGACTAATATGGAAATATGTTTTACATGATTGCACATATATAACCTATATCAAATTATTTACTATATTAGGGAGGGGGTAGATGATGGAGGGAAGGAGAAAATTCGGAAGTCAATTATTTTAATGAATGTTAAAATTTGTTTTTACATGTAATTGGAAAAAATAAAGTACTATTTTAGAAAAAGTATTACTAGGTTTGGATTTAAGCTATATAACACTGAACTAGGGACCACTGGGAGAGAAAAAGAAATGGGATATTTTTGTATTATATTCACTTAACTCATCATGTGCTAGGAATTTGCAAAACTGCCTTGAGACTGTAGATCAGGAAGGAATGCTAGAGACTAGTAGAACCAATAGCATAACTTCCAAACACATCTGTAAAAATGGGTATAATCAATCAACAATTATTTATTGAATATCTCCTATGTACAATAATTATTCTTGAATGATTGATACATACAAGGCTTTGTACAAAGGACTATCAGAACACAAGCAGTCAAAAAGAAATAGCCCTTGTTCTCAAGGAGCTTACATTCTGGTTGGAAAAACAAAATGGATGGACAAAAAGCAATAAATATTATGGTCAGGTGGAAAGGGACCGGACTAGATCCAATCCCAGTTCTAATAAGAGAGAAAGGCAGAAGGAAGAGCATCCCATCTGAAGAGTATTGAATATGGTTGAGACTTCACAGGGCATATTTCTAGGGCAATAATCTAAATTACTCTAATTTAGAGCATAGGGTTTTCTATAAGGGGAAAATTAAATATGTAGTTAGAAATGCATGTTTTGGCCAGATTTTACAGGACATTGAATCCCAGGATAGAATGGATGGACTTTATCCAGTAAAGTATTAAGTGGTTTTGAGTGGAGAAGGAAACTGACATAAAGAGTGTTTGGAGAAGATAAATTTGGATGAGGTGTGTGGGATAGACTGCAGAGGAAGAAAGATTAGAAGCAGAGAAAATCATTAGAAGACTACAGCATTAGTCTAATCGTGGCATGATTAGCCTGGACTACGGTATTGGGAATGAGGATAGAAAAGTAGGGATAGATAGAAAGGAAGACTTCACAAAACTTGGTGCCTGCTTAGTTGTGGAGAATGAGGGAGAGGCACTCAGAGTTGATTCTAAGGTTTCAAGTATGGAATAAAACCAATAGTTCAAATCATTTGGTTTAGCCACTTGAGTTTTTGGTTAAACGGTGCTCTATGACTAAGGAAACCATTTTAATATTTTTCTCCTTGTGCAATCATTATCTATTAATGACTTATCAAGAACATTCAAAAGAATCAAATGAGCCCCTAAGAATGGCCATCTGTGGCTTCATGGGAGTTTATTTAATAAATATTTTTCTTATTTAGAGGTTTTAATTTTAAGTATGTGGTCTACTCTTATTGTATGATTATTTGCTTAATTTTTTAAAAGTTAGCAACACACCTCATAAAAATTTAATACTTTAAAGCCCAACCCCTTTTTTTACTGTTTAAATAACACAAAATTTGTATTCTCTGCATGTTGAATGCATAATCCCTGCTAGCAACCTCTCAGGGAACAAGGCCCCGCCACAAATCAGGATGGAAAGGTCATTTTAGGTACATGGTTGGTTCTAGGAGAGAGGTTTGTTTTAGGTCATTACTTCTCTTAATGCAAAGAGGCCAAAATTGTCCCATTTATGCATGAAATAACCTTCCTAGTCAACCTGAGAAGTTTTTTTTTTTCTTTAACCTTAATGAGTTCCTACTTTCATCTCAATATTTCTCAGAGGTCACCAGGAGGCTAATTCACCCAAGAACAATTATCTGTTTAATGGTACACCTATTGAGGTTAGGTTCCAAACCAAGGCATTGTTCAGAGCTAAACTAACAGCATTCCCCATGTGTTGATTGTGTCCACCTACGTTCGTTTGCCTGAGTCACATTCCTATGGGCAGACACTCTGGGCATTGGTTAGTAGGTTCATATCAGCACCAGAGGGAAATGACCATGCACCATCCACAGCAACAAAATGCCCTTTTTCGATACTATCTCAATACTTTAAACATCTGTACTTTCATCACTGCACAAAGTATATCACAAACTCCTCTATATTTTAATAAATGATTTTCAAGAATTGCCATGACCAAGAAATTCATAACCTTCAGTCTAACCTGATAACTCCAGACTTAGCCAATTTGATCCTTAGATGAGATCCACTGTCCCTTAAGTCAGGGGTGGCTATTTATTTATAGAATGTAATTAATAGACGATGAGAGAGATACTGTTTATACTAATGTGGTGGGGATTACATGTGTATAATAGTGCCAAGGGGAATAAATGGCTACTACTCCCTCCCTAAATGTTCTTATTTTACTAGGATTTTTTTTTTCAATTAACAAAACCAATTTTTCTCTACCTCCCAACCCCCAGTGAAAAGAAAAAAAAAACAACAAATATACAATCAAGCAAATATTTAAACAAATATACAGTCAAGCAAAGCCAGTTCCTATGTTGGACGTGTCTAAAAATATATGTCATATTCTGCATTCTGAGTCAATTATCTTTCTTTCAGGAAATAGATAGCATGCTGAACCATTAATCCTCTGGAATCATGGTTAGTCATAAACTGATTAGAGTTCTTAAGGCTTTCAAAATTGTTCTTTTACAGTATCATTTGTATTGTATAAATTGTTCTCTTTTGTCCTGCTCACTTCACTTTGCATGAATTCATATAAATCTTCCTAGGTATCACCCTTTCATCATTTCTTATGACATAATAGTATACTGTTACATTCATGTATCATAATTTGTTCAAACATTCCCCCAAATGATGAATATACACCCTCAGTTTCCAGTTCTTAGCAACCACAAAAAGAGTTGTTATAACTATTTTTTCACACATGTAGCCTTTTCCTCTTTCTTTAGGCCTAGTGGTAGTATTGCTTAGCCAAAGGGTATATACGATTTAGCAACTTTTTGGGAAATAGTTCCAAATTGTATGCTACTATTCAGAACTCCACCAACATTACATTAATGTGCTTGTTTTCCTGCAGTCCTTCTATCATTTGTCATTCCCTTTTTTTATCCACCTTACCAGAAGTAGAAAATTAGCCCAGGTCAGGAATAAATCAGGTCAAAGCTCCATAGTTGAACAGAAGGCCTGAACTATAAGTACTCCCTGCACTTCCAGTCAAGATGAGATCAGGAGAGCCAGTGTTTAAACGAAGAAAAATAAAGAGTTCGTTCTCCATTGTTATTTGCCGGTTTTCAGAGATTCTCAAAGCTTTATCCATCTATATAAGGATAGATAACTTCTGCCTCCATCCCAGTTGCATTCAACTGGATATGTTTTAATTTGCTGATGTCCCTTCTAAAATGTAGCCCTCAAGGATGGATACACTATTCTACATGTGATCTAGTCAAGGGAGAATTCAATGGGACTATCACCTCCTTCCTTCTGAGCATCAGAACACCCTATATGAGTTTGCTGGCTGCCATATCACATAGTCAATTATACCGAGACCCCTGAGGTCCTTGAGTTTTTCACTTGCTATCTTGTCTAACCTTGCAGGTGCACAGACTCCCAAATGAACCACTTTGTAGGGACTACATTCATCTGAATGACAAAGTCCTGGTCTATTCAATTAAAAAATAGTCTCTGACCATGAAAATACTTTGTCATTTACAGCAAATTTGGTCTGGGGACATTCTATTGGCATTTTTACTAGATTCGTTTAATTTGGTTCTACCCTAGGTGGCTGTTTTTCCTTATATCAGAAAACAAAAGGAAGACACTATGGGGTGGTAATGTATTTTCTCAAGAGATTTGGAGGTGGGGAGCGATGGGGTTATGGATGGAGATGGCATTTTTATCCACCCAATTTAGAAAATCCTGAGGCCAAGCACTGTAAAACATCCTGACAATGCAAACATGAGCATGCCATTTAGAAGGAAGGCTGTGACTGATTAATCAGGACAGGAGATCCGTATCAACAAAGTTCAGCCAGGACTGCACCTCCAGGGTATTTTTAAATGCGCTGGAACTTCAGAGTTATAAATAAGAACTCTCCCTTAAATTATGTAAGCAGTATCATGCTGTCTCAGAGGTGACCAGCCAATGCGGATTTTTTATTGCATGCTAGTTGGGTAGGAGATTCCCATATATGGCTGATAGAAGAACCAGAGTGGGGAAAATGATGTCCTCCAGTGGGACGTTGAATTCACATTCCGGTTCTGCTTTGTGTATCAGCATCGTGCTTATGACAGGTATGCATTCCTGTCGTTCTGGCTACATGTTTTGAAAATGGGGAAATATTTGGAGCCATTCTAATGGAGAAAATTCCCCTTAAGATATAATTCAGTTCGATAAATGTTTATTGGGTTGCCTACTGTGTGCAATGTACAATGTTCGTGACAGGGGAGATGCACAGTTTAGATAAGACTCATTAGGCGTAGAGTCACCTGGAGGAACAAATACAAACAGATAACTGTAATAAGCCATATCAATCAATCTAAAATAGTTATTAAATTTCTACTACATGTCAAGCATGAGAATCAATCACCACTCATAGATTTAGCACTGGGGATACAGAGAAAAAAGCAAAAAGAGTTCCTGCCCTCAGAGAGCTTGCATTTTTATTAGAGAGACAACATGTAGCTATATATGTATATTACAAGAAATGTACAAAGTAGATTCAAAGCAACCTTCAAAACAGGGCACTAGCATCTGAGGAGTGGAGAGCAGGGAAAAACCTCCTACAGAAAGAAGCAAGCTGTCTGAGCTAAGTCTAGAAGGAACTCAAGGATTCTAAGAAGTAGAGATAGGTAAGAATAGCAATAATCCCCTAGATCAGGTTCTGCTACTTATTGAATATCCTTAGGCAAATTATTTAGACCTCTCTGGGCCTCCATTTCCTCCTATATACAATAAGGAATTAGACTCAGGGGTGGGGAACCTTCAGCCTCAAGGACACATGTAGTTTCTAGGTCCTTGGGTGCAGCCTTTTGACTAAGTCCACATTTTACAGAACAAATCCTGGACTAGATCATTTCTAACGCCTCTTTTAGCTCTAAATCTATGATCTTATGAACTTGTCTGAGATTACACTAGAAATTACTGGCTTCCCCTCCTCTTTCTTGAGACTCTTTTCACCTTTGGTCTCTGGGTTCTGCTAGCTCTTCTCCTACCTCCTCAATTATTCCTTCTCTGTCTTCTCAACTTTTTTCTTCTCAAGCACCACTGAATGTACATCTCCTGGGAAAGGGAATATAATTAAACTTTACAATTCTATAACCATTAACAAGAGTTCAAAAGCATGGAATTATCTACCAAAGTTTTTACCCCTAAAACCTTAACACAAAATTTAATGGGAAGACAGGGAGAACCAATAAAGCTAGTAAAAAATTTAAATTGAATCTATATACCAGGTTCCCATTGTAACAACATCCTCAATGAAACTCCCAGCAATGCAAAAGAGATTTGGTCTATCTATCTATACTGAAAAACAAGGTAGGTAAAATAAATGTATGTTAATCCATATTTATAACATTCACCTAACCAAATCATTTCATCAGCATTTCTTTCTATAGAAGTTACTGAAGCTGGATGGAGAGCTAGATCCAGAATTAAATAAGAGGAGGAAATCAAGATACAGCACATTTAGAAAATTATATCCTGCCTTCAATAATCCAAACTACCTTGGGGTGATTAGAAGTCCATCTGTCTCACATCAATATTCTTCTGTTGATATTATGTGACTGTAAGTCAAAAGACATCACAATCTTGGAAGAATTCAAATTACAAATAACACAAAGACAATGGAAAGACATGGTTGGCATTAATAGATTTGTAACACATTATTGACAGTGATTTGTGCATCATATATGACCAGAAAAGGAGGTGGGCCAGTCATGTATCAAGAAGGACAGACAACATATCAAGGGCTCCTTGAGCATCTTCCAGGATAGTCAGAAGAGAAAAGAAAAGCTGCCATCATATCATGCTGGCCTGGTCCTCTGTGAAGGATTCATGGAAAACTCTGAGTAAGAATTACAGAAATTAGGAAGTCATGGTGGCAGGGGAGGAGGCTGTGATATGCATCTTGCTTTACCAATACATACCAATATATAAAGCAACATATGTGTTGGTTATTATTAGTATTAGGTGCTCACATGGATAAAATCACAGCATCAAAGAATGTTTTATATTTATATCGTGTCTTGCTTTTTAAAAGATTAAAGTACTTTTTTCACAGATTACCTCATACTAACAACAACTCTCCTTTATGTGGCATTTTAAAGTTTCAAAACACATGATCTCATTTAACAAAAGAAGGAACTGAGTCTCAGAGCAGTAGGATAACATTCATATGGTCACACAGGTGTTGCATCAGATTTAGGAACTGAGCTCAGGTCTTGGGCCAATCTCATTCTCCCTGTTTTGTACTTCATTTGATAATAATCAAAGGACTGTGGAGTGAACTTATATTTATGGTTGACTCTACAAGAATATACAAGGAAATCTTGTATATTCTCAGGATGAGATGTTTCGTTAGGGGAGATCGTATATAAGGTTGTGTTTTGATCTAACAAATTAAATGCTGTTTTTTATAATCAACAAATTTTGTAATCTCTAAACTTCTCAATTAATTGTTAATTGTGTGACTATAACAGTCTAATCTGTTGTAGAAAACCATCTGCAAAAACCTGCATCTTCCCATCTTACATTTTCATCAATAAAATCCTCAATACATGTGTTGACCCTTTTCATTAAATCTTTATATTTCATATTGCCACAGTCAGGCAGCCCATGGCTTCCTCTAGATGACTCACTGCAGCACTATACATAACATGGATGCCACATCATGGTGATTCAGTTCAGGTCAATAAATATGACCAGCTATGTTACAAACTCTACCAATTAAGTTCCTGCTGTGCTAGGCCCTGTAGCAGATACAAAGAAAAATAAGAATGTTCTTGATCTCCAGAAACTTACATGAGATGATGTTGAAAGAACTTCCCATTCTGAGAATCTATTTTTCCAGCCAGAGAAATAACCATGTACACAAATAACTATAGTAGACAACGAAGGCTTTGAAAAGTGCCATTGTAGGAATGGGAAGAGAGGAAAAAGAGTAAGCATTTATATAGTGCCTATTACATGCTATGTGCTGTACAAATACTATTTCATTGCCTTAAAGATAGGGTGGCAAAGTAGAAGAAACAGCAGACCAAGAACTCAGATTCAAAGCCCAGCTCCATCATTGGCTCAACAAGACCTTGGGCAAGCCACTTCCTTTCTTGAGGTCTTGGTTTTTTCTCATCTGTTAAAATAGGGAGTTAGTCTAAGTGATTGCTAAGATTCCTCCCAATTCTGGCATTTTGTGGCTTAATAAGAGGTACAGCAAGCCACAGTGATTCCAAGGAGGGAGAGGTCCCTTCATGCTACAGAAAGACTTCCTAGGCAAAGGAGGCATTCAAGCTAGACCCTGATCAGTGAATAGGATTTCAACAATTACAGGTTGGAGAAAAGGAAGAATAATCCATTCCTATAGGAGAGTACAATGAAAGGTGCAGGATGGGAATAGAATGGGCTAGAATGTACAGTACATCAGGGCAGGTGATATGAGATAAATTGGAGAACTGGAGTCAGACTCTGAAAGGTTTGAATGCCAGGTTAAGACATTTGAACTGCATTCTATGGGCAGTGGGAATCCTTAAAAGATTTTTAACAAGCAAGTAATATAATCAAAACTGTGTTTTAGAACAATTAATCTGATAGTTGTGAGTAGGATGAATTAAAGAAGGCAAGGAATAGGTAGGACATTTGCAAGAGTTCAGATAGCATGGTCCTGGCAAGATTGATGATGGAGAGAAGGGATAAATGCAAGAGATATCATGTGTTTATGACTAGGAACATACAAAGGATGAGAGGTGTGGGACAAAGGACATAAAAAATATAAAGAAATGTAAGACAGGCCCTAACCACAAGGAGATAACAATTTAGCTGGGGAAACAATATGCCCATGGACAAAATAGTTTTTAAAAATGCAAATCAGGGGCGGCTAGGTGGTGCAGTGAGTAGAGCGTCGGCCCTGGAGTCAGAAGGACCTGAGTTCGGATCCGGCCTCAGACACTTAACGCACACACAAACAAAAACCTAGCCGTGTGACCTTGGGCAAGTTACATAACCCCAATAGCCCTCCAAAAAAAAATGCAAATCAGAATTCCTTCATACAGAAAAAAAAATGGAAGAAGCATTCCCAGAATGTGCAAAGGGATACTATCAGGAGCAAGAGTTACATTGGGGGAGATCCAGTCTTGCAGGAAGACATAACATGCACTGGACTGGACAGCTGTGATAGTGACTAGCTGCAATCCTTACCTGCCATTTCAGTAGTTGAAAACTCCATCAGTCCTTTTAAACATTTTTATCAGTCATTGCGCTGTCATATAAAGGGAAATAGAGCCAGAAGAAATGGGTTTGCACACAGGCTCAATCACTTCAAAGCCATGTGATCCTTGGACAAGTTACCACATCTCCCTTTCCCTCAGTTTACTCTTCCAAAAGGCATAGGTTGAACCAGACAGTATCTAAGGTCTCTGAGCACCAGAATTCTATAAGATCCTATGTGTTTGAGGGGCAGAACTTACCTCTGAACCTACATACTAAGATCTGTTACGTTTCAGAGAGAGAGAAAGAGAGAGAGAGAGAGAGAGAGAGAGAGAGAGAGAGAGAGAGAGAGAGAGAGAGAGAGAGACTCAGAGGCAGCTGCAGACAGGTCTCCTGTTCAAAACTCAAAGTGGGGGTGGGGGCATTCAATGGCCAAAGGCCACTGTCTGCCCCATTGTCTGCCCCATGGTCCCAGAGACACTGACTCATGCACTAGTCTCTAAGTGTTTTTCTTGCAAAACTTTGCAAACTTTGTTTATTTCTTCTTATAAGTGGTCACAAGGCCAATGGCTAAAAATGACATTCTCCTAACTGTCTTCATGTGAGAAAAAAGGGAAATTCCCCCACAGGGATAGTCCCCACGGTCTTGAGGGGGAGATATTTTAAACCCCAGCAGCAAATGAGAGCAATAGTTCCCCCTGTCAAAATCAGGCAAGAGACATGTTAAATTGCAATTGATCTTTTAAAGGGCTTGAAACAGAAAAAATAAATAAATAGAACACAGACCCAGTCACTGGGATTTACGTAAGGGTTTTCTCTGTCTGCTTTTTTTATCTGTCTCACTTTCTCTTTCTATCTCTGTTTCTGTTGTCTTTCCCTCTGTGTCTCTCTGTCTCTTTCAGTGTCTCTCTTACAGTACAAAGTAGGAAACACGAAATGGAGAGAGTTTAAGAGATATTTCATTAAAAGTATTTTATAGAGTCCATCATAGGACTTATTAGCCTAAAAGGGTTACATGTAATAAATGCTAAAAAAATTTATTTGATGATTAAATTAATTCCTTTCTTTAAAAGAAAACATTTATATAGAGCTTAGCATGTGCCAAGCACTGTGCTAAGTGCTTTACAATTATTAGCTCATCTGATCCTCACAAACCCCTGGGAAGTAGATGCTATTATCATCCCCATTTTACAGATGAGAAGACAGACACAAAGAGCTATCAAATGACTTGCCCAGGCCCATACAACTAGCAAGTGTCTGAGGCTGAATTTGAACTCAGGGCTTCCTGACACGAGGTCAGGCATTGTATCCACTGTATGCAACCTAGTTGCCCTATATTAGGATAGATACACATGTATATATGTATGTATGTATGTATACATATACATATATGTGTGTGTGCATATAGATAGGCAGATTACTATCTATACAATCAGAATCTCTCTCTCTCTCTCTCTCTCTAGAGAGAGAGAGAGAGAGAGAGAGAGAGACATACTACCATATATATCACAAATAATCACATATAGACCACAGGCAGTTTCATTGACCTGTTCCACATTTTATAGATCCCTTCCTTTCATTGACTTTAAAATACACTCAGTTCCTGCTGAACTCTTTTAAAGTCCCCATTAAGCAGTTCTCCAAACTTGTATAAAGAAAAGGTAAACAAAGTCAACATGCCACCTCTCTGACCCATACACACATTCCCGGAGCAAGCAAGAATAACTTCAGGCTTATAACTGAAGAAAATGGTCATTGAATCACAGAACACAAGAGCTATAAGAGGCCTTAAAAAGTATGCAGTCATTTTATATCGAAGGTCTATGATTTCGCTGGCACCATCCTAGATGAGAACCCATCTAGAACTTGGTAGATAAGCCTTAGGGGTTACCTGAGATTCAGAGAGGAGAAGTTACTTTTGCATAGTTAAACAGTTAGCTGCGTCAGAGGCAGGATTTGAACTCAGGTCTTTCTTCCTCCAGGTGCAGCACTCCATCCTCTAATCCACGATGCCTCTCTGACTCTGCCCAGATAGCTGAGACAAGGTTCAGGCCCACACTCCAAGTTCAGAGCCAAACAAGGGCTCTGACTATCTATCCTGGGACTCTTGACTCCTGGTCCAGGGCCTTGAACCCCACCCTGCCTGTCTCCCTTGCTAGGTGGCTTTCTGACAGATCTTTTCATAAAGAAGCTTCTAAGAATGAGTTGTAGCCCAAGGCGGGAATCTTCCTACACTGAAATTGGACTTGTTTATAACTGTGTGAATCAGACCTTGAGTGCAAGGCAGCTTTTAAGAAGCAGGAGTAGGTGGGATGGAGCTAGTTACCACTAATGCACAGGTGCTCGCCTGAGCAAGGTGAGAGGCTGGTTAATGACAGCTCTGAGCTTCCTTTGACCTGGTTTCCCTGGCTACCAATCACTCTGGCTCTCTCCTAGTCATCCTTCTCCTGTCTCTGGTTCTCCCTCTGTTTATCCACCAGCTGGACTTTCCCATTTCCTATTTAATAAGTACCGTTTTCCATGAGGACTCCCCTTCTTTACCCTGAGGCTTCCCACTTAGTTTACTTTGTAGGTCACAGGGGTGGGGAACCCCTGGCCTCAAGGTCACATGTGACCCTCTAGGTCCTCAAATTCAGCCCTTTGAATGAATCCAAATTTCACAGAACAAATCCTCTTAATAAAAGGATTTGTTCTATAAAACTTGGACTCAGTCAAAAGGCCACACCCAAGGACCTAGGCCACATGTGGCCCTGAGGCCACAGGTTCTCCACCCCTGTTAGGCGATCTCTGTTCTTAGATCCACAGTTGGCATCCCTCCCCTGTCCTTTACCTAACTTCTGGTGATTCATCAGTTTACTCACTTAACCCATTAGCCAGCACTGGCTGGCAGATGCTATAGTGACATTGTCATCAGGAGCCTTCAGCCTCTCGCTACAATAATGAGGACAAAGTGTCCCTTCTAGAAAACTCTCCCCTTCTTCTACCATATCCCTATTCACAGCCTCCTGCTGACTGACTTTCAGCATCATTTCTAGGAGTTCATGACTAATATCCCAGCAGTCTATCAGTCTCCTCCCATTGACATCATTTCCCTTATGACCCCCATTTTTTTTCTGGTTTCATCCCCTTCACTAAAGCCAACTTTTGCCATTGTCTTAGTTGAGGGAGATTTACACAATCTCCCAGACCCATCTACCTTTTCAAATAGTCCCAATCCCTCTTCTCCATATATCTACACTACAAATTAACCTACTAGCTCAACAAACTCCATTGTTCCCCATTAGCACCAAAATCAAATATAAAATGCCCTTGGAACCTGGCCCCTCCCTAATTTTTGAGTCTTCACCTTCTCACTCTACAATCCCAGCTATACCGATCCTCCCACATGATCCTCCCTTTTCTAACCGTGCGTTTCCACTGGCTGTCCCTGTGCCTGGCACATTTTCTGTCCTCACGTCCTCCTCCTGGCTTCATTCAAAGCCCAGTTCAACTCCTTCCTTCTACAGGATGCTGTTCTACCTTTCTGCTGCCTTCCCCATGGCTACTAGTGCCTTCTTTGGAGATCACCTTCCACTAACACTGTATCTTCTATGTACTTACTAATTTGCATCTGTCTCCTCCTTTTCCCTGCTTTCCCCTTTTGTCTATATACTTATCCATATATCTCTATATTCCTCTGCCAGCACCTTATTTTATAGTGCAAATACCTCTGTGACGGGATATTGCTTTACTAATTTAATTGTATTTCTCATTCACATCTGTAGTGGGAAAGAATGGAGCAGTGAAGGGCATGAGATCTGAGTTCTAATCCTAGAACCATTATTCAATTGTATGTCCTTAGGTAAATCATTGTACTTCTCTGGGTACCTATTTATATTTTAAATTAGTGGATTGCACTCCAGGAGTTCTTCACTTAGGGTCTATAAACTTGTTGGGTTTTTGTTTTTTGTTTTTTGTTTTTTTTTTTTGCTTTTAACATTTTGATCATTGTATTTAATATACTTGTAATCCTTAGAAGTTTATCTCATGGCTTTAGAATATTTTTCCAAGAAGAGGTCCACAGGCTTCACAAGACTGCCAAAAGACTAGATGATGTTTAAGGCCCCTTATGATTACAAAATTCTGAGTCTATGAGGAGCAAAGGACCCTGTTGCCCAAAAATTATCTCACAGAATAAGAGACCTGACATGGTCTTTGAGAATTCTCACACTACTGAAATGTCAGTGTAGGGCATTTATACAGAATAGGAGCTTAATGAATGTTTGTCTTTTGATATCAAAATATTTTTATTGTGATGCAATGTGACACCTTGAAAAGAGCCCAGGATTTAAAATGGGAAAACTTGGGTTTGAATTCTGGCTTTGCTACTCACCTTGGGTTGGTCATTTCACTGAACCCAATTTTCTTCACTGGTTTGCTGGAGAGGGCAGAAAAATACCTGTATCATGTATTTCATGGAATTGTTCTCAAAGTCAGATGAGACAATTCATGGGATCATGAATTTAGAACTAAAAGGAACCTATAAGGTATCAAGTTGAACCTCTCTTTTTTTCAGATGGAGAAACTGAGGAAGGTTAAGGTGACATGCTCAGAGAAACATTGCTAGTAAGTTGTAGCAGGGTCAGGATTTGAAATCAGGTGTTCCTTACTCCATGTCAAGCCTTCTTTCCAAAGTACCATATACTTGTCAACCATCATTTATTAGCCACCTGCTATGTAAAGCCTTAGGCTAGGGGTTGTGTGGGAAATCGCTATGGAGGCTGCAAAAAGCTCCATCAATACATGCCATGTAAAATAAGGAGCAATTAAATTAGTATTAGAGATCCAGGAGGCTTTATGTAGGGATAAGGGGAAAGGAGAGGAGGCATTTCAAGGACAATTCCAATATATGCCAATATTTTCCTTTAAAAAATCCTGAGCAGAAAATAACACTTGGACATTGCAAAAGGCCTCACACCCAAGTCTGCTCATAGGTTCATAGACTTCTAGTATTTAAAACTGGAAGGAACCTTCTTTCAATAATTCCTGTCCAGCTTCTTCCTTTTACAAGTAAGCAGAGACCTAAAAAGAGGTAATGACTTGATCTGCTTGAGATCATACATCTAGTTAGTACCAACACCAGGATTTTAACCCAAGAGACTCTGGGTTTCAAATTCAGGGCTTTTTCCACGACAAATTTCTTTGAAATTCTTCTGTCTCCCATCAGTGCATTTCAGGGTCTCCCACCCACCCACCCACCGTCATCTCCCTGGCCCCAAGTGAAGGTAGGAGACGGTGAGCTCATCCTGCAGATGACCTTTCATTTCAGCGCCTCCATCAACTCCCATTGTCCAAACGGGTAGGCCTGCTCCTCACCAGATCCCCTGGGCCAATGTACATTTTCCATGTTTTCTTTCAGATGGAGTTAGAGGGGTTGCAGTCAGGCATGTAATGAGGCCTGAGCCCAGGGAGAGAGAGCCCTTAGGGGAAGAGGCACGTGCAAAAGCTTCAGAGCTGGGGAGGGAGCTGGCCTTCAGTCTGTCTCCCTGCCGAGGAAATCAGTTTGCTGTAGGTCTGGAGAAGGTCGTGCTTTTTCTTTCAGTCATAACCGACTGAGGTTCTACAAACATATGTGGATGTCATGGATCCCTTCCTGAATGAGGCAGATGATGAAAAAGAATGAGCTGTTCACAATTCCTAACAGTCTTTCGAGGGCTTTTTAAAAAAAGCCATTCAAGTGAAATATCAAATTTCTGAATGTATCATCATCATCAAATGTTATCAAACATCCTGAGTGAGGCCCCTAGCTCTCTTTTAAATACCTGGTAAGGGGAAGTGTCTACAGAACAAGTCTACAGGATATAAAAGTTAGAATAGATTCAAAGATCTATAGAACGTCAGAGCGGACCTTGGAACACAAAAAGTTAAAAATGGGAATGAACCTTAGGGGTAATCCACTCCAATCTCTTTCTTTTATAGATGGGGAAAGTGAATCCCAGAGAGAAAATGACTTGCCAGTTAATGTAAGAGCTGAGAGTGGAACACAGGTCTCCAAATTTGTGATCAATTATTCTTTCATTAGACCAAAATGCTTCTTGTTATCTGTTAAACCTAAAAAAATTAATAATTTTACTATGGCTACTTTGAGAAATGAAAAGATAGCACATCTGGGCTAGAAACTTTTCCTATCTTAGAAAAAAGTTATAATTGGGGCTCTGCTGCTAAATAGTCATTTCTGATTCATCTCTTCTCCTATTGAGTTCCAATATTTAAAACCCAACTGAAATATCACTTCCTCTATGAAGCCTACCCAAACCTACTACCCTACCCCTAACATCAATAACAATGAGGAAGCTTCAACTAAAAGGTCTTTAAGGACCCTCTGGACCTAAAATCTTTGCTCTTACATGCATGCTACTCCCTTCCACCCCCCCAGAACACATATAGCCCTTTAGCTGGTTCCCCCTGAGGCATACTGTATATTGTACTGTATATTGTAGTTATTTCTTTTTTCTCTTATACCCTCATGTTAGACTATTAATTTCCATAAAAGCAAGGATTTTGTCTTATCCAAACTTTCTATCTCCCCCAGTGCTTAGCAAGGTACTCTCAGCAATACTGTAGGGGCTTAAGTAATGTTTGTCAAATGAGTTAGTTATGTAACTTTTGGTAAGTCATTTCCCCTTCTAAGGCCTTCAGTTCCTGTGCCCACATAATGAGGCAGTTGGACTAGATGAGGCATCATAGATTTGTTGTTGTTCAGTCATTTTCAGTCTAACTCTTCATGACCCCATTTGGAGTTTTCTTGACAAACATGCTCGAGTGGTTTGTCATTTCCTTCTCCAGCTCCTTTTACACAAAACAAAACTGAGCAAACAGGGTTATGTGACTTGCCCAGGGTCACACAGCTAGTCAGTATCTGAGGCCAAATTTAAACTTGGGAATATGAAAACAAAAGAAAATCCCCTTTGCCACCTAGCAGCGCCAATCATAGACACAGATTTAGGGACCTCAGAGGACATCTATGAACAAATGAATGAAAAATCATTTATTAAGTGCTTACTATGTGTTAAGCATTGGAGATACAAATAGTTAAGGTCCACTATTTCATTTTATAGATAATCTCTCAAGTGTTTTCAAGCCACAAAGTGTTATGATCAGCTGACTCTCCCAGTCCTCCCATTCTCAGCATAAAGGGGAAATAGTAAGGAATCTAGTTAAAAGAACCAATGATTCTTCACTTGAAACTAACATGACATTTTTATTGTGATGTAAAGTGAGGTGTACTGAAAACCTTGGAGAATGTCTCCCCTTCCTAAGCTTCCCAGGCCTGCTTTCAGACAAACTAATTCTGGATAATTGTCTCTAATTGGTATCTAATCCAAATCATATCCGCCCTTCAAACCACCAGTCCATCGCTGGGCCTCTCTATCCTGGCATTAATCCGACTACCGTGGGAGACAATTCACAAGTTTTTACCAAAGGAGGGGGTGAGTTGTAAGGAGGAGGGGGGCATCACACATTTGTTCAGGGCTTTACAGTCAGAGCAGCAGTCCTTTCCACTTTGTTTTTTTATTCATGGGAAATTAAATAAATCGATACAATTCTGATCCCCACTGCCTGAGACATATAAACCAAGGGATAGACCCATCCTGATCTATAACCTACATATGTCTTTATCCTAAATAACAAAAGCACAATTTGGGGTACTCACATTTTTAAAAGCAATATAATTAAGTGGAAAGAATTCAGAATATGAGTTCAAATACTATGACGAAGTAATTTTAGTTCTCTGAGCCTCAGTTTCCTCAGTTGTTATAAGAAGGATAATAATTTCTTCAGCTTCTATCTTGGGTTCTTTTGAGGATCAAATGAGGTAATGTATATAACATTTTTTGCAGGCCTGAAATTCCACTATAAATAACATATATTCATATTATTTTTATTACTGAAATCATGCTAAGGTGCTTAAGAATCTACAGAATTTATGCAGATTAAAGGAATAAGGAAAGGTTAGAGCTTAAAAAGTCCTTAGGAAATAGAACTGTCAGAGTATGCACAGTGCTTTGCATATAGTAAATGCTTAATAAATGCTTTTTTTTCATTCATTTATTCATTCAGAACTGGAAAGGGCCTTAGGACACAGAATGTCAAAGCTGGGGGAACACTTCTGATCCAAACACTCATTTTAGAGAAGAGGAAGATGAAGAGTAGTGATTGTCCATGTACCTGATAGAAAAGGTAAACAGACAAGATCCTATTCCTTATGTCTGAACCCTGGGAAAAGTCATACTGTGGTCCAGCTCTCCTTCGTCCTGAACATTTTTTTTTTGCTTTTTGGAGGTAATTGGGGTTAAGTGACTTACCCAAAGTCACACAGCTAGTAAGTATTAAGTGTCTAAGGCCAAATTTGAACTCAGGTCCTCCTGACTCCAGAGCCGGTGCTCTATTCACTGTGCCACCTAGCCGCCCCCATCCTGAATATTTTTGCAGATTAAATTTAGATTAAAGGTCAAACTTAAGAGAGAAAAAGAAAGTTGACAGAGCAGTAGTGAGCGTCAGGATCAACCTCTATCTTCCCCTCAGTTTTTTATTTGGTGTTGGAGACAAGGGGAGGTTGTAGGTAGATTGTATACAATTAGACTCTTAGGCTGTTCCAACTGGAAGAGACCTTCTGCCACCTCTGAGCTGCATGACCTAGGCCGAGTCTTGTCCCCTTTCTGTATATCAGTTTCCTGCTATATAACATTACTATGATCTCCCTCCTCATTGCCTAAGTCCCATGTTGGTCTCAGACTTTTTCTAATATCAGTGTGCTCCATCAGCTTTTCCACAGGGTATTCAGATGGCCTGCCCAAAGCATAGCATCCAGAGGTCCTTCACCTTAACCCAACATACAATGGGGAGGGCTTTGCAACTGCAGAATTCAACTCCAACCCTTAAAGCTCATTTTAGGAACCACTATCTTTGGCAAATAAACTTTTGATAATGATTCTACCTTGACCCAGACATGAAGCAACTCATAATATTTACAATAATAATCATAGATTAAATTTACATAGAACTTTATAGTATCTTATTTTATTTTCAGAGGGCAAAGAGTACTGTCCCCACTTTATGAATGGGTAAACTGATATAGGGAGAGGTTAAATTATTTGTCCCAGTTAGCAGGAGTAAGTGGCATAACCAGAATTTGAACCCAAAACTCTTGACTCTGAATGCAGTGGGAATGAATGACTAGGTAACAAATTCTAAACAGTCTCATTAATGCATTTTAACACCATGAGACTGATTGCACCAACAGTTTAATTACCATCAAACTAGTTTTTACCATAAAAATCTTCCTCTTTCCCCCTCCTTTTCTTTAAAACAAACCTGAATGAGTGAATGTTCAAAATCCACATGGAAGGCAGAAGAAGTTCATGGTGTTAAAAATCATTAATCATCTTGAGGTCAACCAGCGCTTTCCCTATTTCCTCCTCAAGTGCTGTCTTGAAGCTGATCTGCAGCCTAACAGGTTTTGTATTGCTTAGTTGTAAAGAGTTCCTGATGAGTTATTGTTGGCACTCGGGCCAAAACCTTGAAGGCCCAAGTCCTTGCAAAGAAAAAGCAGACCCTCTCTTTCACTCCAGCCTTGTCCGGCAGGCAGAAACAGAGCACGCATTGTACACACCCGAGAACGGTCTGTAACCTCTCTCCACTCTCAACTGGGACACCAGGAAGAGCTGGAGGAAACTGAACCTGCTCACTTCTGAATGAATGTCACACCCTGAATTGCAAGAGCTGAGAAACAATTTATCCTTTTTAAAAAAAAAAATTTTTAAATACTCATAAAATGCGACCAGAATGTCAACCCTACCTATCTCACAAGGTAGTTGTGAGGAGAGCATTTTGCAGTCCATTAAAGTGTTTTATAAATGTGTTATTAGTTTCTCACCCCTTTCACATCTATGATCTCATCTGATCCTAATGGCAACCCTGTGAGATTATGTGAGTCATATGTTGCTGTCCCCATTTTACAGATGAAGAAACTAAAGTATAGTTAGACAAAATGATTTACCCAAGCTCACACAAGAGCTTAATGAAGAGCTACAACTCAAACTCAGGTCTTCCAATTTATAGAACAGAACTCTTGTCATTGCTCTGAACTCAGTAGAAATGGTGATAGTGACCTTCAATAAGTGGCCTTCCTTCTTCTGGGCCTCATCTGTAAAGTAAGAGATTAGACCAGATAAATGATCCGTAAGGTCTCCTTCTTTAACCATAGTGCTATGAAAATATGCAGACCCACAGATAATCTTCAGCATAGATGACCTTCACAGCCACCTCCATCAGTGGAATGTAAAAGCCAGGGGAAACAAAACTCTCTCCCCTGCTAACCTTGCATCTATGTCTGAAATCACATCCTTTTGTGAATTAGTTTATCAAAAGAGCATTCCCCACCCATCACCTTCTCTGGAAAAATAGAGCAGAAATACTTACATAATGCATATACTGTTGTATTAGGTATATGTGACTGGGAATCAAGAAGACCACAATCTGGGAAGACTCAAAACTTGAAAGTCACATAAAGACTCATGATGGGATTAAGGAGGCTGCAGCCTGTTAGCAAGGATGACTGATTTGAGAAAAGGCATCCAAGATATCATCAAGAACATTTGTGACCAGAAAAACGAGGTGGGTCAGTCATGGAGCAAAAATAAGGGATGACAGATGAATGGTGTGCCTGAAAAATCAAGAGAACCATGGAGGATTCCCTCATGTTAGATAGATCCTTTTTGGAGATTTGTGGGAAAATATGGGTAAAATTTTCAAAAAAGAGTCTGATTTTGAAATAGAATTTTAATGAAGCTTGACGTGTTAGATATTTCCCAGGTAGGGTGCCCCATAGGGAGTCTTGGCAACATGAAGGCTGTTGCTCTTTGGAGTTGTTTGTCTACTTTGGAAATCCATAAGGAGTATAACCATAGAAAATCACATATTCTTATCATTGGAATAAACCTGAGAGGTCACATAGCCTATAGTACCTCCATGAAGCATGAAGCCTTTCTCCAACCACCACACCAAGGGGCCAACTGGCTTATGTTTGAACATTTTTGTTCATATGATTTTAATACAAAGTTCAGTTACATGCATGTACAAACACACATCTACACATGCTTCCCAAATGTAAATATTCAATACATCCTCTCTTTAGTAGTAGTCACATTTACATCCATAAAATTGCCATCATCATCTTATAGTTTCTTAAACCTTTTTACATAACCTTTTATATCTCATTTGAACCCCACAACAACCATATGAAAGAGGTAAGAACAACTCTTACTATTCCCACTTTATAGATGGGGACATAATAATAATAACAATAGATTGCAACTATGCAGCTTTTGCCACTTGACAAAGCACTTCCTTCACAATAGTCCTAATATTCCTGTGATGTGGGGTCCAAGGAACTTCAGGAAGGTTGATTTCATTACAGAATTGGGATGGCAGCTCAGTTTCTCTTGGCTCTGTCCCTTCTTAGTTGAGTTCAAGGGCAAGTAATTCTATTTCCTGGGCCTTGGTTTCCACATGTGTGGGAGGCAGTGGAAAGAAGGATGGATGGTAAGTCAGAAGACCTGGGAGGGGATCTCAGCTCTCACACTTGTCAACTTTTGTGACTTCAGGCTCTTTCTACTGTACATAGTTGTCAAAATTCTGAGTAGGCTGGGACATGGTTCTAAGCAAGTGGGAACCGTATAACTATGGAATATTAGGGATTACTCTAAATTATTATAAATTAGATAAGTGAAAATTAAAGCAACTTTGAGATATAATCTCACACCGATCAGATTGGCTAAAATGATAGAAGGGGGAAATGACGAATGTTGGAGAGGATGTGGAAAAATTGGGACGCTAATACACTACTGGTGGAACTGTGAACTGATCCAACTATTTTGGAGAGTAATCTAGAAATACACCCCAAAAGTTATAAAATTGTGTATACCTTTTGATCCAGCAATAACACTGAGGTCTATTTCTCAAGGTTATCAGGGGAAAAGGAAAAGAACCTCTATGTTCTAAAATATTTATAGCAGCTCTCTTTGTGGTAGTAAAAAAAAAATAAACTGGAAATTGAGGGGATATCCATCAATTGGAGAATGGCTTGGTATATGGTTGTGATGGAATACTACTGTGCTATAAGAAATAATGAGTAGGCTGGTTTTAGAAAAACATGGGAAGATTTGCATAAAATAATGAAGAGTGAAATGAATAGAACTAAGAGAATATTGGATATAGTAACAGCAATATTGTTCAAAGAAAAATTGAATTACTAAGCTATTCTGAGTATTATAAATATTTAAGTCAACTACAAAGGACCCATGAAGGAAAACACTATCCACCTCCAGAGAAAGAACTGATAAATAGAAGAACTCTTATATAGTTCTACATATTTATATAAGTGTGTCAAATGGTGGCCTTCCTGAGTGTGGGTTGGTGTAATGGAAATGCAGATTTAAAGATCTTCCCTGCCCCTAGCTTAAGTGCACCTGGAGCCTGTGGTGGGAGGCTTGTTTTTCAGAAAAGCCCACACCTTGATACTTTGTGATTGGGCAGTGGGTCAAGAGGGTTGTTACATTCTCTGACCCAAGAGAAGGCTATATAAACCCTGATGGGAGGCTTTGCTTTGGGGCTCACTTTGAGAAGTGTTGTGTGATTTGACCAGATGAGACTCTGGGCAGCCGTTGAGAGCCCCCCGGCTTTGAAAACCCAGATGTTGATGCTTCCCTATCTGGAAACTGTGATTTGGTATTGATATAATGATTGGACAGTTTGGAAGCCTATCTATTTGATCTGTCTGTATACTCTGAAGTTTGGGGTGCTGACCTTTTCCCCCTGAACTAGGTAATATATATTTGTTTGATTAAAGTAAGCTTGTTAACTGATTTTGAGTTGCTTTCCTTTACAAAAGCAGATCTAAGAACCTGTGTTGGCAGCCACTCTGGGGTTGCTGGGGTGCTTGCCGCTACAGTTGGGAAGGGAGATGGAGAGATATCTTGAAACTTAAAATGTTACAAAAAATTAATTAAAATTTAAAAAAAAAGAATGGTAGGGCTAAAAGGAAACTCAGAGGTTATATAGCATAACACCTTCATTTTACTGAGGAGGAAACTGAGGCCCAGATGGGTAAAGTGATTGGCCTGAAATTATATAGCTGGTGAGACAACCTTTTATGTTTCTCCTTTAAAGCCTAACTCCAATGCCACCTTTTCCAGAAGCCTCTCCTTAGACCCCAAAAGTAGCAAAGTTACTAATCAGGAGTGCACTGGAGCCAGCTTGAACAAGCTCATGAAAAGCTGATTGTTAAATGTTTAGTGTAAACATTTATACCTGGGAAATCAACAAATGCTAATTAATAAATTAATCAGGGTTTGATTGATTGTTTTGTTGATTGTCTAGATAAGAGATTGAGAAAATGTTAATAATACTGTAGGAAAATGTTAATAATTTTAAACTTTAAAGTATGTTGTGTGTACATTTTCCCCCAAAGAACCTGTTAAACATTTACCAGCACAACATTTTTCCTAATCTACATAGATATTATTTTGTATTATAATAATTATTTAGATAATTTATCAGATTTTATGGGTTCAAATACCATCTCTATGCAGATGACTCCAAGTTCCATGTATTTA
Source organism: Gymnobelideus leadbeateri (assembly GCA_011680675.1). Classification (NCBI taxonomy): domain Eukaryota; kingdom Metazoa; phylum Chordata; class Mammalia; order Diprotodontia; family Petauridae; genus Gymnobelideus; species Gymnobelideus leadbeateri. The sequence continues at coordinate 541,585 of WOXC01005197.1, read as the reverse complement.
GACCTAATTTCTCTTGAGTTCTAGTCCCACATCACTAAGTTTCCAATTGGATACCCAATAATGATGACAAAAATAATGATAACAGTGATGCTCATTATAGTTTATATTCATACATTTATTTAAAGTTTGCTAAATCTTTTACGTATATTATTTTATTTGATTCTCATAAAAGTTAATAAAGTAGGTACTAATATTATTCCACTTTTTCACAGATCAAAAACCATAAGGCAAAAGAGGTGCCCAAGATAGGATTGGAATTTGGATCTTCTTGCCTCTAAGTCCATTAGTCTTCCCATTACACTATACTGCCATGAGCAGCTCAAGCTCAATGTATCCAAAATGGGATTCTTTATGCCCAAACCCTTGCATTTCTGAAATTGCCTATTGCTGTTGAAAGCATCACTAGCCTTCTAAGTCCCCAGGTACACATTCTAGGAATCATCCTTATCCTTGACTCTTTGTTCTTCCTTACCCCTTCTAGACAATCAGGTATTATTATAGAGGGCACCTTTGACAACAACTCCCTAATTTCAAACTCTTATCATCTCTCACCTAGACTACTGTGATAGCCCCATAATTGCCCTCCCAGTCTCCAGGCTCTCCCTTCTCCAATTCATTCTCTACCCAGCTACCAAGTTGATGTGTCCAGAGTACAATTCTGAACCCATCACTCCCCTGCTCAAGAAGCTCCCATTACTCCCTCTTGTCCACACTCATCTATTTAGCCTTCAAAGCTAAAGTTGACTACTACTTACCTTTCCAGGTTTTTATCCACTAGTCTCCTTCAAGCTCTCTACCTTCCAATGAAATTGACTTGCTCATGTTCCTTGTATACAATATTTCATATACAGTTTTTGTACCTTTGCAAAAGCTGTTGCCATGTACCTGGAATGGACACTCTCCTTCCTCCCTAGAGAATCCCTACTTTCCTTAAAGGTTCAGCGCAGGGGCTGGCTCCTACAGGAATAAGCCCCCAGTTGCTAGTGCCCTTTCCCAAAATTACTTTGTAACATATATATGTGTGTGTTGTATATATACAGATATATATGTATGTTCATATAAAATGTGTTATACATACATATATAATACACACACATGTGTGTGTGTGTGTGTATATATATATATATATATATATATATATATATGTTTATTTGTTTTTTTTTTACTTACCTATTGTTTTCTCCCATTTGTCTTAGTATTCCAAGCACTTATCACAGTGCTGGCATATTGGAGGCATTTAATTAACAAATAAATATTTTTGAATGAATGAATGTTAGTTACATTGGTTTTATATCATCATTATATATCATTATCCCATTAGAACAGAATATACTTTTCATAAATTCTATATCTCTCTCAGAAGCACACAGTAGGGTACTGATAACTTTGTCATGTTATGTTGCTTGTGCTGTACTGCATTATATTGTAAAATGTATATGAAAGACAAGGTCTTTTTAAACTCTAAAGTAAATGCCAACTGCTCTGGAATGGAGACTAAGAATTTCACACACTTCATGACCTCTCAGTGAAGAGATGCCACTTCAGAATCTTCTAAAGAGAGCAGAGTTAATATTCAAGTAAATTAGATGGGATTTCGTAAGCACATTACACCCCTTCTTGGTATTTTAAACATAAGTTCAGTGTATGTTTTTAAAACCTGAGAAGAAGCAGGATATGGATAACGTGTTTTGACATAGCCTGCGGGGAGCAGTCGAGACTGGCAGATCTTGACTTTACAAAATGTAATTGCTTTCCTCAGGCGATGGTTAATCTCAGCTGGCCTGTACTGCCCGACAACCTCTCTACCTGGACAGCAGCCCCCACTTCCCTCCTTTTCTGCTGTGCTGAGGGTTGGCTGACCCTCACCCAGGAGAGCTCAGGAAAGGAAGCCAGAACATTGGGAGAGTCGTTTAGTGCCTTCAGATCAGCTGCAAACGTGCAGTGGGCTTGGTTTTGTTTTTTAAGGAAATCAGTTCAACTGTAACATTGAAAGGCCTACAGTTTCAAGAAAAACATTCCTGGTCCATTTAGCACTGGCAGCTTGGCAACTTGGCTTATACCAAGTCCATTTCAGTCAATTAAAGCTGGTCTTCAGAACACAGACAAAATAGATGGCAGCCTGTGGGTGGGACTTCACCATAAGGGACTGGAATAGTCTCTGTGTGTCTTTCAAATCTCTTTCCCTCCTGATCAGAGATGACTAAAATTCATTTAGCAGGGGAAAAGGTTTTATCCCACAAACAGAGCTGAGGATCAAAAGGCAAATTCACTTGAGAATAAAGTAAAAACATTTATTTCTATAGTCCTTTACAGTTTTCAAAGGACTTTGCTCATACAGTTCGATCAGATGTTATTACCCCCACTTTATGGATGTGGAAACAAGAGGCTTTTAAGAGACTGGATCTGCAAGGCTTATCCTCAAATAAATATTGATGTTAGGATTTGAACCCAAATCCTTCTGACTCCGTTCTGTAATCTTTTTAAAAATATTTTTATTTATTCTATTAAATATTTCCCAATTAAATGTAAAAAAAACCCCAACATTCTTTTTCTAAAAATGTTGAATTCCAAATTTTCTCCTTCCCTCCTACCCCTCCCCCACCCATTCCAAAGGCAAGCAATATGATATTGATTTTATAAGTGAAGTCATGCAAAACATTTCCATATTAGTCATATTGCAAAAGAAAACACACACACAGAGAAAAGTAAAGAAAGTTTTAAAAGTATGCTTCAATCTGCACTGAGTTCATCAGCTCTCTCTCTCTCTCTCTCTCTCTCTCTCTCTCTCTCTCTCTCTCTCTCTCTCTCTCTCCCCCCCCCCTCTCTCTTTCTCTCTGGAAGGGAATAGCATCTTTCACCTTAAGTCCTTTGGAATTTTCTTGGATCACTGTCTTGATCAGAATATCTAAGCTTCTCACAGTTGGTCATCCTTTTAATATTGCTGTTACTGTATATAATGTTCTCCTGATTCTGTTCACTTCACTTTGCATCAGTTCATTTAAGTCTTACTGGGTTTTTCTGAAACCATTTGCTCATTATTTTTTATAGTGCAAAGTGTTTCATTACAATCATATACTATAATTTTGTTCAGCTATTCCAAAATTGATGGTCTTACCCTCAATTTCCAATTCCTTGTCACCACAAAAAGAGCTGCTATAAATATTTCTATACAAATAGGTCTTTTTCCCTTTTCTTTGATCTCTTTGGGATACAAAACTAGTATAGGTATTGCTGGGTTAAAGAGTGTGCATAGTTTTGTAGCCCTTTGACCATAGTTCCAAATTGTTCTCCAGAATGGTTGGCTAGTTCACAACTCCACCAACAGTGCAATAGTGTCCCAATTTTTCCACATCCCCTGCAACATTTGTCATTTTCCTTTTCTGTCATGTTAGCCAATCTGATAACTGTGAGATGGTATCTCTGAGTTGGTTTAATTTGCATTCATCTAGTCAATATTGATTTAAAGCATTTTTTCACATGATTTCTAATAGCTTTGATTTCTTTTTCTGGAAACATCCTGTCCATAAATTTTAACCATTTACTAATTTGGAATGGCTCTTATTTTTTTATAAATCTGTCTCAGTTCCCTATACATTTGAGAAATGAGACCTTTATCAGAGAGTAATTCAGCAAAAAAAATTTCTATTTCCTGTTTTCCTTTTAATTTTAGCTATCTTAATTTTGTTCGTACAAAACCTTTTTTTAAATTTCATGTAATCAAAATTATCCATTTTACTTCCCATGATCCTCTCTATCTCTTGTTTGGTCATAAAAATTTCCCTTATCCATAGATCTGATAGATAAATTTTTCCATGCTCCCCTAATTTACTTATGATATCACCCTTTATGTTTTAATCACTTATCCATTTTGTCAGTCCTCTACTCTTTCCACCATGATGGGCTGCTTCCTTAAAAAGTAATAATAAAAGTAATAATTCAAGTACTTTGTGTTTGATTTTTAGATCTGGGAGAGGCCAAACCTGCCCTCAAAAGCAAACAATGTCCTACAGGAGATGAGATATGTACAAAGATAACTATTATAGACAAAATGGATTATATCAAATGCATAAGAGATGCTCAAAGTGATAGGAGATATCCAAGGAGGGAGAGAGGCAGCACAATGAATAGAGCCTAGAGTCAGGAAAACCTGAATTCAAATTCCCCTTCAGTCACTTAGTAGCTGTGTGACCCTGGACAACATAACATGTGTTTGCCTCAGTTTCCTTATACATAAAATGCAGATAATAATAGCACCTACTTCTCAGGGTAGTCGTGAGGATAAAATGAGATGATAAGTGCTTAACACAGTGCCTGACACATAGAAAGTACTATATAAATGTTAACTATTATTATTTAAATTATTATTTCATCACCACTCCCTTCAACCTACTTCCTCCCAGAAGGAAAATGGAAATGGTCAAATTGATGCCAGCTAATAACCATTGTCAGAGTTTATTCTTGCTCATACTCACCCTACCCTTTCTATTCAATTCTACTAGCATTTATTAAGTACCTGCCCTGTGCTAGGACCTGGAGATTCAGCAGTATGGTAGAATGGGCAGAATATTTCGATGCTGGGTTCACATCTCTCTTCTGATACTTACTACCTTTATGACTTTGGGCAAGTCCCTTAGACTCAGTTTCCTCCTCTATAAAACGAGGAGGCTTAGCTAGATAGCTTCCGAAATTCCTGAATATGTCAGAGGGTAAGACTTACATAGGTCATCCTGACTCCAAGACTTTCCCTCTATCCACAATTCTTCATCTCTCTCTGGAAGGAGGAGATTTGCAAAGTCCTCTATCCGGTCTTTACTCTTGGGTCTTCTGTACCTTAAGTATCTTTTTCTTTCCTCACCTCTCCTTTTTCATGTATTTTTTCATTATATTATCTTCCATTTGGAACTAAAGATTACCTAAGAATAAGGACTACATCTTATTCACTGTTTTATCCTTTTCAGATTTAGCAGAAAGCCTTGCACATAGCAGGTATTTAGTAAATTACTATGTAGAATTGAATCATAATGTATTAATAGAATTAATAGCATTTATTAAAGTACATAACTATGTTCTCAGCTCTGTGTTATAAGTATATGTTGGTGACATGGAAGAATTATGTTTAAGCTTATTAAGAGCCAGCAGTGTGATACAACTGCTGGAAAGAAAAGATAATGAACTCTTATGCTGCATTGAGAAAGATAATAGTTTCAATATTCTCTCTTCTTGTCAGAGTGCATGGAGTTTTGTCATAAAGCCTGAGAAATGGAAGGGAGCTTAGAGGCTGTCTAGTCATACCTCTTCCTGAAGAGTGTGTCCAGAAGAAGGTGGACAGGATAACAAGAGGTCACATCAGGACCACTATTTCCAAGAATTTGAAGAGTTATCATGTAAAGGAGGGAATTTCTTCTGTGATGCTCTAAATGCAAATATTTTAAGTTATGGATAAAAGTGGGACAAGATGGGGACAGCTAGGTAGTGTAGTGAATAGAGCACTGGCTGTGGAGTCAGGAGTTCAAATCAGACCTCAGACACTTAACAACAACGAAAAAAACAAGACATGTGACCTTGGGCAAGTCACTTAACCCCAATTGCCCTGCCTTCCCCCCTCTAAAAAGCAAAAATTAAAAAAAAAAAGAAGCAGGACAGGATGGAGGTAAATTGTAGAGAGAATCAAATTCTGGCTTAATAAAAGGAAATTATATTAGTCTGGCATGACTTTTTTCTTATTGTAGCCATGCTGGTTCTTGGGGATATGCATTTCCTTTTCCTTGTTGTTCAGGAATATAATATGTTCTAGCTTTGAAGTCAAGGTCACTGGCCTTTAGTTTCTGTTCTTATTGTTTATTTTTTTTCCAAATCATGAAAACAGTTGTCCTTTTCAATCCCATGACACTTTTCCTGTTTTTCATAATCTTTCAAAGATCACTGACAGTAGCTCAGCAGTCTTAACCAAACAGCAAGTATTTATCGAACCTCTGTTATGTGCCTTGAGAGGTAATGATTGGGTTCTGCCTTTCTTTGTATCCCTCTCATTTATCTCAGTGTCCGGTGCTATGCTCATTGAGTTGACATGGCTTAGGTCAACTTGACTGAGGATGTGGCATATCTGAGCCAGGTAACTTGATCTCATCAAGAGTAGCTTTTTTACTGTCTTACTTGGATTAGCTGCTAACCCTATTAACCATTCTATATTTTCAAGTTCAAAGATCACTCTCCTTGGGGAGGGAAGACAAAAAACAAAATAAGTTGGGGAGCTCTGTTTTCTTTTGTTGTTCACTATCATTATCTTATCTACCCTGATAAGTTCTATTCTTTCCATGATCTTGGTCTTTCCACCAATACAGCTAAATTGCTTAAAGAAAATAAAAGCAGAGAGGATTCTGGGAAGATTGTGGAGTAGGTCAGAAAATTCCAAGCTCTCCAGATTTCCTCCACACAAATAAGACAAATAGCACCTCAGGGCAAACATAGAGAAGTAAAAATAAACAAGAGTTGGGGCAGAACAGTGGTCTTCCTGGGACAACCAGAGAAGATCTGAGGTTTGGTCTCTGTGAAGTGTAAACATTTCTAGGCTAGTTCTGCTGAAACAGCAAGCAGGGAACCCTGGGGCTAGCTGGGTTGGGAGGTAGTCTCAGTCCCAGACACACAAATTTTCATCTTCCAGATAGTGTGGGACAGTGTGGGGAACTGGGCATCTGAGTAGGAGAAGATTGAGGGCATCTCTGCTAACAAGGAATGCCAGACCCAGCTGGGCTGCCGAGATGAGGCCCTGGGCAAGATGGAACCAGCATATTCCCAGTGAGTGCAAAAGCAGTGGGGCAGGACATTGCTGGCTGTCCATACCTATAGGAGGGTGGAGTTCTTGGTTTCAGTTCCAGACCAGAGAGGAGAACTAAAGGAGGACCTGAGGGCAGAAGCACCATACTCCATACCCCAGGACTACAGTTAATTACAATAACAACCTGTTATAATTTTTCTTAATGAGGAGGCAAAGGAGAAAGAACCCAACCACAAAAAGTTATTATGTGAGTAGAGAATACCAGGGTTCTTCTTCAGAGGAGGATATTGAAACAAAAAAGCCTCTCCTACCCCAAACAGTAGTATCAAATTGTCACCTGCCCAAAAAGAATTCATAGGATAACTTTAAAAAGACTTTAAAATTCAAATGAGATTGAGAATTTTTTTTAAAAAATAAGAACAATCCAAGAAAAACAAGATTATGAAAAGAAAGTCAACCAATTAGAAAAGGAGATCCAGAATTTTAAGGAAGAAAATTACTCCTTGAAAAAAAGTGAAATGGGGTGCCTAGGTGGTGCAGTGAATAGAACTGGTCCTGGAGTCAGGAGGACCTGAGTTCAAATCCGGCCTCAGACACCTGACACAAAAAACTAGCTGTGTGACCTTAGACAAGTTACTTAACCCCAACTGCCCTCCAAAAAAAAAAAAAAAGCAAAGACAAGAAGGCCAAGGTGACGGAAGAAAGAAAGAAAGAAAGAAAGAAAGAAAGAAAGAAAGAAAGAAAGAAAGAAAGAGAAACATCTCATAAGAAAAACAACTAATCTGGAGAACAGATCAAGAAGAGTAAACATAAGAATAATCAGACTACCTGAAAGCATTGACCAAAAAAAAGAATCTTGATGCAATAATACAAGAATTAATTAAAGAAAATTGTCCTGGAGAACAAGAGGAGAAAGTAGAAATAGAAGAAATCATTGATCACCACCTGAAAAATATCCCACTAGGAAAACCTACAGGAATATCATAACTAGCTTCCAAAACCCCCAGTTCAAGGAGAAAAGATTACAATCAATAAGGAAAAAAAATTCAAATATGGCAGAACCACAATTAGAATCACACGAGAGCTAGCAGCAGTCACATTAAAAGACTGCAGGTCTTGGAACACTATATATTCAGGAGCAAAAGAATAGGAAATATAGCCAAAAATATCATACCCAGAAAAGTTAAGCATACTCCTGAATGGAAAACAAAATGGATATTCAATGAATTGCCAGATCTTCAGGATTTTGTTGCAAAAAGATATGAAATAAATAGAAAATTTGATACACAGAATCCAAGAGAAATATAAGGTAAACATCAAAGACCAATTACAAGGGACTCAATAAGAATAGACTGTATTTTATGAGGAAATGTAAATTGTATATCTAAGATTGTTATTAGTAATTGGGTAGTTCAAAAGAAAGATTGAGGTAGAGCTGAGATGATGTGATACTAAAAAGTAAACCATCTAGAAAAGGTAAAAAGTAAATATCTTATACAAATGAGGTGCGAGAGGAAGAACTGACACAGTGGAATTAGATGGGGGAGGAGTTGGTAGACTTAGAAAAACAGACCTATGAAGGAAGATATTATCCCACCTCAGAGAAACAGAGGATAAACAAGTATGGTATGGTATTACATAGATGCATATGAATGTATATGTCTATATATAAGTATTATATATATATAAGTATATGTATGTGTATATGTATGTATATATTTGTGTTTACACGTATGTATGTGTATGTACATACATATACACATACACACATACATACATATATACATATATATCCATCCTTAATTGTAGCCTTTTGGGGGGACAGTGGGGAGGAAATGAGGAAAGAAGAACAAAATAAAAAGTACACATTAGAGAACAAAAGAAAACTTACAAAGAAGCAAAGAAAGGGTGGACAGCTCAGTGCAGTATTTATTATTTAAGTTTTCTTGAAATGGAAATTTATTACTGTATACTTTGAACCTTCTCGTACATCCTCTTGTGCACATGGCAATGCTTTTTTTTTCTTTTCTTATTTTGTATTAACATTTTACTATTCAAGTTTGTAATTTATAATGTTTCTTTTTTCTTCTTGCATATTTAAGTTTAAAACAAATTAATTTTTAAAAGTGATCTTGCTAAAAAGAAAGACTATAAGACCACGCCCCTTTAGAGGTCATTCCTAGCTTTCATGACCAGCCTCAGTTCATTCTGGGTTTTACCGATCCTAACAACGTACTTTAAGGTAGCGAGTGCCATCTTACTCATGCCTGACACAGAGTAGAGACGTGAATAAATAAATGTCTATTGACTGATTGACTGATTGTGTTCTATTCTGCACATGTTAGGAAGGACACTAATCACCTAGACAGAAAGGGTTCAGGATTCATCCTTAAATCATGCCGCATGAGGAACAATGGAAGAAACTGGCATTATGGGAGATTGACCAATAAGCCCAGACCCTACAAATATGTACAGAGTGCCCTGATGCAGGACCTGCTTCTAAGAGAATTATGAGGACTGGTAATGGAAGTGTCCTGAAGATACTTTGGAATATGTGTCAATATTCTATAATTGGTCCAGATCTGCTAACCATACTGCCTCTTCCACAGGTTACAGTTGTGTAACAAGAAATAGGAGGGAATTCAAAAGGACCCAATCTTTCTTTCTTAGTTTGAATTCTTTCTGGCACAAGACAACATCCCATGAGAGACAATGAGCAAGGGGAGAGGCCTAGGCAAGGGCATGCTGTGCCTGCCAAAGGTCAGAGAGTCAAAGGTGATCTTGTCAGCACCCAGAGAGATGATGCCCTAGTGACTATGTCAGTCATGGGATAATGAGTGAATTGATGTAAATGTGTTTCTAAATGAAAATGTAAGTGTTCTTGAATATCACTTAATAACTGTTTTATTGAACATTTTATATTTATTAATGTGCACAAAGAGTGTGTTGCTATTCTGTCTCTAATGCAAAACAGATGGACCTGACAGAGGTAAATGGGAACTAGAGGGTGTGGCCATGCAAGATTCTATTTTCCCGGAAGGCTTTGAACCAGGGCCAAACCAGACCCAGAAGTTCCCATTCACCCCAGACTCACACATATGATATTCATTAACAAAATTGCCATGTTCCTTTCTGCAGAAAGTGGTTCTGTTATTATAATAAAAATGTGTCTATTATGAATAAATTGCCACCTATGTGGTGGGTAGGGAAGATAGGCAGCAAAAGTACAAGGATTGAGGGGAACAAGGAAGAGATAACTTTGCTAATCCAAAGGGACAACTACTGAGTTCTCTCCCTTCCCTCAAGCACAATGAACCAATATAAAGGCAAAGGTTGAAGCCAGAGCCCATAGCTGCAATTTATTGCAAGGGGTTTGGGGATGGGGGATAGGAAAAAGAAAGAGTTGATGTTTCAGAATCAAAAGTTGAGTAATAATGTGCAAAACTGAAATCTATAAGGAACCTTAGCAATCATCTAATCTATTTCAAAGATAAGAAAACTGAAGTCCTGACAGTGATTTACTTGTGTCTTACTTGTCTGTGGTCACACAGGTAATAGATAGCAAAGGCAGGATACAAAGCCATGTATTCAGTCTCCAAATCCAATGCTTTTTTTACTGCTTTATATTAGGCACTTGAATATTAGAATTACCACACAAAGAAGGTAGAAGCTTAGAAGGGCAAATCAGATCCACTGCAAAACTTAGACTCCAGAATGAATAGGAGTATGTGTGTGTTTATCTGTGGAACTTGCGGTGAAGGGTAGTTTGAAAATTAATTCAAAAGTAACCACAGATAAACAGAAACATAAGAATATGCCTAGACCTCTATTCAATCACTAAGAGCAGTTTGCTGTGCTCAGCACCTGCTCTATGAGCATGGATTATGGACTAAAGTGCCTAGGCCATCTTCTCTTCTACTTCTCAAGGGGATAGTGCTGTCAGATGCCATGATCCTCACAATAATGTATCCTCACAACTAGCACCCATTACCCAGCCATTGCTATTTACCACACAGAAGAGGAAAAGTCCTCAAAGAACTTCTATTCTGTTAGAATTAAATTACATAGGCATGCTGATACACGGCAATGTGTCAGACTGTTAGACTGTTAGACTGGTTGGTTGGTTGGTTGCTGTCTTTCATTCTCAAAGAGGACCAAAATGACATCATTATGTGTATGTATGTATGCATGTGTGTGCGCATATATGTATACACACACATACTGCACTTAGTAGTATTTTATTTTTTTCCAGTTACATGCAAAGATAGCTTTTGACATTCATTTCTGTAAGATTTTGAGTTCCAAATTTTTCTCCATCCCTCCCTTCCACCCCCCCTCCCCAAATCAGCAAGCAATCTGATATAGGCTATATGTGTACAATCATGTTAAACATATTTCCACATTAATGACATCACTATTGGGATCAAGGTACAATGTGTCTGACTGGCTGATCAGACCAACACGAGTTCAGAAGGCTCTATCAAGATCAGGCACATATAGTCCAAATACCTTCTCCTCAAAACATACACGTATGTGTAAACACACATACACACACCTTTGTCTACTCACCTTTAAAAGGAATAGCTTAAACTAATGATCTCTTAAGCCCCTTCAAGCTATAACATAGAACTTTTAGATTCCAAAGTCCAAAGTCTCTCTCAGAAGTGACATTTCATATTTTATTCTTAGACAGTCTATTGATTAAATCGACATTAGAAAGGACTCAGGCATATTCCAAGACCAAAGATGATCCTACATAATCTGGCTTCTACTAACTTTGTCTTTCACACTTCCCTTTCAAGGAGTCTTAGCTCCCACCAAATTGAACTACTTACCATTGTCCTAACTTAGTTGTCTTCTTTGCTGATGAGGACTGCTATATTCCCAATCAATCATCCAAGAGCTGTCCAGGTACCACCCCTTGCCAGAAGCATTCCTCAGTCCCATCTCCTCTAAACTGAAAGAGATTTTTCTGACTTCTAAGTCCCACAGTGCTTTGTATCTCTCCTAGGCACTCCCCATATTACAATTTATATGATTGTTACAAAACTCATGTAAACATCTTACCCATAGAGGCCATGTTTTATTCATCTTTCTATTTCCTTCAACACGACACAATGCTCAGAATAGAGTAAATGTTAGAATTCAACTGAATCTAGCATTCATGTAGCAATTAATAACCCACTAATTGCTTGCTATGTGCCCAAAGCTAGTTTAGGTGCTAAAGGAGATTGAGAAGAAGCATCAGGCATAAGCCTTGCCCTCCCTTCTCTCAAGGTGTCACTTCCTCCATACTTTCCCTATTTCATCACCACCCCCACCAACCTCTATCTCTGTCTACAACCCATCTCTCTCTCCTAAAGACACCTGGCTACAAGACATTTCTTCTTGGATGTCCCACCAGCCCTTCAAACTCCATCTGTTCAAAAATCAAATTCACTAGGTTCTTTTCCAAATAAGCATTATAATTCTCCTAGTAACCCATCATTTTTCACCCAGGCTGCTTTCCTAGATTTCTTGATCTCCACAATCTAATCATTCTGTAGGATGAAATCAATTCCAAAGTTCACTACTCTTGAGCACTTCCTACCCCTGGAGCCCCTCCTTCCCTCTGATTGGAGAGGGTGAAGGGTAAACATTGGAGAGCTTCTTCTAGGTGCTTCACCATTTAAGGAGGGTAGCCAGGGAATTAATGTCATCATTTCCTACTTGGTTGCTTTTCTGAACTTCTTGATCTCCAGAATCTTTCATTTTGCAAAATGAAATCAACTATGAAACCCATACCCCCTGAAATAATTTTCCACTCTAGTCGTAGGACTTCAGCATGCCCACCAAGCCAGATACCCTCACCCTCCCCATACTTTTCAGCTTCTTTTTATGTGTTGTCTTCTCCCATTAGAGTGAGAGCTTGAGGAAAGGGACTGCTAATGCCTTTCTTTGCAACTCTGATGCTTAACACAGTGCTCAATCCAGAGTAGGCCCTTAATGCTTATTGCCTATTGAAGCCAGGTTTGAAATCTTAAAGTCATTTTTATTTATTCACTCTCCTGCATATCCTACCTGTATTAAAGTCATATTTATTTCAACTTTCAAGTGACTATTGAATCTGATTCTTTTCTATTCCCCTTGCTCCTACCTTTCTGCTAAGGTTATTGAAATAGCTGCATTATCAGTTTCCCTCTTTCCATTTTCTTCCTCATCCAATCCATCTGGCTCATTGTTACCAGGTTAAACTTCCTAATAAGTAGTTTTGATTCTGTTATTGTCTTACTCAACAACCTTTAATACCTTTCCAACTGAATGAAATTCTTAGCCTGGAATTCAAGGTTCTCTATAATCTATGGTCAATTTAGCTTACCAGAGGTATCTTTCCCTACTTCCCTAAATTTAGCATAGTGGTGCTTAATGAATGCTTATTGTCTTTACTTAATTATATATCCCCAATGCTCTAGGCAAAATAGCCTACACTTCCCTCCAAAACATGCCTTGAGAATTCTTATCTCTGCTTATAGATTTATAGATTGGATAGTAGTTCGTGGTTCCACTGTCCAACCAGAGGCAGAGGGTAGTGATGAGGCAAAGTACCAAGGCTGATGAGATCTTACAGGTTGATGAGTCTATCCTAATAGTGGGCTTCCTGGGGAATTAGGAAGCCAGTCAGAGAAGTCCCAGAATAGTGTGACCAAAGAAGAAATGAGGAGGTACAAAAATACTTATAGCAAGTCATTTTCTTGTGGCAAAGAACTAGAAACTAAGGGGATGCCCATTAGTTATAAATAACTGAACAAATTGTGGTATATTTGTGTACTATAAGAAATGATGATGAAAGGAATGGTTTTAGAGAAATTTGGAAAGACTTGCATGAACTGAGGCAGAATGATGGTAACAGAGCTAGAAGAATGACTTATACAATAACAAGAACAATGCAAAGTAAAATAACTTTGAAAATCTATAAATGCTGTAATGATAGTCCACAATTCCAGAGGACCAGTGATGGAGCATCCTACCCATCTCTTGACAGAAAGATGATGGACTCTAGATGCATGATGAGAGATACATTTTTGGACATGGTCAATGTAGGAATTTGTTTTACTTATCTATGCTTTTTTGTTTGTTTGTTTGTTTTGCTTTTTGGAGGGCAATTGGGGTTAAGTAACTTGCCTAATGTCACAAGGCTAGGTTTTTGGTTTTTTTTTTTCTTTGTGTGGGTTAAGTGTCTGAGGCCGGATCTGAACTCAGGTCCTTCTGACTCCAGGGCCGGTGCTCTACTCACTGTGCCACCTAGCCACCCCCATAGCTATGCTTTTTTTTAATAAGGATTTTCTCTTTTCTTTTTCATAATGGAGGGGGGAAAGTTGAGGATAAAAAGTAAATGCCTGTTAGGTGAAAATTTTTAATTTAAAAAAAAAAGGAAGGAGGGACAATTATCTACACCAATGAATGGAGTATCAAAGAAAAAGAAAGATGAAAAATATAGTGATCTATACAAATTTAAAGAAAAAAGAATATGCAGGTTGAAAGCATATTAATTAATGGTTTATAATGTCAACTTCTCAAGAAGTCTCCAGTGGCATCCCCCAGAGATTCGTGCTTGGCACTGTGCTGTTTAATATTTTTCTCAATTACTTGAATAAAGGCATGGATTCCACGTTCTTCAGATTTGTAGATGAGACCAAACTGGGAGAGATAATAGGGTCAGGATCCAAAAGATCTTGTCAGACTAGAACACTGGCTGGGTCAGCAGGGAAATGTGGTAGCAGGAGAGTTAATGTGACTTTGGACTTCATTAAAAGAGGCAGAGCTTCCAGGGATAGGAAAGCGATAGTTTCTCTCTGATCTTCCCAGGTCAGTCAGACCACATCTAGTTCATTGTGTTCAGTTTTAGGCACCACAGTTTAAGGACATTAATAAGTTGGTAAACGTCCAGAGGAAGTCAACCAGGGTGGTAAAGGGCCGTGAGCCCATGTCTGATGAGGGTCTATTGACTGAACAGTGCATGTTTACCTTGAAGGAGAGAAGAGTCAGGGGAAACATGATGGTTGTGTTCAAGTATGTGAAGGGCTGTCATGTGGAAGAGGTACTGGGCTTGTTTTGCTTGGCCTCAGAGGACAGAAGCAAGAGCAAAGGATGTGTTGTTATGATGTTAAGATGCCAAGTTGCAAAGAAGTAAATTTAGTTTTGAAGTTAGGGGAAAACTTCTTTACAATTTGAGCTATCCAAAACTGGGATGGTCAACTGAGGAGGTGGTGAGTTCCCCTCATTAGGGTCTTTAGACAAAGGATGGATGTCAGACATATGACAAGTGAGATTCCTTTTCTGACATGGGTTGTACTAGAGGGCTATCAAGGGTCCTTCCAATTCTGTGGCTCTATATGCAGGGCACCATACTAAATATTAGGGTATAGCATCTAAGTGTACCAAACACCTAGTAATTCAATTTAATTAAAGAGAAATATATTAAGGATCTACTAGATGCCAGGCACTATGTTAAGCACAAGAGATGCAAAGTCAAATAACTAAGCAGTCCTTGACTTCTAGGACTTATAATCTACTGCAAAGAAAATAATTTTCAGGATGAGGAGGTATTTATAGGTCAGTGTAGGTGAAAATAGGTAAAAGAGAGATTCAGACAAAGTGGTCTAGAAATATTTACCTGGGGGAAAATACTTTCAGCTGCAAGGATAAGGAAAGGAGGTGATAGTTCATGGAGGAGGTGGTTCTAAAAGGCCAAAGAGGAGGAAGTATATCCTAAGTTTATGGGGGGCAGCAGGGAATGATGTGGAGTCTGGGCAAAACTGAATAGTCTAATTCTTATCAAAACAATAATTCAAGACAATTCCAAAGAATCCATGATTTAAAAATGTTATCCACCTCCAGAGAGATAACTGATGAACTCTGAGCACAAATTAAAGTATGTTTTTAACTTTTTTTTGCTTTTTCTTTGCAACATAACTAATATAGAAATTTTTTGCATGATTTAACATGTATAATTTCAATATATAATCTCAATGGATGAGGGAGGGATTAGAAGAGGAAGAGAGTTTGGAACTCAAAATTTTTTAAAATGAATATTAAAAAGAAAATCTAATCCAATGCAGGGTACCTCTCAGGAGTTTAATAAATGTTTGTTAAATGAATAAAACATGGTCTCTCAGGTCATACCAAGTAGAATACACTTAGTGTAAAGCTGGCCCTAAGGCTAACTACAACACTTTCTGTTCCAAAAACCAATCAGAAAAAAATAATGGGACAGTCTCTTAAGCACTTATAGCAAAGGAAGTAGGAATATTGGTCAAAATTTATTCAAAGAGCATGGACAGAACTAAGCATATAAGAACAAAATCAATTGACTATGAAAATCATAAAAATTATGACAACTCACTTTTTCTCAGTACTTTGCAGTTTACAAAGTGTTTTCTCAAAAAAAAGACACTGTGAGACACAATTATTATTCCCATTTTTTATAAGAGAAATCTGGGGGTCTGAAAGATTAACTGACTTGACCAAAATCATATAGCTATAAAAAGCAGAGCCAAGACTTAAATCCACCCTTCTAACTCTAAGTCCAATTCTTTCCACTATACCACACTATGGGATGTGTCCAAAATGGTGAACAAAATAGTTCTGTAGGATTATTAGGCTGTTGTGCTTTTATAAGAGCTAATAGCATCTTCTGTCCATTCCATGAAAATCAGCATAGCAAGAGATACATCACGGAACAGCCTTGGATTAAACTAGGATAAAAAAGACCTGGAATGGACCAGGAGCCAGAAGACACACATACAAACAAGTACTGCCTTTGGTACTTTCTGTGTGACCTTGAGATAATAATTTAACTTTATTGAGCTTTAATTTCCTCATCTCTAAGGCAGGAGTATATTAACAGCTAGCTACATGGAAGGAGGGTGGAATGAAATAATCAATGCAGGTTGTAAGCTCCATTAGAGTAGGAAAAAAACTCATAATTACCTTTGTATCTTTGCATATCCTAGGCACTTAAAAAATAGTTGCTGAATAAATAAATGAAAGAAGATGAAAACATTTACAAGTGCAAAGTACTATACAAATTTAAAAGATCATCATCATTAAAGATTGTAGAACCTACTTATAACAGTAGTTGGGAAGGGAGAGATTGGACCAGTTGGTATAAACACTTTGCTTTTATTTTTCATTTTATAAAAGGAGAAAATGCACAATTGAAAGATTCTTCCTCTATTAAATGAAGGTGGTGAACTCTATAATCTCTTGCAACTCTAACATCCTAAATTCTGAATGCTAAGGCCCCTTCTAGTACTAACATTCTATCCTGTTCATTCAATTCTATTCTAATTTCTAACAGAAAAAGGACATATGCAATTAGCTTCTGTAATCAGCCCCGTTCAATTGGGAGATTACTTTGACCCCTACTGGTCACTCAGGAGAACTGCCTGGATTCAGCTTGGGACAGGTCTTTATGTCAGATATAAATGTTTGCTATTTTTATAATCATTATTGTTCCTGGGACTCAGGATGCCTTTTTATCCCTACAAAGTGAAGGTACCCATGAATTCTCATTGTTCGTATCCTTAGGGAACTGAGCTGGCTACAGTTTCAAGAGTCGAGGTTTATTTTACATTATAAAGGTTACTCAATCTAAGGCAATCCAAATGTAAAAACAAACCACCAGCTGAGACCCCAGCAGGTGGGATGGTGAAAAAACATCAAAACACATTGGATTCTGAAGCAAATAGAATGAATTCAAGTCCTCACTGTGTCCTTGACTATCCATGGGACTCTGGACAAGTCAATCTAAACCGGTCATTTAATCTTTAAATGGCTTAGTTTCTTCACTTATAAAATGAGATTGGAATAGATGCTCTTTATGGCTCATTCTAGGTATAAATCCTATGATCCTAATAATTTGTATGAATTTGCTACCTGGTTCTTTGAGACGTCCCATAACCATGATCTTGGAGTAGGTAAAATTTAATCCAATAGCTATTTATTCAGCTTCTACTAAGTCTAGAGTACTGGGCTATTACTATAAGGGACACAGATAAAATATCACATTATCAACAATGAGAAGCACCTATTAAGCACTTATTATGTGTCAGGCACATTATCTCTGTCCACCAGAGATAACAGCCTTGTTGAGGAGATCAATCAAATACATAATTAGCCATAATACAAATTAGAACATAATTGGGACAGATAGGTGGCACAGTAAATAGAGTCAGGAAATCCTGAGTTCAAATCCAGTCTCAAGACACTTTGTTGTGTGACCCTGGCAAGTCATTTAACTTGTTTGTCTCAGCTTCCTGAAATGTAAAATGGGCATATAATAACACCTACCTCCCAGGGCATTGTGAGGATCGAATGAGATAAGAATTGTAAATGGCTTAGCACAGTGCCTGGCACATGGATGTTAGTTATAGTTAGAATATAAAAGATGTCTTAGACTCGTTTATAAGGTCTGAGGCAGAATGGCAAATGTTCTGACTGGAAAGAACATTATATCTGGATGATAGAGAATTGGATCTAAATCTCAGTTCTAATACTTGTTAGTTACGTGAGGGATCAAGTTATTTACTCTCTGATACTTTAAAAGCTCGAGAATTTTTAGCATCAATAAGTATTGTACTTTGTCAAAGAAATTTTTCTGTATCTCCTGAGATAAGAATGTGGTGGGTTTTTTTGTTTGTTTGTTTGCTTCTTTGGAGGGAAATTGGGGTTAAGTGACTTGACCAAGGTCACATGGCTATTTTTTGTGTTAAATGTCTGAGGCTAGATCCAAACCCAGATCCCCCTGACACCAGGGCCGGTGCTCTATTCACTGTGCCATGTAGATGTCCCCAAGAATGTGTTTTAAATGGATTTTTTGTTTGTTTTTAATATGATTATGTTGTTTTCCTAAACTCTGAACTTTTTTCCGTAATTTTGAACATCCTTTCATCCCTTGGTCATATGAATGACATTTTTTTTTAGTAAATTGCTTAAAGAGCCAGAGAAATGTGAAGTATTGTTTGTCACCTGGAGGGGGTTATATAATTTCTGATTGGGATTTCTTTAGGGAGGATGTTAATACTGAGTTGAGTAAAATGCAAAGGTAGATAGAATGTCAACAAGTTAATATGGTTGGGGAAGGAGGAATTCCAGATGTAGTGGGTAATGTGTACATGAGCTCAGGTAAGAGAACATGGAATATGTTTAGAAGACCAGCCAGCAGACAGGACATGTGAAGGGGGAGAATGAGAGATAAGCCTGAAAAGGCTTAGATTTCCATCAATAGGCTTAGGAATTGGGGCTTTATTTGGGAGAGTATACAAAGAAGAGAAGGAATAGAGAAGGAAATAGCAAACCATTCCAGTTTCTTTGCCAAGAAAACCTCAAGCACAGTACTGATGTACTATGGTCCACGGGGTCATGAAGAGTTGGATGTGACTGAACAACTGGGAAACAATAGCAACAAGAAGAGGGGTCTCTAAAAGCTTCTGAATCATCTATCAGTATAACTTTTTAATAATAATTTTGAATCTCAGTATTAAGAACTCTTAGGTGAGGGACAGAGCTACCTTTTGAATGATGTGATGGGACTCTAGGTTGGACATAAGCAGTAATGAGCCTACAGAGATACAGTTCATTGGCTCTTACCACAAGGAGACAGGAAGCAGAGGCAGTTCTCTGGACACTGAAGATAACTGATCGCTTATATGATGAAAGCTGAGGCACCAAAAAATGTCCCCTAACCAAAACTACTTCCCTTTTTGTACTGTCATAGTAACATCTGAAATTCTATATATAAAGATTTTCTCCTTTGGATTAAGACATAGACTGTATAGTAATTACCCCTGCTGGGTTAACACATTAAGCTATAATGAACTGTTAAGGTTAAGTTTATCCAATTAAGAACTGTGACTTTAGAAATTATAGAGCTGGGTCCTAAGGAAACATGGCAGGGAAAATTTAAGTGGGGAAAGGGAAAAAATGTCTAGATAGGGTACAACGCATAAACAGTACAGTAGAACAAGAGGAGAGGAGGTCAGGAAGGAAAGGATTACTAGAAACTCTGTAGTTTTGGGAAGCTTAGGCCAAAATGTGGAAGAAGTATTCACTGGGCTTTTTTATCCCTGACTCTAGGCTCCCCGCTTTATCTATACCCCTCCTCTATTCAATAAACTCCAGTGATAAAATATAAAACACTGTTTGACATTCAAAATCCTTCATAACCTAGCTCCCTCCTACATTTCCAATGTCTTTACTTACACCTTACTCCCCTACAGAACCATACTCTCCACTTTTCAGTCCAGTGACACTGGCCTCCTGACTCTTCTAAGAACAAGACTCTGTCTCTTTGTTCTCAGCATTCTTTCTGGCTCTGCCCCATACCTAGAAGACTCTCCCTCCTCCATTCTTATTACTGATCTCCCTGATCCCTTTGTTAATTATTTCCTATTTATGCCGTATATAGCTTCCTTTATTAATATTCATTTGCATGTTGCATCTCATTAGATATAAGTGCCTTGAGAGCAGGGACTCTTCCCTCTTGTATCCCTAGCACCTGGCACATAGTAAGTACTAAATAAATGTTGACTGATTGTTAAATGTGAGTTGGTAGGGTAAGCAACTACTTAGAAAAATATGGTGTTATTTTCATTTGGGTAATGATCATGGTTACATGTGGTGAAAGGATCTATCTTATACAAAGTGAGTCCCTTAATAAATATTTATTAGATTCAATTGAATTGAAGAGGAAAAAACAAAGAGAAGGAAGAGAGGAACTCAATAAAATTTGGGATAAGTTTTTGTCCAGCTAAATCAGTCTTTTCAGTCCCAAAGTCTCTACAAACAGTAGACTGATTTTTTTTCAGCCCATCAAAGTTGCCAAAATGATCTTCCTAAATCTAAATCTTTTATCTAATCATGTCCCTGCCCTAAGAACCTTCAATAGTTTCCTATTATCTCCAGGATAAAATAAAGGAATCCCCAGTCTGGCATTCAAAACCCTTCACTATTTGGCTCCAGGCTACTATGCTAGAATAATTTCCCAAGATTCCCCTTCATGGACTGTACATTCCAACCAAATGGATCTACTTTCTGGTTCTTGACATTCCATCTTTGTTTCTTTGCACAGGCTGCTTCCCACACCTGGGAGATATTTCCTTCTATTAGAATCCTTATCTTTCCTTCAAGGCTCATCTTTTGGTGCCATATCCCACAGGGAACCTGATTTGATCTGCTAGCTATTTGTGTTGTCTCCTTCCTCAAATTTTATTTGCTTATTTGTGTAAGTGTTGCCTCCCCAGAAGAATATGTGATCTTTAGGGAAAGGAAATTATTTTTTCCCTCCATTTTGTATAGTAGGTGCCTAATAAATGCTTATTGCATTGATTTGGATTGAATGCTTTAAGTACATGTCATTTCATTGAAAAAAATGAGCTCTCCCTCTATCAATACAGACTGGAACTCCTCCATGCCTTAGTAGATGATCTTACTGAATTTCTGTGGCAAAAAAAAATGGTGATTACTCAGTAGCCAACCTCCCAATAATAAGTCTCTGAATTTAGCCAGGCTGGTTCTTAGGTGACATACCGAAGGCCAATCACAGGGTCCCTATAACAGTCTTTTCAGGTTAAAATCTTCCAGACTATGTGTGCTGCTGTCATAGACTTTGAGAACCAAGGGTCACCCCCACTTCACAATCAGGCATCAAAGTATAACTCTATTGGAGAAATCTAAGGGATCTATGGGAACCATTACAATAAATTTTAAGCATCAAAAATATCAAAAGCAAATTTATAGATTAATGTGTAAAGCAGCACACTTTTCTTAAAGTCAAATTACACTGTAAGGAGATTGTAAGAACACATCCACCCCTGATGACAAGTTTGGACTTGTGATGCCCGAGGAAGGACAATAGTTTCTGGCACAAAATTTTCCTTGAGAGGTTGGGGCATGGCTGGGAGGTGGAGTGGGGAGCAGAGGGGAGGAGGTCAAGGAGGAGATAAACTTTGATTGACAATGTCATGCCCTTAGCATCTCAGAGAGGCTCAGCCTGGCAGCTCATAGCCAAATTCTTCAGTTTGATAGACACAAGGCAAAGGGTTTTATTCCCCACAATGCACTGGGACTATAGCCTTCATCTATCCCAATGGCCTTCAAAGGTGTTCATTTATTCCAGAAGAGATGGGGAGAGCTCTGGAATGTATGCTCTTTGAGTACCAGGAATCAGAGTTGCCTGTCAATGAGAGCAGGCATTTCTTTGGCAAAGAGAGGACTCATTCTGAACCACAGTATCTTTAGGATAAAAGCAGGATCAAAGAAACCTCTAATTAGAATTAGACTTTAGAAGGGGGGGTGGATAATACAAAGAAACTCACAGAACTACACAGAACATTAGAGTTGGATGGGCCCTTGGAAATCAACTAGTGCATCCCTTTTATTTTACAGATTAAGAAACTGGACCCCAGAAAGAGGAAATGAATGACTTAAGTAGGGGTCAGGGAGAAGAGAGTATAAGATATAGGGGAAGAAGGGGCCTTGGAGGGTACTTGACCAACCCTTAATAATAATAATAATACTTTCCATTCACATAGTGCCTTAAGATTTAAAAAAAAATTTATGTATATTATATTATGTCTCACCCCTGCCAAAAGTGCTATGAGGCAGGTATTGTTACTATCCCCATTTTATAGATGAAGAAGCCAAGACTGAGAGAGGTGAAGGGATTTGCCCAGGGTTACAAAGCTCGTAAGTATCTGAGGCAGGATTCGAATGCAAATCTTTCTGAGTTCAAGTTCAATGCTTTCTCTCTTACACTTCATTCCCTCTATCTGAAGACTCTTAGAGGCAGTGACTTTTCCAATGACAGTTTCCCAGATAAGGTGATAAATAGTTGCTGTCCTGGCTTCATCCACAGGCATCTGATATTATTGCTCCAAAGCACCTTGGTCTTCTCATGATCATGTGCCCCCTTTCTGAATGAAAAACCTCCAAAGGTTCATTTTTCAATCTCATGGCCATTTGCAGGAAGCTGGGAGGCAGATGAAAACCTGCTCCCTTATCTCAAGTCAAATTGGAAGTGTCCTGTTTTGTTTCACTTTTTACAGGACAACTCATAGCACAAACCCAACAGATGGATATACAGTGAGATGAGACCAGACTGCAGCACAATGAAACCAGAGGCAGCATGAGGTCAGGAGATTCTGCATCTAGCATTGGTTATACCAACAAGTTCTTTTTAAATACCTAGTTATGTCTAGGGTAGTTATACAAAGAAGACAGCACATTCTCTACTTGAAGAGAGCTTACAGGTTAATTTTTCAATCAATAAACATTTAAGTACTGACTATGTACAGAGCAGTGTGCTAGACACTGAGGAATGAAACCATCGATCAACAAACAAGCATTTATTAAGTATTTACTACATATCAGGTGCTATGCTCAGCACGGGGGTATATACACAGACAAAAATGAAACAATTCCTACCCTCAAGGAGCTTACATTCATTTGGGGAAGATGACATACATATATAAGTAATGTAGAATAGATACAAATAAATTTATAAATAGTTTTGATAGGGTCACTGACCTCATGAAATTTGTAGTCCAGGTGAAGAGGAAAGACCTACTCATGGATAACACAATGGAGAATGTAAAAGACTAAAAAAGTACTATATAATTTCAGAGGAAAAAGAAATCACTTCTGGTGTGGAGATCAGAGAAGGCTTTACAGTCACTAACTTCACCTCTCTATGACTCAGTTTTTTGAACTGTAAAATTATGGGAGGGAGGCATTGGTACCTCCAAGGTCCCTTCCAACTCTAAAGCTATAATCCTATAACTCATGAAAGTACCATTTGAGGTTGAGCATAGATATAGGGACAGAAATTAGACCTCAGTGAGCATGGAGGTCATTCTAGGTAGAGGGAACACAAAAGATAGGGAAATCATGAGATATCATCAGGGAATACAACTGGACTGGAACAAAAAATACACAAACTGGAGTATTAATAGATAGGCTAACAGGTAGGTAGTAACCAGATAATGTAGGGTCCAGAATGGCAGGATGAGGAGTTTGAACTTCATTTCTCAGGCAATGGGGAGCCACTGAAGGTTTCTGAGTAAAACAATGATCAGAGTGATGAGGGCTACACTTTAGGAGGAGTAATCTGATAGCAACAACAGATGTTTGGGATAGGAGAGTACTAGAGGCAAGGGGAGCAGTGAAAATATTTTTGTAGTAGTCCAGGTGAGAGGAAATAAAGGACGGAGATAGTGGTTGTTTTCTTAATAGTATCCAAAAAAATTAACCACTCCAGAAAACACACTGGTCATATGAAAAAGATAACCAGCCTGTGACATTCATAAGCATCACTATGATCCTTTTAGTTCCTCAGATCTGTAACTTCAGCATCATTTTGGATTCCTCTTTCTCACATCACATTGAGTCAATCAGTTGCCAAATCTTGCTGTTTCTACCTCAACAACATCTCTCACATCTGCCCCATTGTCTCTCTTCTCACACAGCTGCCATCTTAGATCAGAGCTGGATCACCTCACCTTGATTATTACAGCAGCCTCCTAGTAGGTCTTGGACCATGTTTCTTATGTTCCCAGTCCAATGTATACATGGCTGCCAAAGTTATTTTTCTTAAGAATAAATCAGACTGTATCACTTCATTACTCAGTCAACTTGAAGGATACCTAGTGTCTCTAGGATAAAATATATACTATTCTGTTTAGCTTTTAAATCCTTCACAACTTGGCCGTAGCCTATCTCTCCAGTCTCATTAGACAATATGTCCCTTGCTGAACTCAATGTTCTAGCCAAATTGGCCTTTTCATTGTTCCTCACATAGAATGCTCCATTGCTTCCTCTGTGACTTTGCCATGACCATCCTCTGTTACTAAAATGCATTTCCCCCTTTCTTCTATGTCACAGAGACCCTCTCTTCCTTTAAGACCCAAGTCAAACCTTTACTTTTCCATGAATTATTTCCTGTATTTTAAGTGAACCCCAGAAGGAGGAAGTAAAGGACTTAGGAGAATAGAGTACAGGATGTAGAGTTAGGAGAGGCCTTAGAATTCAATTAGTCTAACACCTTTTATTTTACAGAGGGGAAAAATGAAACCCTGAAAAGTAAAGTAATTTATCTAAGGTCACATAGCTAGTTAGTTACAGAGCCAGGCAATAATTAATAACAATAATAACTCCATTTATATAAAGTCTTAAGGTAAAAAGCATTTTATGTAAATGATATTGTCTCACCCCTCCCAAAAGTCCTACCAAACTCCTACCTAGTGTTCTCTTTCCCACACCATCTTCTATTTAACTACTCTTATTTATAATTTTTTATTTATTCTGCATACATCCGTATTTGTCCTTGTCTTCTCTATCAGAATGTTACTTCTTAGAAGTAGCAATTATTTTATTATTTGTACTTGTATCCCCAGCATCTAGCAGTTCAAGACAGAATATGTCTGATAGATACTTGTTGGTTGGTTGATTAATAATTAGAGCTATCCAAAATGGGTTGCCTTAAAGGTTGTGGTACTTATCTCTTTGGAGGACTTCAAACAAATTAGGTATGCTATAATGGGAATTCTTTTTTTGGATTTGGCTTGAATTAGATGGCTGCTGTGGTACCAACAAAATTTGAAATTTTTGAAAAATTTGATGGCCTCTCATCCTTCCCACTTGAGACCCACATCAATTATTTTCCCAACCCTTAATATTGCTCATCTTTATGTTCTTCTCCACAAGACCTTCCCAGATTCTCTGGGGGATTGAAGGAAAAAGAAGAATTGAAGTCAAAAGTGAAGAATATTACAAGGAATAAGCTTTTCATGACTGAACCTCGTGGCAGGGAGCAGAAGACCAAGATCCTAGCCTCAAATGTGCTACTAAAGTTATTATTTAATGTTAAGCAAGTGGCTTCCTCACTGTTTATCTCACTTTCCTCATTTGCCATATGAAAGGGCTAGATCAGAAGATTTCCAAGCATCTTTCCACCAAGAGGTGGTCATCAATAAACCAATGTATCAATGTATATTTATTACATACCTACTGTGTGTTAGGCACCATACAGGCAGACACTAGGGATATAAATACAAAGAATGAATAATCCCTACTAACAAGGAGCTTACTTACTAAAGAAGGGAGGTAACAAGCCCATATATATAGATGTGTGTGCATGTATTCCCACAAAACAACTTTGGTCTCATTTAAGTACATTTTTATAAAGAGAAGCACAAGTCTCCTCATTTGAGGGTAATTAAAATGTGTGTATTTGTAAATAGATGGATGGATGGATATTATATATGTATATATATGTATATATACACAAACATATATAACAAGTATATCATTAATAAATACAAATATATAAAAATAGTTAAAATAATATAATATTAGTAGTGTTTTGGGAAGGAGAGCACTAAGGATTGGGAACATCAGGAAAAGATTCATGCAGAAGATCATTCCTAAGCTTTATTTTAAAGAAAAAAGTACTCTATGAGGCAAAGACAAAAAAGGGAAAGAAGGTATTACAGGAATAGGGAATGACTAGAATAAAGGTATAGTCATGGATATGGAGTGTTGTGTGTGAGAAGCAGAGAAAAGGTCAGTTTGGTAAGTAATAATGTCATAAACTATATTGCAAAAAATTAATGAGTAAGTGAGAAAGTGGGCATCTAGTGTAGACAACTTTTCAAGGAAACCTCTGCTGAAATTCTGATTTTAAGAAATTAATCCTCAAGTCAGCCAAACATAATGGAAATAGATTGGACTGGTAGTTATATTTAGTCACTACTCTTTCCTTTGACTAGCTTTAACTGTACCCCAGTTTACTCCTTTATACGATTAGAAAGTTGGATTAGACTGTTTCTGAGGCCTCTTCCACCTCTGACAGTCTATGCTGGATGTTCAAAGGTTTCTCTCAGTTCTAAAATTTCACACTGTATAGCCCAAGGCCCTTTCCAGCATTTACATTGTGGTCATTTTTCCATCATTTGGAATCTTTTTTACCTCTAAGTGAGGAGACATGTATTTCTCTTCATAAAAGTGTATTTAAATGAGACCAAAGTTGTTTTGTGGGATTGTTTTTCTTTTTTACAAATCTGAAGCGACACGAGTTTGTACAGCTTAGAAAAACTCTTTCAGACTTGGTAAGGGAATAAAAGACCGCAGTTAGGTTGACATCACACTTGCCAGCTTCCATCTCTGAAGGAAACCCATTTGAGAAGTGATAAATTCCCCCTGCATAGAGGGGGTATGATGAAAGTGTCCTCATAAACTTGTCCCAAATGGGGCCAGTGCTGACCTGTAAAGGAGATATTTAAAGCCTCAGGCTCTGTTTCTCTCTGTTTCCTCCATGCAAGCATACACAGATACACATACACATACCACTTTCCATATGTTGCAACTACCATTAAACTAGGATGCAGTTAGTTTCTATCACAGAATAACCTAAGAAATGTTGCAGCAGGGGCAGCTAGGTTACGCAGTAAGAGCATGGGTCCCAGAGTTGGGACGACCCAGGATCGGATCCGGCCTCAGAAAATGAGCCCCCACACATAAATAATGACTGGCCGTGTAACCTTGAGCAAGTTACTTAACCCCAATTGCTTTTTAAAAAGAAAGAAAGAAAGAAAGAAAGAAAGAAAGAAAGAAAGAAAGAAAGAAAGAAAGAAAGAAAGAAAGGAAAGAAAGAGAGAAATGTTGCAGTATTCCAAGGAACAACATAGTAATGCCCTGAGAGCTGCCCTGGGAGGTTTGGGTTTTAGGTGTAAGATAATTGGTTTTGGAGTCACAAGATTGAGGTTAAAATCACAGTAAATTGCTTACTGAAGGAGGGAGGCAACAAGTACATACGTATACATACATGTGTGTGTATGTATGTGTGTATACATATTTTTTCCCAAATACTCGTTAGCTATGTGACCTTGGACAAATAGCCTTGCATCTCTGGGCCTTGATTTCCCTTACTTATAAAATGGGACTAATACTCGTACAACTTACCTCAGAGGACTGTTTCAAGGAAAGCCCTATGTAAACTGTCAAGTGCTCAATATAGATGAGTTATGATTGAGGCTAGCTTTGGAAGTACCCAAAGCTTCACTTATCAAACTCAAGTGTTAACTTATGTCACTTCTGATTCCTCTCCTTCCCACAACTCTTTATATTAGTTATCTTTCAGTTGATCTACCTCTAAAGTACCTGTTCTTTCCCTACTCTCTTCTCCTGTTCTATGACCACTGTACTTGTCCAGGTCTTCATTAGCTCTTGTTTTTGACTAATTCCATAGGCTCCTCAGAGGTCACTGTGTGATCTGAGGCAAGTCCCTTCTCTTCTTAAGGCCTCACCACATAATAGGTATTTAATAATTTTCTGGTTGAAAATGAGGGGTTTGAACTAGATGACCCTAATGTCTCTTCCAGTTCCAAAATTATATTACTCTAAACATGAATTCCCTGTACCTCAGTATTTTCCAAGGATTAGCCTCACCATTTCACTGCAGCTTGTCAGTGAAAGGTACCTTGGCAAAAAGGATGAGAGAGTCAATGTTGGAGTTGGGAAGATCCGAATTCAAGTCCCATCACTGACACATATTGGCTGTTTGACCCTAACAAAGTCATGACCCAGACAATTCTCTAATGCAGGAACCAAAATACTTTGGTACAGAGAATTACTTCATTCAGCATTCCCCATACTAATGAAATTCCAATATCAACAAATAGTTATTAAGTACCTAGTCCATATGTCACACTATGCAAAGTATAGGCAAGCAGACAAAAATAAATGACCTCCAAGGAGCCTATGG
The DNA here is from genome assembly GCA_011680675.1 of Gymnobelideus leadbeateri. Taxonomy (NCBI): domain Eukaryota; kingdom Metazoa; phylum Chordata; class Mammalia; order Diprotodontia; family Petauridae; genus Gymnobelideus; species Gymnobelideus leadbeateri. Next base: position 513,011 of record WOXC01005197.1, on the reverse strand, counting down.
AATTAGTCAAAAACAAGAGCTAATGAAGACCTGAACAAGTACAGTGGTCATAGAACAGGAGAAGAGAGTAGGGAAAGAACAGGTACTTTAGAGGTAGATCAACTGAAAGATAACTAATATAAAGAGTTGTGGGAAGGAGAGGAATCAGAAGTGACATAAGTTAGTACTTGAGTTTGATAAGTGAAGCTTTGGGTAATTTGCATTACCTCTGCTAGGGCATGGTGGGAACCAAAAGGGGTTTTAACCACCCCAAACATGGAAGAGTTCATGTTGAAGAATAAAGTTGTCTAAGAAGAAGAGACTGACCTGAGGACCCTTTCCTGTGCTAGCAGAAGCTTTACTAACAAAAGAGCTGAAAACATGCTGATTAACCCCAGGTGCTTTTCTGCCAGGGCAATTTCACAAAGAACTGATACAAGAAAAACAGTTCTAGCAGACTGCAGTAGAGAAGTGGTCCAAAAAGAGATAACAACAGTCGTGAAGGAAAGAAGCAATTGGCAACTTCGGAGAGAGAGAGCAGACCAGCAATGAAGTACAGACAGCCTCCACTCTAGGATTGTTAGCTGTCTAAGAGTGTTCCCCCTCTCACTGGCAGTATAAGAATCTGTCAAAGATTGAGTCCCTGGATAGATGAGAAGATTTTTCCTTACTTACTTTTATGTTTTTAATTGAATGCTTTTTATTTGAATTAACGTGTTATTTGGTATAGTCTGTAATTGAGAGACATTGGTGGGGGCTCAGAGCTATGAATTTAAATAAACATCAACCCAAACTCTGAGTGCAGATTTAAGCATTTTTTTACTTTATTTTTCTTGTTTGTGGATATGTGTTTGCAACATGGCTGTTATGGAAATATGGTTTGCATGACTTCACATGTATAATGAATATCATATTGCTTGCCTTCTCAAGGAGTAAGGGAAGGGAGAGAGAGTAACAGAACTTGGAATTCAAAATTTTTTAATGAATATTAAAAATATTTTACATTTAATTGGAATAAAATGAATAATAAATAAAATTGGAATAAAATAAAAATTTAAAATATTTTTAGAAAGAAATGGGTCAAGATAATTTCTTTCTTTTTTTTTTTTTAAAGCAATTGGGGTTAAGTAACTTGCTCAACGTTACACGGCTAGTCATTATTTATGCGTGGGTGCTCATTTTCTGAGGCCGGATCTGATCTCGGGTCATCCCAACTCCGAGGCCCGCACTCTTACTGCGCCACCTAGCCGCCCCTTTAGGGCAACTGGGGTTAAGTAACTTGCCCAAGGTCACACGGCTAGGTTTTTGTTTGTGTGGATTAAGTGTCAGAGGCCGGCTCCGAACTCAGGTCCTTCTGACTCCAGGGCCGACGCTCTATTCACTGTGCCACCTAGCCGCCCCAAGATAATTTCTTGATGTGGAAGTCTAGGACAAACCTTTATTCCAGGTTGATTTAAGAACTAGTCAAAGGAAATTAAGATAGAATTGACTTTGCAATTATTCTTAAATTCTCTGGCACTGAGGATTAATCAAATCTGTAGTTAAGAGTCTTGGGGAATCAATCAACCAGAATTATCTGATGAATATGTGTGTATGTGTGTGTGTATGTATGTATACACATATACATACATATATTCATATATATAGTGTGTATGTATATATGTCCACATGCTTAATATCTATATATATATGAACTTTTACAAAATAAAAATAGACTAGTTCCTAAATGTTTTATATATGAGAGACCAAATGGAAAGAGATAAAAAAAGAATTGACATATGCTGAAAAAATACTTATTCTCAAATCAAAATAACAAACTGGGGACCTCCATCCTTGTAGAAAATTTCTGGATACCAGAAAATGGCCAGATGATAGAAAGTGCCAATGGCTAATGCTAAGCAACTGAAGTTTGCTAATATATTTTGTAACATGAAGTTTTTTGGATTAAATATTATTAAACATTAAATAATTAAATATTATTAAATATTAAATACATTTTTGGATTAAAAATTACATCTAAAAAAATAAACAACAGCCCAACATTATAATAAACCTGGATGTCACTGAGAGAGGAACCACATTGAATGGTCTCTTGATACACAAAAGAAGCATGAAGGCAGGCCCCTGTCCTCAGAGAGCTTGTGTACTGCCTGGGAAGACAAGCCCAGTACTTAAGACAGAAAATATAAGGTCAGAGCCATAAGCAACTTTAGAAATTATAAGAAGATAAATAATGGTAAATAACTTTATGTAGTTTGCTAAGGTTTGCAAAGCCCTTTACATATACTATCCCACTGAAGCCAGTCCATCAGTATTATTTTACAGATGAGGAAACAAGCCTAGAAAGATGGGATATACTCCAATAGAGCAAAATACTGGCAGAGCAAAGACCAGGTTTCTTGAGGTTAGGGCTTTTTTTTCACAACCCTATCTAGTTTACAATTTTAGTCCTCAATTTTAGTTTATTATTCAGTCCTCAAATACACAGGATAAACACTTTTTAAAGCATCCTTAGGAATACTGGGAAGGAAAACACTTCAGAGGAAGACATCTTTCATTCGAAGATGAACATCTAAAGAGATAGGACCATAGTAAATATAAATGAGAGGTCTCTTTTTCTCTTCATAATAAAGACTACTAGATTACCTGGGCCTTGACTCCTGGGGGTCAGCAGGGAGTGGGAATGCACAGTCCTGCCCCATCCAGCATCATCAGAATCCCTGATCTGGCTCTCCAGCCTTAGAGAAACCAAACTGGTGCCATAGGCTTCACACAATTGAGAATTTAAAAGGAAGCTGTCTGCCAGTTTTCAAAATCCTTCTCTCCATGTTTTGGTTCCTGAGTTCTAAACAGTTGTTGCACAGTTTGACTGGACTGAAGTATCCAGTTGATCACCTAGGTGATGAAATGAGGTGGGAAAAGTTCTAGACATAAATCAATATAAATGATGTTTGGAGATTTTCTGACGGAAGTCAATGGAAGGTCGGTAGACTGTCAGCTGCTGCCTGAGTTATGTGAGCTAGCCTTTTATCACACTTCGCCAGGTCGATTATCCAGGAGACCGTAGTTTTCAGTGCAGCCAAAGCACTGATCATGGGTCTAATCCCAAAGGAATTCCTCCTTTCGCCAGGTCCCTAGCCTCTGCTTGGATTAATGCTCTGTCACCCAGCCCTTGCTCCTGGCTCAAAGCCACTGGATGAGCACAGTTTACACTCCGTGGTTTCATGTTCACAGAGACCACTAAGTGGATGCACATGATTCCAGCCGGACCAAAGCTACCACTCTGTGGCAAAGGTCATGACAGGACAAAGAAAAATGAGCCCTCGGTGTCAAATCATGAAGCTCTGTCTCAGGTGACAGACACGGTTGTTAAACTGAAAGTGGGGCTTAGTTCCCCGCCAAGAGCACGTATATTTCATCACCCAGACTCTCCATATTTTTTAGCTCTTTCCAAAATCTGCTGAATGGACAACAAAACCTTTTTTTGGTTCATATAAGCATGAGCTGATATCAACATGCTGTGTATGTGGTTTGAGGAAGAAAAAAAAACAGAAACCACACCACTCCATTCACCGCAAATAACCCCTTGTTTAAAGAGGCCTAAACGGGAAGCCCTCGCTTATAATATCTCATCACTACAAATTACTCCCTGGGCCAATTCTAACCTCAGCACATCTAGAGACTTTGAGCTTTTGTTCAAATTTCCTGAAGTCTTCTGTGGTTCTGGGTAGATCTATGAACCAGGACTTCTTGACAGCCATTCCAAAACCCCGTTCAGGTCATTCCTTGCCTTGTCATTCCACAACCGAATGTTTCTTTCCCCCTCTTGGCTTGTTGGAGAATTACCCTGATTGTATTCCCCTAAAAGAACACAAGCCTCTTGAGAGCTGGGAGTGTTCCATTCCATTTTTGTATCATATTATTATTTTTCTACTTTGAGTCCTTTTACCAATACAAATAAGCAATTGTTCCGCAATTTATAGTTGCCTGGGTTATGTGATTTGACCAGGGTCACACAGTCAGTATGTGTCAGGGGAATAACTCAAAATCTTGGTCTTCCTGACTTCTACTCTCTAAGCATTCCTCTCCCCTTCTCCAATAGATACATAGAAGCATATATTCAGACCTAGAAGGGAAGTGGGAAGCTATCTAGTCTAAGCCCTTCATATTACAGATTAAGAAACTCAGCCCTAGTTAAGTGACTTGTCCAAGGTGACCTTGAGTAATAAGGAGCAGAATTGGGATTTGAACCGAGATTATTTTACTGTTACTCTAAATCCACCCCTCTTTCCACTGTACCATACTGCCTCTCTTTATGATGCCACTGTATCATTGATCAGAGTCCATTGTATAAGCTATTGGCCCTGATTCTTATTTCCAGTTGCACCCGATCATCCATCCACTCCATACCACTGCCCTGATCTTGTGAGTCACCTCACATCACCAAAGTCAACCCAAACCTCAAAGAGTCAAGAAGTGATTTGCCTAAGGTTATACCAGCTAAAGACTAAGCCAGAAATCTTCTGTCTAGGATCTCTCTTCTACACTACTGTCTACATTGATCTTTCTTCTATACTATCTTTGGGTGCTCCCTTAGTTTCCCAGACTCTTCTGCTATGGTTCACCATTCAAACATCCACATAAGCACCTGGACCCTTCTCTCCCTCATCAGACTTTCCTTGTCAAGATTTTTCCAGGCTATTGAGAATCAAATCAAGTAAAAGAAATCAATCAGGAGAATATAATAGAAAGAGCACTGGATTTAGAGTCAGTTTTCAGTCATTTTTCAGTCATGTCCAACTCTCCATGACCCCATTTTAGGGTTTTCTTGACAAAAATATTGGAGTGGTTTGCTATTTCCTTCTCCAGTTCACTATACAGATAAGGAGCTGAGAAAAATAGGGTTAAGTGACTTGTCCAGGGTCACACAGCTAATAAGTGTCTAAGACCAGGGGCGGCTAGGTGGCGCAGTGAGTAAGAGCGCCAGCCTCGGAGTTGGGATGACCCGAGATCGAATCCAGCCTCAGAAAATGAGCACCCACACACAAATAATGACTAGCCGTGTAACCTTGAGCAAGTTACTTAACCCCAATTGCTTTTTTTTTTTTTTAAGCAATTGGGGTTAAGTAACTTGCCCAAGGTTACACGGCTAGGTTTTGTTTGTGCGGATTAAGTGTCGGAGGCCGGCTCCGAACTCAGGTCCTTCTGATTCCAGGGCCGGCGCTCTATTCACTGCGCCACCTAGCCGCCCCTCCCCAATTGCTTTTTAAAAAATAATAAGTGTCTAAGACCAGATTTGAACTCAGGAAGATGAGTCTTCCTGACTCCAGATGCAGCACTCTATCCACTACCCCACCTGGATGCCCTTTGTAAGTTAGAATACATGGGGTCAAATTCCAAATCTATTAGTAATAAGCTATCTAACCTTAGTGTAATATAACTTGTATAATCCTCAGTTTCCAAATCTGGAAAATAACTAGATACTTATAAGGCCCTCTATAACTCAAAATTCTAAGATCCTACTCTAAAGTCATTTAAGAGAAGGGGGTAATGGCTAATAATTGATTCACATCATCATACTTAGATCATATTATATTTTAATAAATACCTTTAGTGCCTTGACCCAGAAGTATAATACAGAACATTTAGATACTCATGAAAGAGATATTTGGGGACAGTGGTAGCCTTTCAGAACCACTAATGTCAATACATGTAGATGGCCAGTTTCTCTACCTACATATAAGTTCTTATACCTACATTTAACCCTTCACTTACTAATACAACATCCAATCTTTAAAAGGACATCATGTCCTAACCAGCAGAAATACTTAAGTCTGCATTTCCTCACTCTCCCACAGTTAGACCCAGTGAATTGAACATTTCATCAATCTACTAAAGAAAGAGTTCTAAGTTTCTTTTTTAAGGAATAACAATGACAAGAAGACACTGACTCTAGATTGGGTCCATCTCAGACTAGCAATCTAGAATCAGTGTCTTTTTCTCCAAATTGGTGGGTATGGAGAATATTTATTCAGTCAACCTGGATAAAAGCAAAAGCCAAAAACGCTTTGAAGTTTCTTCATACATAAGGACCTTTTATAAGTCACAATTTAAAGGTTAATGGCTTTACCAATGAAGAATGCTTTCTTTTCCAACTCTGACTTACACTGGTGGACCTGGTTCTCAGAAAACTATTGACTACTTCTCCTGTCAAGGTTCTTTCAATGGGCATCCCTGACGAGCTAAGGTTCTAACAGTATTGCTCATAATCCCCCATGGAGTCCCCTCATATCAATTTATATGTGTGCGTATAAAATAACATATATGTATGTGTGTATACATATATGCATGTGTACAAATTTGTGGGCTAAATTCTATCATTTCTATCTTCATAACATCACTCATGTGCATCTCTTTCTCTTCACTCCCATAGCCTATGCCTTGGTATAGACCCTCATCACCTCTCACCTAGACTACTGCAGTAGCCTTCTAATTGTTCTCTCTGCTTCATGTCTCCCCATTCCAACCATCCTACATTCAGTTGCCAAAGAGGTCTTCCTAAAGTGCAAGTCTGACCATGTCACTCTCATAATCAATAAATTTCAATGAGTCACTATCACCTTTAGGCTCTGTAGTATTTATGGGGTTGGAAAGGCCATAAGGTTTCAGGGTACAACAGAACTGGTAAGCTGTATATCAATGGACCCAGGTAACTACAGACAACAGTAAAGGGGGGAGGAAGGTCAGGTACCATTCTCCACCTTCACATCTTTCCCCTCCATCACAACAGTGCCTCAAGCATTTGTCTCTCTCTCTCTTTATGGAAACAGGGTCAATCAAATAACCAAGAGCTGGAAGAGTCTGCCAAAGGACAAGGTGTCAGGAGCAGGAACTTAAAGCAGCACTAAATGCAGAGTTAGTGTCCTTGTCCTAAGCTTGGTCTGGGCTTCCTTAGGCACAAAAATCCTTACTTACTGCTCTGATTCCTACCAGTCTCTCACATCATCAAGTCAACAAATAATTATTAAGCACTTAAGATGTGCCAGGCACTACATATGCTCCTTGAGAGTAGGAATTTATTGTTCTATGTATTTGTATCACCACTGCCTAGCACAGTGTCTGACACACAGTGGGCCCTTAATAAATTCTTCCTGGCTGAATCCTTAGGCCTTGCAAAGTACTCTATGATAATGTAGCATGAACTTGTATAGGCAAACCAGTAAATGAAAACACTAATCAGACCTACACGTCTTAATGCATGTGATCAAATTTTATTAATCAAAGCATGCAAACAATACCCTCTAAAAACAAACCACCATATTGATGCTTTTAGGGCTAGACTCAACAAGGTTCCCTCTCTACTAGTCTGGGGACTATATATGTCATAGAACCAACACAGACTTGCTTGAGTCTCCAGTCTGGGGAATGCTGTGATTTAGGAACAGGTCAATGACTGGGGCCTCAGGTGGGATTTTTATACTTTTAGTTATAGGTATACCTAGGTTGTTAACATGTAATTTGACTGGTATTATTAAATGACTAAGGTTATTGATAATATTTTTTCATTTGTAGCTCATCTGATCAGAGTCCATATATAATATGTTTAGTAGATGTTTAAGAACACACCCACATTGCTTACTACATCATAGCACATATATTTAAAAACAACTTACTCAAAACAGCTCAATCACAAAGTCAAATCAATTGTTTTTCACTCATATCTAACTCTTCATGACTCCATTTAAGGTTTTCTTGGCAAATATAGTGGAGTGGTTTGCCATTTCCTTCTCCAGCTCATTTTACAGATGAGGAAACTGAGACAAATGGGGTTAAATGACTTGCCCTGGGTCACACAGCTAGTAAGCATCTAAGGCCAGATTTGAACTCAGTAAGATGAGTCTTCCTGATTTCAGACCCAGTGTTCTATCTACTGTGCCACCTAGCTGCCCCTTAATCACAAAAATGGAGGCTTAAAACACAATGGAATTAGTTATGTTAGGTTGACAAAGCTATCTTATTAAGATAATAAAACTTATTCTCACTTATCAATTCTATTAAATTGATAAACTATCTTCTTAAGGTAACAGAACTTATTCTCATTACATTATTGGTTATTCTAAATTGACAAAGTGTCTTATCAAGGTAACTTAAGAACAGTCTTATTCGGGGCGGCTAGGTGGCGCAGTGAATAGAGCACCGGCCCTGGAATCAGAAGGACCTGAGTTCGGAGCCGGCCTCCGACACCTAATCCGCACAAACAAAAACCTAGCCGTGTAACCTTGGGCAAGTTACTTAACCCCGATTGCCCTAAAGGGGCGGCTAGGTGGCGCAGTGAGTAAGAGCACCGACCTCGGAGTTGGGATGACCCGAGATCAGATCCGGCCTCAGAAAATGAGCACCCACGCATAAATCAAATGACTAGCCGTGTAACCTTCAGCAAGTTACTTAACCCCAATTGCTTATAAAAAAAAAAAAAAGAACAGTCTTATTCTCATTACATGATTAGCTATAATAAATTGACTATTTCTACAATCTTATTAAGGTACTAAAACTTATTATCATTACATCTACAAACAGGATCATAGATCTGTAGATAGAAGGCACTTTCTAATGCCTTCTAGTTCAACCTGCTCACTTTACAAATGAGGAAAATGAGGCCCAGGGAGGTTCAGGTGTTGTGCATGTAATAAGCATTAGAAGAAGAATTTTAATCCAAGTTTATCAATGTTCTTTCCACTGCTCTAAAGCTGAATTAGATGAAAGTGAATTGACCCTCCAAGCCCTTTGCTACTGCCATGTTCCTGGTTCTGAGGTTGACCAAGATCCATACTGCCAAGATATACCCCATTAGCATACTCAAGGATTTCACTGTCAATGCCACCCATATTCAGGATAATCTGCAGGCTTCAGGAAAGGACAAATATTGGGGAACCCTCATGCACAGCCCAAAAGCAGTCCTTTCTTCACTCCATATGTACAATACCCATTGGCATCAGCATGGTCTCCCCCCACAGATCAAAGCCAGCACCCAGCACGAAACCTCGAAGCTGAAACATTTGCGGTCAAGGGATCGAATTTCATAAAAGTATTAAATTTATGTCTTTTTTTTTCCCTAAGAGCGTCACAGGAGGGGCCTTGGCGGTTGTGGCTCCTTCATCTTGAAATAGATACAAAGTAATTTCCTCCTTTTTCTGGTTGTCAGCCTGGCTCCCATTTGTTCCCCCCAGGAGCTGGCAGAATTTCAATGACTCTAAAATTAATTCCAAGAGCAGAGAGTTTGCAAAGTGCCTTAGAATTTTCAGGGCTTTACTGTGGTCTCAAGGTCAGGTTGTGGGATGAAAGGTCAGGAGACCAGAGGTGAGCTCCTAATTCCCAGTTCCACACCCAGTCAGGGGTCTGTCTAGAGAAAAGAAAAGATGCTTACTGGCCAATTACCCTAAATAAGAGTGGCAAATAACTAAAATAAAATGAATGAATTGTCTTCATTATAAGCAGGGCTGGAAAAAGAAAAAGAAAAAAGAAAGAAAAAAAAAGCTGGGCTGACCTTATGCATAGGCAAAGGGAATGGTTCCCTTTACAGAATGATTTCAGACATTTGGAGAAGACATTCTACACACACACACACACACACACACACACACACACACACACACACGTAGAGCATTTCATTCCACAAAGAGAGATCCATCTTAAATGCAAACAACATGGGGAGAGGAAATTCACTAAATTGAACATCCTAGTAGAAGGACCAGGGCATCCAAAATCAGAGGGCCTGGGGTGCAGTCCCAGGTCTGCTTAGTCCCAGCTGGGACCAATGAGGGTCATTGGGAGGGAAAGTGAAAGGTTTCATGCAGAAGATGAAGCTTGAGGTATATCCTAAAGAAAGAGAGAGACTCCCTGAGGTGGTGGTGAGGAAGGGCAAATTCTAGGAATGAAGGATGGCCAATGCCAGGACAAAGAATAAGAGCCAGAGTGTGAGGAAAAGAGAGTAGACCAGTTTTGTTATAGAGTTTAGGAGAGTGAGTGATGTCTAATGAGTCTGGAAAGATAAATTGGGGCCAGTTTGTTTATGTTTTACCTTAGAGGCAATAGGGAGTGACTGGCACTAACTAAGTAGTGGAATCACATGTTCAGGTTTGAGCTTAATGAAAATTACTTTGGCAGCAAAATGCTGGATGGATCTAAGCAGAGAAAGAAGAAGCAGAGATACCAGTTAGGAGGTTGTCACAATGTTGTCACAGATGAGAAGTCGTCAGCGGGTTGAATAAGTTCAGACTCACCCATTTGACATTCAGGGATATCCACAATTTAACATCACCCTCCCTTTCCAGTCTTATCTCATTATTCTCCTCCGTTCCCTCTACACTCCAGGCAAACTGAATTACCTTCTTCCCTAAACAAGTCCTAAACTTGGACAATTCCATTGTTGTCTGTGTCTCAATTGCCCTATATTCCCCTCAAACCATTGAATTCTTTCTCATTTTTTAAAGCCCAATTCAAATATCACCTCTTCCAGGAAGTTATCCTATCTTCCCCCTCTAATCTCATATATAGCTTTTAAAAAAAAATTTCTCTTTGATATAATTATCATGTAATATTGTATATGATGCTTAACTGTGCTTATATAATTCCTTCTCCTAGACAGTTAACTACATTAAGGCAGGTACTGTGTCTAAACTAGTGACTAGAACAATTCTCTGGACATATGTGCAGAGGTTAGATCTAGACTGTGAGGGACTTTAAATGACAGAGAAATTTGTCTTTTTCCCTATCACCAAAATCTTCTAGAGGATGGGACCAACACAGTCTTTAGATACCATTTTGGTGGTTGTATGAAGATCAGAAATGGAGAGTCTGGAGAAAGAACAATAAGGAGGCCACTGGAATAGTCCAGGAAGGAGGTGATGAGGGTCCAAACAGGGGTGCTGGTCATGTGAGTGGAGAGGTGTCAGGAATGAGAGATGTGGTAGAGGTAGAGTGGGTGAGACTTGGGGACTGATTGAATATGTGGACTGAAGGTAAGCATACCTCATATGGATTTGTGTACCAAGTAAACCCCCTCAGCTCTGCTGAAGTATAAATTAGCCAAGCTGAATGAAGGAAGAGATAGGAAGGTATATGATTTCATTTTTGTATAGTTTTCCCACTTTTAAAGAACACATATTTATTCAAGAACCTATGATGTACAAAATGTGGGTGCCATCTTAGCTGCTACCCTGTAGTTGTTATGGAGGTCAGTGCAATATATTAGAAAGTTCCTATTATTATGGGATTTCCCCCAAAGTGTGAGCAAAATAGTTCCATCATATCCATAAACTCTCATTTCCACATGTATACATTCCTCCCTTCTTTCAAAGTCCATTTCCTTTAGGTGTCACCTCCTCTACAAAGACTTCCTTAATATCCCCAAAAGAAAGAGATTTCTCTCCTCTAATTTCCAAATTTTTTTGGAAAATTGTTTTGCCTTCTGTCTATCTAATCTCTCCTATTCATTCTTCTTCATTGGCTCATCATCCACACCATGCCCCCTAAATGTGGATACTCACCAAAGTTCTATCCTAGCCCTTCTTTTCTCCCTCTATATAAATTGGCAAATCTCCCAAAGACATCATGTTCATGTCTCTGCTTGTGACTTACAGAACTATATATCCAGCCCCAGTCCATGCCCTGAACTTTAGTCCTACATCATCAATTGGCTACCTATGTTTTAAACGATGCCCTCGAGAAATTTTAATAAATTCATTATCTTTCCCCTACAATCTCACCTCTTCCAAACTTCCCTTTTCTGTCAAAGGCACCATCATCCTTTTAGTGTATCCATTTCATAGTCTTGATCTGGAATCTTCACTATCCCTCACCCTGTATCAGTTGCCAAACCTTCTCATTTCTACCTTCACAATATCTCTTCCATGCAACTTCTTATTTTCATTAACATAGCTACCACCTTAGTTCAGACCTTTTTATCAGCTCTTATCTAGACTGCTGCAATAGCCTCTTAACTGGTCTCACTGTCCCAAGTCTCCCGACTCCAATAGCTCTGTATTTCTAGGGAAGGAGAAAGAGATGAGGATTATGGCCAGAGATGGTGGTTTGGAAATGGTGGTGAGGAAGATATGTGGAAGTCTTTCTGATCAAGATAAAGCAAAAACTTACCTATCAGTGCCCAGAATGATTCCCAGGGGCATAGTTCCAGGTTTCTCTGGGAAGAGAGTGGCTGGACAGCAGACAGAGTGATTTAGAAATGATAGAACGTACACGGGGAAAACAGTGCTAGGGAATACATGGAGAGGAAGACATATATGGGGAAGAAGCTATGAGTATAAGGAATACCCCCCAGTCAGGGATACACCCAGGGCAGTATCCTAGCTGGATGCCCACCTGATTCTGATACTTTTGCTTACTGCTTCCCCCATCGTGGTCACTGATATCATCTGTTGGTCTGTTGATTTTATCAGGTGAGGCAAAGGGTGGAGTGTGGCTGTGTTGTCACATAGTCTTGTCTGTTACCAGACTATTTGCTCTGTTGTGCTGTGATTTTCTGACCCGCTGTGGTACTGTCAACCACTAGTATCTCTGTTGGAATGCCTCCTCTGAACCTTCTGCCATTCTTAGCTGATCTTCAACTGAAATGCACCTCTTCAGGAAGGAATCTTGACTCTTAGCCATTGTCCCAGGGACCATTTCAGCTGTTTTTTGAAGTCAGACCCTACACTTGACCAGTTAGAGATAAGATGCCCTCAGGTGTTGGTAAAAAATCTGTCTTGAACTTCCCTGTTTCTGCTTTTATCTCTGCTCCTACCTCTCACAGGGTTATCACGAGGATCAAATGAGATAATGTTCATAAGTGCAAATTGATATATAAGTACCTGCTTCATGATTGCTTTAATGGTACCCAATCAAAAATATTAATGACTAAGTGCAGGTTCCATTGAAGGAAAACTAAAATTATGCAACGTTTACCAATTTGGGGGTCATTTTGGAAAAGCACAGGGTGAACTTTAAGCAAATTTGATGGGATTTTTAGGTGTGGGGGTGAGTGTAAGGACCATTTGTTTTCTTCTGCTGCATACCTTATCAAACACATATTTACAAATTGGAAAGCCTCTCTGTTTTTAGCAGATTAATGGTAAAATATTAGCTAAGTATAACAGGCAAGCCATTTTCCCCAAATGTTGGTTTACACTTGACTCTTTTTCTTCGACATTAGGCAGATAAAGCAAGTCATCAGATTGATGAGGAGAATGGCAGATGGCTCCCAGAGTTTCCATTAAGCAGTTAAACATTGGTTTGCTGGGCTTTGACATATATTGGCCTCAAGCCAAAATTCGCACTTCATTTTTCCCTAGATGATCATCAAATACCTCACCAAAGTCCTATGAGTCAATGCTTTCTTATTCTCCAAATCCAAATAATACCAAGTATTGTGTTTTGTTCTACCAGCAATCAGTGCTTGGATCCCTAATACTGGCAGGTCCATTCTAGCTGCCTTGAGAGGCAATGCTATATAGAGTATAAAACATAAGGGACTTGGGAGTCAGGAACTTCTGGGTTCCTCTTCTGCCTTAGACACTCACTGGGAGATGCTAGGCCAATCACAGCCTCTCTCAACTTTTGTTTTCTCATCTTCAAATGGATGGCAGTAATATTTACAGTACTTCAGTGAAGAACTAATGAAATAATATATATGAGATGCCTAGTCAATTTTGAAACACTATGTAAAAGTCAACTCTCATTACAGAAGCAAGAGGATGCATGGTTAGCATGGACCTGCTTGTTACTGAAAGGAAGCTGCACAAATAGGTATAGTTTTAGGTTGTTAGAACTGAAAGGGACCTTAAATCATCTTGCCAATCCCTTTTTACAGAGGAGGAAGCTGAAGTCCAAAGGAAGTGACTTGTCTAAGATGACATAAGAAACCATTACCAGAGCAGGTTCCTCATACTCCAAAATCTACTGTTCTTTATCACATTATACCTTGCTTCTTTCCTTGTGTTCACCTGGGGGTTCACACATACCTGATTGTTCCTGTACCTGTACCCGACTGTATCTGCCTATATCTGTTCTGTACCTGATTGTTTTTCTAATTCTTTCAAGATGGTTCAGTTCAGTGTAGGAGGCCCACCTTTGCCTCTCTTAATAGAAGTACTGGCTACATGGGATCACTGGGACATTCTTTCTCTTTATCTCTCCTTGTCTAGCCCTGGTTTTGTGCCCATAAACATTCTCTCTTTCCTACATGTTGAAATTTTGAAACTTCCTTACCTCACAGAGACCATCACTCCCATACCTCCATCTAAGCTAATTTCCATTGATTTTCTACTGCTTCTTGAAATCCTTAAATCTGGAAGCTGGCAAGAAAAAAACAAATCTATGTGCTTTCCTGTGATATCTAGGATAGAGAAATGATAGAAAATGAACATATAAAATTGAGAACTCAGTTCTTCTCTATTTCCATGGATATGGTATCCCTTATCTCATTCCTAAATATTCCAGCTCCCAAGACAGGACATAATCCTTGAACCTCAGTTTTGCCATCTGTGAAATGGGGATAATATTTATACTACCTGCCTTATAGGGATGTTGTGAGGAAAGTGCTTTGTCAATTTTAAAGCATCATAGAAATGCAAGTCATTATTGACATCAAGTTGTATTATTTTTTTCCTCTACAGAATTAACCACTATCTCATATTATTATTTTTCTAATTTTTAAATTTTACATATTAATTATCCACAAAAGTTATTATTTAGTACCTCACTCTGGCTTGGAAAGGGATTTGGGTTCTCAAAAATTATGCCCCAGACAATAAAGTACACCAGGTTCTATCAAGCTAGGAAGGTGCAAAGTAGAGGTTAACCTACTATGAGTTTGCTCTCTGAGAAGCAACCTAGTTTAGTACAAAGAATCTCATTATCAGATGTTTGGCTAACAGAACATAAATATTTTTCAGCCATAGCAACTTACGGATACAGTTGACTAGTGGAAAGAATGCCATTTTATCACCAGAAGGAATCAATAAAATCATGAATTCTGGAATTATTGGTGCATTGTATATGCACCACTGTTAAAGATGGAACTTTGGCTGTCCAAAGAACATCTAAATGTTTTAACTGTTTATCTTTCAAGGATCAATCATCAAATCCTTCAGGTCTTATTAAACTGGTTAATCCTTGAATAGATTTGCTAAACTTGTCTTCTTAGTACATAAGAAACTAGCCTCACATATACTTTTGCAATACAAATACATTTTTATTTACTAATGACTAAAAGTAAAAACTCCTACTTAAAACTGTTTTACTCAAACCTGACTTCACTGGTGTAAGGAACTCCTAGTGAGGAACTCCCTTTGCCAATACAAGTCATCAAGAGTTCTCCAATTTATACTCTGAATGAGTTGACTGTATACAAAGGGGTTAAGCAATCTGCCTAGGGTCACACAGCCAGTATACATCAGAGACAGAATGTGTCAGTTCAGGTCCCAATTCTGCCTACTATAATACACTATACCATCAAATAGCTTTGAGAACAGGCATGTAAAATACAGCACAATTCATGATTTTGTTGATTGTCCTTCTGTTGCTATGTCCATTAGCTAGAATCCAATCTTAAGTCAAAACATAACAATGTGAGCATCAATTTTACATCCTGCATACATTCTAAGAGCACTGCTCTTTCACTTTCTCATGACTTATGATGCTTTGTATGCTCACACATTAATTGAAGTGCTTAACAGACCGATTAAACGACATTAATCATCCTAATCCCTAATGGAGATAACAGAAATATTAGGAAAGAGAAATGTGAAAACAGTTCAAGTGAGGCATAATTTGTTATGGACCTAAGAAATGATCCACTTTATCACAGCAAGGAATTTTATTTGACAAATGCATACTTTATCATTACTAACACATTTAAAACATGAGTTTATATTATTCTTATCCATAAAATTCAAATAATTTTTGTCTGCTGAGCTTACAAAAAGAATTCTGCATTCCCAAGTATTTTCTCTAGAACTAAATATGGCTTTAATATGGTGCATGAGCAAGCAGTTGCTCTCCATTCTCCTCTCTTCCCAAATGGTTTCTCCAAAAAGGATACACAGAAAATAAACCAGGACAGATTTCTTTTTACATTTTATTCTAGCCTAGGGTAAAAATAAGGTTGTATTCAGCTGGTTGGATTTTTTTTTCAGCCTCTTGTCAGCCCTTTACCTCATCTTTTCCCCCTCTAAATCACCAGGCAGCCAGCCAATTAGTTGTCGGCAATCTGCCACTTGAAGAAAGAAAGAAGATTCCATGGAATCTCCAAAAGGCATAAAATAGCATCAGAAAAATAAAAGGGGGACAAGGAGGATTCAAGGAGCCTTTGGAAAACTAAGAATTGATGTCAGTGTCATCTAGAAGGCTCTCGTGTTAGAGGAACCACGTTCAAATTGTGATTTGAATGCTTACTACCTGTGTAAGCTTGGGAAAATTGCTTAACCTCTCTGGGACTCAGTTCTTCACCAATAAAACAAGGCCCCTTTCAGCTCTAGAACTATGAAGACTATTAGTAAGGAAAAGGTTTCCAGGTAGGGAATAATCTGAACTTCCAATTTATTAAAATTGTTACTGTTGTTGTTGATTCATTTTCCAGTTGTGTCTGAATCTTTATGACCTCATTTGAGATTTGTTGGGTTTTTTTTTTTTAAACAAAGATACTGGAGTGGTTTGCTATTTCATTCCCCAACTCATTTTACAGATGAGGAAACTAAGGCAAACAGGGTAAAGTGTCTTGTCCAGAGTCCCACAGCTAGTAAGTGTCTGCAGCTGAAATTGAACTCAGGAAGATTGTCCAGCACTCTGTCCATTGTCCCACCTAGCTTCTCCATTAAAATTCTAGTGGTTCCATAAACTCAAAATCTAAAACATTCTGAGAGCCTTTTACCCCTTCTCCACCCCCACCAAAAAAAAGCAATGTTAATATTTATGTCTGTGCCTTGTTTCTAAAAAGAGCTTTCCTAAACTTTACATCCTTTGATTCACATAAAGACCCTTTCTTGGTGAAAAGGAGAGAGGGATCATCGTTCTCACTTTCCAAAAGAGGAGAGACAGAGAGATAAAGTGACTTACCTTAGAGTAAAAAAAAAAAAGCTCCCTGAACCAAGTTTTCCCCCTTCTATAATCTATCCTCCCCATGGCTGGAAGTGATTTTCATATTGCATAGATCTGACCATGTCACTCTTCTGCTCATTAAACTCTAGTGGCTCCCTATTACCTTCAGGATCAAATACAAAGTCCTCTATTTAGCACTTAATGTCTTTCCTAATCCTTCTCCACCCTATCTTTCTGGGCTTGTTATACATCCCTCCCTTTTCACACAACTGGTCTTTTAACTATTCTCTATATATGAAATCCTATCTTGTCTGGAATACTCTTCCCTCCTCAACCCTACCTCTTAGAAACTCTAGCTTCTCTCAAAGGTCAGCTCAAAAGCAACCTCTTCTATATGGCTTTTTCTTATTTCCTGGGTTACTAATATCTCTCTGTCCTGATGTGAAATTTCCTTGTATTTACTCTGAACATGTATCTGTTTACATGTGCCTATTTGTTTCTCCAAAGAAAGCATAAGCTCTTGAGGTCAGGGGCTATTTCACTTCTGTCGTTGTATTGTGATTATCTATTATAGTGCTTAACACATAATAATTGTTCACTAATTGTTCATTAATAGAGATCAATTATTGATCACTCCATACCCATGAAGGGGGATGAGTACAATAGCTTTTAAATATTTTAATAAGTCATCTTCCTCAAACCATACCTCTAAATTATGGGTAAAATTATGTCAAGCAATGAGTCCTGAGTTTGGAGTCAGAAGACACAAGCTTGAGCCTTGCTTGGCTCTGCTATTTAACTGCTATTTGACCCTTGGATGGGATGGGACACTAGCCTTTCCTATCCATCCTTTTCTTCATAATAATTAGAGTTCATTGAGGTTTAAAAAGCATTCTTCTTGTTAGAAAAATAAGAACAATAGCTTCCCTGTGGACTCATAGGACTGTCAAGGGGACATCTGCAAAATGCTTTATAATTATCGAGTTCTATGTGAATGATAATTAGCATTATTATTTCTGTTATCCATAACGTGTATACAGTAGGAAGAGTGCTGGATTTGGAGTCAGAGGACTTGGATTTAAATTTGGACTCTGCCACTTACTCTCCATGTGAATGAGGACAGGTTACTTTCACCTTCTGAGACTAAGTTTCCTCTTCTGAAAAATGAGGTTGGACTAGATCAGGGGTGGAGAACCTGCAGCCTCAAGGCTACATATGGCATTCTAGGTCTTTGGGTGCAGCCTTTTGACTGAGTCCAAGTTTTAGAGAATAAATCCTTTTATTAAGGGTGTGCCCTAAGTTTTGTTACCAAGTTTTGAAACAGTCATTCCATAGACCCAGTAATGTTACCAAGACAATTAATTACTAATAAAATATAGAAAATTTTAAAGCAAGTTTTAAATTGAAAATGGCATATGCTAAAAACAGTTCCATGGATTGCCAACTGATTAACTACACAGAAAATGAAAATGTTGTGAGTTATCTTCTAAAGAGAACTATCATATAAAGAAAGACACATGGTAGAGTCATTGAAAGGTGCTTGATTTAGAACCATTAAGACCTGGGTTTAAATCCAAATTCTCCCAATTATTAACTGGGTAACTTTGGGTAAGTCACTTAACCTCTGGACCTGTGACAAAGATGTTGCCAAGTCCCTGGTCAATGGCCTACATAAAGTTGAATAGGTAAAAGGCAATAAAGAAACTGAAGGTAAAAGCCTGAAATTTAGATCTTGGTCAAAAGGCAGTTGAGAACCATGAGAGGTTTTTGAATAGGGGAGTTATTTTTTAAAGTTTTTTAGTATATATGTTTCAATAGCTAGGTATAAAATAAAGTGAAAAGGTCACTGTAAAGATGCTCACCAGAGAATAGTACTGAACTAATCAATGTAGGAGGCAATGAGGGTAGTCAGGCAGAAAAAATGAAGTTCAGTAAAGAAATTACATTCTTCCATGACCCAAATGGATTCTTGGTTAATTAGGGATTAGTTTTGGTTAAGGAGGAATGTATAAATGATAACTAAGTATATATGTGGGTTGATACCTGTCAAATGTTCTTACTAATTCTATCCTTCAAAGTCCATTGTGGAAGATAGGAAAAAAAATACAGCACAATTTAGAAGCAAATTTTTTTAAGTTTGCCTTAACTTCATTTTTCAATTCTCCATCTGGAAAGTTGATTGAATGGACCAGATGAACTAGAACCATCCCAGAGCCAATCTTAAACAGTCCTATCACTCTATAAGATTGAAGCTATCTGAAGGACAAACTGGCTCCCTAGTGTGTTGGAAACAATAAATAATCTGTTTGTACAATGGCACACTGACAAGAGTGGAAAGAGCTCTGAATTTGGAGTCAGGAAAACCTGAGTTTTACCTCAGATACAAGCATGATCTTGAGCAAGTCATTTAACTTCTGAACCTCAATTCTCTCTTTTATAAAATGGGGATGATAATTGCCCCTACCTCCTAAGGTTGTTGTGATAAATGAAATAATGTATGGAAAGCTCTTTGCAAGACTTAAGGTATTATATCAATATAATGGATCATTATTAATATTATTATAAATAGGAGATGTCCCTCCTTTCCTTATGTCCAATAGTAACTTCATCATCAGAACTTCCAGTATGGAAATTTCCTCCCTTGTGCAGATTAGATCTCCTTATGTCTCTTAGAGTCTTCAATAATTGTCTGAAGCAGTGGGAAGATAAGTGGCTTTTCCATGGTCATCTGCCAGCATGTGTCAAAGGCAGGACTTGAACTTCCTGGATTAAATGTCATCCACTATCCACTGTACCTTCTACTCATGATAGCATTCTAACTTTCCCCTTACTAGGAAGAATTACATGTGTCTGAGCATAGATATACTTGAATATTCAACAAATGTAACAATCAACCATTTATCAAGAACCTATTATTTGTAAAACACTGTAGTGGGTACTGGAAAAGATATAAAATATTGATATGTTATGGCATTTGTGATCAGTGGAGATGAT
This sequence comes from Gymnobelideus leadbeateri, assembly GCA_011680675.1. Classification (NCBI taxonomy): domain Eukaryota; kingdom Metazoa; phylum Chordata; class Mammalia; order Diprotodontia; family Petauridae; genus Gymnobelideus; species Gymnobelideus leadbeateri. The sequence continues at coordinate 492,947 of WOXC01005197.1, read as the reverse complement.
ATTAGTATGGAAACAAGACAAATCTAGAGACAGGGATAATATACAATCTTATGTGATGAGTGCCTTAAAGAGAGGATCAAAACAAAGTACTTGGTGAGGTTTAAGGAGAACATTCATTACCATGCAGAAAAATCATGGAAGGCTTCTGTAAAGCTACAAGTGAGCAGCTTTCCAGAGGACTGCTGCTGTAAACAGCTTTCAAGATTCAGATTACATAGTATAGCAAGCTCTCTATTCCATAACAAATCAGAGCAAAACATTCATAGAAAATTAAAATACAGCATTCACAAAGTTACAACTTATCGCAGAAAATCAAAATATAGCATTCACCATGTCACTAAAATGGCCACATAGTTTTCACCAAAGTGGTCACATATTTTTAAATTCATTCATTTAGTTAATCACAAAATCCTTAATCCAATCATAAAGCACAAAAGTCAAAGTTCTCCACCCCTAGGTCACATTAAATCAAAATCTTCTCAGTCAGTACACAGTATCCAAGTAAAATCTTCTTTCATCTTGACTAGAGGCTGGCTCTCAGCTTCCATGGTTCCTCTTCCATGGTCCCAGCTCCAATTGTCACCTGGGTTCAAAGGTAGGCAACTCCCAGGTCCTTGTCCAGTTCTTCATCCGGTTCCCATTCCATACTGAAGTTCACAGTGTCCCGTTCATCTCAAGTCCTTCACAGTTCCTGTTTCTGGGAAGACAAAGCTTGACAGAGCCACAATAATATTCATGCACATTGCCGGTACCATCAACAATTCACTAACTGCCTGTGAAATCAACTCAGACCCACCAACAAGGTCTGAGAACTCAACACAAGTCATCAACATAGAAATCAACACAGACCCACAAAAAAGGTCCAAGAGCACAAATCATTAGTAAAGTCCTAGGACCTCCAAAACCATCCTCCAGGACTTCTGTAAACATACAACCAGAAAATCCTCTTTCAGGGCTTCCAGTAAGGTCCCAGGGCTTCTCTACAAAGTATCACAAACAAACATCAACACAGACAGAGCAGACAAACAGAGTGCCGGGATACCACAAGTTTTCTCCTTCTTGACTGCCACCACAAGAGTCTTCTTCTCAGTTCTGCTCAATTCTCAGTTCAGTCTTCAGTCCAGCAGCAGCTACCCTACCTCCTCAATGCTTACCCAAGGAAATTCTTTCTGTCCAACTTGTGTTATTTTTTATATATGGTATAGCTCCTCCCTGTTCTGCCCCTTTCTGTTACATCAGCAACTTTCTGCCAAAGTGTTAACTACTTCTGTGTTAATTAAATAACTCAAACAAGGTGTTAACTTGAAACAAGGTGCTAAGTACCTGCTTACTTGCCATTACAAAGGGGCATGGAAGATCTTCAGATTCCATTAATATTACAGCTTCCCAGAGGAGACAATATTTTTAGCTGCGTAAAGGATCTCAAGAATTCAACAGATGAAGGAGATTAGGAAAGATATTTCAGACATAGGGAACAAAGTGATCAAAAGCATGAGGATAGTGAGATGTGTCTAGGGAACAGTTTGTTTAGAGTATAAAATGTATTGAGAGGAATGATTTTTTTAAAAAAGATAGGTGGTGTCAGATTATAGAGAATTTAGAGTGCTGACCATATCCCTCCCATACTACCCTATTGCCGCTGATGCCCCTAAGCAGAACCTCCTGAGACCAGGAGCTAAACCACTCAGCTTTGGACCTTCCACTGTAGGGTCCTAGTAGTATCATAATTGATAAAAGTTCACTATATCTAAACAGATATTGGCCATCTTCCAGCCAAGCTGTTGGGCACCTACCCATCCCCTTCACCATCAACTTCTTGATTTGGGAAAAATAATCTATATTACCATTGCTTTTGAAAAGGGCATGTCAATTAATTGCTCAGTGGTTCTAATCACCCTTGATGTTAGGGAGGTAAACCCCTCTCATTGTACAGATTAAGAAACTACTGAATCTTTGGGAATGGAGAGAAGGCTGCTAACCATGACAACTTGAAACATTCACCCCAGATTCTGGTAGAAGACCCAAGCCACCATGATGCCTCAGGAGCAAAGGTCCAGCATTATCTTACTCCTGTTCTTTCTACATTACAACAACAATTATAATAATTCTCCCTGTTGTCCTATCTGCTGCTAGAGATGTGCCAAGGATGCTCTCAGGAAGCCTCCAGAGGATGAGCTTACATCCTAATATTTTTATTTAATTACAAAAAGCAGTTATTTTATCAACCTATGCCACAAAACATTAAATAGGAGGTAACTATGGGGACTAGACCTGTGATTTCACTATCTTAGTTACCTCAAAGAATATTAAATATAAAAATAATAGCAGGACAGTGACTTGTCCTGAGACTATTTCTATCTGAACTCCACAGAAACAGTAGATTTTTTAAAAATAGCTTACATTTACATAGTATTTAAGTGTGCAAAGCATCAATTATATATGATCTCACTTGGATCTCACAATAATCCTGTGAGGTAAGTGATAAATCCTCAAGTTCTTTTAACTCCAAGATTCTCTACTTATATTATTCCTATCTCTTTAAGGGATGGTTGGCATAGATGACTCAGAAATTGATAGGTGAGAAACTCTAGTACCACTGGGAGCTTTCTCAATCATAACAATTCACATTTCTATAGTATTTTAACATTTATAAGGCACTTTTTTCACAAGAGGCTCTGGTGGGTGAAGGAATATATGGATTAGCATTATTATTATTCAAATTTCATAAATGAGAAGGCTGAGGTCTAGAGAAATGAAGGAACTTACCTAAGATCAAACAACAATGTGGGAGCTGAGTCAGACCTTGAACCCAAATCTCTATGTCCACTCTTCTTTCCTCTATACTACTTTGCCTCACATTTTTCTGTTTATTTTGCTAAATATGATATTGTTTACAGACTCTAGTCTTCCCTCTCCCAGTAAAGACATTTTAAAATATAATCCTAGCCCTCCCAAAAAAATACAAACTACAATATATAAAAAATTATTCAGTGTTATCAAGTTGGTTTTATGCAAGAGATGCAAAGATAAGTCAACGTTATGAAAACAACTGGCATATTTAATCATGTGAAAATAAAACAAAAAGATGGTGCAAAAAAGGCCTTTGACAAAATATAATATTCATATGTACTAAAAATAGACCTGAATTCATATTTGGTCTCAGACACTTACTAGCTGTGTGGCCCTGAGTAAGTCACTTAACCTCTGTTTGTTTTAGTTTCCTCTTCTGTAAAATAGAAATATAAAGCATCTACCCCACCCCAATATTGTTGTGAGAATGAGATACAATTTGTAGAGCACTTTGCAAACCTTAAAGTGCTATATAAATACTATTCTTAGTATTTATATAAATATGCACATATTTATATAAATATACATATGTCAACATATAAATAGTATAAAGTATCAATTTACATATAAATTCTATTATTGCTACAATCATCACCACCACCACCACCACCATCATCATCATCATCATCATCATCATCATCATCATCATCATCATCATCATCATCATCATCATCATCATCGGCATCATTATTAAAAACCCTAGTTTCTTATGGAACCTTATCAGCAAGGGGGCTGCTTGGAAGCATGGTTTTCCTACTTGGCGGGAGTAATGGAAGGATGATGAGAGATTGGAAGCCCCAGGAACTTAGGTTTCCTAAGGAGAGAAGCCTGGAGATGTAAGCCAGTCCATTACAAAGGCAGTTGAAGCCTTTATTGGCTCAACAACCTGCTTACAAAGCATAAACAGAATCTTGATGTTTCCCTGACTTCATTCCCTTCAGATTCTTTTTCTTCTTTGAAGCATTTCTTCCATTTTTTCAAAGACTATACCACCCACCCTGATAATTTAGAATAGGTTATCAGTTTACTTTCAACCTATTTAGGATCAACCTCTGCCTAGTGTACACACAGTTGTTCCTTATCACTAATAGAAACACATAGCATCTTCTTTGTATGTTACTGCATGATTTTCATGCCCAGCATACTTTCTGAAAGTAAGATAATCCGTTCTCTGACCTGGTTGGTAGTTCTCACGACTGACTCTCCTTGCAAACCGTTCTTGGACTATAGTGTGTTCATGACACTAGAGGGAAGGGGGTCAGTTACTGGAATCTTCTGGGGAATGGCTTATTTAGAATGAGTTCCTCTCTTTTCTCACATGTGACACTAGCTTACTCAGCTACCCTTGATTAGCAATTCACAACTTTCTGCTGAAATCCCAATACAAATCAGAAGCCCCACATGGCAATTGTCTGTGATGTCTTGTGATGAACTCAGTTATTTCTTCTTTCAAATCTCCTCCCACATTTTCTAGTCAGGAAGTATATTATGTCCAATAGGGGAAGTTATTTTGGGACAAAATAAGCATCATGGGCTGATATGAGAACTCAATTCATCCTTTAGTCAACAAGGGGCAGAATGCTTTATATTAGCTTCTTCACTTGGATGTTCTGCAGTTGTCAAAACTTTTCAGTCTTTCAATCATCCATCCAACAAGCATTTATTAGGCATTTACTATGTGCTAGGCACTGTTCCTAGAGAAATAAAAAAAATTATGCAGGACTTAGTGTATATGAGTAGGAAAAAAAACAGAATTCCATTATTTTCTCTCCTTCCTAAAATAATAAGATCTAAAAGAAAATTCCAGAGAGAGCAAGTAGGTGTATGATATTCCACTATGCAAGTCATTGAAGATGGCTAAATGGACAATTCTCTATTTTTAAATTTCATCTCGATTATTAAGTTCCATCATATTACTTCAGTGACTGACTTCGAAGGACCTTGGCACACTACCTTCTGGAATAATCAGGCAATCCCAGGAGTAGTTCTTTGAACAATTCCAAAAACCACTGGAAAGTGGTTCGCCATCCATAATAAAGGGTGAACTTCCAAGATGGTTTACAATAACTAGCTCTTGTTGAAAACTTTTTGTATTTTTCAAAGTTCATTGAGCAACAGAAGTAACCACAATGTGTATCTGAAATTTTAGAGCATGTTTTTTTGAAGGGCAAAATGCCTAAAACTGGATGGGAAAGACATAATTTTTTAAATTAAAAAGAGGTAAAATCTAAATAAAATAAGCCCAACTATAGTTTTTGTTTCAAAAATATAATGAGAGGTAGAGAGAAAATTGTAATATGGAATTTAGAAATCTGTTATATGTATGTGCATGTGTACGTGTATGCATATATAAAATTACCTTTAGTTGTCCCACTTTTATCTATTGTCTTGGTTTGTCAGATATGGCCAGGACATCATACCCCACCCCCTGCCCTGCCCTTCTTACTACACATGCAAAAATTGTAGTAGTCATTTTTTTTTCAAAATGCTTTATTAACTTCTGGTTTACATCATTCATTTCTGTCAGATTTTGAGTTACAATTTTTCCCCATTTTTCCCCTACCCATGACCCCAGAAAAGCAGTCCCACAGGATATCCCCTCATCCAATCTGCTCTCTCCCATCTCTTCTCCCATACCCCCTTTGAGTTTTCCAGTAGGGCAAGGCGAATCCCTGTGCCCCCATGCCTGCACATCTTACCTCCCAATTATATGTAAAATAGTTCAACTTTCATAAGTTCCTTATGATTTATTTTCCCTGTTTACTTTCTCAAGCATCTCTTGCTTCTTGTGTCTGAATGTCAAATTTTCTATTCGACTCTGGTTTTTTCCTCAAGAATGCTTGAAAGTCCTCTATTCCACTGAATGACCATATTTTCCCCTGAAACAAAATACTCAATTTTGTTGGGTAGGTGACCCTTGGGTTCATTCCCAGTTCTTTTGCCCTCTGGAATATCATATTCCATGCCCTTCGATCCCTCAGTGTAGAAGCTGCCAGGTCCTGGGCTATTCTGATTGTGTTTCCACAATATTGAAATTGTTCTTCCTGGCTGCTTGTAGTATTTTCTCCTTGATCTGGGGATTCTGGAACCTGGCTATAATATTCCTGGGAGTTTTCTTTTGGGGATCTTTTTCAGGAGGTGATCTGTGGATTCTTTCAACCTCTATTTTGCCCTCTGGGTCTAAAACATCAGGGCAAATTTCCTTGAGAATTTCTTTAAGGATGATTTCTAGGTTCTTTCTTTGATCATGGCTTTCAGGTAGTCCAAAAATTTTTAAATTATCTCTCCTGGATCTATTTTCCAGGTCAGTGGTTTTTCCCATGAGATATTTCACATTGCCTTCTATTCTTTCATTTGTTTGGATCTGTTTAACAGCATCTTGATTTCTCATAAAGTCACTAGCTTCCATTTGTTCCAATCTAATTCTGAAGGAATGATTCTCCTCAGTGAGCTTTTGAGATTCTTTTTCCATCTGGCAAATTCGGCTTTTTAAGGCATTCTTCTCCTCATTGCCTTTTTGAGCCTCTTTTGCCATTTGAGTTAGTCTGTTTTTAAGGTGTTATTTTCCTCAGTCAGGCTGTTGACTCTCATTTCATACTTTTCTTGCATCTTTCTCATTTCTCTTCCCAATTTTTCCTCCACTTCTCTTATCTGCTTCTTAAGGTTCTCTGTGGCCTGTAACCAGATAGTATTTTCATTTGGGGCTTTTGGTGCAGGAGTTCTGACCTCACAGTCCTCCTCCTGTTCCATGCTTTGATCCTCTTTGCCCCCAAAATAGGGGTCTAATGTTGAATTTTCTGTTTATTTTGTTTGCTTTGCCTAGGCATGTTGCCACTCAATTACTTGACTTTTGGGATTGTTGCCGCAGTAGGACTCTGTCACCAGGCAGGGTAGCTTCCATCCCAAATGTGGCAGTTTTCTCAACTTCCGGAGGTATTAGTTGGGTAGTCTCTCTGAAGCGTCCACACACTCTGGCAAGCTGGTCACACACCCCAAGACCTCCACCCCAGACTGCAATCCAGATCCAAGAAGGGTAAAGCAAGAGCGATTACCCCCCAGACTGATTGCCAGATCCCCCTACACTTCGCAGGGCAGGAGCTAAAGATGCAATTTGGCATCGTGGCACAAGCTGCGCTGGCTCCTCAGTGGCTTCTTGCCCCCAGGGGAAGAAGCTGATTCCCACTCCCAACCAGTCCCAAAGTCCATAGGGCACTGACCTCTCACTTTGTAGTTGGCATCTGTGAGTTGGCAATTCTGGAAATACCACAGCTGCTGCTGTTCTGGGGTCCCTCAAGCTGGCTGCTGGTCTGGCCACCGTGGGGCTAAAAACTCTGACTCACAGGGGCCTGGGCTTGGCTCCCAGAGCGCTGTGCTGGCCACTCCCTGCCAGGCTGCCGGGCTGTCCTCAGCGGGAGGTTAGCTTCTCTATGTCATTTTGTGGGTTCTGGAGCTCCAGAGGTCGTTTGGAGTCCCCCTATTACATAATTTTGAAGTGCTGTGGGCTGGAGCTCAGCGGAAGTGCAGTTTCTACTCTGCCATTTTGACTCCTCCCCCAGTCATTTTTTTTTATCAAGGATTTATTATCTGGTCAAGTTATTATCCATCCTTTGGGTCACAGCATGGTGTGCTAGAATCTTCAACCAAAGGTGGGTCAAGAAGTGTAAGTCGAATTCAAATAAGATAAAGGGAAGGGGTATAGAGAGAATGAGAATAGAATGAACATTAAATGCTAGAAAAAAAGATGCCTATTCCAGAACTAGTGTCTCAACAATTCAACTTAATTCAACAAATGTTTTTAAGTGAATACTACATGCCAAGTGCTGCAGTAACTACTAAAGACCTAAAAATGATGCAATCTTTGCTTTCAAAAATAGTTAACTATATAACTAATAGTTAACCTTTGTACACAAGTATGTGTGTATATGCCTATAAGGAAGCATAAGAAACAAAAGGATAAGGGTAAAGGTTTAGACAAAGTGCTATCTGAGAATCTAAGGAAGCTGAGATCACACTAAGATCAGGGAAGACTTCATGGAGGATTTGGGTAATTTTAAAAATACTTGCCTATTAAATGGAAACATAACTATAAAACAGAAGTGGATAGCAGAATGGATTGGAAACCAGATTCTGACACTTGAAACAAAAAGACACACAGTTAAAATAAAAGGCTAGAGTAGAATCTAAAGTACTTCTGCTGAAGTAAAAAAGGCAGAGGTAGCAATCATGGTCTCAGACAAAGCAAAAGCAAAAAGAGACCTAATTTAAAGAGATAATCAGAGAAGCTACATTTTGATAAAACATATCATAAACAGTGAAGTTAATAACAAAAAACTTTTTACAGCAACTTTCTCTGATAAAGAACCCTTTTCTCAAATATCTAAATAAAGAATTGAGTCAAATTTATAAAAATAAGAGCCATTCAGGGGCGGCTAGGTGGCACAGTGAGTAGAGTGTTGGCCCTGGAGTCAGAAGGACCTGAGTTCGGATCCGGCCTCAGACACTTACACACACACACACAAACAAACAAACAAAAAAACCTAGCCGTGTGACCTTGGGCAAGTTGCTTAAACCCACTTGCCCTCCAAAAAGAAAAAAAAATAAGAACCATTCCCCAATTGATAAAGTGTCAATGGATATGAAAAAAGCGGTTTCCAGAAGAAATCAAAGCTATCTATAGTCATATAAAAATGTTCTAAATCACCATCAATTAGAAAAAAAAACAAATTAAAACAACATAAGTGATCTATGCACGGAAACATTCTGGTGATATATTCTGATAATATACACAAAGCAGTGTAAAGAAAACTATTATATATTCATTGACTTTACAAATATTTTTATTCTGTTCTCAAAGAATAAAGACATTTTCTGGGATCAAAAACTCAGGTGACCATGAAAGCTTATTTTATATTTATTAAAATATATACCTGTTCTCAAAAAGAAAAATGCTTGCTAAATGAATGTGAGATTTTGCTGGTTGAGCTCCCTTTGTCTATCTCTACATCTCCCTTATCTCAATTTGGGCCCTTATTACTTCTTTCCTGGATTAGTGAGTTTTCTAATTGGTCTTCTGGAATTACATGTCTCTATTCCTACCCATTTACCACACTGCTGCCAAAGTGATCTTTCCCTAATTACAGATCTGTGATGCCTAAATGCAATAAACTCTAGTGGTTCCCTATTAACTCTAACATCAAATATAACTCTTCCCCCCCACCCCCGTTTTTTAAAGCTTTCAAAGTTCTTTACAACTTTACATAAACCTATATTATCAGCCTCATTGGGGCATCAATCATATCCCTACACTCTGCAATCCAGACAAATTGGCCTTCTCTTTCTACTCACACAAGGGACTCATCTTCTATTTTTGTAACTTTGCACTGACCATCTGTCATCAATAGAATACACTTCCTCCTTACCTTTACTTCACAGAATTGCTCACTTCCTTCATGACCCAGCTCAAGCACCATCTTCTACACAAAGCTTTTCTTGATTTGACCAATTGCTAGTGCCCTCTCTCTCTGAAAACTACCTTGTATTTATTCTCTTTATAGTTATTCTGTAAATACTTACATACGTACTTCCTGTCTCCCTCAGAAATTTAAAGCCTTTCAAGACCAAGGATTATTTACTCTTTGTAGTTTAATTCCCAGTGCCCAACACAGTTTCTGGTACATAATAAGCACTTAATAATTGCTTATTGATTGATTACCCTTGTCTATCAGTCTGGCAAAGCTGTCAAAAATTTTTCATCTGGCGTGATCTGTTCTTAATGAATTGATGCTAGCTCTCTGGGATCACTTTTTTTCCTAGAAGTTCAATCACTTATTCCTTTGATATGTTCAGAATTTTGTCAGGCATCAAAGTCAATATCCCTCACCCATAGTTTTCAATCTCCATTCTGTTCCCTTAAAATACTTTTTGTACATTTTCCCTTATTCAATTCTCCTCTGATACGACAATTGTTCAAATATCACTGACAGTATCTCAGCAATCACATTTGCCCGATGTAGTTCATTTGGGCCAGGTGACTTGAGTGCTGTCTTAGAATCTCCTTACTTATTTGGGGTTTCAATTCCAAATTAGCCATTTATGTTTTGTCCTTTCCAGTCCAAAGATCATTATCCTTGGAAGAGAAAATAGAAGAAAAAATTAAATTTGAGCAGCTCTACCTTTTATCAGTTAATACTGCCCCTACCCCAAGAAGTGGTATGATCACATCTTAGTTCCTCCTTACCCCTAATTTAGACTAAAAAACCTAATTTCATATTTTCCTTTTCCCAATTCCATATTTTCCAGTTTTTTCTAAGGATGAAATGTCTTTGTTTCCCATTGCTATTTCCAGACTTTGGCTACCACCAAGATTTATCAAACTTTCCTCCTTTAAGATTCACTTTATTCAGATTCTAGCAGCACTTACATGGAAGGCCCCTGAACTTTTTCCCTCCCTCCTTAATAAATTTAGTGCTTGGCTCATAGTCTCACTCCCTATCCAAACTCCTGCATAAGTTATTTCAACATACATGTTCATGTTCCCTCATATATCCCAACTTCTTAGCTCCTCAATCTACTAAACGCCTGTGATTTACTACTCCACTCCACTTCAGCTCCCAGAAACTACTGTCTTACTGTCTTACCCTTGGTCTTTGCCATCACCCATAAGTGTTTAAATTCTAGAATAAAAAACTCCTTTATCCAATCATGATTTCTACTCAATTCATCTCTCCCTGTCCATTGATCCTAAACTAGTTCAACTCTCTGCTACCGTTGACTCTTGAATCCCTTGCTTTTTTGTCCTATCCCCACTCATGCCTTAACAAACACCAACTCTGTAACACACACACATCCATCTCATCCACTTTTACTCACATGCTACTGAACAGAGCTGAAGTCACTCGACCATGCTGACTATGCCTGTTTAACAATTTGTTCTCTCTTCTCATCTGGGTCCTCACTGAAGCAAAGCAATCCTTTTACTCTTGCTTTATCTATCTTACCCTGGCAATCCTTCTAGACCTTGTCTTTACTCTCTTCCACAGCACTCCTCTGCATTCATTCTAATAACTGAGGGTCTTGCCTCATACTTTTGAGGAAATCAAGACCATTTGCCATGAGAACCCTCAACTCCCCTTTTCATCTGATGACCTCTTGAAACTGTCCCCCATTATCTCATTTACTCCAATCTTTGATGAAGAGGTGGCCCTTCAAGGCCACTCTCATCCCCTCATTTCCAACAGATTGCTCCCACCATGATCCCTTCTCTTAAATATTCAACTTCATATCTACTGGCTCCTTCCATATTGCCAAAACACACCCAAGTCAGGGGGCAGCTAGGTGGCACAGTGAATAGAGCACTGACCCTGGAGTCAGGAGAACCTGAGTTCAAATCCAGCCTCAGACACTTGATACTTACTAGCCGTGTGACCTTGGGCAAGCCACTTAACCCCAATTGCCCTACCTCTTCCTCTCCAAAAAGCAAAAAAACAAAAAACATACCCAAGTCCCCATCATCATTAAAAAATTTTCTGTAGATCTTACTATCCCTATCAGCTATCATTCTATATTTCTCCTCTCAATCTCCCATTCACTCTCATTGCCTACACTTCCTCTCCTTTCAAATATCTTCTAAGCCCTCTGCCATCTGACTGTTGACCTCATTACTCAATAGAAACTGTTCTCTACCAAGTTACCAGTGATCTCAAATGCCAAATCAAATGGGCTCTTTATCATTCCTCATCCTTCTTGATTCTACTGTGGCATTTAGCACTACTGACCATCCTCTCCCCCTGGATCCTCTCCCCTCTCCAGATTTTCATGACACTGCTTGTGTCGACAGCTGACTGCTTTTTCTTTTATCTTCTTTGCTGCATCATTAGGTCATCCTCACCGAGGATGTCCCTCAGTTCTGGGCCCTTTTCTCTACTCTCTTTCCTTTGGTGAACTAATCAGCTCCTAAGGGTTTAATGATTATGCAGATGACTCAGAGTTTATAAATACATAGATTACAGAGTTATAGATATGTGCATATATTTTATATCTACATCTGTGTTGTGTGAGTGAGACAGAGAGAGAGAGAGAGAGAGAGGTATCAAGTCTAGTTTACATCTTGTATTCTACTCCTATGTTACAAAATGCCAACTGGACACATCAAACTAATGTCCCAGACATATCTCAAACTCAGCAGATCCAAAACCAAATTACAGGTATAGCTTGTTTTATTGTGCTTTGCTTTAGTGTGTTTTGCTAAGATTGCATTTTTAAAAATAAACTGAAGGTTTATTGCATCAAGCAAGTCTATCCGTGCTCTTTTTCCAACAGTATGTGCACACGTCATGTCTCTATGTTATATTTTAGTAATTCTTGTAATATTTTAAGCTTTTTCATTGTAATTATATATGTTATAGTGATCTGTGATCAGTGAACTTGGATGCTACTAACCCGCCACTCCCCCATCTCTCTCCCTCTCCTCAGGCTTCCCTATTCCCTGAGACACAACAAAATTGAAGAAAATTTCAAAAACTTCGTTGATAAAGTTGTAGCAGGATTTGAGAGGATTAACTCTAAATTTGAAAGTTTTACTGTAGGTAAAATGCTATCAAACAGCACTCATGCTATAGAGGAATCTTTCATGAAAGGAAGTCAAACAATGCAGCAAACTTCATTATTGCATTATTTTTAAAAATTGCCACAGTCACCTAACCTTCAGCAACCACTATCCTCATCAGTCAGTAACCATTAACATCAAGGCAAGATCCTCCATCAGCAAAAAGGTTATGACTTGCTGAAGGCTCAGGAGATGGTTAGCATTTTTCAGCAATAAATTATTTTTAATTAAGGTGTATCCATTTTTAGACATACTATTACACAATAGACTGCAGCATAACATAAACATGACTTATGTGTACCAGGAAATCCAAAAATGTGTGTGATTTGCTTTATTATGAGTCACTTTACTGTGGTGGTCTGGAACCAAACCCACACTCTCCCAGATATATCTATACTGTCTTTATCTCTAAGCCCACCCTTCTTTAGAACTTTCTTCCTATTTGTGATGAAGGTACTTCCTTCCAGTTACCTAGGTGTCAAGGCAACTCCTCACTCTCACTCTCCATATTCAAATCTTGTCTCTTATCTTCACTAATTCCCAAATGTCCCCTCCTTTCTCATCTCAGTTCCTACACTAGTTTAGGCCCTTATCACCCGTTGCCTTGATTATTTTAAGAGCTTCTTAATTGTTCTCCCTGCAAGTGTCTCTACATGCCAATCCACCTATCCACCAGAATGATTTTCCTAAAGTACAGATTTGACTATATCACTCCGTCCCCTTCAATGAACTATAGATACTCCCCCTTACTTCTAGGATCAAACACAAACGTATTTTGCATTTAAAGCTCTTCACCACCTGTCCTCATTCTATCTCTCCAGTTTTAATACAGACATTTATCCCTCATACATACCCCAAGGTCTAGTCACACTAACCTACTCCCCTCCAACATGACATTCAATTTTCCATTGTTATGCCTCAGAAATGGTTGTCTTCCATATTAGGATGCTCTTTTATCACCTCTCTTATAAAACTTGGTTTTCTTCAAGATACAACTCAAGCATCACCTTCTGCCATAAGCCTCTTCTGGTTTTTCCAAGTCCGAGTAGTGCCTTCCCCATACAGGTAAGTTTGTGTCTTTTTGTATGTTTTTTTTTTATACAGACCTATATATGGGCATATTTTGTCACCCAAATAGAATGTAAGCTCCTCCAGGGCAGGAACTTTTTCACTTTGGCTTTTTATCCTTCATTTCTATGTAGTGTTATCTTAAATGCTTGTTGATTTGCTGGTCACAGCTCATTCTGTTACTTAAATCTCCCTAACATTTTTCAAGGACCATGATCCACTTGTGTATCCTTTCACTACTTTTATCTTCTATACACATCTTTCAAACATAATTTTTGTTGGTAAATTCTTTTTGCATTCATATTTATCAGTTCCCTTTTGGCCTCCCCTCATCATAATTATTCCTTTGTGTCTCCAGAATTTCTTGCCCTTCCCTACTGGACTTATATCCTATGGAATTTCAGCATCCTACCTAGCCTTCTCTAATGTCTTTGAAAAATACTTTCGCAAAATTTATGTTGCATGTAAGATGATTTCCATTTTCCCATCATTAATTCTATGCTAGAGTGGTCACTCATCCCCAAGGTTCTCATCATTTCCACTTAAGAAACCAGCTCATTCATACTGATAAAAATCTGATCCAGATTAGAAATTCCTCCTGTTCTTCCAAGTTTGAAGAATGAGTGATGTAGATAACATCCTTATATGAAAAGGCTTTCCCAATATAGGTTAGTCTTCAGACAATAATCCATCACTGGGCTTTAAAATATGATATCCAAATAGATTTTGTGCCCTGCTTGGATAAAGTAAGGTATCTGAAATATCATTCGAATAGGAGTGATTTAAATAAATTTATTTGAGGGAGAAAAAGAATATTTGAACATCAGGTATAATCTGATCCACACTGATCCAGCAATACTTCATAACCCATCTTAAGCACATAACTAAGGAAACAGTTTGTGAAACTTCATGTTACAGCTGGTAAATGTTGATCAAAATTCATAAAGCAATCTAACCTGAGTTTTACACAATACATAATGACCATGATACAGTAAGAAAAATACAATATTGAATATTCACTACTCAGTGAGTTTCTAGCTACAATATGAACAATTTAAGACCTTTTTAAAATGAAAAAATATTCTTATTAGAGCTTTATTTTAAGCATTTTCAATTAGATCCAGCTTTGTACAGTTTTGATCACTCTATATATACCAAAGGAATTTCTTCTAAATTATTTCTAGATAAAATATATTATTCATTTAACTGTTTTTCTCTGACAAAAGCATCTGAATTTCACTTTGCTACATGTGAATTTAGACCATAGAATCAGACAGTGTTGAGGCAAAATACCTTACTTGGACTTGGGTGGTTTTAAAATGTAGGCATCCTAATTTATGGAAACATTGGTTAAAGACATGTGGACATCCTTAAAGAACATAGATGGACATCACTATATCCAAAGAAGCAATATAATTCCAAAGAATAGACTCTCAATTTTGGTTTCAAAATGTGTGGTCCAATGGCTGAATCCTTGACAATTCAAGAAACTGTCTGCTGCTCTGCAACACAAATGGTGTAGTAGTTTGTTTGTTTCTTTTGTGCTATGGAGATGGCCACTGTTAAAACAAAAATTCTTAGCAGTCCTTGAGCCCATCCATGTAAGAGGTGTGCATCCTGCCAAATTGATCGTTACAAAGAAAAAACGTATTCACTGAATAGTACACATCGAGCTTCTAGGAGGGTTAATAGTTTTTGACACAGGCTCCTGATTGTAGTTTACAATATCTGCCTTCACCACCCTCTGTCATAAAAGAAAACAAAGTTATTATTGGAGTATCAGAAACAAGAACAATTTAGAAACAGCTCTAATATCTTTATTTTATAAATGTTGATGACTTCTGGAAATTGTACATTTTAACTGAAGAGTTCTTATCATACTAAAAGAACTGACTGTACTGGTCAAATGCCTAAGAAATCATGCTTCAGCAGCAACTTGTATTAGTTTAGTACCAAATTTATGCAAGAAATTGAAGTATGCATTATAATTTTGATATAATTCAACTGAAACTTTTTATCTTACTAATGACCTAAACATTACTAAATTATCACAAGGGAATTAAGATTAATCATTTGCAAATATTTGTTTGAGTAGGGTTTTTTGGCTCAACAAGTTTCAATGGTAGAAAAAAACATATTATGTATTTACATGACAAATGCCACATACCACTAATATACAATACCAATACTTCTGTTGCCAAGGCATAATCATTTGTAAATAAGAAAATAGAATATGTACATGTTATTATATAATAACCTATTATGATGAGTATGTGAAGCACAAACACTCTGAATTTAAATTTTATTTATTTATTCTCAGAATACTAAGAATTATTGTTACTGTTTGTTCTTCATTCTTGAAGAGGACCAATCGAACCAGGAAAGTGATGTCATGACTTGCAAGTGAACTGGATTTAAGTGAGGCAGAGCTTGTGCAAAGTCAGCAGCCTTACTCTCTCCTCCTGACCCACCTGGGTCCAATGGTAAGGTATAGATCAAGACAACTGGAGATGTCCCCAGATGCAGCAGGAGACCTATACCTTTTTAAGCTAAGGTCTTTCCCAGGTCTCAGTATGTCTGAGGCAATACCCATTCAGTGATTAAGACTAGGTAAGAAATAAGACCTCTTTTACCTATTTAAAAAAAAAACGAATCTGTGAGGGGAAGACCCTCACGATTTCTGGCCAAAACAGAAACAATTCCTATTTATACTCACTTTGAGCCATCAAAACCCAAACAATGACCAAGTAGGGTTTGGGCTGGGACCTACTGTTGCTCAATCAATGAGACCCAGAGAGATCTGAGGTATGGTCCTTAAAAAGGAAATCTAGCCCTTGAACCCCAAGATATATTGATCAAAATTTACATCCCTTTGGGCAGAGCACCAATAGGTAAGGGTATGATTCCCTATGTGAAAATTGGAAGGAGGAAGGAAGAGAGAAGGAAAGGAGGGAGGGAAGGGAGAGGAGGAAGGAAGGAAGGAAGGAAGGAAGGGAGTACAGATGAGCTGGAACTGGCCAGTTGGGTCCCCAACTACTACTCTGTGAGTAGCAGAAGCTGTCCTCCCTCTGTCCACATAGGAAGTCATACCCTTACTTACAAGCACTCTGCCCAAAGGAATATAAATTTTGATTGCTGAAATGTCACAAGATATCTTGGGGTTTACTGGTTAGATTTGTTTTTAAGGGCCATGCCTTAAACCCAAATACTGAGGATACACTGCATGCAAATATATCTAACATTTCTCCTTTTTCTCCTTTCATGTACTTAATGTGATCCATATTCTATTAATTAGTTAACATAATGTCTGCCAGAAAGATACTAGGTAAGAGCTCTGTCATATTTCTTTAATATTAGTCAAATCAAACTAGACTAGGAAATTCAGTCCAGTCTGGTTCACAATGTATACTCTATTGTTAGGCTTCTATGTGACCTAGAAGCACTATTCCTGCAGTTTTAAGACAGATGTCAAAGTCACCATTATAGAACGTTAGATGAGAAATGGACCTTACAGTTAAAAAAAAATCTAACTATTGCAGTCTCATATCTGCATCACATAGATTTGGCTTTATATATATTAGAAGTATTTACAAAAAAACTGGGCAGATGGTTGACCACCAAGGGAATGAGATTTTTGGCCTCAACAACTGATAAAACCATCTACTAAGGAGTTGTAGGGCTGAAACCCATACTGAAAGAGGGAGCTGCCCACACCAAATAATGGATCCTCTTAAGTATTGAATGATATTAGGCAGCACACTCTATACTATTCATAAAGATATACTGTTCTAGTCCATGAAAAAAAGTTCACATTCTAGGTCTGGAGTATTAACACATGCAAATCCCTCGGGTACCAATCAATGTACTTTGAATTAAGAAGCAGCATAGTGTGGTGGGAAAAGCACTGAACTTAAGGGTCAGGATGCTGAGGTCCATTTTCCATTTCTGCTACTTACTAGCTCTGTGACTTTGGGGGATCAAAGTAAGTTATTTGAAGCTTAGTCTGTACAAATGTAAAATGGAGATTATAATACCTGCCTTAAATGCCATACTTAAAGCTTATAGTGTCCATATGTCAAGCAGGGGGTATACTAGTGAGAGTTTGGAGGCTGAAGTTTGTGAAGGTACTTTGTAAACTGTAAAAGGCTTTACAAATAAGTGGTGGTCTTACATTACCCTCAGAACCTATGAGCCCTTTTAAAAAAAAAATCCTTAATTTACTTACAAGTAATTTCTTACTGGTAGGATATGTCAAAGTCACTAATACAAATACACATGCAATTTTAAGGAAACAACTTTTTAAAAAGTATTCAATAAAGTAGTGTTACAATATTCACCGTTAATTGGTAACTTCAACCAAAACATTCTCAAATGTTTTCATCTCTTATATTTACATGGAGAAAGGGCCACCTGAAGATAATTCAGACCAAAAACAAACAAAAAACCCCCCCAAAAACAAAAATCCCATCGCTATCTCAATTATCAAGGTGTTCCAGAAGTGTTGAGATCTGAATTACCAAGACACTGCTTCACTTAATATATAATAAGCATTCATAAAGCCAAACAGTTTTGAAACATTGTTAATTTGTCCATAAATCCTTATTTAAATTGTAAGCCTTTTCACAAAGGACCAGTTTTTTAAACTTTTAAAACAAAGCTGGTATGTTATTGATCTGCAAAATTTTCTCAGTTAATATAGGGCTTCCTGTTGGTAAAAAATATTATAGAAACAAGTCATATGTATCAAGAAGATATTTGGGTTCTATTATCTCTATCACCCTTCTTTACCACCCACATTGCAATAATTTATCCATTAATACCTGAACTACTGTAAAGAACAGATTTTACTCTGTGTAGAGTTGAGGTGTTCATTATCTTCTTCCGGATACTTCACTATTTCTGCCCTGACAATATGCTGTCAAATCCGGTACACAATGGATAAACAAGGAGAAGAATGAATAAAGGGAAAGGGGAGAGAGGGAGAGAGAGAGAGAGAGAGAGAGAGAGAGAGAGAGAGAGAGAGAGAGAGAGAGAGAAACAGAGAGGAGGGGGAGGGAGAGGAAGAAAAGAGAAAGAAAGAAGATTCAATAATCGAAAAAAAAATGAACACTCCAGAAAAAAAAATAAAGAACATCACACACATTTAACATGTAGCCAAAGATATAGGAAAATTTAAACATAAAAAAGGAAAAAAGAGTAAAGATTCAAGAGGCAATTTTATTTATTACCCTATTTAGTTAATTATCAAAATGGAGAATTGTACATTGAGTCTACAAAACTGGAATTTACTTCTTGGGGACTACCCTATCACATACATATAGAATACATGACAATGTAATAAATTATTAGACTTTTCTCTATTAGGGATTAATAAGATTTTGTGTGTATGTAAATATATGTCCCATGAATTTTTTATTTAGTAGCATTTCTAGTCATGAAATATTTCTATTTATTTTTCATTACATTCCTTTCCATGCCCCCATGACCACTCTAATTACACCTCCCAACCACCCACAAAAAAGGAGATTTACTTAAGAATTTTAGGATAGATTCCAATTTCCTAAATGCAAATCAGCATTAGGTTTAAATAAAAAGCTCTGCAACAGCTATTATGAAGTTCTGTTTCTTTAAAATATTTAAGGCAGTTACTTAAAGCAACACAAATGAAAATATTTTCTCCATGAGATCAAGCATAGAGAAAAAGTGCTAAGGGAGAAAGAACACTAGACTGGGTGGGGTTCAGGCTCTACCACTGCATATTAAGTTAGACAGCTTCTCTAAGCCTCAGCTTCCTTACCTGTTAAATGAGGAATCACTCCAGATTAAGTGCAACATTGCTTCCAGGGCTAAATTCTAAAATCCTATCCAATACTTGAATTGTCTTGTTTTGAAGATCAAGTGAGATAATATATGTGAAAGTGCATTGTACCTGTAAAACTCTATACATATTTAAGTGGTCATTATTGTTTCCATTCCTATACCTCTTAAGGACAAAGCTAACATGTAAAATAATAATAATTTGTTAGGTGAATTCTATGCATTAGGCATTGAAGATATAAAGATATAAAGAATTTTTTAAAAAATCTTTATTTTTAAAGAGCTTATATTCTAAGGAGGGAAATTCATACAGATAGAAGGCTAGACAAAACAAATATAAAGAGAGGCCAGAGCCTGGACCTGTGATTTCACTGGTTTAAAGTGCACTTGGTAAGACATTTCCATCATCAATGCAGGTTAATCCTTTATCTGCAGTATTTAGTAACAGAGTTACCTAGAGTACTAGGGGATTAAGTATCTTGCTGAGGGCCACACGGGAGGGATGTGTCAGAGGTAAAGACTGGAACCCAGGAAAGAAGGCGCTAGCAATGGGGAGGGATCTAACAAGGTTTCCAGTATTTGAGCTGCAGCTTGAAGGAGCCATTACATAACAATTAGAAAACAACAGTTAACAAATGATTGTGGAAGCTACAAAATATAATTTACATATAATGAAGAAAATTTGTTATTGAAGAACTTCAAAAATGAAAGTACCTGAATTTCCTAAGATGTTTTAAACATAATAATGCTAATAATCACTTCCACTTATGATGCATTTTGAAGAACTTTGTTTTTGTGTTTTGTCCAAAACCATAGCAGCATCAGTGTAGGGACCTCCCCAGGAGAAAAACTTGCTCCATCCATGCAGATCAGCATCAACAGTTCTACAAGCACAGTCTTCTTAGAAAGGTGCCAGTGGTATGGGGAAGTTAAACTGGCTTACCCTGGGTTGCACAATTAGGACATGCCAGAGATGGTATTTGAGGTCATGTCATTCTAACTTTCAGAGCAGATCAACAACCAGATGAATTAGGCAGGTAGCACAAGTATTATTATTCCCATTTTGCAAAGTACAAATTGACCTCAGAGAAGGTAAGAGACTTGCCCACAGGTAATAATAATAATAAAGTAATAGGGGCGGCTAGGTGGCACAGTGAATAGAGCACCAGCCCTGGAGTAAGAAGGACCTGAGTTCAAATCCAGCCTCAGACACTTAACACAAAAACTAGCCATGTGACCTTGGGCAAATGACTTAACCCCAAATGCCCTCCAAAAAGAAATAATAATAATAATAATGGTAAAGTAATAACTACCTCTAACTGCTTATATGGCATTTCCCCACATTTCAGCACAATTGCATTTAACCAAAATTTGAATATATACTGAATTGATGAGATTAAAACATGGGCAATACACATATTGATAGCATCTATAAATTTGATAACCAAAAGAGAGGAATGGGGAGTGTGTTATATGGTCTGGATTTATTAGTCCCTGATTTTTTACTGATGAATTTCATATTATCTTATCTAGTGAAAAAGACTATATTTTCTTTAAAAAAATTCTTGGTCTGATGTTATCAATAAAAATGCTACCAATTGCTGAACAAAGTGTGATTTAGGCAATACACAGTTATCTGATCTCTCAAAATCTAATTTTTTTTAAACCAAACTCTTGAGGTAGAAGAAAAAGAAGTTATCTTTGTAGTCAATAAGAAATCCATTAATCCCTCCAAATGGTGCTTTAAATCCCTGTAAACATAGCAGGGTTACTTATCTGTGTTCAAGTCACTCTGTATCAATGCTCTAACATTAATGACTTTAATTTTCAACAGATTAACAAAGGTTTAAGGGTAGTAGCACTTTTCCTTGGGTACTATACTTTTCCCACACTGATGTGTGGCATGCCTGTGTCAGAAAAAAACTGTAACTAAGATCCTGCTCAATCCTCAGATTCGGGAAACTGCCTTCCCTGAGCAGAAACCTTAACTTCAAGGTGCTGAGAAATATCAAAAAATACCTTCCTATACAGTAGCTATCTTTTTTCTCCTTTCTTTAACACAAAAAATATCATTCAACGTTAGAAACCTTTATTTTTGGTGCCAAAATAAAACTTCCACATATTCCCTAATTTGGGGGTTTTCAATTATATGACCAACATAATCCAAAGTCCAAATATGACCTCCTTACCCTAAGGTGAGATTTTAAGCACCCCCTTCCAAAAAAAAATCTTTGCCTCATTATTAGCAAGCACACATAAATTAAGAGGCCAACAGGAAACTTTAAATTTCTGGCTATGTAAGCCAATTCTAGGCAATTTTGGGGTGTATCTGTTTTTGTGAAAATAAATTTTCTTTTTGAAAGTGAGGTTAAGAAACATTAACCATGATGTAATCTGTAGTCAGAACTGACATCTATCCTCTTAAAAATGGTTTCCTCTATTAAATATTCATATTATCTTGAACAAAACTGATCAATTACTAGCACACATGAGGTAGATACCACCTAGCTGAGGTACCAGAGCACCCTAGGGAGAGAGGGGAAGCAGCATGTGCCAGGCAGATGGAACCACTACTACCACCTCAACAGGCATCTCCCTTCAGACCCTGATAGGGACAAGCTCAGGATTCTGAACCTATATTACTAATTACATTGAGGAAAAGGTACTAATATCTGCTTCACTATTGCATGTAAGGACCATGAGACTTTTCCATCTGACTTGCAGCTGAAACTTTCTAACTGTGTTGTCTCCCCCATCAGAATGGGGGCTCCCTGAGTGCAAGGCCTGCCTCACTCTTCTCTTTGTATCACCAGCACTTAGTGCATTACCAACAGTAACTGCTAAATAAATGCTTCATTCCTCTATTCATTCACTAAGCCTCTAACTCAGCACTTCTGAATAAATGAGGATTAAACTGTTTTTACTACTTTAGTATCATTTAAAAACTGCATTTTTAAAAATTACATATAGCCCATCTCTTAGGAATATAAAATTTGACCCACATATATATGGGTTTCTGATAACAGGGCCCATAATTTTAAAAACTTGAATTCTTCTGGTCTAAATTAATTCCCCCTTCATTTGACCTAATAATATGTATTATATTACTTATTTCAAAGGGTCTATGACCTTATTGACATAGATACTTTCTCCAACACCAATGGTACAGCCATAACCTTTCCCTTTTTGTCTATCCTATAAATGCTCTTTTAAAGAGGAACGACCCAAAAGGCCAAGGGAAGTCTTTTCTTGATCTCAATATGAAACGTGTACCAAGGAAGACTGTAAACTGCCAACTGTTATCTCTCACTTAACTATACAACTGGCCCATTTCCAGTCCTACATCTCTCTTTAAAAAGATGATTTACATACACTATTCATCATTCATAATATGCTTTGCTTTACTTATACCAGAGCAGCTAGATAGCAGTGGATAGAGTGCCAGGCCTGGAGTCAGACTCATCTTCCTGAGTTCAAATCTGATGTCAGATATTTACTAGCTGTATAGCTCTGGGAAAGTTATTTAATGTAGTTTGCCCCAGTTTCCTCTACAAAATTATCTGGAGAAAGAAATGGCAAAATACTCCAGTACCTTTGCCAAGAAAACCCCAAATGGGATCATGAAGAGTCAGACACAACTGAAAACAAGTGAACAACAAACAACACTTATGGCTATCACTGTATCCCTCCACTGCTCTCTCAGTGGCCTGCAATTCTGAATCTTGGGAGACTGTAGTAATCCATGATTTGTGGGCACATCATAAAAATAGAAAAGAACTGGTCTTAAAAGGATGAAATTTTATTTCAGGAGGTAGAATGGGGATGCTGAAAGCACTCCGTAATTTCCCAAATGCTATTCTGCCTGCTCTTTTCTGCCTACTGGATTCTGGGCCTAGGTCAATGTCAGCCTGGTAGGGTCTGTCAAAATATAGGTACTGATGGATTGGTTCTTTAGGAATATCCTTTATGTGTGTCAATCTAGATAAAAGGAATTTTCCATCTACTTAGTTTTTTCTTATGTGGGACTATTTACTTTCACATCTCATTCAGGTAATATCTTTCCTTTTTTTTTTTTTTTTGCTTTTTGGAGGGCAACAGAGGCGGGGGGGGGGAGTGACTTACCTAAGGTCACATGGCTAGTTTTTATTTTCTGTGTCTGAGGCTGGATTTGAACTCAGGTCTTCCTGACTCCAGGCTGGTGCTCTATTCACTGTGCCACTTAACCACCCCTCTTTCCTTTCTTTTCAAGGATCCAGTTGAGAAAACTGAGGTAAAGGTTTAGGTGACTTGCCCAGGGCCACATAGCTAGTAAGCGTGGACAAATTTGAACTCAGGTCTTCCTGACTCTAGGTCTAGCAACTCTATCCACTGCACTACCTAGCTGTCTCATAAGGCCTTATAAGTCCTCAGATAAAAACATTATCTTGTTCTACTTGACAATTATAGTATGAAGGGTTGGTGAAGTTCCAACTTGCTCACCTCCCAATACTGTGTTTTTTACCTTACAATAAAGGGCTAAGGCTAAACAACCTTCTACTTTCTGACATAAATCACTGGGACTTCCAACCCCTTTTGCAGATATCTCTTTCCTCCAGTAGGTAAAGTCTGGTCTATTGTGAAATGAATTCTTTTTTCCCCTTAAGCCTACATAAATCTTAAGAGTATTAACACGAGAAAACTGTCAAGTTCTTTCAAACATCATCTATTGATAATAAGATGATTTACAACTGTAAAATGGGACTAATAATTGTATCTCCCTCTCAGGGTGGTTGTGAAGATCATGAGATAATATTTGTAAAATGTTTAGCACAGTGCTTGGCACATAAGAGGGGCTATATAAATGCTAGCTACTATTATTATTATTAATATTATGTATCATCCAGATATATTCCTTTCCATGAACTCTCAGGCAGCACACTCTAATTAGTAAACAAATCACAGGTAAGTAACACAGGCTTTCAAGTTAATTTCCTGGTTAGCCAAGTTCACTTTCAAAATTGTTCTCACTGAACCAGATCATTTCTTCACTCTCAATAAAATCCAATGCAATGCAACATTCATCAAGTACTTAAAATGTGCAAGACACTATACCAGGCTCTGAATAAAAAGACATACATACAAATGGCATAACAAAGTATATAAAGACAAAATGAAAGCCAGTTTCAGTGTCTTAAACTTCACTGGGAGGATACAATGTGTAAACAGATAAGTGTGGGTACACATACATGTTATCTATCAATATACAGAAATAGAAACAGAAATAAGATCTAATATGTTTTACATGTATTACATGTAAATACACCTAATACAACAGGCAAATAGATAAGTATATAGGCATAATATGCACATATATTATGTATGCATATATGTGTATATGTTTGTGTTGTATATATTATGTCTATACATACTTACTTTACATATATCATGGTATCCTAATGGAATATAAGATACTTTAAGGTGGAGAATGTTTTTTTTCTCTCTGTATACATATATGTATGTGTATGTACATATATAGATTATAATGCACATGTGTGTATGAATGTATGTGTGTAAAAAGCATTAATAACTTAGGGAACACAATAAGGCTTCCTGTAAGACATGGCACACAAAATGAAGGAAACCTGAGATTCTAAGAGGGAGAGATAAGGAATGAGTATCCTCTAAGCATGAGCAAAGCCTGTACAAAGGTATGGAGGTGGGGAACAGTGAGTATCCTCTTAGGACTTCAAGTACCTCATCTATACAAGTAACTTATCCATTTAACGATCATATCCCATTTTGGCAAGTAACTAAACTCTAAATCTTCCATGGTACCTATAAGAAAAATCCCTAATAAAGAAAAAATGCCTCTTCAACTAAAACTCCAAAAAGTTTATTCATTATTTTAAATAAATTCAAATTCACCAAACTTCTTTTTGGGACTCAGACACAAAGCTGCTTTGTTTACTAAAGCCCTGTGAAATGACAGACCAAAATGTCTTCTGCCAGCAAAAAATAATATCCTGAGTTCTCCTAGGTCTCCATTTCCTCACAAAAGGTCAAAATTTCCTTTTTCATAGCCCATCTGACCAATCAATAACCAAATTCTGTTGATTCCTCCTTCCTGGAATCTCTATTCCCACTACACCAAAATAAGTCATATCCCTTCATGCCATGGCTAATGCAAGGGCCTCATCTGGTCCCTCTGACTTCAGTCTCCATCTCTGGATTTATTCTCCAGGACACTAATGCCATAATCATGTCCAAGAGTCAATCAATTTGCATTTAAGTGCCTACTATGTGCCTCTTTCATCAAATCATTTTTCTGTGCAAAAACCTACTCTGGGAAACCTTTCCTGATCTCATAGACTATTTTCTCCTTCCTTCAATGTTCTTAAAGCACTGAGTCCCTTCTTTCCTTCATCATTCCTATCTCATATCTACCCCAACTCCTTCAGAAAAAGAACTGTAATTTTTATCTTTATATTCCCCAGAAGCTAGTAGAATACCTTGCACATAATAGTACTTATTTTATTGAAAATGTTTGTTGACTAGATGAATGAGTGAGGAGAAAAAATTCATGGGAGGGAGGAACTGGGTGCAGGGAAGGAAGCATGTCTTCATTGTATGTGCAAGGTGAAGAAAAATAACTCAGTGTATTGTTGTCAACCACACATGCTGTTCACCACATTTAATAGTTTAAATTTTAGAATATATTCCATTATTATAATTTTTATGCCAATATATGTAAATTGTTGTTATAGCAACACTGTTTTATAAGGCCTAAGCAGGTAGTTTTAATGCCCATTTCTTAGTCTAAAATGAGCATTATTAATATGCTATATTTGGAGAGAAGAAAAGGTCACAAATACTTATATAAGATCTATACATTAGTACAAAAACAGAGTTCATTTAAGTAGGACCTGTCAGTTTTGAAGTTTTCTTTAAGAATTCTATTTTAGGGGTGGCTAGGTGGCACAGTGAGTAGAGTGTCGGCCCTGGAGTCAGAAGGACATGAGTTTGGATCCGGCCTCAGACACTTAACGCACACACAAACAAAAACCTAGCTGTGTGACCTTGGGCAAGTTACTTAACCCCAACTGCCCTCCAAAAAGAAAAAAAAAAGAATTCTACTTTATTTTCTACCCCTCTTTAAAAACAGAGAGAATGCCTGACAAGCTTTGAAAACTGTAAGCTGACCTTTATTATATACTTTTAAAAAATGAGCTATACATAATAGTCCTGTAGTTTCATACACAATCCTCTTTTTCTATTCTATATATATATGCAAATACCCTAATCATTTGGTGTTTGTTAAGGATATAAATTTTTTAAGTTAAAATTTTTCTCTTTTAAAAAGTTTACCCTCTGTTTCCAGATGGTTTAGGCCATATTTTGATGAAGTAATAAGTATTCCAAACTAGAAAACAAAGTTCTTATGTGGGACTGGTAGTGTGAAAATAAATTCTTGTTATCAGATTGTTTTATTTTTAAAAAGTGGTTTAAAAAAATTTATCGGGGGCGGCTAGGTGGCGCAGTGAGTAGAGCATCGGCTCTGGAGTCAGAAGGACCTGAGTTCGGATCCGACCTCAGACACTTAATGCACACACAAATAAAAACCTAGCCGTGTGACCTTGGGCAAGTTACTTAACCCCAATTGCCCTCCAAAAAGCAAAAAAAAAAAAAAAAAATTTATCCCCAAACTGATAAACATATTGGAGCCTTGGCTTCCTAGAAATTTAGTATCAAAAGTCACTGAAAAAGCATAATATAATTATGAAATACATTCCACCCAGGAACATAAAAGAGCTCAGAGTTCCATAATCAATTCAAGTTAAAACTTTCTGATTCCTAATCAATCAAAATACATGAAATACCTGCTATATGAGAGGCACTGTGCTAGGCTGTAGAAATACAAATACACATAATGAAAAAATCCCTACTTACAAAGAATTTACATTCTATCAGGAAAATAAGTTCACACAAAAGTACATGCTCAATAAATATAAGCATAATTAAAAGCAAATAAAAATATGATTTACAAATACAATACAACTGAGGAGGAGGGGACAAGCTGTGGGGATAAGAAAATGCTTCAATGTGAAAGGGGATACTTATACTGTGTCCTGAAAGATATTAATAGAGTATGCCACCAAGAAATTCACTAGCAGGGCTAACCAGTATTTTGCTATACAGTGTTAGTTTAACAGAACTCTCCTTTGCAATATTAATTACTCTACACTGAAGTCCTACCTCTGATGCCTCTCTGTGGTATGGAGATGACCCTGAATTCTTGAATTTGTATTCTGACAGGAAAACCATGGAAGCTAGTAAAGGGCTGGATAAAAACAACCCAAACTTGGATTTTTGTTGTTGGGTTATTTTGGTCATGTCCAACACTTCATAACATCACTTTGGGGTTTTCTTGGAAAAGATATTGAAGGGGTTTGCACAAAAATACTGAAACAGTTTGCTATTTTCTTTTTCAGCTCATTTTACAGATGAGGAACTGAGGCAAACAGGGTTACGTGACTTGCCTAGGATCACACAGTAAGTTAGCAAGTGTCTGAGGCTGGATTTGAACTCAGGAAGATGAGCTTTCCTGATTTGAAGCCCAGGGCTCTATCCACTCTGCCATCTAGCTGCCACTTTATAATTAATCAAGGGCTTCCTCATGTTATCCCTTTTGATCCTCACAATAGCCCAAGGCAGGGAGGTAAGCTTTACCAGCAGAGAGTATAAGCTTTGGCAAGTTCTACCAGACTATGTGGGACTGGTGATGAACCTTGTGTGCTGTCTAAGGAGCAGACTGGAAACTCATCACCAGGCTGGTTAAGATCCTTGAGAGCAAAAACTGTTGTGTGTATCTTTGTACTTGCAGGACCTAGCACAGTGCCTTGAACATGGTCAACACTTTATAAATAGCTGTTGGATTAAAGGTTAGGAAAAATACACAAAGTAATGCAAAAATCATCTACTAAGTTTCGGAAAAGTTAAAATCTGTGTTGGTAGAAAGAACACCCACACTAATGAAATTACAGATTCTTTATGTATTGAAATGAAGATATGAATAAGTGCAAGCAACACAGAAAGGGAGTACCAAAATAAAAGAGAAAACACTTTACACACAGAGAGAGAACAAAAAACAAAAAAGTAGGGGAAAGGAAAACTTCACTCATCTAGATACATGGAAAACCTGCTAGTCAAAAATTAGATATATAAAACTTTCTTTTTCCAAAGAAAGGTCATTTTACAACTTTCAACTATATTTAGTAGACTAAAGAAGTATTGCCAAGTAGAAGATGTGGGGGACTTCAATAAATATATAAGTTAGGAAATAAATTGCAGTTAGCACAGGAACTTGGTGTGCAAGTTAATACTTTTTTAAAAGTTTGTTCTCTGGGGCGGCTAGGTGGCGCAGTGAATAGAGCGCCGGCCCTGGAATCAGAAGGACCTGAGTTCGGAGCCGGCCTCTGACACTTAATCCATACAAACAAAAACCTAGCCGTGTAACCTTGGGAAGTTACTTAACCCCAATTGCCCTAAAGGGGCGGCTAGGTGGCGCAGTGAGTAAGAGTGCCGGCCTCCGGAGTTTGGATGACCCGAGATCAGATCCTGCCTCAGAAAATGAGCACCCACGAATAAATAATGACTAGCCGTGTAACCTTGAGCAAGTTACTTAACCCCAATTGCTTTAAAAAAAAAAAAGTTTGTTCTCTGCAGCAAATTAAATATTCACCTTTTGATGTTGTTTTTATTAGTGATTTGACCTATTTATACTAAAAAATCGTACAAGAAACTTTACCTTGACGCATAATGAAATTTCACAAATTATAATTAATGGATTTCATTACATTAAATACTGTCAAGTATTAATAAATGTCTTCATGAAAAGGATTCAAATAAAAGGTGAATCTTTTCTATTTTCATAGAAAAATGCTTTTCACCTCTTTCAGCAACAAAACTGTGATGCACAGTATTTCTGATGATATTTGAAATAATTACACAAGCACAGAAGTGTGAAAAGGACCTAAAAATACTCTTAAAATTATGTTTAAAGCATAATATTCAGGACAATCACCTGTGACTGTTCAATTTCTGCTTTGTTTAATTTGATCCCAAGGATTTCAGCAGCAACTCTCTGAAAACACAGGTAGACCTGTAACAAGAAATAGAGCAAAAATTATTAAAAGAAGATATCCTCAAATTACCTTTAAATGCATCAAATTTTTTTTCAATTCTAAACAGTGAACATTGCAAAAATATGATGTCCTGTGAAATTCTGAAAATAAGTTATCTGGAAAATGCAGGGTCATTGTAAACATAATATATTCAAAGGATTAAATCATAATTTTAAATACTGTATAGTATATTGAACTGTTAAAATGAAGTTGAAGTATTCCTTAACAGTTTTCAAAGGTTATACCTGATTAGAAAGAATAATGAATCTCATAGAGTGGCTGCATGTTTTTTAATCTGCACTATTCAAAGTTATAATTATGCAAATATTTTCACTGATATAATGAATGAAGGGACAGTGGCAGTAGAAATTTGAATAATGCAATCACTTTCAAGGTTTCTAATTAATATTTGTCAGGAATAATTGGGCTATAAAGCTATTATTCTTGAATAAATTACATCTTTTTTAAATAATAAAGTGTAAGACTGAAAACTGGTTTATAAATCCCTCAAGAACTTGAAAATGGATCAGTCCAAACTAATCTCTGATCTTCATCTCTAAGTTCCTTAAGTATGCCATATATACCAATTGACTTCAATTTCTCACTTCTCATCCCAAGAAAAATGCTCTTTAAACTAGTTTTAGTCTGTCTGTGGCAGGTATAAACCAAAACATTACCTAGGACTAAGTCTCAACTCTCTTTTTGCTTTTCCACATAAAAATCTGTTCTTTATTTAAAATATGCTACCAACACAATAATGGGAAGAACAACTTAATTGGGCATTTTTCAGTTTATCTCCATTGTGGTTCTACCTGATTTACATCCATTATAATGTCTCTTAAACCAAATCAAGAACTGAACCTAAATTAAAGAGAATCAAACCACACTGTGCCTTATCAATCACATATGTTCACCAATTAGGACATTAATGTACTGTTGATGGACTTGTGAACTGGACTAAGTCTCAATTATACTAAATAGCTGTGTCATTTGAGTTGATCATTTGCTCATTCTGAAGATAGGGACAGCTAGGTCGCACAGCAGATATAGTGCCAGGCCTGGAATCAGGAAGACTAGAGTTCAAACTTGGCCTCATATGTTGACTAGCTATGTGGCCCTGGGCAATTCACTTGACATATAGTTTGTTTCTGTTTCTTCATCTGTAAAACATGGATAATAATAGTACCTACCTACCAGGGCTGTTGAGAATCAAATAAAATACTATTTGTGATATTTGCTTAGCACAGTGCCTGGCACATGGTAAATGCTAAATAAATATTGGTTGTTATTATTATTATTAATTCCTCATCTTTACAAATTAGGAAAATATTATCTCCCCTCCTTACCTCACAGGGCTAGTGTGAGGACCAAATGGGACACATGAAAAAGTCCATGATTAATTGTAAACTGGCATGTAAAGCTAAGTTATTATCATTATCCAACCCTTTAATAGCTTCCATGGTGCTCCCACCAACATGCAGATTTTTTGTATCTCTCTTTAAGTGAGAAATACACTGAACCTAATACCCTAATTTTCAGAGTATGGTAGAAATATTAATTATTCCTATAAATTATATAGCTTTAAAAAGGCCCCTTAATTTCCTTTTTAGCAACAGCTGTACTTTTATGATAACCCATGATCAATTTCAGGATAAGATTTCTATATCTTTGAACTCTATTAATGTAATATATTGTACAGTTTTTCTACTTAAATATTCTACCTAATACCTATTCCTACCCTAAACAGCTTTTCCAACTTCTCTAAGTGAATTTTTTATTCTAATGCTATCATCCCAGGTGTTGATCATTTTTTTCACAGCTTGCTGTCGCCTGCAAACCAAGAAAAGTCATGATATTACATTATTTATACCTTTGATGATTAAAAAATCCAAATATCTATAAACTCAAAACTAATTCCATGGGTACACAAAACCCGTTTTAACACTCTTGGCTGCAAAGACAACCACCTATTGAAAATAATTTTTTAGTAATGAAGCAGAATCATTATGACTGAGAGAGGAATTAATGCTTGCAGGGACTTCGATGGGAGAATGCAGCAACACAATAGCCACTATCAGTGTTCTTTTTCCTGCCAATAATTCAATCAAGGATAATCCAGATAGTAAAGATGAGGAAATGTCCCAAAATGTTCTTTAACATAATATGGAAGCATGTTATTGATTTAGTCAAGAAACTAAGCTGCGCTACTAATTTAACCTAAGATACACACAAATACATACAATGATACATACATTACACACACACACACACACAAATACTTACTTACATATGTACATGGCATCATATAGTCATAATTCTGGCTCTACCATAAACTGGCAGTGTGATCTTGGGAAAGTTATAGAAAAAAAGTCTCTGAATATCATTTTCATTTGTAAACTAAAAAGTTTAATTAAATGTTCTCTAACATAACTTCCAACTCCAGATGTTTATGATTCTACATGCCACAGGCATACTGTAAAAGGAATTCAATTCAATTTAATTAAAAAAAAACACTTCTTGACTATTCCTATGTGCCAAGCACTGTGCTGGTGAAATGACTACAAATATAAACAAAAAAGTCACTATGCTCAAAAAGCTCACATTTCCTAGAAGGAAACAACATGTACACAGATAAGTAAATATAAAAAATAAACAAAGTCATTTCTAGGGGCAGTGGATAAAACACTATTAATGGAGGTTATGAGAAAAGGAAGCTTGGAGGTTCCAAGAGGCTGTGATGAGAAGGAAGAGCATTATGGGCAAAAGCTTAGAGGTGGGACATAGCAGGTCATCTATGGGGAACAGAGAGTAGGCTAGTTTGGCTGGAATAGAGAGTGAATGAGTGGGATTAATGTGAAATCAGTCTGGAAAAACAGGTTTGGAGCCAGAATGTTAAGGGTTGTAAATGCCAAACAGAGGTGTTTATATTTTATTCTACAGTCAAGAGAGAACCACTTAAGTTTCTTGAGTAGGGGAGTAATACAGTCAGGTCTGTACTTTAGGAATGGCAATTCAACAGTTATATGGAAAATGGATTAAAAAAGGGGGAAAGACTGGAGACTAGGAGTCCATTTAGGAGCCAATAGTAGATATGAAGGAGGAACAGATCTTGGAGACTATTTTGCTAAAATCAGAGCCTAGTCATAATTCTGACCTTTCCAAGACTGTATAGTTGGGTCCATTGCCCAACCAAGTGGTAGACAGTTGGTGAAGATAGTTACTTGAACTTCTCTGTGAACAACTTAGCAAAATGTAGTCATCACTGTTTCTATGAGTGTGATTTGATCCCCTGCTAATATGCACTGCCACCTTCAAACTTAGTTTTAAATTTAAAACATTGCAAGGATTATATGATATTTATTATTGTGACTTTGTTCCTAGGTTTGACACTTAAGTAGTTATGTACCTTTCTTAGGCATTTCAAGAAACCACTCAAGTTCTACTGCAATGCTTCATTATGGTATGGAGTTCAGGTTAGGTTCTCAAAGGCTTTCCTAGTATATCACAAATTTTAGCAAGCTCAACCAAGCTGGAAAGGGTTCACCATGGGCCCAGTGACAGACTTGAGTCTACCATATAAAGAACAACCCAGCTTAAGTCAGAAAGAGTCTTCACCAAGTTGGTTACAGGATGCTTAATTCCTTGACCGTAGTAACTACCAAATTCTACTAAGACATAGAAGGTACTGTAAATTATACTAGGGTTCCAAGAGAAATTACAGGTGCTTGAAGTATACTTTGTTTTCAATATATAGTGTAAATGCCAACAGGTGAAAATACTATTCTGACTTAATTAAAAATTAAGCTGTAGTTTTAATTGAGAGAAGCTGACATGTGTTTCTCCTTAGTCGTCTTTTTTATATATCAAAATCAGCAATGAACTGTAAAACATTTTTAAAAAGTGGAAAGCGGGATGGCTAGGTGGCACAGTGAGTAGAGTGTCGGCCCTGGAGTCAGAAGGACCTGAGTTCGGATCTGACCTCAGACACTTAACACACACAAACAAAAACCTAGCCGTGTGACCTTGGGCAAGTTACTTAACCCCAATTGCCCTCCAAAAACCAAAAAAAAAAAAAAAAAAAAAAGTGGAAAGCATCTATATATAGTTAGCTTATTCACCCATCCTTAACTATTATTTAAAACAATGTTTTATCTCTTGTTATTCATTTTTTTTAGTAACATTTGACTCTTTGCGACTCTATTTGGTATTTTCTTGACAAAGATACTAGAGTGGTTTTCCGTTTCCTTTTCCAGCTCATTTTATAGATGAGGGAACTAAGGCAAAGAGGGTTAAGTGACTTGCCCAGGGTCACACAGTTAGTAAAAATCTGAGGACAAATTTGAACTCTGGTCTTCTGGACTCCAGGACCAGCACACTATCCACTGCTCCACCTAGCTAATTAATCTCTGTCTCTGATTTAATATTTTCAAGGTTGGAAAGACTCATGAGTTATCTTCAGAATATTCTGGCTTCAAATAACAATACTGTAGTTCAATTGTCTTTTAACTTTGTAGGGCTTTTCTACAATCTCAACTACAAGCAGTCTATTTACCTTGTCTTTTCAGCCTAATTAGAGGGAAAGCTTTGCCAATCCCTCTGGCCTCTCTGCTTTCCCCTTTTATTTCCCTGCAACCAACAAATATCAAGAGCTTACTGAACTGTAGAACAGTTGTATAAGCACTGTGGACCTTCATGACTGTCTTTTATAAAACAAAATTTACTTGTCAATTTACCTTTGGAGAAAGAGAAGTGAAATGTTCTCTCAATGTAATATTTCTACCTTCCTCAGATAAGTGTGTTATGAACTGAAAGCTCCTATCCCCTATTAAAACAGGATCAAATACAAAACAGTTTTTGATATAGAGATGGAATTTCAAAAATCTCCACTTGGACTACAAAATATTTTGGGGAAGAGTCATGTCTTCCAGAACAAACCATTTTAAACCAATTTTTATAGAGAATTTAACTTGGTCTTCCAATAGAGGGAGAAAGTCATTAGAGCCTAAACTAAATGCAGCCCAGGAAACTGCTTAATATCAAGAACTCCCATGAATATTGGTGAATATAGGAAATATAAAAGTGGTTTGGTAAGCCACCACTGTTCTAAACAATGCAAGGGAATTTTCGACTGCTAGAATGAAACATTTATAAAATCATAACATTTTAGAATTTTGGAAATGAAAAAAGCATTTCCTCCCAAATGTGTAAACACACACACACACACACACACACACACACACACACACACACACACACAGTTCAAGTGGGTTTTAATAATACTCTTTACTTACTGAGTCTCCTGTCTTTGCTGACACATAATGGCTGCTGAGGCCATTTTCCTGGCAAAAGCGTAGGTGTTTATCAGATTTTACTGTTCTCATATGCTCCAAATCAACTAGAAAGGGATTCAAAGGAAAACAAAATCCAGTATATTACTGTATATAAATAAAACTGTTTAATTGCTTTAACATAAAAGAAAACATATTCTATTTTATTCCTATCATAATATAGCACTGTCTGCTTATCATGTGTACTGGGCCTAATAGGTAGGTACTTAGTAAGTGTTAAGTGAATGTGTAAATGTATAAATGCATCTGAAAAAGATTTATTTAAAATAAATTAAGCTAATGAAATATATGCCTCCTCCAAATCTGCTTTGAAATAGTATATAATCTGACATAATTAGAACATTTTAGAGTTTTATAATTTTAATGCTATATGACAAATATCTGGTTAGTCTAGAAACATCAAAATGTTAATTGGATTTGTTATTAAAATATTTCTAATTTCATAAAGAGACTTCAGAAACCTCCTTTAGAAAGTTTCCTTCCTTTATATATTTTGAGAGTGGTGTTCATTGATTTTCCCTGTGATAGGCCCACTGGAAATAAAGCACTTAAATAAGACAGCATTTCACAGAGAAGTGTTAGGTGCTAAAAACAGAACATGGAACTCAAATCTTGACAGGTTTTATCGTGTACATTTCAATTTTTTCAATTTTGATCCTGAAGTAACAGGAATCTATATTGAAAAATTTGTCTTTTTATTGCATTGCAGTACCAATAGGGGTGTTGACTCAATGCCGTCAAATTATAAGGCAAATATATTCACAAGGATTTAAGGACAACTATGTTCTTTGAGTCAATACAGGAAAAAAAAACTTAAACTGATTTCCTGAGGAAGGGACCCAACTGACTTGTAAAAACTTGTAAATTTGCAAATCTAGTAAGCCTGCATAATAGTGGCAATTGATTATCAACTGAAAAAATGCTCTCATACTACATAAAAGGCTTTATTTAAAATGATATTGGAGGTCTTTAATTTGTAGGCTCTGGAGATTTTTGGTCCAACAGGGGATTCCTAAGTCCCATTTATACTGCTTACCTTGGTTAATGTGGAGCGCTTTTTTTTTGGCCACATGTTGCTGTTCCTTAAACAGCACTGAGGCCTTGTTTACAAGAACAGGCCTAAAAACGCCCAGATACCACAGGCATTAATTTGTGGACAACTAAAATACTAAGCTATTAGCACTAATGTTTATACTACAGTTTATCATAATATTGAAACTAAAATACTTCTAATTCAACAACAACAAAAGTAAGAACAAATAACGTCACTAGGAAAAATCCCTAATGAAATCACTACCCAATTAAACATAAGGCAATGTCACTTTTACTTGAATATTCTCCACCATCAAAAAACACATAAGTACAACACATCATATACCAAAAGTCAACCTAGCATATTAAGCAACATAATAACTGTATAACAACTGTCTTAATAAAGGAAATAATTTATTTAATGAGTATATTTTACTTCATTCTACCCTAAACAATAGAATTAAAGAGATACTGGTAGAAGGGAAAGCAGTGATTTAAAAAGCCAGTAGGTTTCATCAAGAACAGATTATTGGGACAGCTAGGTGGTACAGTGAATAGAGTACCAGTCCTGGAGTCAGGAGGACCTGAGTTCAAATCCAGCATTAGATACTATCTATGTGACCCTGGGCAAGTCACTTAATCCCAACTGCCCCACCCCACCCCCAAAAAAGAACAGATTGTGGCAGACTAACTTTACTGCATCTTTTTTTTTTTTTTAAAGCAATTGGGGTTAAGTAACTTGCTCAAGGTTACACAGCCAGTCACTTTTGTGTGGGTGCTAAGTCTGAGGCCGGAACCGATCCCGGGTCCTCCTGACTCTGGGGCTGGCGCTCTTACTGTGCCACTTAGCCTCCCCTGCATCTTTTTTCAACATGTTAGTAAACTAGATCCGGGAATTCTGCAGATATAGCTTACCAAGATTTTAGCAAAGCACTTGATGAAGTGTCACTATTCTTGCAGAAAAGATGAAGTACAATAGATGATAATACAATTACATGGATTTTGAACTAGTTGAATAGACAGATTCTAAGAGTGTTTGTTAATGGTTCAATGTCAGTGAGGCAGGAGGGCTCCAGTGGAGTGCCCCAAGGATCTGTGTTGGAACCTGTGCTATTTCATGTTCTCATCAGCGACTTGGATAAAGGCACTAAAGGCATGCTCATCAAATTATCCAGTGACACAAAGCTACTCTAGCTAGTTATGCTATGAAGTGAAACTGGATACCTAAAGTTAGGTTACACAAACAAAATGATTATACCCAAGTTATATCAAAATCTATGGTGAAACCCAACAAACATGGTGTTCCTGATATGCAGATTACTTCACAATCTTTCCCAATGGAAACATTTTAATCAAAATAAGAAACTTATGTCTGTTCTTATTTATCAATTTCTCCTCTTCTTCTAAACTATGAAGTTTGATCTGCTAGTAATGATAAATATGAAAGAATAGATTAAGTTTATTAAATAAACTTTAGGCCCAACGGCTAATTAATGTTCACTCATGGACATCTGGGAATTGCTGAAACTATTATATCTTTTGGGGGAGCCTGAAGAAGAGGAAGAAAAAGCTTCAAGGAAATATTTTACTTTTACTATTTATTCATTCTCTGACAGCTACAATATTTGTGTCAGCTCTACCTGCAAACTCACCAAAATTGTAAAAATGACCAAATCTCACCTTCCTCCAAAGATTATCAATTCTATAAACAAGTCCTTCAAGGATTTATGAGTGTTAGTGATTCTATAAGCAGAAAAATATGTTGCTATTTTATAGACAGTTCATCTGGCTATTTTCAAGGAATTATGCACAATAAGCAGTGAGAACTGAGAATAACTATTATTTGGTATTTGTAGTATCCAAAAAATGACTCATGATTGATCTTAAGATAGCCATAAATTCCAGTTCTTTACTTTTGGTTCCTTCTTCAAGCCTTATCTTAAAGTAATTTTGAAGTTTTCCTTCCCTTCCTAATAACATGGCATGGTCCATGAAAAGAATATTTTGTCCAGGAAGTAAGACTTGAGTTCTAGTCCTGGGATCCTACAATCCCTAACTGTATGAAACCGGGTAAATTAAAATCAATATATGCCTATTAAGTTCCAACCAAATGCAAGTCATGATGTTAAGTGCTGTGTCCCTGCCCTGAAAGATCTCAATAGGCTACACCTAGGGAGACAAGAGACAAACATGTGAAAAGTTAAATAACAACAAAAAAGAAAGAAAATTAAATGTTTCAAAAAAGGGTATAAGTATGGCACGTGGATAACTACCAAATGAGCACAGGTAAAAATTACTAGAATAGATACAACTTCTCACAAGGGTAGAGGCTTTAAGGATGTAGAATTTAATCTGACTCTTGAAGAATTGGTAAAATGTAGGTAACTGCCATGGAATGGAAGGAGTAATACAGGTGGATGGAACAACAAAACGAACAAAAAATGTGGTTGGGGAAACTGAGTTAAGTTCATGAGATAAGGCAAAATAAGTCTCTCTAGAGCAGAGGATTTAGAAAAGTCAGTGAAGATAAGACTGGAACCACTGAAGGTTAAGGACATGTGTAGGATATAGAATACCCAAGGAAGCTGCATTTGATTCTATACAGTAATGACACTCAGTCACAGTGCCTGACACATGACAGGTGTTTAATAAATGTTTACTGATTTCAGCTGACTGGGAAGAGAATAAAGTTTTTTGCACAGCACAGTGTTTCTGGAAGATTGGTCTGGTAGCAAAAATGTGGGATAAAATGTAAGATTCACCTAAGAATTTATAAAAGTAGGGGACTGGCTTAAATAATCTCTATACCGTACTCTAAAATGTTTGTTATCAGTACAGTACAATGATTATAAACTACAACCTATAATTTTGGAACATATTTCCTGAAAATAAATAAGTTCCCTTCCCTATACCTTTTACAATATGATTGTCTTTCACTACAACCTGAAGATACAAAATAGGAGACATCAAGTTGAAAAAGTCACACTGTTTTTACACTGTAAAATCTCCATAATGCCACATCAGCACTGCTGAGGCTTCCAGGCTTACTGCTGTTTTGTCGAAATTTAGTTTCTTTTGCTCATACATGAAATTCAAACACAAATTTTTCATTCATGAGCTGCAGCATTAGTTCCAGTGTCTCAGCACAATCCTTAGATAACTACAAGAGATGCCTCTTTATTTTTCCTGACCATCTAATTCATGCTAGGGTGGTTTTGATCCATACCAATAAAATGATATTGTGTTGTTTCCATGGCTAGTCACTTAGTTCACGAATAGTACTTTCAGCAATAAATTTGGTTTTTTAAAGAAAAAATATTAAGAATATGATATAGATTACAAAACACATATCTGTAATCATTGAGTTCCAATCCACTTTGGCAAAGTGGACATCAAATATCAGAGTGAATCAAGTTGTCCCAAAGATTATAATGGCAGTCTCAAAGCAGAAGTAATTTTAATTCACCATAACATCATGAAAACTATCTTCACCTCCATGCCTTTGTTCATTATTTTCTCTAAATCCATTCTCCTTTTCAATTCAATCTGAATAACATTTATTAATTATGCAATAAAACATTATGCTAAATGCTCTAGGACACAAAAACAAAATGATTTTAAGAGGTTCACATTCTCTTGGGGAGATACAGAATGTACAAACATAAATATAGTAAAATGTAATTTGAGTAAGGAGACTAGCAAGTGGGAGAAGGGGCAGGTTACAGGAGATTTCAAGGAAGAAGTGGTATCTAAACTAAGGCTTGCAGGAAGATAAGGATTCTTCAGTTGACCACCTGGATATATATGCTGATTAAATGGAACTGTGGGGAATAAGAAGTGTTGACCTGAGTTATCCTAAACACATAAGCAATGCTACACAAAGGTCCGAATAGTCTAGAATCCACTTACTGAAAATAAGGATGATGGATGTTGCCAAATAGGTTAATATCCCTTTAGCGACCTATTGTATGTCTAAGATTATCAAGTGACCAAGAATTTACTAAATTATTTTTTTATTAACTTATACATTCTACAGTGATTAGGCAAACAACCAAGAGAGAAAGGATATAGGTATGTCAGACAGGCACAGAAAATGAAGTATAGCAGAAAGAACACTGGACTTGAAGGTGGGATAGTTCAGGGTTCAAATCCTGATTCTAACACTTACAAGCTATAGGAACATTGGCAACTGAAGATGTCTTTAAGTTTCAGTTTCCTCATCTTTAAAGTGTTGATAACAATATTTTCAATGGTCCCATAAGAGTTGTCAGGAAAATATTTTACAAACCTTAAATTCCTATTTATATTTGACTTAGCAGTCTACCAAGATGGTAGCCAAAGGGACTAAGGGAGGTAAAAATGTTCAGTGATCAAAGAAAAAGAGAACAGGTTGCCAGGTACAGCAGAAATAAAATAGATGATGATATAGATCTAAGGATTAGGGCATCATGAGGAAATTAGGTAGGCAGATGGGTGACAAGTAAGAAAGACCATAAGAATGCCAAAGGTTAAATGAGTTGTCCATTACTGCTCTTAAGGCAGAGAGAGAGAGAGAGAGAGCATTAACTAGCATGCATGATAAGTGAACCATTGTGACCTGAAAACAAAGCCACCCAGGAAAATCATGCGTTGGTGAGGTGAACCTTTGTGTACACTGTGTATATCCACATATCTAAAAGAAAAAAGTCACTCCTTAATCATAAGCAAATATATCCATATACCTTGTTTTACAATGCCAATGAATTCTTCACAATTTTATATAAAAATTAGTTTTACTAAGTAAAATTATGTACTAAATATAAAAGGGATCCCAAGTTAACCCTTTGTAAATGACATTCAAAGCATCTACTACATGCAAAACCTTGTGCTAAGCACTGGAGCGAAAAAAAAAAAAACCTGAAAGAAGACGCAATGATCCTTGTTCTAAACTTTATCATCTAATAGAAGAGAAAAAGACATATACATAAATACTTATATAGTAAAATGACAAATAATTAGGAAAAATCTGAAGTATTAGGAAGCCCAATCTTCACAGTAAAACATGTCAGTGTTCCCTGTAAAGTGGAAGGAAAGATAATATACTGAGTCCAAGAGCATAAAGAGCAGTGGTAGCACAATGGAGAAAACACCAGATATAGAGACTGAAAATCTGAACTAAAAACTCAGTTTTGGTATATTTACTCTCATATGAACTCAGGCCAAATCATTTAACTAACTGAGCATCATCAAATCACACCGAATTTCAGAGGCCATCTGGTCTAATTCATACCTAAACAAGAATTCCCTATATAACATAACCAAAAAGTTAAGTAGTCACCTAGCCTTTGCTTGAAAACACTGCTAAGTGGTATAGTGGAGAGAGCATTGTGCCTGGAGACAGGAAAACAGGAGTTCAAATCTAGTCTCAGACAAAAGATGTCAATCACTTAACCTCTGTTTGCCTCAGTTTCCTCATCTATAAAATGGGGGTAATAATAGCACCCACCGGTATCCCAAGGTTGCTGTGAGGATCAAATAACCTGTACATACTAGGTCCTTATATAAATGCTAGATTTTTATATTATTATTAGTGGTGTTATTTCAGGGGGAAATCTCTCTGATGGTAGCCTAATTCTAACAGTTCTATTAGGAAGTTCTGTCTTTTGAGAAGCTTAAATTGGCCTTTTCGAAAATGTTTTCTCATCTCAAAAATGATAATAATGATACCTGCATACCTACCTCACTGCAATGAATTACATCAAAAGAAATAAAGCATTGTAAGTGCTCTGTAAACCAGAAAGTGAATATGTCAGCTACTGTCATGAGGGTTAAAACTGGGAAACTCAATCCACTTTTTAAACTTAAAAAAAAAATTTAAAAAATAAAACTGGGAAACTCAGGAAAGACACTTCTTTTTTTTCAGACCAAGGCTTTTATTTATTCATTTCTTGCATTTAAAATATTCTTTGATGACATCTTTGGCCTGAGATTCCTTGCCATAGTCCTTAACAACAACACAACTGCAGCCAACCACTTTACAGGGCTTTTCCCATCAGTTTTAAAGAGGCCTAGCCATTCACCCAGCTTCTTATCATCAGCCTTGATCCAGTTGATTTGATGCTCAGCACATAGGGCCTCAACCAACTTTACATACGTAGGTTCATCACAGTTGGAGGCAAGTACACAAAGATGGGCTTGGCGTTTGTCCAAGGCTTTGGCTGCTTCATGAATTCCACGAGCTAGGCCATCTCGGTCTTCAGCACTTCTTGTAGAGCGGTGTTAACGTCCATTACTCCTCCAGCAGCAATGCCTTCCTTGGTCATGGCAGCGGTTCACAGGTGAAGCTAAATCTTGAAAACACCCAGGAGCTTCCGCCTCCCGCTCAACTTAGCAGCAACAGGGAAAGAGCAGTAAAGATACTTCTAACGTGAATTACTATGTTTTGTGTCTTTTTTGTATAACAGAAAATACTCCTATTTGTATAAAGCTCCCTATCGGGGTGCAGGCAGTTTAGAAACTTCTTTCTTTTATGGCTCTACATACAAATATCAGTCTAGCAATATTGAGGAAATATAGGAAATACCATAATAGAACAGAAAAATGTACCTTTTATTAAGAATAAATCGTGGGGCGGCTAGGTGGCGCAGTGAATAGAGCGCCGGCCCTGGAATCATAAGGTCCTGAGTTCGGAGCCGGCCTCCGACACTTAATCTGCACAAACAAAAACCTAGCCGTGTAACCTTGGGCAAGTTACTTAACCCCAATTGCCCTAAAGGGGCGACTAGGTGGCGCAGTGAGTAAGAGTGCCAGCCTCGGAGTTTGGATGACCCGAGATCAGATCCGGCCTCAGAAAATGAGCACCCACGCATAAATCAAATGACTAGCCGTGTAACCTTGAGCAAGTTACTTAACCCCAATTGCTTTAAAAAAAAAAAAAAGAATAAATCGTGCTCACTAGAACTGATAACTTATTTTTCATCTGTGGGGATGAAAAGTTTCACATTAGAATGTAATAAACTTTTTAAAGCTTTGTATGAAATTTCACCCTAGAATGACCTTGTCTCATGTTTCTCTCCATCAAAAATCCTGCCATCCAAGTTTCATATTATGCAACCTTCTCTAGAAGACCTTCTGAGTTTCTTAAATATATTTCCATGCTTTTTGAATTCCCAATTTATTTTATTTGTACCTCTTTTAGAACGCCTTATAGTCTGTCTTACCACAATTACTTGGATTTCTGTCTTATAACCATTAATAGGCTATAAGATCCTTGAGGACCAACACCTTACCCTGTATGTTTCTGTGCCCCCACCCCCACATAATACTTAGCATAATACTGCTCCATATAATAGGTACATAATGAATATTTGCTGAGTTGAATTACAAAATAAATTATGTTGAAAAAGAATAACATACATAACAGAACAGAACTCAGTAGACCAAATTATGAGAATTGAATTAAGCTTTTCTATTGCAGGGCTTCTGGTACCCTCTTAATGTACTTTAATTGTCCTTTAAGATGATTAAAACAATACACTCGTACATATGATAAAATATTTGTGTATATTGAAAGGAGAGAAGAAAAGGAGGTGATAAGGGAATAAAGAAAGGAATGCTAAAAGAAATGAGAAAAGGGAATAGTTGGAATAAAATTAATTAAATGGGAAAAAGAAAAAAAAAAGATGAGGATGACCAATCCACATATCTCTTCCATTCCACTGAAGCTTTCCTTTAGTAAATGCTAATCACCCATCTACTAAAACTAGTGGAAACTTCTATAAAATGAGTTTCTTTGATATGTGTCATTGAATACTGTAGACTACTTCTTGGGTATATCTCTAGTACTTCCTATAGCTTTCCTTTCAAAGGAAAGAAACTCTATAACTGATTCTCTTCTTTTAACTATACTCAACAACATGTGAAGTTATTTTTCCCAAGAACACTGTCAAATTAACACTTGAATTAATTTCTATGTTTCCAGGCTTCTTATACTTTACCATCTGCCACATACTCTACCATCTGGGTATAATGGTCTACTTGCTATTCCTTCTACAGAACATTCCACCTCCACACTCCATGCCTTCTCAATGGCT
Organism: Gymnobelideus leadbeateri; assembly: GCA_011680675.1. NCBI lineage: Eukaryota > Metazoa > Chordata > Mammalia > Diprotodontia > Petauridae > Gymnobelideus > Gymnobelideus leadbeateri. The sequence goes on along the minus strand of WOXC01005197.1, from coordinate 448,996 downwards.
ACCCTCTATGCCTTGAATTATCTCCCTCATTCTATTGCCCAGCTTCCTTCAAAATTTGGCTTACTACTGCAGCAGGTCTCCCTCTGAGATTATTATCCATTTATACCATGTAGACCTTATGTGTACACAGTTACTTGAATGTTGTCTCTGCCATTAGAAGGTGAGCTTCTTGAGGGCAAGGACCTATGTTTTTCTCTTTCATTGTATCCTCATTTCTTAGCATGATACCTGGCACACAGTAAGTGCACAATAAATGCTTGTTGACTAAATAGAAAATAAGAATTATTCATACTCTTTTCCCCATTCTTTTTATAAGCTCAAAATTTAAAAACAAGAAACAAAAACATTAATTCATCAAATGAGCATTCAAGAAAATCTAGTCATTGCTATGTCATCACTATTATTCATATTTTATAACCTGCGCAGGGACAACCAGTTCTGCCACTTAGAACTTTGTATGTTCCAAACTTGCCCTTTCTCTTTATGACAGCTAGTATCTTAATGAAATTTCCAATTTCCAATTCACCTATACTATTTCAAGCAGTATTCCTTCAAGGTCTGCCCATGCTCAAAATAGCCTCCATTCAGGCTTCTAACTGATCAACCCTGGCACAAATTCTGGCCACTTCACTTTCCTGGGACTGTTAGTTCTCTATCCCAGAAGTTTCCAACTCATTCCTTTCTCATTATGTTCTTAATCCTCTGGCTGAGGAAAACATTATAAACTGACATGGCATAGGCAGTTGTATCAAAAAAAGATATACATTCTAAAAATATATGAATATTGATAACACATAAGTACTGACTAGGAATGTGACCACTTATACCAGGAGTATTAAACTCATTGCTCCTAAATGTGGCCAGAACCAGAATAATCTGGGAAATGTTTAATAAAATAAATGTACAATACAGCATAACATTAATTTGTGGTTTCCTGAGTCAATATGTAGGGGCAGTTAGGTGGTACAGAGGATAGAGTGCTCGGCCTGGAGTTAGAAAGACTCATCTCCCTGAATTCAAATCCAGCCTCATACACTTATTAGCTGTGTCACTCTAGGTTAAGTCACTTAAACCTGTCTGCCTCAGTTCCCTCATCTGCAAAATGAGCTACAGAAGAAAATGGCAATTCATTTCAGTATCTACATTGTCAAGAAAACTCTAAATGGGGTCACAAAGAGTCAGACATGATTGAAACAACTGAACAACAATAACAAGTCAATATGCAGCTGCAAGCACTTATTTCTATTTGAGTTTGACACCCCTGATTTATGTAAAATAAGTAAACAATGTAGTACTGTGTGATAGAATTTCAGTAAATGCAACACAGATCTAATTTATGGCTGCAACTCTGTGGAACTGTTAGATATTAAAATCCATTTAAGTTGCTTCATAGAATTATTACTATTTAACCTCTCAGTTTCATAGGCTGTGTTGCAGAACAACTGCAGATCAGCACTAATAAAGGGAATTTCTTTATTGGAAATGCCCTATATCAATGGAATAACAGTACACCTCCTCTCCCAAAATAATAAATAAAGGAAATACTACTGGAAAATAGAAGGAATTGCTAAACTACAGAGCACTCATAGGTATAAAGAGATTCAGTGTTGAAAGGGACCTTTGGAGGCCATCAACTCTAATGTGAATAAGGATCCTCTAAAACTAACCCACAGGTGGTCACCCCATCTTTATTTCAAGACATTTCAGTAAGGACTACTACCTTCCAAGGAATCCCGTTTACTTTTGGATAGCTCTGTTAGGAAGTTTTTCTCAATATCAAACCTAAATTTGTTCCATTACAACTTCCATCTACTTCTCCTTGACCTGCCCAGTAGGTACAAGCACAAATCTGATCTCTCTTCCATAGGATGGCATTTTGAATACCTTAAGACATCTATCACGTACAACCTAATTATTCTCTTTTCCAAGCTAAACACCCCAGTGATCCTGAGGCCAATGACCACCTGGACCATCTTCCTCTGGATATTTACCAGTTTATCAATGTCCTTTCTAAAATATGGTGCCTCATTGTGAAGAAGTGCTCTAAATCACTTTTGATTAGAGAAATGCAAATTAAAACAACTCTGAAATGCCACCTCACAGAATCAGATTGGCTAATATGACAAAAAAAAAAAGAAAATGATAAATAGTGGGGAGGGTGTAGGAAAATCGGGACACTTAATGCACTGTTGGTGGAGTTGAGAGTTGATTCAGTCATTCTGGAGAGCACTTTTGAGCTATGCCCAAAGGGCAACCAAACTGTGCATACCCTTTTAACTATCAATACTACTACAATGTCTGTATCTCAAAGACATCATAAAAAAGGTAAAAGGGCCTACATGTAAAATATAGCAGCCCTATTTGTGGTGACAAGATATTGAAAACTGAGGGGAATGCCCATCAACTGGGGAATGGCTGAACAAGCTGTGGTACGTGAATGTAATGCAACATTACTGTGCAATAAGAAATGAAGAACAGGCAGATTTCAGAAAAACCTGGAAAGACAAACTGATGCAAAGTAAAATGAGCAGAACCAGGAAAACACTGTACACAGTATCAGCAACATGTTGTGATAATCAGCTATGAATGACTGAGCTCTTCTCTACAACACGAATGATCCAAGACAAATACAAAGGACTCTTGAAGGAAAATGCTTTATACCATATCTTTATACCATATCCATGATGGACTCTGAATTCAGATAAAAAGCATTTTTTCACTTACTTTATTCTTTCTCATGGATTTTTTTTTATTGTTTTTTCTTCCACAACTTTGATGAATATGGAAATATGTTTTAATGATAGCATTAGTATAGACAATATCAAACTGTCTACCATCTTCAGAAGGGGGAGGGGAGAGAGGGAGAAAAATTTAGAAATTCAAAATCTTGTAAAAATGAATAATAAAAATTTTCCTAATATGTAATTGTGGGGAAAAATACTATTCAAATATTTTTTAAAAGATGACTGTAGGGGTGGCTAGGTGGCATAGTAAGAGCTTGCTAAAATAAATGATATGTAAAAATTGAATAGTGTTGCTAATAACTGACATTTCTAAACCACAGGTTACCAAAGAAGGGATTGAGGTAATCATAAAAGATAAAACATAATCAATTAAATGAAATTGAAAAGCTTTTGCAATAATGAAATCAACTAGAATAAGAAAAGTTACCAATCAAGAAAAAACTCTTTTTATCAAATATCTCTAATGTCTGATATCTAAGATACATATGGAGCTAACACAAATATAAAACCAAAAGTCATGAATAAATGGGCAAAGGATACAAGCAAACAGTTCTCAAAACAACTGTAAACTACTTATATACATATGAAAAAGACTGCTCCAAATCACTAAAAATAAGATGGAAGAAAGTAAAAACAACACTGAGGTCTCATTTCACAACTAGCAAAATGACAAAGATGACAAAAGTAGGGAATAGTCAGTGCTGGAGAGATTGTATAAAGTCAGGCACACCAATATCCTATTAGAAGAGTTGTGAATTGGAAACGACACCATAAGCCCACTGTAATCATACTAAAAAAGTGACTAGATAGATGTCCAAACCCAGACCCAGAGACTCAACTACTTGCCAGAGACTATTAGAAACTGTGCATCAAAAGAATAGAGAGAAGCATGGAAAGACGTCTACTAAAATGCAAAGTGTTTCACCCTACACAGCTGGAGTGGCAATATACACAATGACAATGGAAATGGAAGACCAGTAAGCAAGAACAACAGTGAAACCAGACACTATGTAATTATAATGATCAAACTTGGCCCTGAGGAAGAGATGGAAAAATCAATCTCCTACCCTTCTTTGCAAAGATGGGCAACAATTTGTATTACCTAATATCAAAATAGTTGATATGATTAGTTCTGCTGAACTGTAATTTTCCTTTTTGCTTTCTTTTTTATTCTTTGTTACAAGGGAGTAAGAACAGTTAGGTGGTTTTTACAATAGCCCAGGTAAGAGGTAATAATGACCTGAACTAAAGTACTGGCAATGTGAATGGAGAAAGGACAGTTGTGAAAAAATATTGGAGAGAAAGAAATGATTCAACCAAGGGAACAAAGGAGAAAGAAAAGTTAAAGACCAAGCAAGGTATCAAGTCAGGATGACTCATGAAAGTGCTGGTGTCATCTATGAGCAGTTGGAGGAGAAACAAGTTTAGGAGAAAGATAATGAATTCAATTTTGGAAATTTAGTTTGAGGTATTTAAGTCCAAAGTGTAGTTGAAAATTGAAGACAATGCTTAAGGGAGAGATTTAATCTGGATATATAAATATGAATGTTATCTGTGAGCTGTGAAGCAGTAATAAGCTGAAATAAAACTAGAATAATTTTAAAAATAAGTTTACCTACACAAAGAAAAAATAATATGTATTAAGATAATGTTAAAGTGAAATTCAAAATGTTATTTGAAGAAACTATAAGGAGAAACGAAAAAACTTCTAATATTTTAAACAAGTTTCTGCTAATTAACTTTTTACTAGTTGGGGCTCAAAAAGTTAACATTAGTAACTTTTTAAAAAATAAGCATATCAATCAGTATTGTAGAATAGTATCAAAATATTTTTATTTACTATTCAATGAAATAATATAAAGCTGTTTATAAAGTATCTGCAGTTGTTCATACAAGTTTTAAAATTACATGATGTTTAAATAATCATTTGTTGGAAATAGCCCACATAGATATGACAAGCCAAATACTTTTAATATTTTGTTAAATTTTATTTGTATATGACTAAAATTTTATATGTGATAACTAAAATTATGTATACCTTACCTTTTCCTTTCAAAATACACTTGAGGAATGATATAAAAGATCAAGTACATAGCAACTTTTTAAAAATGTCGTTCTTATAATAATAGGTAGCTTTATTTTAGTACATTATCTGATCCCTACATAAGACCTCTGGGCCCAGTAGTCAAGAGTCTCCACACAAACTATCCTTCCTCCCAAAAGAGTATTAAATCTAACAGGTTTCAAACCCGTTAACTGAAATCACATTAGTTATCATTTAGACTACCTGATTTACAAGCATTTAAAATTTCAAATTAAAATTTTGGATTATGAAATTCTTGAATACAGTCAAGAAATAATAACTTTGGCTACATGACATATTTTGATTCAGATAATTGTATATCTTTCCAAATATCTAGCCTGGTAACAAATTCACACTTATAGTGAATTCTTTGGTATGAATATGTTCAATTTTGTATATGACCCTGTTTTCCTAGAGCAAAAAAGGGGGTAGTTTTGTAATGATGATATTTCACAATTAATATTGCTGATTAATTGCACAAAATCATTAATATAAACTGCTATTTTTGCCAGATATATTTAAACTCAATAATCTCAAATTTTAAAAGTATATATACGACGTCAGGAAAAGAATATTTTATAGGAAAAAAGTCAGAGCTGTAATTTAGGGATGGTAAAACTGAAATAGAAATATAGGTCTAGTACACATTCTTCTTAGTAATTTTTAGGTTATCAGGAAAACATCTAGAGTGTTGATCTGGTTATACTCATTTCAAACAAACTACATGTCACATTAACTACCTCCAGGAAGTTATTCCAAACACAAAATAAACTGTTTATGCCCCTACTCAGATAGATAGCATGACAGATTGTTATTAGTTGAAGACAGATGAACTACATTAATTTGATTGTGAGCATGTGTTTAATTTTACACTGTCATGCACACTCTAATGCTATCTTTCTAGGATAGCTTAGTAAATCATGCTGTATTAGAAGAATTGTTCGTTAACTCGAGAGAATTATAAAAACTGCCTCAAGAGTGTGTTCAGCATTTTGTGAATTCCTTTTAACTCTGAACGAAATCTTAAGCTGTTTCAAACAAAAATAAATACTAAAATTCACGTGAAAATGTACAAGAAATTTTTAAGACTTTTATTTCTATAACAATAAAATTATCCAAAAAAGTAATAAAAATTAAGTTGAAACTTTATTAAATATTTTTCTAGCTTTTATTGGTTAAATAATTCATATCAACTATCATGACAAGTTTACCTTTTAAAAGTGCTTGAAATTTCAAGAAAATAATACTAAGATAAAAATATAAATTATGAAATAAATTGAATGTAGAATGTGCATTCAACATTAGAAAAGTCCTCACTCAGGAAGACTAAATATGGCAATTATTCTTGTGCATTTAAAACTGGATTTAATAAAATTCTGATTTATACTTCTTTTTAAGTCTACCTCTATTGCACACTAGGAGGAACACAGTATATTTTAAGACACAATGCACTCAATAATAACAGCTCTATATAATGCTTTAAAGACTATCAAGTGCTCTGTGTGCACGATCTCATTTGAAACTCCCAACAAACAACCCTAGCAAGTAAACAGTACAAGTATTATTACTCCCAACAATATATGAAGAAAGAAGGTTGGAGATTGTTAAATTGTCCAAGACACAAAACTTGTAGGTGGTGGAATGGAGACTAAAGTCTTTAAACTCCAACTCCAGTTTCTTTCTATTTATACCACACTATCTTTCCTAACTTGTACTCAACATGGGAATATAAAAGAAGAGAGAACTGTAAAACCTTACAACTTATTTTAATTTTTTTTTAATTCTAGGGGCAACTAGGTGGCACAGTGAACAGAGGACCACTCATGGAGTCAGGAGGACCTGAGTTCAAATCCGACTTCAGACACTTAACACTTACAATCCATGTGACCTTGGGCAAGTCATTTAACCCCAATTGCCCTCCCTTCCCCCCTCCAAAAAAAAGGGCAAATAAATAAAAATTAATTTTTTTTAATTTGTAACTTAAAGAGCATGAAAGGGGTACTTACTATATGTACTGTGAAACACAAAAGAGGATGTATATGAAACCACAAATCTCCATTTCATACCATTTTATTTTTTCAAAGCAAAAAATAAATTCCACAGCTTAGTTTCAAAACTATCCTGCTTGACTTTGCTTCCTTCTGAGCTTTTCTGTTCTGTGCATTAAAAAAAATTTTTTTCAATGGCCCAATTTTTGTTTGGAATCACTATTGTTAATACCCCCTCAGCACTACCAATCAAAAGGGAGAGGGGAAGATGTAGGGGATCGGGAAAAAGAAATGGAAAGAAAAAGAAAAGCCTATTAATAAAAACCATAATCAAGCAAAATAAATCCACACAGTGACCATATTCACAAATGTACATTTTTTTCTTACATCTTGAGTCCATGTCCTTTCTGTCAGAAGATGGGCAATATGATTTATCATATGTCCTCTGGAGACATGGTTGGTCACTGCATTGATCAGAGCTCTTAGGTTTTTTTTTTTTAATTGTTTTTCTGATGCTGCTGTTGCTTTTGTATAAACTGTTCTGATTCTTTTCACTTTATCCTGTGGCAAACATTCCATCACATTCATATATCACAGTTCGTTCAGGCATCCTTTTAACTGTCTAAGAAACAATCTAAGGCATTCTCTTATTTTCTAGTTGAGTATTTTTCCTCCTTTTAATCCTCTTCAGGATTAAAAAGTTTGTTTTGTTTCTTGCTATTCTCTCCCTTGTTAATAATTATCTTTCCTCTTAACTCCTCTCCCGCCAAATCTCTGGTTTCACTTGATTCCACATTGAGTTTAACATATTCTTTACCAAACTGTGTGGGTTGAATATGCTGAAATCTTTGTCCCAGATAAAACTGAAGTTCATTTAATTGTCTCTTTTTCTATCCTTTCCTCTACATTTATATTCTCTTCTCACACATTTCAATGATGAAAAATAGCAACTCTTGGCCCCTTCTTCCTCTATTCTACTCCTGTTTAGTCTTCTACTTGGCTATCCCTTCTCTTCTAATTCTTAAAATGCTCAAAACAAAGCAAATACACCCTCAAGCCTTTTGTTTATTTTCTTATTGGACTCCATCAATACACCTTGTGAAGACATTAAGATTTTGAAGGGACAACTGCCTTTTCTTCCCGTTAGAATGTTAGCACTACATCATCATACAGCCCCTTCCAACTACAACAACAAAATTACCTTTCTAGATTTTTCAAATATTATGATTGCCTTTCAAATTTCTATTTGGTTCTAGTTTTTTCATCAAAAATACTTGAACAGTCTCTATTAAATTAAAAGTCCATTTTATCTTCCTCCAAAATTGAAGTCAGCTTGGTGGAGTAAGTTATTATTGTCTAAAGGCCTTTATCTTTTGCCTTTTGAAATATCATATTCCATGATCTCCTTTCATTTTAGTTTAAAGCTGTCAAGTCTTGTGTGATTCTTACTACTGTTCCTTATTAAGCTTCTTTCTGGATGCTCTGCAGAATTTTTTTTTTCTTTGACATGTAAGTTCTGGATTTTGGCTATGACATTACAGAGGTTTTCCTTTGTGCAGTTTCTCTCAGGAGATGATAGGTGAATTCTTTCTATCTTCAATTTGCCCTCTGCTTTTAATATGTCTGGGTAGTTTTTATTTATGACATCTTGAAATATAGCATCCAGGTTTTCTTTTTAATTTAATCATGATTTTCAGGGAGCCCAAAGATTATTAAATGATCTCTATTTGACCTAGTTTCTAAGTCAGCTGTTCCTAATATCTGATGATTTATGTTCTTTCTAAAAATCTTTTTATCTTATTCTAATATTTCTTGCTATTTCATGAAGTCATTGATTTCTTTCATTTCTTCTAATATTCTGGGAGTCATCACTTGGATAAGGTGAACCACTTTCTCTATTAAATCATTTATTCTCCTTGCAATTCTTTCCTCAAGAATTTCAATTTCTTATCTATGACTGCAGTGGTTACAGAATTACTTATTCCTAGAGCTGCAATAATTCGTTATACTGTTCACTATCTTCTTCAATTTATTCATTTCTCTAGTTTTAATTTCTGAAATGGGTAGGACAAGGCTCTTCCCACTGTTATGATTTTGGGTGTGGTGGTCATGGTCTCTCTTTGGTTTTATCCTGAGTCATCTAAGTTCTTGCAATTATCTATCTTCTGGCCCCAAAACTTTAAATTTCAAAGTGATGGGATTTTGTAAACCTCTATCAAAACTCAGTACAGAGTTATGGATCTTGGAGCCCCTGGACTTGAGTGTTTCTGTGCCACAACACTCAATGAAGCTCTTCAAAGTGTGTGGGGGTGAGGGGTGGGGATTGTATACACTCACACAATCTGGGGCTAACTACCTTGTGGATTTCTGTTTTCCCTAGTGTTTTCTGAAGAGAATCTTCCAGTACTGCTCCCTCATGACACAAAACTCTGCGGGATTTTCAAGTCCATCATAGACCCACTGAAAAGCTATAGTGCCTCTCAGTGACTGAACTGGCACTTTTTTGCCTATGGGCTTCTGACTGATTTTGTGTGGGTGAAGTTCTGGGTAGAAGAAGTCACTCACTGTAGTTTCTTATTGATTTTCTTGATCATTTTGTGGTCTGATGCAAAATTTGGGTTTTTGCTGAAGTAGTTATTTTGGAGCTGGGCTGAATGCCTCCTGTAGAACCACCCATGTTGACTGGAAATTTCCCTTACAATCCTTTACAATCTAAAAGGAATGAAGTTGATTTAAAAATCAAGTACAGAAAAAATATGTGAATCAAATAACATGCAACAGCATAGTTATTAACACTTCACTTAAGGTAATAAAGTACATGGAATTATAACATTTCAGATTTTTCCTTTGTCATTACCATAGCTGTATCATTCTTATTTATGTATATGTCTTAGTCCCATTTTAAAGTGTAAACTCCATGGAGAGACTGACTAAAAATGTTTGTTTCCATCTCCAGAAGTTTAAACATGATAAATACTTAGTACATGGCTGTCAAATAAACTAAAGGTTAACTCTTTATTTGGCAAGTGGATGGTACAGTGGATAGAGCTCTGGGCCTGGAGTCAGGAAGACTACTAGCTGTTTGACTCTGGCAAGTCACTTACCCTCTGTCTGCCTCACTTTCTTCAAATGTAAAAAATGTGGATGGGGGCGGCAAGGTGGCGCAGTGCGTAGAGCGCTGGCCCTGGATTCAGAAGGACCTGAGTTCGGATCTGGTCTCAGACACTCAACCCACACAAACAAAAACCTAGCTGTGTGACCTTGGGCAAGTTACTTAACCCCAATTGCCCTCCAAAAAAGCAAAAAAAAAAATGTGGATGATAATAATAGCACCTATCTCCCAGGGTTGTTGTGAGAATTAAATGGGATAAGATTAGTAGAGCTTTTAGTCCAGGGTCTGGCATATAGGAAGTGCTTAATAAATGATTGTTCTCTTCTCCTATTCTGTCAACTATTTCTACAATGCAAGCCATAAATTCTGCTTCTATAATTCTTATTTCTTACTTCTTAAATGTCTGATAATCTCAAACTTTTTCTTGGTACTCATCAATTACTCACTTTCTGACCCCTTTACCTTTGACAATGGATGCTTCAAGGGCTAGACCTCAAAGCTGTCTCAGCTTCTTCAGACAATGAGAAATTCACTTTTTGCTAGTTTTGGTTCCTGACTCAACTTTTAGCAGTACAGAACTGGCCCTCTGTTCTTTAGTCCTCAGCTCAATGCTACTTCTCCTACCTACCCATATGTCCACTTCTTCTGGAAGAGGAAGGGAGGAATGGAATGAGTAGAGCTGAGGTCTGCTGTTTGTTGCCAAAGAATTACGGGGTGAGGGCAAGGGCAGAATACACTGGCAGAGATTGCAGAAGCAATAAGGAAACTGTTGAGTGGATCCCAGCACACAATCATGGCTCAGTTGTGATACCATGCTAGAGCATACAGAATGGTGAGAAGGAAGATGGAGTGAACATACTAAGAATAAAGGATTAGAATTCTCTATTATTAATTTATCAAGTGGTTACTCTGTTAGACTCTTTGATGTCTTGGCTTGTGGAAAAAACTGCAATTACTTTAACTTCTCCACATAATTCTTATTTGGGGAAATTTTGAGAATTGGTGACTCATCCTACCTATAAACAATTTAAATTTTTCCAATATTTAGACTTATCTTTATTTCTGTACATACAATGGTTTACAATTGTATTCCAAGAGTTCCTAAACATATCTTGGTGAGCAAACTCCCAAGTACTTTATACATTCTGTAGTTTTTTAAATTGAATTTCTTTCCTTCTCTGCCTGCTTGGTTTAACTGGTATTATATAGAAATACTAATAATTTGTATGGATTTATTTTGTATCCTGCAAGTTTGCTTAAGTTTTAATTGCTTAATAAAATTTTAGTTAAATTTTTAGGGTTCTTTAAGTTACATCTTCATATCATCCACAAAAAAATGTGATATTTTACTGCTTCTTTAAGGTTATTCTCTCGATTTTTTTATCTTATTGCTTTAGCCAATATTTCCAGAATTATGTCAAATAGAAGTGGTAACAATGGACATCCTTGTTTCACCCCTGAGGGAAAGGATTCTGGTTTATCTCCATTACATATAATGGTAGCTCTTGATTTTAGACAGATACTATTTATCATTTTAAGGAAAAGATAAAATATTTATTCTTGTGTTTTCTAGGTTTTTAACAGAAATGGACGTCATGTTTTGTTAAAAATCTTTTTCTGCTTCTACTCATATGATCATAAGATTTTTGTTGCTTTTGTTATTAACAAAGTGAATTAAGTTTATAATTTTTCCTAATGTCAAACTAATCCTACATTCTTGATAAAAATCCAACTTAGTTAAAGTGTATAATCTTCATGAAATAATAATAATGATGATGACAATGATAGCTAGCATTTATATAGCACTTACTGTGTCCCATTATCGTACTAAGCACTTTACAAATATTACCTCATTTAATCCTCATAACAACCCAGAGAGGCAGATGATATTATTATCCTCATTTTATGGATGAGGAAACTGAGGCAAACAAAACTTAAGTGACTTGCCCGAAGTCATACTGGTAATAAATATCTGTGGCCTAATTGGACCTAAGGTCTTTCTGACTCTAAGTCCAGCACTCTATCCACTGTACCACTTAGCTGCCTCTAATTATGATGATGTATTTATTAGTCTCTTTGTTAATATTGTCTAAAATTTTTATACCAATGTTCATTAGAGATATCAATAGTTAGCTTTTTCTGTTTTAATTCTCCCTCGTTTTTCTATCAAGTCTTCTTTATATGTATCACAGAAGGAATTTGATAGGCTCACTCTGCCTACCATATGATAAACACTTAATAAAGGCTTGTTAATTAATGTATTGATATGTCTATATACACATGTACAAAGTATAACTTAAAAACAAGGAAACCTAGAGATCTGGATTAAGGAAGTAAATTAGGCTTGACTAATATCACAGAGATGTGGTGGGATGAGATTTATTACTATAGTGTAACCACAGAGGAATGTAACTTAAGCAAAAAAAAAAAGAGAGAGAAACCAGCATATTACATATTAAATACACATTAAAATTGGTTCACCTGAGAAAATCTAGAAACCAGAGGAGGTAACTTTACTTGAGTGCATTTTTAGGCAAAGAATAATGGGGGGTGAAACCAAAGTGACATATCATAGAAGTATACTAGACATAACTTGAACAGAAAAAGAAAATAGATGAGCTCAGGAAACAAGAGTACAAACCTAGCAAAAAGGCTGATAACTTCTTGGCTTTTACCTCAATGATAATTTCTTCCTTCAAAAGGAGGAGGAAATAAGGAAGATAACTGTTATTCTAGATTTAATTCTGACCAACAAGGTGTTACAGATTGCTAAAGCAGAAATGATGGGAAACCTGAGGGGGAATGGAGACATAACCATTTTCTTAGAATTAATGACTGAAATGAGGCATGATATGACTTTATTTCTTTGGTTCAAACCTGTAATGTCACCAATGTAGAATACAGATGGGGAATATGATCAAAAGAGTGATGTGACCTCAGGCTGGATGAAGTAATGAATGAGTGAAGGAGAAATGACAGACGCATTCTCTTCTAACTTGCTTCTGTTAATCTCTGCTAAGGAGAGTAATCTTTGGACTTATATTCCATCTCCCATCTTTGTGCCTTTGCAGAGACTATCTCCTATTCCTGAAATGTACTCCATTTTTACCTCTGCCTCTCAGAAACTTGAGTTTGCCTCAAAGTTCAGGTGTCATGTCCTATTTGAGGCTTTTTTTGGTCCTCCCAACTGCTGAAGCCTTTCTTTATCCTGATATTATCTTGCATTTAGTTTGTATATGTTTTATGACTGAATATAACAGCCCAGAAAAGCCAGTCAGAGTACAAAAGGCTCTACACTCCTAACCTTTACCCCATGATAGCACCTTGTGAAGATTCTGAACATTGCAATTCATCATCACTCACACTATACTGCCTCTAGGGGTAGTGCAAATTCCCACCTGTAATACTACCTGTTACTTTCCCTAACCCTGTGCTACTTAAATCTCCAGCTACCTAAGAGTAAACTACTCCCAACCTCCAATGCTCAACTACAATTCTGCCTACCTCCTTCCACTGTACCCTCTGGAATTCCCGTTCCAAAATGAACAAATTTCCAATCCCTCTGGAGTCTTCCTCTAATATTTTCCATCCACTCACATTCCCTGAGATACAGGTTCCACCAGAAGATAGGGCATACCTGGCATTCTTAGTAGTAGCTATAGCTTCACTCATCCCTCTTTACGTACTGGTCTTGGAGAGAGAATCAGAACACTCCACGCCCCCCACTAACACTTCTTCTAGGCTCTCTCTTAGCTGTCGTCACTCAGCAACTTTACTTGGAAGTTCACTCTATTAATATTTTTCAGTCTATACAGATAATGGTGGCTATTATCTATGGGTCCCCAGGTAATTCTTCCTCCATTCTCAAAGTGTTCAAAGTCTTTCTATCTTCTGAAATACTGCTGTTATGTTAGGGGGCTTCAACATCCATGTTGCTGCCTTCTTGGTTCCTTAACCTCTTCAAATCCTATAACCTTCTCTTACAATCCACCTTAGTCACAATAAGGAATGATCACATGTATTCCATTTCTCCTTCAAAAGCACTGATATTCCTTGAATCATTCCATATCGGAAACCTATTCTTTGTCCTCATATCAAGACCTTAAGTCCCTCCACAACTCAAGACATCCTCAGGCCATTATTTTGATTTCACTTGCCTCCCTTCCTAATCATGATCCTATAAATTAATCAATTCAATGTGATGTCTTCTACCAACAATTATTTAACCCCTTTGTCTCATTATTGCTTATATCTTTTCAAACCCTAGACCTGGATCATTCCCACCTTCTTGACCACCTGCTCCCACTCACAAACTGCTATTGAATTTGGAAAGACTCATAAAATCCTACTAACTGGCTCCTACAAATTTATGTTATATAACTTCAACTGGGTCCTCAATGCAGCAAGGCAGTATATTTATTACTATATAAGTGATTCCCTATATTGGCTCCCACTGAAGCTCTCCCAAACCCTCTCTTTTCTTTGCATGCCTCCTATGCATCTCACTCTCCACCCCTTCTCAGCTGAGGACCTTTCATCTTTGTTGAAAAAGCTAGTTTGTTGTGGGCTATCCTCCCCTTCTCTCCATCTCAGAATCCCCTGACGCCACCCCCCAGCTCTCTTATTTCTTCCAGCCTTTCTCTTTTCTGGCCTTTCCATATGTGCTCTTGGTCTCATCTTCTAAGCTGCCTTTGCAATTATCCCACCTCTCTATCAAATATTCCTTCCCTTCAACTCCTCCATATATTTTAGTTCCTTTCCTATTACCTTCAATTCAAAATTGCTCAATTCTCCCCCACCGTTAAAAACTCTTCACTAAACCCTAATACTCCTCTCTAGTTATTGTCTTATATCACTCAATTAATAAACATTTATTAAGTACCTACTATGCACCAAGCACTGTGCTAAGCACTAGGGATAAAAAATTAGGTAAAAGATTGTCCTTGTCTTCAAGGAATTTACAATCTAATGGAGGAAACAACATGCAAACAAATATATAGAAGAAGGAAAGTTTGGAGAAGGGACTGGAAAAAAGGACAGAACTTTGGAGGATAGCAACACTTTGTGAGTAAGAAAAGGGTGAGGATCTAGCAAAAAAAAGACTGAGAAAGAGCAGTCATACAGTGTTAGAGAAAAGATAATGGGGAGAAAGACCAAAAGAGAGAAATGAAATGAAAGACAAGAGAAGAGGTAGTGTTCAGGAGACAGGGATAATTAATAATAGTAAAAGCTAAAGAATACAAGTAAAGAAAGTTAAGAAAAGATCACTGGATTCACTGGTGAACTTGGGAGAATGTAATTTCCATTAAATGATGGGTTTGGAAGACAGACTATAAGGGATAGTGAAGAGAAGTGTCTATGAAAGGAATAAGAGGAGATAGTGAAGATGCTGATGGCTTAAGGATAAAGGGATTCTGAACATGTCATTATTCATAAGGCAAGGAACCTGTGGCTGAAGAGAGACTGAAGATTACTAGATAGCTGAATTCTTGGTAGATGAGGTAGCTTTAAGGTATGTATAAAAAATTTAAAGTAATCTGTTCGTTAAAATAGATGAGATATTCTGATGCATATAAAAATTAATATGTAATCAAGTATATTGGATAGTTTAAGTCAAATAAAAATAATTTTAAAAGCTAATATATTATTTTAGCCATTCCTATCTACTATCCAAATAAATTTAATATATTTATGGGAAAATAATTTAGTCAAAGAAAAGATACTTCCACAAATACAAAAACATTTTCTCTATCATCAAATTTCCTTTAAACTATGATATTAAATTGCAATTTTAAAAAACTATCAGAAGATGGTGCTAGGCTAATGTAATAACAATCCAAGAAATGATCTATTAAAGTACTAGATAAAAATACTGTGCTTCATTTGTGCCAATAAGAGGAGTTACTTGAGGAAAGACTGTATATTCAGTGTCAAACAAAAATCCAACTAAAGAGAAACTTATCATTAGTGTACATGTTAACAAGCTTTTCATAAATATTAACCAAGAAATAAATGAATACTACTAGCCTGAAAGCTACAATGGTGACAAGAATGAACCCTGAAATAATAGTTTAATTTTGATCCTAGAGAAGATAAATTTCCATCGATAAAGTATAGAGTAACGGCAAAATTCATTTCAGCACAAAGATTTAATACAATGTATTAGAATAAATCTACTATATATATATATGCACACTGTACACACATATATGTACACACACATCTAAATATATATTACACTGTGTGTATATTATATTAATGGCTAAAAAGTAAGATAAACAGACAATTCTGTCAAACTTCAAACTAAACAATGAGAAATCTTTACAGGAAAGAAACAAATCTAGCAAACATGACTTGAGTGTTCTCAATCTTATTTTTTTTAGATACATGATGAAATTTTAGATAATATCTCCCTTATATTTTTCTATGCTGATTCAGACACAATTAATAAAAGTAAAATGAAGAAAAATGAAATTTTTGAATTCTGAGTCCTTCTGAAAAAATCTATGACAGATCTAGATGACACTCTAGTGTTGGGCCTTGGAGGCAGGAAAACTCAGACACTTACAAGCTATCTGAGCCTGGGTAAGTCACTTAACTCTGTTTGCCTCAGTTTCTCATCTGTCAAAGGAGGAGAAGGAAGTGGCAAACCACTCCAATACCTTTGCCAAGAAAACACATGAAGAGTTGGACACGACAGAAGCACTGAACAACAGCAACAATCACAGACCTAGAGCTGGAAAGGAAATCAAGTCCAATCTCTTCATTTTACAGCTGAGAAAACTAAGGCCTAGGGAAGCTACCCTGGTTATACAAGTAGTAAATCTAAGAGGCAAGCTCTGAATCCAGGTCCTCTGACTCTAGAAATGTTATGTTTCTATTTTGCTGATTTACTTTTAAAAAATAATTTATTTTTGCAAATGATCATATGAAAAAAATCCTTCAAAACTAAATAGCAGGAGAAAAAAACAAATTAATACAACTTAATGTTTCACCCCTACTTCTACACAAATTGATAAAGACGAAAAAATATGGTAACAATAATGAAAAAGTTTCAGGAAGACAAACAGTGGTGTTCTATCATATAGGCAATAAATTGGCAAATTATTAAGTGACAACTTTTAGGATTTCAATTTGGAATAACACATGAAAAGTAAGTAAATTGCCCGTATCCTTTGATCCAACAATCCCACTACTAGGCATATACACACAAGAAGTGAAGGACAAAAAATCATACATCAGTTATTTTAACAAAATATTCACAGAAGCACTGTCTATGGTAGCAAAGAACTGGAAACAAAGTAGACTTCCATCTACTGAAGAGTTTTTTAAAAACTGTAGCATGTGAAAGTAAAATATTATTGTGCAAAAATATTATAAAAATAATAATTCATTATAAATTCATTACTAAATTTCCACACAATCAATTAAACCTTCTTTAAAACTGTTTCCTGTTCCTTCTTCCGGTGACGGACCTGACAGAAATTAAAAAAGGTTCAGCGTCTGACATACCGCCATAGGCTGTCCTACAATACAGCTTCCAACAAAACTCGGCTGTCACGAACCCCAGGTAACAGAGTTGTTTACCTTTATACCAAGAAAGTTGGAAAAGCACCAAAATCAGCCTGTGGTGTGTGCCCAGGAAGATTTCGAGGTGTTCGTGCCGTGAGACCTAAAGTTCTTATGAGGCTATCAAAGACAAAAAAGCATGTCAGCAGGGCTTATGGTGGCTCCATGTGTGCTAAATGTGTCCGTGACCGGATCAAGCATGCTTTCCTGATTGAGGAGCAGAAAATTGTTGTGAAGGTGTTGAAGACACAAGCACAGAGTCAAAAAAGTAAATAAAAAGTATGTTTTTTGAATAATAAAGAAAATTAAAATGTGTTTTGCCTACTCTGGGCTCTTGTATAAAAAAAAAACTGTTTCCTTTTAAATGAGTGGATTTCAACACAAAGAATACAGATTTTTAGTCACTCTTCCCAGGTATTCATTTTTTTATCTTGCATCATTTCATAATGATCTTTCCATATTTATATTCTTCATACTCATTAATCTTGATTATGTTATACTATTCTATCCTATTTGTCAACTGTAAAGTTTACCTATTTACCTACTATTGGTCAATATGTTGCTTCCAGTTTTTAATGATCCTAAATAATGTAAAATATATGTATGCATATATATGTTTTGGGGTACTTTTTAAATATAACTGTTCCTTTTGTAACAAGGAAATATACGTAGCCAAAGTAAAATTAACAAACTAGGCCAGAAGGAATGGAAAATAATCAAGACTGAAATTCTTAAGGCCCAAAGTGAAAAAATTTCAATGAAGAATCAATCAATAAATATTTCTTAAAGTGAATAATGTATTTTCTAGGCATTGCTGTGTGCACTGAGGATCTAAGTACAAAGAATAAAACAAACCCTATTCACAAGGGGCCAACATTATAATGAAGACAAGTAAATATGTAAATAGATATAGAATAAATATAAAATAAATAGGCACAAATATATATAAAGTACTTAAATATGATGATAAGATTCAACAAATGACTGGATACCTGGTATGATGGAGTATGAGGAGCCCAAAATAATGCTGACCTGGAAAACTGTAAGAACAGTGGTGGCTCCAATATAAATAGAGCAGTTTAGAAGAAAAGGGGTTTTGGAAAGTAAGATGATGAGTTCAGTTCTGACCATAATGAGAGTTAATATTTCTGGGTCCAATTTGCAGTGATCAATAGTTGATAGGTGACAGAACAAAAGCTCTGAGGAAAGAGTGAGACTGAATATAATACAGATGTCATTTGCTCAGATTTTCTGAACCAACCAAAGTGCATGCAGAAAGAACTCACCAACCTAGATGTTAAAAAGAAATGTTCAGGTGGGAGCTGGGCTATTCATTTTCAGTAATTGAAGACAAACACGGCATACTCCTGCAAACAAGTGTCATTCAGAATAAACTAAAGCTGGCAAGGGAAGATAAAGACAACAAAAACATTTAGTTTCTATGTTATGATGGGGGAAGGAGCTGGCCAAAGGGTCAGGATATCTTGTTTGCCTGGAGTTATGAAAAAGACAGAAGAGCTGCTCAGTTCTTATTTTACATCACTTTTCCTGTCAAAGAGAATAACCATTGCACTGACAATGACAAAAATAAAAATTGCTTAACCAGGAGTTGACATCTTAGATAAATTAAACATAGACAAGAACACTAGGGATTCTGTATAAATTTAAGTCATTTTAAAGAAAAGCAAGGAGTATAAAAAACTGAGAAACAAAAGCAGATTAAATAAAAATCCAATCAGTGAAACAAAAAATTAATAAGGTGAAATTACAACAAAATCAAAAGAAATAATAAAATTAGTACCTATTAAGCACAATTATATGACCCCAAAATTGAGAGCACAAAAATGTTTTAACTTCAGAAATATAAAATACAAAAACAACACTAACTAGAGATCTTAAATAATCCAATCTCAGAAAAGAAAAATATAACTAGTAGTAATATAGTAATATAGATCAGAACAAAAATAAACCAAACTTCTGGTCATGACAGATTTAAAGAAGAATCCTACCAAACTTTAAAAGAATAATTAATACTTATACCTCACAAATTATTCTCAAAAACTGAAAAAGAAGGCACTCTGCCAGGGTTCTTTTTAAATATAGTCGTAATTCCTAAACCAAGAAAGGAAAAGGTAGAAAATTCATTTATTCTTAAAACCCTACAAAATTAAAGGGCTAGAGGGGCTTTTTAAAAAATGTTATTAAAGATTATGTACTTTCAAATCCAGCCTAAGACACTTTAACACACTTACTAGCCATGTGACTTTGGGCAAGTCACTTAAGCCCAACTGCCCTCCAAAAAAAAAAATGACGTACCTAACACCAAAGCAGTATCATATACAATGGAGAAAGAGAAGTTTCCATAATAAATATGAGTAAACCAAGGTTGTCACCACTCTTATTTGGTATAGTTCTAGAAATACTAGTAATAGCAACAGACCAGAGAGAGAAATTAAAACTATAAATATAGGCAAAGAGGAAACAAAAATTATCCCTCTATGCTGATGACATATGATAGGTTATTAAATACTATGGAATAATCAAAGAAACTAACAATAGTTTCAGCAAAGTTACAAGATAAAAAATAAACCCATAAAAATCAATAGCATTTCTACAATAACAACAATCCATAAGGCAACAATAAAATGGAATTTCCATTCAAAACAACTACAAAATGCATAAAATATTGGGAAACTAATTTACTTCAGAAAATTTCAGAAGCAGGAGAGAGATGTGAATCCAGGGAGAAAGATTGAGGATATTGATGAAAGGGAAAACTTTCTAATACCTGAGCTATCAAAAAGAAGGCAAAATCATCTTTATTTGTAAATGATTCTTTACTTTGGAAACGCTAGTACATTCAATACTTGCATCAATACTTGATTACAAAATGCTTCTTAAAGAAACAAAGAACAATGAATAGCTGCTCCTGGCTAAATCATTCCAATATAATAAAGATGAAAATACTTACAAAGTTAATTTATAAATATAGGATTATATCAAACAACCAGGGGAAACTTTACACAGGAAAAATAATAACAAAATTCATTTAGAGAAGCAAAATATCTAGACTATCGAGGAAAATAATGGAGGCATAGCACTTCTAGACCTTAAAATATATCCTAAGGAAATAATCATCACAACCATTTGGGACTGGTTTTAAAAAAGAAAAGTAGGTCAGAGGAACACACTAGACAAGGAAGAATCAGGAATAATTTAACTCAATAACCTCAGAGTTCATTAATTCCCAAAACATAAGTTACCTAACCAAAAAAAAAAAAAAAAAAAGCCCTACTTGATTTAATAAATAAATAAATAAAGCTACTGGGAAAATAGAAAAGCAGTATGGCAGGAATTGGGTTTAGAATATCTTACAACAGAGCCAACAATAAATTCAAAATGATTGAGTTCTGAATATTAAAAAGGCTATAAAAATTAAAACAGAAATAGATCTTTCACAGCTATGGGTAAGGAATGAATTCTTAACAAAAGAAAGTATAGCACTAATTACAAGAGATAAAAGATAATTCTGATTCTATGAAATTGAAATGCTTCTGCACTGAGCAAAATTAATGTATCCAGGATTAAAAAGGAAACAAGAAAAAATTTTCGTATCATATATATCTAATAATATCCAAGATATTTAGACAGAAATATATATGAGTTTACAAAGAAAAGTTATTATGTTAAAGGTGGATTAGACTTCTGAAGTACGAATGAGATGTGAATGCAAGGAGAAAGGCTGAGACTAAATGAAAGGAGAAACTTCCTAACAACTGAGCTATCAAAAAAGGCAAAATCGTCTTTATTCACAAATGATTCTTTACTTTGGAAACCCTAAAAAAATCAACAATTAAAAAATAATGACAAAGACAATTATTTGGCAAAGTAGCAGGATACAAAATAAATCTGTAAAAATCATTAACAAAGTAAAGTAAATAAAAGTCATTCCCTAATAGATAAGTGGCCAATGTCTATGAAAGAAAAAGCTTTCAACAGAACTGCAAATGATTACCAATCCTATAAAAGAATGCTCCAAATCATTAATGCAAATTAAAACAACCCTAAGGTTTCACACTAAGTAAACTGCCAAAAGTAACAAAAAATATAGTCAATGGACTATTTATACAGTCTATTAGAGGGATTATACAAAGACAGGCACTGAGATACACTGTTGGTAGAGTTATGAATTGAGTTTTTAAAAATGGAAAGCAATTTAAAATTATGCAAATAAAATTACTAAAATGTCCATACCCATTTGACCCAGAGATTCACCTCCTGGGCATATAACCTAAGGTCAATTACAAAATGGAAGGCTCTATTTACACCAAAACATTTGTAGCAGCACAATTTGTGGTAGCAAAGAATTAAAAAACAATAATGTCTATCAAATAAGTAATCATAAAACAGATTTAAGCATAATGGAATATTACCATGGTGTAAGAAACAACATAGGTGATGAATACCAAAAAGAACAGAAAAATTTATTTGAATGGATATAAGATGAAATAAGGAGAGCCAGGAAAACAATATACAACTACAAGAATGTAAGCAGAATGAACAACCATAAAACAACTGAAACTAAGTGCTGTGAAATCATAACCAAGGTTTGGTCCCAAAGTAAAGCTATGAAAAGACACTGTGAACAACTTGCCAAGAAAATTATAGTATATAAATATAATGGAATACTATTGTACTATTAGAAATTATCAAGGAGACTGTTTCAAAATATCCTAAAATAATTTGTATGAAATCATGCACAGTAAAATGAGAAGAACCAAAAGAACAATTTATACAATAAAAACATTATAAAGACAAACAATTTTCAAAGACCAAGAACTCTGATTAATAAAAATCACCAATTGTGATTCCAGGGTACCCACAATGTATCTCATGAAAAAGAGATGATAAGTCTCAGGGTATAGACTGAGATATATTTTCTAGACATATTTTGCTTAATTATGCATAGTTTGTAAAGGTTTTATTTTTTCTTTTTCAAGGTGGAAGGGAAGGTAAGAAAACATATTTTTGTTCAATGAAAAAATAAACTGAAAAGAAAAGGAGCTAGGGAAATTACTTCCTTTGTGTATCAGACTGGATATACTGAACCATACAGAGATCAGAAAAACTTGGCAGCTTTGGCAAATGATGTCACTAGATGAAAATTTGTCTGAAGAGATGGTTGTTAAACCTCTAGAAAAGAAATGGTGATTACAAAGAAACAGAACTTTAAGAACAGGTCCTGCAAGGCTAATTGCATTTCCTTTTTTGACAGGATTACAAGACTAGTATACGAGGGTAAACAACTATAACAATTTCATACTATTTGTGTGGACTTGAAAATAATAAAATTAGATTCATGAATGGATGGCTAGACTCAAAGAACAGGAACAACTGTTAATGGTTTAATATAGCAGATCTCCAGTGGAGTGCCCTAGGGATCTGTGCTTGTTAGCTTTGTGTCTTTCAAAAAAAATTTATCACTAACTTGAATAACAGAAATTTGTACTTTCAGCCTGAGCAATCTCTGTAGCAAAGGAGCCTACATCCCTTTAAAACACTACCATCTGGTCAACTAACTACCACTAACAGGTAGGTAAAAGAATCCCCAGGAATGGTAATGTCCCCCATCCACCAGCCCTACTTTCAGACAGATTCCATGGCCATATTCTAGGGAAGCAACCCTTGTAGAGGCTTTTTTAACCAGTTAAAAGTCTCTAAAAGTGCCTCCTGAGGTGCTATGCTGTCTGCTCAAAATCACAGGAAGTGAAGAAGAAAGTTCCCACAATGTTCTTTCCTCCTACAAAATTCAATGTTCAGAAATCTATACAGTTTTATTAACAGAAATAACACTAAATAAAATATATTTTCACCTTCTTTGCCACTGAACCTAAGGACCACTGGACTTTGCCTTTTGATCAGGCAATTGAAATCTATATAAACTATCTCTCCCTAATAGAATGTGAGCTCCTTCAGAGCAGGAATTGTCTTACATTTTTGTTTGTAAGTATTTAATGCTTAGTATAGTGCTTTCCATGGCATACACTTAATATTTTTATTAATTCATGGAATATTCCTTAAATGTGCAGATGACACAACAGTGCTGGGGACAGGGAATAAACTAGATGCCCGAGTCAGAAGCCAAAATAGTAAGCTAGCATTTATATAATGCTTTAAGATTTGCAAGATATTTTCTCATTTATTCTCACAATAACTCTATGAGGTAGATGCTATTATTATCCCCATTTTCATACTCAAAGAAACTGAGGCAGACAGAGGTTAGGTGACTTGAACAGGATCACAGCTATCAAGTATCTGGGGCAAGATTCAATTCAGGTCCTACTAACCCCAGGTATAGCACACCATCAAAGTTTTACACTTAGGTACAAAAAAAAATCAACTTCATCAATACAATACGAGGGAGGCATGGTTAGAGAGCAGTGATTCTGAAAAAGACCTAGGAATTTTAGTGGATTACAAGTTCTATATGAGTCAACAGTATGATGTTGCAGCCAAAAAAGCTCAAGCAATCTGGGGTTGCATTGACAGGGGCATAACTTCCAGAAATAAGAAAATGAAAGTCTCACTGAACTCTGATCTCATCAAACTTCAATTGAACACTATATTCAGTTTTAGACCTTGATAAGCTGATGAGTGTCCAGAGGGCAACCAGACATCTAAAGGGTCTTGAATCAATTTACTAAGGGGATGAATTGAAAGACACATTTGAAGGATTCTAACTCGAAAGGATTTAAGACTTGTTCTGTTTGGACCCAGAAA
The DNA here is from genome assembly GCA_011680675.1 of Gymnobelideus leadbeateri. Lineage (NCBI taxonomy): Eukaryota > Metazoa > Chordata > Mammalia > Diprotodontia > Petauridae > Gymnobelideus > Gymnobelideus leadbeateri. Next base: position 424,720 of record WOXC01005197.1, on the reverse strand, counting down.
AGGATCAATTGGTGGAAGATACAAAGATACAAATACACCTGTTGTCCAGAAAACCTGCCTGACAACTGGTCGTGGTGGTGGTGGTGGTGGTGGTGGTGGTGGTGGTGGTGGTGGTGGTGGTGATGTTGATGGGATGCTTGGATCCCAATTCCAAGTTCACATTTCCCCTCAGTCTCAAAACACTATCCCTGGCAGTTTCTCCCCAGTCCAAGGACTCTAAGCCTGACAATTAAGTGCCAGCAAAACATTAATCTCTCTCCCTGGTATAGTAACAAACCACACCTGTAGGAATTACTAGCTTGAACTGGCTTTGTACTATCTCATAAAGATATTAGGTACCAACCAGAGTTATCTATACCATCTCCCTACCTCATTATATGCATTCTGGAGTCCTCATTACCAGTATCCTAGACTTTAGACATATGTATACTCCCTACATCGATCTTGTCAAACAAGACACTGATTGGTGGCAGACTGGCCTGACCAATAGGTAAATTAGTAACATATCGGACCTAAAAACCACACGTCCCTGTGCTTCCCCTCCTCCACTCCACTCCCACCCCCCCACCCCCTGCCCCTTGTTTCCTTGTAAGCTCTGGGTTCAAACTTCATCACAGTCATGCCCAATTCTTCATGACCCCATTTGGGGTTTTCTTGGCAAATATACTAGAGTGGTTTGCCATTTCCTTCTCTACCTCATTTTACAGATGAGGAAACTGAGGTAAACAGAGTTAACCGACTTGCCCAAGGTCACACAGCTTCTAAGTGTCTAAAGCCAAATTTGAACCCAGGTTATCTTCCTGACTCCAGTCTAGTACTCCATTTACTGTGCTGCCTAGCTGCCCTAACAATTAGAGCTGTGCAAAAGTGGAATGAACTGCCTCAAGACATGGTAAATCCCCTTCTTCAAGGTCTTTAAGCAGAAGCTAAACAATTACCTTGAGTAAATTACAGTGTAAATTCAGGCCAAGTATGTGTCATGGATGCCTTTAACAGTCTAGGGAAGTCTATGGATGCCTTCTCAAAAGAAAGTTTTTAAATGTATAAAATTAAAATGCATAAGATCATAAAGGAAGTCAACTGTATTGAAATATAGTTATCAAAATATTTTAATTAACAGTCAAAAAGCAGCTCAGTAAATATTAAGTGTCTACTGTGTGACTGTTATGATGATAAGCAAGAGGGATACAAAAAGGACAAAAGACAGTGCTTAGCCTCAACGAGCCCACAATCCAATGTGGGAGACAACAAACAAGTATGTACAAACAAGCCATATACTAGATTTTTTTAAAAATTAAAAGAGGACAGCACTTAAGAAGGTCTGAGAAAGGCTTCCTATAAAAAAATGGGATTTTAGTTGGAATTAAAGAAAGCTGGGAAGCTAACAGGTAGAGATAAGGAGGCAGATTATTCTAGGCATAAGGGAAAGCTAATTAAAATTCCTAAAGCCAAGTGATGGAACATTTTGTTCATGGAGCAGCAAAGAATCCAAGGTCACTAGACTGTGGAAGGGAGTAAGGTAAGAAGACTGGAAAGTCCCTCTTTGCTTGGAGAAGGTAAATGTCACTGTGACATCTGACTCACATGGAGTCAAGACTGGCCACTGCACTCTCAGAGATCTAATGACTTTGCATTTGTTATCCTTTTATTACCTATCGTAATCTGTTCAGCCACTCCCAAATTATAATATAATGACAAATCCATCAACTGGTCTTCCAAAAAAAAGTGTTGAGGTTAAAGTGTTATTCCTCTATGAACTTCACTTTCTCACATAAAATTTTACATATTTTTCATACTACTGCTGAGGTTTTTAAATGTTGATAGGAAGGAAAGAACAAAGAGAGAGAGGATGAAGGAGGAACAATGAAAAAAAATCTCTTAACTCCAAGAAGAGAGCAGAGAGTACATAAGGGGATCCAGACAAGTAGGGAAGTTTTCTCATCACTGTAGCAGCAAGCACCCCAATATCCCCAGGGTGACTGCCAACACAGGTTCTTAGATCTGCTTTTCAAAAGGAAAGCAACTCAAAATGGGTTAACAACCTTACTTTAATCAAACAAACATATATTACCTAGTTCAGGGGGAAAAGGTCAGCATCCCGAACTTCAGAGTATACAGACAGATCAAACAGACAGGCTTCCAAACTGTCCAACCATTATATCAATACCAAATCACAGTTACCAGAGAGGGAAGCATCACCATCTGCGTTTTCAAAGCCGGGGGGCTCTCAACAATGGTTTCCCAGAGTCTCATCTGGTCAAATCACACAACACTTCTCAAAGTGAGCCCCAAAGCAAAGCCTCTCCTCAGGGTTTATACAGCCTTCTCCTGGCTCAGAGAATGTAACAACCTCCTCGACCCACTGCCCAATCACAAAGTATCAAGGTGTGGGCTTTCCTGAAAAACAAGCCTCCCACCACAGGCTCCAGGTGCACTTAAGCTAGGGGCAGGGAAGATCTTTAAATTTGCATTTCCATTACAATCATCTTGTTAAATTTAATATATACCTCATTTTAAAATAAACTGTATAAAACAAAAATTCAACTTCATAAGTGAATTTCCTTTAAATTCCCTTATAATGAGAAATGTTCACGTTTGTTTATATTAAGTTAAAGATAAAAAGATCATATAAAGTATCTGTCTAAAAGCAAAATCAAGCATCATGTGCAGTGGGGATATACAAGAACCTTTTCCAATAAATATAAGATGCCTACTTTCCCCAATATAATTTAATATGGTTCTAGAAATGCTAACAAAAGCAGTAAGATGAAAAAGAAATTAAAGGAATAAAGATAGCTTTACCTATAGATAAAGCTATCCCTATTTGTTAATGACATGATAGTTTTATTTGGAAAATCCTAGGGACTCAGCAAAGATACTGAGATAATTAATAGCTTTGGCAAAATTTCAGGCTACAAAATAAATCCTCAGAAATCAACAGCATTCCTGAAAGGTTATGATTAAGAATCACATGGTATAAGAAGGTATGGATGGATTGTGATCAGATACTAATAAGACCACAGACACCCTGAAACATTTAAATATTTGTGTAAGTATGTTAATACATTTTGCTAATGTGTTAATAGGGTTGTGAAATATCACACTTCAAAAGCAGGTCTTTCTTGCTGAATCTTAGGTTATAAACAGGTAATAATGAAAAGAAAGGGGAAAATTCCTTCTAGGCATAGAAAACATTATAAATAAAAGTGGGGACAGAAACCAAAAAAAAATTTGAAAAATAACTGAATACTAAGGATCACCAGACCCTTCCTTCGTCCCTGTAGCTATACCTTCTTATATATACTGTATCCCTCAATTAGAATGTGGGTTCCTTGAGATGTAGGTGTCTGAAAAGTCTACTCATCCTAGGGGGTAGGAGGAAGGAGTGATCCTTAAAGGAATTGGCACCTGGAGGAATGGGATAACATGGAATGAGGGGTCCATAACTTGGTGAAAAAAAAAAACAGTATTGGAGACAGATGAAGGAAAATGTAAACCTAACTCTAACAATTTTAAATGTGAATGGATTAAACAATCCAATAAAACCAAAAAGAGCAACAGATTGGATCAGAAACAAAACTCTACAATCTGTTACTAGAAATACATTTTTAAAGCAAATATGTGTGTGTGTGTGTGTATACACACAAAATAAAGCTAATGGAATAGGGAAAAAATTTACAATGCATCAAGCAAATCCCAAAAAGCAAGACTTCCAATCATGCTATCTGTCAAAGAAAAACCAAATATTCAAAAAATAAAAAAGATGAACAAGGAAGCTATACTATACTAAAAGGAACCACAAACAATAAACCAATATCAGTATAAACTTTTACATTCCCAATGCATTAGCATCCAAATTCGTAAAGGAATCACTACCTGAGCTACAAGAAGAAATACACAGTAACACAAAACTGATAGATTTCAATATCCCTCTCTGTTTCTGATAGGTCTAACTGAAAGATAAACAAAAGGGAAAATATGGAACTGAACAAATTCCTAGAAAAACTAGAGTTAAAGACTTATGACATCTTCTAAATGGAACAGCAAAAGAACACATATACCACTCTATACCATATGGAACTTTTTCAAAAACTAACCATGTCTTAAGGTGCAAAGTTATTGCAAATAAACATAAAAAGCAGAAATATTTAATGCATTTTACAAACCATAATATAATAAAAACAGTCAATGGTTCAGAGACTGTACACAAAAGATACAGACCTAAATGGAAACTTTACAATGAAAACCTAAATTATGAAGGTCAAGAACATGTCATAGAAAAGATCAATTACTACATAAAAGAAAATGATAATGATAAAAGAACACAGAAAAATTTCTGTATTCAGCTAAAGTAGTACTTAAAAGAAAAATCATATCCTTAAACACAAATGAAGAAAATGGAAAAAGAGAATTACTGAACAAAATATTCATTTAAAAGAATTAGAAAGTGAACAAATACATCTAAAATAAGAAAAAGATACTAAAACTTAGTGAGAAAATGAATAAAATGGAAAAAATAGGAAAGATTGATAAAATTAAAAGCTGTATCTTTGGAAAGACTAATAAAACTGATAGACCCTGCATAACCTGATTAAAAAGAAGAGAACAGAAAAATCAAACCAATAAAACAGCAAATGAGTAAAGTGAAATCACATGAAAACCCGAAGAAATAAAAGTAATCAGGACATATTCTACCCAGCTACATGTTAAAACTGAGAATATAAAAGAAATAAAAGAATACCTTCAAAAATAGAAAATACCCAAACAACCAGAAGACCAGATAGAGATTTAAATAACCCAAAGAACTTCCAAAAAGCAAACAAACAAACATTCCTGGTCCTGGTGGATTCACAGGAGAATTCTATCAATTAAAAATATTAGTGCCATAATTCACAAATTATTATTATTCTCAAAAACTGACTCAAAAAAAGCATCCTTGCAGAATTCTTTTATGAGACAAATGGCAACAGATAACACTGGAGAGATTATAGAATTCTACCTAACAATATGAAATGTTGCTGATAGAGTTGTGACTTGTATAACCATTTCATTTGGAATTATGCAAATAAAGTAACTGAAATATCCAAACCCTTAGAACCAAAAATCCATTACTGGAGTTATACCCCAGGGAAGTCATCAAAAAAAAGAAAGAAATTTAGAAAAGGAAAGAATAGGGAGAGGAGGGGAGAGGAGAGGGGAGGGGAGGAGAGGAAAGTGGAGGTGAGGAGAGGGGAGGGGAGGGGAGGGGATGGAGAGGGGAAAAGGAATGGGGAAGGGAGAGAGAATGGGGAGGAGAGAGGAGGGGAGAGGATGGGGAGAGGATGGGAGGAGAGGGGAGGGGATGGGGAGGGGAGGGGAGGACAGGAGAGGAGAAGAAAGTCCCCATACACCCCCCCAAAAAAATATTTACAGCAGCACTTTTCGTGATAGCCAAGAAATGGGGAAAAAGTAGAAACCTATCAAGTGGGGAGTAGCTAAACAAATTGTAGTACATGACTGTAAAAGAATATTATTGTGCTATAATAAAAGTGTGTGATGAATACAGAAGCATGAAAAGGGTTATATGAACTGATGCAGAGCCAAGAAAATAACATACATGGTAACTACAAGAATATAAATGGAAAGGATTACATTAAAAAAAATAAAACCAAAGGGAAATACAACAAAATTACAAAGGTCAAGCAGGTCTAAAATGAAGCAATGTGAGAACACCCTCAATCTGTCCCTTTTAATGGAAGTAGAAGGTCCAAAGGTGTCCCATATTACCTGTGTCTTTCCTCTGTAGAAAACATTTTTTGTTATATGGAATGGCTCTCTGGAGGGGGTAGGAAGAGAAACTTGAAATAACTATGATGACGTAAAAAAACAGAAGATAACAATCAACATTATTTTAAATATTATTGGGAAGGGGGGAGAATAGGTAAGAGCCAAGATGGCTGATTAGAGGCAGCAACCCAACCAACCTCTCACAACATTGCCCTCCCTTCAAACAACTTTAAAATAAGGACTCAAATTAAATTCTGGAATAGTAGAGCCAACAAAAGATGAGGGTGAGACATTTTTCCAGCCCAAGACAACTTAAGAGGTCAGCAGGAAAAGTCCATAACATGAGGGCTGGAACCAGCCTGGAACACACACTACTCTTGGCCTGAAGTTGATAAGGGGGGCTGGACAACTGGTCAGAAAGAGATTATAGGGAACCCTGAGCTAACACTGAGCACAGGACTCTATTGCATTGCCCAAACCCAGTGGAAGCACTTGTGGTTGGCCACAAAGGAACAGGGGCCCTGGTCAAAGTTTCAAGGTTGAGAGGAGCTTGTGGATGCAGGAAAGCAGGATGCCTGGTCACTGTTCTAGGACCAAGAAGAGTACTTGCACTTGTGGCTGCAGAACAGGGAGTTGGTCACAGTTCCAGAGTGGGAAAAAATACGTGTGGTTGCTGACAAGAAAGCATGGTCCCTACTCTCTGTTCCAGTGTCCTGAGGAGTGCTAGTACTTGTTGCTACAGGGAAGCAGAGCCCCTTCCTAGGTAAAGATAAGAGCATGGACAAAGAGAGCAAATGACCACAACTCTCCCAGGATCACACCACGTTGGAAGCACCAACAACTTGCAGACCTCAGAACTAGCCCTGAAAACAGCAACACATTAATGCCTGGTGTTTTTGACAGTGCCTCCTCACTCCAAAGTGAACAGAGCCCAACTTTAACATAATGTTCAAAGTCAAGAAATAGGCTGGAAAAATGAGCAAACAACAACAACAAAGAATTTGACTGCCACAGTGGCAGAGAAGGCCAAGACACAAACTCAGAAGTCAACAACATGAAAACAGCTACAATCAAGCCTCAAAGAAAAATACTAATTGAACATAAGTTCAACAAAAAATTCCTGAACAGTTAAAGAGTTAAAAAGGGTAGAGGAAAAATTAGGAAAAGAAATGAAAGCAATGCAAGTCAATTATGAAAAGAGAATTAACAGCTTGGTGAAAGAGGCAAACACACAAAAAATACTGATGATGATATTAAAAAAATAGAAGATAACAATAAAAATTATTTTAAATATTATTGGGGAGGGGGGAAAATAGGTAAGAGCCAAGATGGCTGATTGGAGGCAACAACCCAACCAACCTCAGAATAGACATAATGGTAAAAGAGGCACAAAAATTCACCAAAGAAAAGAACTTTAAAAAAAAAAAAGAATAGATCTAATGAGAAAGGAAATACAAAAATTCACTGAAGAAAAGAATTCCTTAAAAATTAGAATTGGCCAAATGGAGAAAGAGGTTTAAAAGAAAAAAATAATTCCTTTAAAATCAGAATTGGGAAAGTGGAAATTAATAAAGAAACATGAAAACAAAGTCAAAAGAATAAAAAAATAGAAAAAATATGACATATCTTATTGAAAAAAATAAGTGACCTGGAAAACAGATTGAGGAAAGATAATTTAAGAATTATTTGACTACCTAAAAGTCATGATCAAAAAAAAAAAAAAACCTGCAGATGTATTTCAAGAAATTATTAAGGGAAAGTGTCCCCATATTTTAGATCCAGAGGATAAAATAGACATTGAAAAAAATCCACTAATAACTTCCTGAAAGAAACCCCAAAATGAAAATTCCTAGGAATATTATAGGCAAATTCCAGAGCTCCCAGGCCAAGGAGATAATATTGCAAGCAGCCAAAAAGAAACTATTCAAATACTGTGGAGCCACAGTCAGCATAACCCAAGATTTAGCAGCTTCCATGTTAAAAGATTGAAGGGCTTGGAATAGCATTTTCCAAAAGGCAAATGAGCTAGGATAACAACCAAGAATAATCAACCCAGCAAAAGTGAGTGTAATCCCTTCAGGGTAAAAAAAATGGAAATTTAATTAAATAAAGAATTTTCAAACATTCTTCACAAAAAGATCAGAGATGAATAGAAAATCTGATATTAAAACACAAGACTCAAGAAAAGCATAAAAAGGTAAACATGAAAGAGATTATAAGAAACTCAATGAGGTTAAATTGTTTACATTTCTTTATGGGAAGATGATGCATGCAACTCCTAAGAATGTTAACATTATTAGAGCAGTTAAAAGGAGTCTACATAACAGAGGGCATTGTTGGGATGATCTCAAAAAAAGGGGGGGGGGGGAGTGAGGAGAGGAAAATGTCATTGGGAAATATTTAACAAAATAAATAAAAATATAGAACATAAAAAAGAACAAGCATAAGAGAACAAGAGATAACTTCACGTCTACAAATTATATTCTACATTAATATATATTTACCCTAAACTTCACTACAAAAAAAAATAATTGCTCATGCCATGTTATTTACCCAGACATGATATTATGATGATAATCCATCATTATTAATTTAGCCAAGATGGCTGATAAAAATTTCACTTCTTAAAAAAAAAAAAGATAATGATTATACAGTAGATTAACTTTTAAGTTGAACACACTTACACAAGCCATACACATTAAGAAAAAAAGTCTACCAAACCTGCAGATTTCATTAAGGACTAATGGCTTCCAGAATTTTATCTTGAGAGATAAAACTCACTCTATACAGAGGTTAGTAAAAGTAATATAACATACCTAATATATCAATCAAAAAGCCTATATTGAGTCTACTCTATTTTAGTAATTGTGTTAGGTTCTAGAGATACAAATACAGAAGTGAGATAACCACTGAATACATGTTTATTGAATTGAAATGATGGTTCCTTTAGAAACTGAATTAGGGATCATCACCACACGCCCCAAAAATTCCATAAGAAAAAGAATTATCATTCCTTAACAACCACTTGTGTCCATAGTGACCTATTTTTCATGCTTCTTAAATTTTGGTTTTCTCCATTAAACTACTCTGTTGCTTTGATCAGCTCTAGTTTATACCTACTCATCTGGAATTTACATCACCAGCTCTCTCACCACATATTTGAATTATTCTCTTTTATCTCTGGTGGTTGTGTTTGGGATATATAATCTTCTCCCAGGGAACCATTACACAGAAAGAGCTATCACCTGGAGAGAATGGAACTTCTTAACAAGATGGCCTTGTGAAGCATTGCATCTAAAATGCAGTTCTCCCTCAATACCTCAAAACAGTAAAAGGTATGCTAAATGAAATGAAATAATAATTAAAACAGAAAGGAATTCCCACAAACTAATCCCCCACAGAGAAAACCAAAAATAATAATTGAACAAATATCAAATCAAATGGGCTCACCACTAAGGAAAGCACCCCAGATAGCAAGTTCTTTGTTCTTTCTGATTCCCCAGACAATCTTTACTGTGCCATAGAATCCTCTTCTTCAGTCCACCTCGGGACTTTTTACACTAGAAATACACTCTGTCCATATGGCCTCTTTCTCTATCTAGCTCTTCTCAGAACTTCCATTTTAGGTAATTTTCCTAGTCCAGCCATGTTTTCATTCCTCTCCAGATTCTTTTTCTGACTGGATTTTCTCTCCCTTGACACAAGACAATTAGGAGCTTCCTTTTTTATATGACATCTTTCCCCATTATTCCCAGTGCTTTACACAGTATTCGGCACACAGTAAGCATTTAATAAATGATTGCTGGTTTGGCTTCACTAGGCAAAAGTAGTAAGCTACAGAAACCAAAGAAGGCTAGTATTAACAGCAAGTGAAGCAGCTCCCCATCAATGACTCCCTGCTGACATTAGTTCCTACTCCATTCTGTAGTCTGTGTGCTTGTACTCCAGCCTCAAGTCTCTCCATGGCAGCAGCTAGAGTAAGAACAAGGAAAGTAAAATTCCAGAACTAACAGAGATAGTTAGGACATGAGATCAATGTCCACCAAAGGGCTTTCACAAGCACCTCAACATCTATTATGAGACTCCCATTTGAAGTAATTCAAGCAGGTTCTTCTACTCCCTTAACAGGGGTTAATTTACAAGTTATAACCTTAAAAGAAAAAAAAAAGCAGAGAGACTAATCAAATAAGAAAGCAAAGAAAAACTACTAATGCAATTAAGAAATACCATGCAGGGCGGCTAGGTGGTGCAGTGAGTAGAGTGTCGGCCCTGGAGTCAGAAGGACCTGAGTTTGAATGCAGCCTCAGACACTTAATGCACACACAAACAAAAAAACCTAGCCGTGTGACCTTTGGCAAGTTATTTAACCCCAATTGCCCTCCAAAAAGCAAAAAAAAAAAAAAAAAAAAAAAAAACCAAAAAAAAAAAACCCAAAAACAAAGAAATACCATGAAGCAAGAAAATGTTGGAACAAAACTCCAAAAGAAGAAAATCAGTTTGTAATAAAAACTAGAACCCCAGAAAAAATAATGGAAAGATCAAAAGAACCCCTAGCACCTTAGAAAAGAATTAATAAAATAAATGAGGAAGAAAAAGAAAGAAATATTAGGAATAAACTTAGAGCTCCTAAAGAAAAATACAAAAGAAAAAATAAGTTAGAATAAAAACTGGAAAAGTATTAGCAAAGCTAAAGATTCTTTTTTGTTTTTTTGTTTGTTTGTTTTTGGGGGGAGGCAACTGAGGTTAAATGACTTACCACACAGCTAGTATAACCAGCTGAGGCCAAATCTGAACTCAGGTCCTCCTGACTCCCGGGTCAATGTGTGAATATCCTTTTTTTAAAAATGATGAAAATAGAATTCGAAAATCTCTCTTTGAACTAACGTGAAGCGTTACTCACATTAGACATCTTTCTTTTTCATCCTAATTATTTTTAAGGAGCTGATTAATTGCGATAGTATTTGTTGTTCAATCATTTCTCAGTCGCGTCCAACTCTTCATGATACCATCTGGAGCTTTCTTGGAAAAGATGCTGAGGGTTTGCCATTTCCTTCTCTAACTCATTTTACAGCTGAAGAACTGAGACAAACAGGATTAAGTGATTTGCTCAAGGGTCACACAGCTAATAATTTGAACTCAAGAAGATGAATCTTCCTGACTCCAGGTCTGGAACTCTATCTAACTGCATCATCTAGCTGCCCTGTGATAGTATTTGGCACTTACTAATAGGTATTAAGACACCAGCTAGGTGGCACAGTGGATAGAATGCTGGGCCTAGAGTCAGGAGGAGCTGAGTTCAAATCCAGCCTAAGACACTTAATTAGCTGTTTGATCTTGGGCATGTCATTTAACCCTGTTTACCTCAATTTCTTCATCTATAAAATAAGATGGAGAAGGAAATAGCTAAACCATTCTAGTATCTTTACCAAGAAAACTTCAAATGGGATCACAGAAAGTCAGATAAAAAACAACAACAAAATCAAGACAAACCTTACAGTCAACAGGAATCATATCTGCCTACTGAGGGAATTGAGGACATTAGGACAACATGTGGTTAACTGTGGGAATTGAGTGAATCACATTGACTTCATCTTGTGACTCAATTCTAGAGCTGTCACAGCTCCCTTTCTATTCAATTATGGGTCTAATCCAACTTCTGTTTTATGAGAAAATTTTATTCAACTGTGGGAATTGGGAGAAAACTTTATTGTACTGTAACCTAACCCTGCATGGATGGATAGATGGTCCACCCCTACCTGGGGATTGAGAAACCCTTAAATAAGGATCTAAATTATACTGACAAGAAATTCATTCAGATACAAAGACTGATATAAGTTTTCTCACAAGTGTACACCTCAATCACCTCCTATGTCTGATCTGAAAACTGACCTGGTGTGATCAGTTATTATTTCCATACAGATACCTGGGAAGTGGGACACCTCCTTTGCTGAATTCAGAGAACTGCACCTGTTTACTCTGCCCCTCCCAATTTGGAAAGTCCCTAATCTTTCATCCAATTATAAATCAGATTACCTATTGTTGTATTGTTTCCACTAATTGTCCTTATCTGATCAATTGTTTTTAATGTATAATTGTCTTTCTCCCCCTGAACCTGGGGTCTAGGCCTAACCTGAGGAGGTCTGGTCTAAGTTTTGTTGGGCAGTTGGTATGCACTGCCTAATAAATTGGTATGGTCATCAGATTGAACCTTTATTTTCCTCAGTAATTTCATCTTTTACCCATCACAGTACTCAAAATAGAACAGTAGCTGACAAATTATAAAAGCTGATACATTACCTTTGGCAAACTAGGCAGACATGCAGCGGTTATAGATGAATGAGATGAGGCTTACAGTTAAGAGAACCACTGCTTATATGGGTCGGAGAAAAAAAAAGGATGAAATGCAGAGATTTCTGGAATAAACTTATTCTATCTTTTGATAAGTAAATAGAATTATAATTGAATTGTACTATAAGGCCTATTCAGTATAGTATAATAGAAATAATAAATAAAAACATTAATTATTCCAAACAGACTGGCAACACAATGTTTATATATATGGCACACAAATTCAAAAACAGCTATAACATCTAACAAAAGAATAGTTAAGACAGTAAAATGCTAACTACAAACTATTTTTTGTAAAAAAGAGATCCTAAAGTGATCCTACTATACTTTGACCTTTCAATTACTAGTGGGTGTTATTAATTACTCTATACAAAGCATTTTTTAATATTGCAAACCTACACTGTAGAAAAAAATTCCAATCAGTAGGAAGCCAGCAGATCAAGCAATGCATCATCAACCCAAGAACCCAGGGAATTAGGTAAAATTGATAGGGAAAGGAATGTTCTTTGGTCCCAAGGTATCTTACCTCAGTTCTACCCAGAAAAACACTGTAAAGAATAACCTGATGGGAGGTCCAACAAGTTAGGCAGCCTTCATAAACAAAAGGAAGTTAAAGAATAAAAATCACAGGGGCGGCTAGGTGGCGCAGTGAGTAGAGCGCCAGCCCTGGAGTCAGAAGAACCTGAGTTCAGATCCAGCCTCAGACACTTAACACACACAAACAAAAAACCTAGCCGTGTGACTTTGGGCAAGTTACTTAACCCCAATTGCCCTCCAAAAAAAGAATAAAAATCACGTGACATCTATGGACCAGATACCACTCAAGGGCAATAGGTAACTTTGCATAGCTGAAGAACCAGCTGTGATAATCAAATTCTTAGTGAATTTGATCAAGTACTTTACACTTTTCTTTGAATTAAGAAAAAAATAATTAGACATTAATGAATCTAGGTCAAGTGAAGATTTTCAGAGGTTCAAGTTTTCAGGGTTCTCAACTGAGGGAAGAAAATGACTGGCAGGTTAGTGTACATCCTAGTGTCAAAACTTGACAGAAGTCAGAAAGGGAAAGGTCTTTCCCATCCAGGGTGCAAACCTAAGAAAAGACTTCAAGAAATCCCAAAGCCATTGAAATCTTCAGAAAAATTAAAAGAAGATTTTGTATACCCTTACAGAAAAGCCTGAAGCCTATAAAAAGGATCTTTGACAGGCAAGCCAAGTACAATGGACTCCATGGTTAAAGTTGAGAAGTAGGACACAGAAGGGCTGAAAAAGACCCTAAAGTCTTAAACTTAATCTACCAAGGTTAGATGTGATAAAGCTTCGTCTAACACCACTGAACCTAAAAGATTAACTTGTCCATTTCTGTCTTCTTATCCTGCCCCCCTCCCCCCCCCACTGCTTTCATCCCAATAAATGTATAAGCCATCTATTTTCTCTTTAAGAATCCCAGGGATGGGGGCGGCTAGGTGGCGCAGTGAGTAGAGCGTTGGCCCTGGAGTCAGAAGGACCTGAGTTCGGATCCAGCCTCAGACACTTAACACACACACAAATAAAAACCTAGCCGTGTGACCTTGGGCAAGTTACTTAATCCCAATTGCCCTCCAAAAAGCAAAAAAAAAAAAAAAAAAGAATCCCAGGGATGTATACTCCATAATCTCCCTTGGTGGACCTTTGTAAAATAATCTCCTTGACATGCAAGGGCTTTTAGACTACATAAAAGGCACATAAGTAGGGAATGTCTTATCTAAACTTTCTCTCTCCTTTAATAGCTAACTGTATACAGTAAATAGAAACATGGATATTGAAACGTTTTCACTTATGTTCAACAGTAAGCTAAGGCCATTTCTTCTTTGAGCTTTCAGAAAGCACTTTTTTATACACTGAATCCAATATCATTAAGCATTTATGATGTGCAAGGCACAGTAGATATGTGCATGTATGTGTGTACATGTACATGAACACATATATTTATATGCAACTTCTCTTCTGTCTTTGATCTCCTTAGTGCATATGCCTAGCAGTCAGAAAGTATGAGCATTTCAGTCACACTCTTCACATAATTCCAAACCACTTTCTAAAATGATTAAACAATTTACAGCACCAGCGACACTTCAATGAAGTTTCTGTTTTTCTACAGTCCCTGTAATATTGACTATTCACATTTTTGCCAATTTTCCAAGCGTGAGATAAAACCTCAGGATTGTTTAGATTTGCATTTCTCTTATTCTCTCAAACTATTATTAATTATTTGGAGCATTATTTCATATGGTTAATGGTTTACAATTTTTCATTTGAGAACTGTTCAGATCCTTTGATAGAGTATCTATTAGAAAATGGTTTGGGGTTTTTCACATACACAAACACACGGACATAAGTTTTCCATATTATCTTGGATATGAGATGCTTATCAAATTTGATACAAAGATATTTTTCCCAATCCACCACTTCCTTTTTTACTGTTACTTTTGACAGATTAATTATGTTCATGAAAAAACCTTTCAATTTCAAATAATTAAAATTATCTTACCTTATCTAACTCATTTTATCTCTTGTTTTATTAAAAAAATTCACTTAAAAAAGAATTAACAACCAGAGGGGCCCAGAGAACAATTCACATAGATGATAATTGCACTGAATCTTAATATAAAACTGACATTTTAATAGTCAGGGATGAGAACAGACTGATTTTCAGGTATAAGTGACAGCTGTACAAATACATGCAGGCAGGGAATAGAATGTCAAATTGCAAAAATATCTAGTAAAACAGCTTGAATAGAAGAGTCTGTGAAAGCTACTTTGTGAAACTAGAAAGGCAGAATTGAACCAGATAAAGTGGCTGGTAAGTGGATTAAGCCTCAAACACTAGACTGAGAAGTTTTATTTTGTCCTAAATGAAAATAGGAACAATCAAAAGTTTTTATCCATGAAGTGATACTGCCAGGCCTGTGCCTTAAGAAAATTATTTTGGAAGCTATACAGAGGAAGTATGGAGAAGGGAAAGACTAGAAGATCAGGGAGATCAAATAAGAGGATTTAGCCCAGGGAAGAAGTAAATGGACATGGACTAAAATGAAAGCCATTGCAAAAGGTTATATAAAGGTACGATCAGCAAAACTTGATAACTGACTGAACAGTAAGGATAAAAGAGAAGGAAGAGTCAAAAACAAGGATCTGAATATATAAACCTCAAGGGCTAAGATGATAGTAATGTTCCCAACCAAAATAGGTTGTTCTGAAGGAAGAAGTTTGACTAAAAGATGAGTTTCATTTTGGACATGCTGAGTTTGAAATACTCTTAAGAAATCCCAATGGAGGGAGATAATAGATAATTGTTCATATGGGATTAGTGAGTACAGGAGAGAAATTAGGGTTGGATCTGAGTGTCTTCTGGATAGAGATAATACATATAAATATATACATATATATTTGTATATGTGTGTGTACATGAGTGGATATAGATATAGATGTTGTCCAGTTGTTTTCTGTCAGGTCCAACTCTTAGTGACCCCATTTAGGGTTTTCTTTTATTTTGTGTTTAAATTTCTTTATTTACATTTAGTTTAAAACATTCAGTTCCACAATCTCTTAAATTTCAAATTATCCCCCCTTCCCTCTCCTGCCTCTTACCCCCCCCCCATATCAGCATGTAATCAAATATAGGTTCTACAAATACCTTCACATTAAACATTAGTCATGTTGTAAAAAAGGATTATAACCAATGGAGTGAACAATGAAAAAGAAGGTATAAAACAAAACAAAATACGAATGAAAGAGAGCAAACAGTTTGCTTCAATTTGCAGACTCTAGTTCTTTCTCTGGGTGTAGATATCCCTTTCCATCATGAGTCTTTTGTAACTGTCTTCTAACCTTGTATTGCAGAGAGGAGTCCAGTCTATCAAGATTAGTCATTATACATATACTGGGTCTGTAATTTTATAAAAAGTTCTCTTGGTTCTGTTCTCACTCATTATCAGTTTATATAAGTCTCTCCAAGTTATTATGAAGTCTATCTGCTCCTCATTTCTTATAGCACAATAGCATTCCATTATTTGTTAGCATACCACAATTTGTTTAGCCATTCCCCAATTGATGGGCATTCCCTTGATGTCCAATTCTTTGACACCACAAAAAGAGCTGCTGTAAATATTTTTGTACATATGGGTCTTCCTTCCACTTCTATGATATCTTTGGGATACAACCTAGAAGTGGTATTCCTGGGTCAAAGGGTATGCCCTTTTTTATAGCCCTTTAAGCAGAATTCCAGATTGCTCTCCAGAATGGCTGCATCAGTTCACAAGTCTGCCAACAATGCGTTAGTGTTCCAATTTTTCCACATCCTGTCCAGCATTTATCATTTTCCTGTTTTATCATATTACCCAATCTGACTGGTGAGATGTGGTACCTCAGAGCTGTTTTGATTTGCATTTCTCTAATCAATAGTGATTTAGAGGATTTTTTCATATGTTTAGAGATATCTTTAATTTATTCCTCTGAAAACTGTCTGTCCATATACCTTGACCATTTATCTATTGGGGAATAACTTGTGTTCTCATAGATTTGACTCAATTCCCTGCATATTTTAGAAATGAGGCATTTGGTTATAAAAAATTTTTCTCAATTTCCCACTTTTCTCCTAATCCTGGTTACATTGACATTTTTTTTGTACAAAAACATTTAGATTTAATGTAATCAGAATTATGCATTTTGTATTTCATAACACTCTCTAACTCTTGTTTGGTCATTAAAATCTTCCCTTCTCCATAAATCTGACAGGTAAACTATTCCTTGCTTTCCCATATTACTTACAGTATCAGCATTTATACCTAGATCATGCATCCATTTAGATTTCATTTTGGTATATGGTGTAAGTTTCTTCTATACTATTTTCCAGCAGTTTTTGTCAGTGAATTCTTATTCCAAAAGCTGGGGTCTTTGGGTTTATCAAACAGTAGATTACTATGGTCATTGACTGCTGTGTCTCATGTACTTAATCTATTCCACTGATCCACAACTCTGTTCCTCAGCCAGTATCAAATAGTTTTGATAACTTCTGCTTTATAATACAGATTAAAATCTGGTATGGCTAGGCCACCTTCCCTAGCATTTCTTCTCATTAATTCACTTGATATTCTGGACCTTTTGTTCTTCCAGATGAATTTTGTTACTATTTTTTCTAGCTCTATAAAATAATTTTTGGTACAATGATTGGTATGGCACTAAATTTGTAAAATAATTTAGGTAAAATTGTCATTTTTATCATATTAGCTCAACTTAGCCATGAGCAACTGATGTTTTTTCTAATTATTTAGATCTGACTTTATTTGTGTGAAAAGTGTTTTGTGATTGTGTTCATATAGGTCCTAGGTTTAATTTGGCAGATAAATTCCCAAATATTTTATAATATCTACAGTAACTTTAAATGGAATTTCTCAGAATGCCTTAAAAAGCCAAATTTGCCAGATGGAAAAAGAATCTAGAAAGCTCACTGAAGAGAATCATTCCTTCAGAATTAGATTGGAGCAAATGGAAGCTAGTGACTTTATGAGAAATCAAGATACAATTAAACAGATCCAAACAAATGAAAAAAGAGAAGGCAATGTGAAGTATCTCACTGGGAAAATCACTGACCTTGAAAATGGATCCAGAAGAGATCATTTAAAAATTATTGGACTACCTGAAAGCCATGACCAAAAAAAGAACCTAGAAATCATCCTTCAAGAAATTCTCAAGGAAAATTCCCCTGATGTTTTAGAACCAGAGAGCAAAATTGAGGTTGAAAGAATCCACTGATCACCTCCTGAAAAAAGATCCCAAAAAGAGAACTCCTAGAAATATTATAGCCAGGTTCCAGAGTTCCCAGATCAAGGAAAAAATACTACAAGCAGCCAGGAAGAAACAATTTCAATATTGTGGAAACACAATCAGAATAACACAGGATCTGGCAGCTTCTACACTAAGGGGTCAAAGGGCTTGGAATATGATATTCCACAGGGCAAAAGAGCTGGGATTAAAACTAAGAATCACCTAACCAGCAAAACTGAGTATCATATTTCAGGGGAAAATACGGTCATTCAGTGGAATAGAGGACTTTTGAGCATTCTTGATGAAAAAAACCAGAGTTGAATAGAAAATCTGACATTCAGATACCAGTAGCAAGAGAAGCATGAGAAGGTAAAGAGGGAAAAGAAATCATAAGGAACTTATCAAAGTTGAATTATTTACATCCCTACATGGAAAAATGATCATTGTAATTTATGAAACTTTTCTCATTATGAGAATAGTTGAAGGGAATAGAAATATATATAGATCAATAGATATGTATGTGTGTATATATATACATACATATATGTGTATATATATACATATATGTCTACATAGGAGGGTATATGGGCATATGAATACATATGTGAATGTGTGTATATATGTGTACAAGTATATATAGACAGAGGGCACAGGACCAATTTAATAGGAAGGGATGATACTGTGGTGAGCCAAAGAGGCCTGAGCCAGGACTTCAGATAATTACCCTGATATCAGTGGACCTGAACAACAAAGACCTCTTCAAGATGCGACTTTTCACTAAGTCAGCTCCAGAGTTCTTTTGATATGGGTTACACTTATAAGGATGGTATTTGAGTTCTGAGGCTAAGAGGCTCTGCCCCAAAACTTTGGTTGTCCAAAACATTTGCAGGAAGTCAGTTCTTATGCAGATGTTCTTGATGATGTGGCCTTGGCCATTAGGCTTTGAGGCCAGCTCTCAAGAGCATCCTTTCAGATGTAACTGACTGAGATAAGAGATAACTGCCCAAGACTCTATGGCACCTAGGAAACAATAGGCCTTATTACCATGCTACTTCCAGGATACAACAGACTAAGATAATGATTTCCCTTCCTTCCTGTCCTTTGTCTCTTTGCTCTATAAAAACCTTTCCCTGAGTATCATTGGTTCTTCCTTGAGCTACCCACATGGCCTGGTCGTTTCTTATTCACGTCTCCGAATCATGCTAAGTGCTGGACACTGCCCACGGCATGATACTTAAAAGGTGAAAGGAATATAATGAGAAAAGATGGGGAGAGACAGAATGGGGTAAATTATCTCATATAGAAGAGGCAAGGGGAAATGGTTACAATGGAGGGGAAGAACAGGAAGGCAAAAGGGAATGGGTCAACCTTATTCTCATTGAATTTGGCTTAGGAAGGGAATGACATACACACTGAATAGGGGGGATGATAGAAGGGAGGGCAAGCTGGGGGGAGGGAAGTTGGTAGTACCCACTTTTGAAAAGGGACAAGATCAAAGTAGAGAATAGAACAAGTGGGAGGTGGGATAGGAGGGAGGGAAATATAGTCAGTCTTTCACAATACATAAACTATGGAAATGTTTTGCATAGCTACACATGTACAACCTATACTGAATTGCTTATCTTCCCAGTAAGGGTGGGTGACAAGAGAGGAAGGGAATGAATCTGGAATTCAAAGTTTTAAAATCAAATGTTTAAAATACACACACACACACACACCCACACACACACACACACACACACTATTATTAATATTATTTTACATGTAACTGGGAAATAAGATATACATGCACTGGGGCATAGAGATCCACCATGCCCTACTGGAAAGTCAGAGGGGATATGGGGGAAGATATACAAGAGAGCAAATTGTAGGTGGGAATAGCTATTTTGAGGTGGTGGGTAGGGGAAAAATGGGGAGAAATTTGTATAACTCAATCTTGCAGAAATGAATGATGTAAACTAGAAGTTAATAAAGCATTTGATAAAGTAAAAAAAAATTAATGGAATTTCTCTTACTATTTCTTATTGCTGGATTTCATTAGAAATATATAGGAATGGGGTGGCTAGGTGGCACAATGAGTAGAGTGTCAGCCCTGGAGTCAGAAGGACCTGAGCTCAGATCCGGCCTCAGACACTTAACACGCACAAACAAAAACCTAGCCATGTGACCTTGGGCAACTTACTTAACCCCAATTGCCCTACAAAAGAGCAAAAGAAAAAAAAAAAGAAAAAGAAAAAAATATATAGGAATGATGAGGATTTATGTGGGTTTATTTTGTATCCTGCAATTTTGCTAAATTTATTTATTATCTCAAGTAGTTTTTTACTTGATTCTCTAGGATTCTCTAAGTATATCATCATATCATCTGCAAAGAGTGATAGCTTGATCTCTTCTTTGCCTAATCTGATTCCTTCAATTTCTTTTTCTTCTCTTATTGCTACTGCTAACACTTCTAGCACCAAACTGAACGAGAGGGGTGATAATGGACATCCTTATATCACCCCTGATCTTACTGGAAATGCTTCTAGCTTATCCCCATTACCTATAATACTTGCTGATGGTTTTAGATAGATGCTACTTATTATTTTAAGGAAGACTCCATATTCCTATGCTTTCTAGTGTTTTTAATAGGAATGGGTGTTGTATTTTGTCAAAAGCCTTTTCTGCATCTATTGAGATAATCATAAGGTTTTTACTAGTTTTATTGTTGATATGATCAATTATACTATAGTTTTCCTAATATTAAACCATCCTTGCATTCCTGGAATAAATACTACCTGATCAAAGTATATTATTTTCATGATAAGCTGCTATAGTCTTTTTGCTAATATTTTATTTAAAATTTTTGCATCTATATTCATGAGGCAATTGTTCTATAGTTTTCTTTCTCCATTTTGTGTCTTCCTCATTTAGGTATCAGTACCATATTTGTGTCATAAAAAGAATTTGGTAGGACTCCTTCTCCAATTTTCCCAATAGTCTGTAGAGTACTGGAATCAACTGTTCTTTAAATGTTTGATAGAATTTGCTAGTAAATCCATCTGGCCCTGGAATTTTTTCCTAGAGTTCACTGATGGCTTGTTCAATTTCTTTTTCTGAAATGGGGTTAAGTATTTTATTTCCTCTTCAGTTAATCTAGGCAACTTATATTTTTGTAAATATTCACCCATTTCACTAAGATTGTCAAATTTATGGGCATACAATTGGGTAAAAAAATCCTAATGATTGTTTTAATTTCCTCTTCAGTGGAAGTAGATTCACCCTTTTCGTTTTTGATACTTATGATTTGGTTTTCTTCTTTCTTTTTTTTATCATATTGACTAAAGGTCTATCAATTTTGTTAGTTCTTTCATAAAACCAGCTCTTAGTTTTATTTATTAATTCAATAGTTTTCTTAATTTCAGTTTTATTAATCTCACCTTTGGTTCTCAGTATTTCCAATTTAGTATTTAAATGGATATTTTCAATTTGTTCTTTTTCTAGCTTTTTCAGTTGCATGCCCAATTTATTGATCTCCATTTTCTTTATTTTATTCTAGGGTTTTCTTAACAAAGACTCTGAAGTAGTTTGCCATTTTCTTCTCATTTCACATATGAGAAAAGTGAGGCAAATAGGATTAGGTGACTCGCCCAGGGTCACACAGCCAGTAAATATCTAAGGCCAGATTTGAATTCAGGGGGCGGCTAGGTGGCACAGTGAGTAAGAGCACTGGCCTCGGAGTTGGGATGACCCGAGATCGAATCCGGCCTCAGAAAATGAGCACCCACACACAAATAATGACTGGCCATGTAACCTTGAGCAAGTTATTTAACCCCAATTGCTTTAAAAAAGAAAAAAAAAAAGATTTGATTTCAGGTCCTCCTGATTCTAGGGCCAGCACTGTGCCATCTAGCTGCATATGTAATTATGTGTATATGTATGTATACATATATACATACTTACACATATGTAAAGGGTCAGATATGTGTATGTGTACATACATACATACTTGTTAACTGTGTTTCTATTTTATATACCAAACCCACATCAGAGAAAATGTGATAGATTTTTTTTTCCCATTCAACCATTTCCCTTCTTATCCCAGGTGCATTAATTTTGTCTATACAAAAGCTTTTCAGTTTCATGTAATCAAATTATCTATTTTATCTTTTGTATCTATCCTTTGGTTAAGAATAGATCTCTCACCTATAGCTGTGAGAGGTATATGGATCTGCTGCTTTTCTAATTTTTTATATTATAATCTTTAATATTAAGGCTGCAAATTCATTTAGAATGTATTGTTGAATTTGGTATAAGGTGTTGGTCTAAACCTAATTTCTGCCAGTTCATCTAATAAGGAGTTCTTTCCTGGGTAATTTAGCAAAGACCAGGTAATGTGAGTTCCATCCATTTCCCAGCATACCTTTAAGAAAAAATTTCTAACTAATCTCCTTGCTGTCTGTCATTCTAGTGCTATTGTTATGGCTGTTCTATTCATTTATTCCTCTTGCATTTCTGTTTTCTAAGCTAGGCAAAAAGCAAATAATCACTTCAAGTCTGGTACTCTTTATAATAATATTTTTTTCTATTCAATGTTCATCTTTTTTCATTTATGTTTAAGCTTTTACTTGCAGAGTAAATCACTTTGGCTGCATCTTGAGCTCAGCTGCTCTTCAGAAACACATTATTCCATATCCTCCTACATTTCAGATGGATACAGAATAGTCTTGTATTATTCAAATTTATTTTCCTTTGTAATCTGAAGGACTTTGGATCTTTGCAGAATTTGTTGTTTCTCCATGGAACTGTTAGATGTCTTAGATTTTGAAGCCTTAGCTTTTCTTATAGAGGCAATCTATGGATTCTTTTAATTGGTGCTGCTTTTTGTATAAAGACATTCTAGGTAGTTTTCTTGTATTATTTCTTACATTGTAGTCTTTAGGGTTTTTTGACTTGTGTTCTTCTAGGAAACCTATCATTTTTACTTTGTCTCTACGTATCTTGTCTTCAAGATCAGTATCTTTTGCTTGTATAAAGAGTATGTTTTCTTTTAATGTTATTGGCTTTTGCTTCTCTTTTTCTCTATCATCTTCAAGAACAAAAAAATCGCTGATTCTTTGTTGTGCGTGCATTTCTCAGGAAGAAAGTCTGTTCATTATCAAAAGATCTGACAGGACACTGGGACCAGACAATAATGGTATATCCCATTAAAATTTTCCCTCCTATACGAAGTGTTTCCTAAATAAAATATACAGAAATTTTCTAAAATATCCAGTGAAATGAAACTTTTTAGGAAATTAAAATTTGTCTCTAATGTATTATACTATCCACATTCACAACACAAAAATATAAAATGTCAGATTATTATAAGGCATAATCATATGACAAATACCATTCATTGTAAAAAAAAACCTACCTAATAAATTCCATCATCACTTGTGTTAAATATTTGAAGAAAAATGAAACTCTTAAAAGGTGCACTAGAAAACACTAAGATTATTTTTGACTGGGTAAGATTATTACTGTCTTTCATAATATAGTAATAGTGCTTTCTGATTTAGTTATTAATAACAAGCATAGCAACATAAAAAGAGGAATCCAATTATATTAGGCTAAATAGAATTTTTAACTGAAAAAAAATCTGATTGGATTATAGTATAAAAAGGATGTTTTGCAACTTTACAATAAAGAACAAGAAAATTACATAGAAACTACCAGATGTCCCCATATGGTACTCTAAAGTTATCTAATCTATACTACTTTCCAGATTAATACATAGCCACCACCAAATTTTTCTTTTACTATTGTTTTTAAAACATAATTCTTCTTTTAAGTTTTTGGTTTTTTTTAAGACAAATAAGTTGGTGACTGGTAGTACTTCAATTGTTAAGATTTTGATTTACTGTACGAGTCAGATTTAATAAGGAGTGGTTCTTGTTGGATTACTTAAAATTCATTTTAAGCTTTGAGATATCACTATTAAGAAACTGGAAGAAGTACTGGCTGTGCTTTTTAAGAAAAGAACTTATTACTCAGTAATTTAACCCTTAAAAACAAACTATTCTGAAATTTCCATCATCGGAAAACTGTATTATCCCTCTATTTGAAAATAAAATAAAATATCAAAGGAAATCTTTTACATTGTTTTAGAAGACTTAGAATATGCAAAGTACTGTTACTTCTATATACACTTGCAATTTAAAGCAAACATTAAAGAAACAGAGCATAATACTTTTTCCTCTGACAATCAAATTATATTGTATAAGTGCAATAGCAGAGGCAACCACTGATACAGGCTATCCACACAAAAACAGTATTTTCAAATTCCATACCATGAAATAATTTTTATTTTTACAATATGATCAATATTGTAATTCCTAATCGTTATCACACTTAGAAGTGAGTTAATAAATTCTATTTATAAAAAGCATGGGACTAGGGGGGTGGAGCCAAGATGGCAGAGTAGAAACAGTTCATCCAAGCCACTCTGCCCCCATATTCCCCCCAAACTATGTAAAAGGGGACTCTGAACAACTTCTGGAGCCCCAGCACCCACAGAACGACACAGAGAAGCTGACCTCCCACTGAGGACAACCCAGAAGCCCTACAGGAAGGACCAGCACAGCACTCTGGGAGCCGGCAGCGCGCAGTGAGCAGAGCGCAGGGAGCCGAGCCGAGCCCAGCCCAGGTCCTCATGAGCTGAGGTTTTAGCCCCAGGGCGGCAGGTCCAGCAGCCAGCTGGAGAGACCCCAGAACACCAGCAGCTGTGGTGACTCCAGGATTATCAACACAGACGTGCCTAGGACAAAGTAAGAGGTTAGTGCCCTATGGACTTTGGGACCAGTATTTGGGGAAGGCGTAGGCTTCCTCCCCTGGGGGCTAGAAGCCACTGAGGAGACACGCCATTTTGTAGTTTTCAGAGGCAGCTCCAGCTCCTGGCCTGCAAACTGTAGGGAGATCCAGCGATCAGTCTTGGGGGGTAATCACTCTTGCTTTAACCTCCCTGGATCTGGATGGTGATCTGGGGTGGAGGTGGTGGGTGGGTTTACAGCTTGCCAGAAACGGAAGTTGGCCCCCTCACACGTTTGGGGCGAAATTCCTGTCTGGCACCAGGCCATATGGTGGCAATAAGCCCAAAAGTCAAATAATTAAGTGGCAACATGCCAAGGCAAAGGAAACAGAAAAATGCAACCCTAGACTCCTATTTTGGGGGCATAGAGTGGGAAAAGGACTGTGAGGTCAGAAGTCCTGCTCCAAAAGCCCCAGGGGAAAACATGAGCGGGTTGCAGGCCATAGAGGACCTTAAGAAGGACTTTAAAAATCAAATAAGAGAAGTGGAGGAAAAATTGGAAAGAGAAATGAGAAGGATGCAGGAAAAGTATGAAATGAGGGTCAACAGCCTGACTGAGGAAAACAACACCTTAAAAAATAGACTGACTCAAATGGCAAAGGAGGCCCAAAAGGGCAATGAGGAGAAGAATGCCTTAAAAAGTCGAATTTGCCAGATGGAAAAAGAATCTTAAAAGTTCACTGAAGAGATTCATTCCTTCAGAGTTAGACTGTAGCAAATGGAAGCTAATGACTTTATGAGAAATCAAGATGCTGTTAAGCAGATCTAAACAAATGAAAGATTAGAAGGCAATGTGAAATATCTCATGGGAAGAACCACTGACCTGGAGAATAGATCCAGGAGAGACAATTTAAAAATTGTTGGACTACCTGAAAGCCACGATCAAAGAAAGAGCCTAGAAATCACCCTTCAAGAAATTCTCAAGGAAAATTGCCCTGATGTTTTAGATCCAGAGGGCAAAATAGAGGTTGAAAGAATCCACAGATCACCTCCTGAAAAAGATCCCAAAAAGAAAACTCCCAGGAATATCATAGCCAGGTTCCAGAATCCCCAGATCAAGGAGAAAATACTACAAGCAGCCAGGAAGAAACAATTTCAATATTGTGGAAATACAATCAGAATAGCACAGGACCTGGCAGCTTCTACACTGAGGGATCAAAGGGCATGGAATATGATATTCCAGAGGGCAAAAGAGCTGGGAATGAACCCAAGGGTCACCTACCCAGCAAAACTGAGTATTTTGTTTCAGGGGAAAATATGGTCATTCAGTGGAATAGAGGACTTTCAAGCATTCTTGAGGAAAAAACCAGAATTGAATAGAAAATTTGACATCCAGACACAAGAAGCAAGAGATGCCTGAGAAGGTAATCAGGGAAAAGAAATCAAAAGGAATTTATCAAAGTTGAACTATTTACATTCCTACATGGAAAAACAATAACTGTGACTGATGAAACCTTTCTCAGTATGAAAATAATGGAAGAAGGGTATATGGGCATATGAATACATATATGAATGTGCGTACATGTTTACAGTTATACATAGATAGAGGGCATAGGTTGAATTAGCTGGGAAGGGATAATACTTAAGGGGTGAAATTATGAGGTGAGAGAGGAAAGTGGCAAGAGGAGATGGGGAGAGACAGGGTAGGGTAAACTATCTCATGTAGAAGAAGCAAGGGGAAGTGGTTGCAAGGGAGGGGGAGAATAGGAAGGGAAAAAAAAGGCAAATCCACATTCTCATTGAATTTGGTTCAGGGAGAGAATGACAAACATACTAAATGGGATATCTCACCCTAAAGCAGAATAGGGGGAAGGGGAATGAGAGGAAGGATGATGGATGGGAGGGCATCCTTGGGGGGAGGGGAGGTTGGAAGTACCCACTATAGAAGAGGGACAGGATCATGTAGGGAATGGACCAGGTCGGGGGTGGGATGAGTGGGAGGGAATTATAAACAGCCTTGTACAGTATATCTATTATGATGTTTTGCATAGCTAGACATGTACAACACATACTGAATTACTTATCTTCCCAGAGGGAATGGGTGACAAGGGAGGAAAGAAATGGATCTGAAATTCAAGGTCTTAACATTAAATGTTTCAAATATATAAATACTATTATTAATACTCTTTTGCTCGTAATTGGGAGATAAGATGTGCAGGCATTCGGACACAAAGATTCACCTTCCTCTAACAGAAAAGTCGAAGAGGACTTTCAAGCATTCTTGAGGAAAAAACCAGAATTGAATAGAAAATTTGACATCCAGACGCAAGAAGTAAGAGATGCCTGAGAAGGTAATCAGGGAAAAGAAATCAAAAGGAACTTATCAAAGTTGAACTATTTACATTCCTATATGGAAAAGCAATAACTGTGACTGATGATATCTTTCTCACTATGAAAATAATGGAAGAAGGGGGTGTGGTCATATGAATACATATGTGAATGTGTGTGTATATGGTTACAGTTATATATGGATAGAGGGCATAGGTTGAATTTGTTGGGAAGGGAGAATACTCAAGGGATGAAATTATGAAGTGAGAGAGGAAAGTGGCAAGAGGAGATGGGGAGAGACATGGTAGGGTAAACTATCTCATGTAGGGGAAGTGGTTGCAAAGGAGGGGG
This sequence comes from Gymnobelideus leadbeateri, assembly GCA_011680675.1. NCBI lineage: Eukaryota > Metazoa > Chordata > Mammalia > Diprotodontia > Petauridae > Gymnobelideus > Gymnobelideus leadbeateri. The sequence continues at coordinate 397,356 of WOXC01005197.1, read as the reverse complement.
AGAATAAGGAAGGCTAAAAAGGCAAAACCACATTCACATTGAATTTGGTTCAGGGAGAAAATGACATACATACTAAATGGGATATCTCAACCTGCAGCAGGATAGGGGGAAGGGGGATGAGAGGAGGGATGATGGAAGGGAGGGCATCCTTGGGGTGAGGGGAGGTTGGAAGTACCCACTACAGAAGAGGGACAGGATCATGTAGGGAATGGACCAGGTGGGGGGTGGGATGAGTGGGAGGGAATTATAAGCAGCCTTGTACAATATATCTACCATGATAATGTTTTGCATAGCTAGACATGTACAACATATACTGAATTACTTATCTCCCAAGAAGGAATGGGTGACAAGGGAGTAAGGAAATGGATCTGAAATTCGAGGTCGTAACATTAAATGTTTCAAATATAAATATATATATATATATATATATATAAATACTATTATTAATACTCTTTTGCCTATAATTGGGAGATAAGATGTGCAGGCATTGGGGCACAAAGATTCATTTTCCTCTAATGGAAAAGTCGATGGGGGTATGGGAGAAGGTATGGGAGAGAGCAGATTGGAGGAAGTGATATCTTGCGGGACTGCTATTCTGGGAGGATGGGTAGGGGAAAAACAAGGGGGGAAAATGATTGTAACTCAAAATCTGGCGGAAATGAATGATGTAAAACAGAAGTTAATAAAGCATTTGTTTAAAAAAAAAGCATAGGCCTGAAGAGGAAGAACAAATAAGAATTCAGTTAAACATTCAGTTTAAACATTGTGGCTATTAAAAGTTTTAAAAGTCTTTCTAAAAATACGTTTTACAAAGTATTTCCAAAATATTTTTGTAGCATCATAAAAAAAAAAAAACTGGCCTGTGTAGAACTACTGTAAACACTGCCATTTAAAGGCAATATTCCTGCTGAATAACAATACAATGAAAGAATATCCAAAGAAAATTAAATTGTTTTGTAGACACTACTGCTAAGCAGATGCAGCTTTCTTGGTTCTTGCAGAACAAACAAGTATGTTGTTAATGTACTGAATGCTGCATTACTTGGTGTGGCTATATTAAAAATAATTACAAATTGGGTTCTTCTTTTAAAACACACTGTATTTCCACCCACAAGGCTGCTTTCCAAATTTTTTTAAACAGCATCTCTCTAAAATGACTTTCACCACTTACTATAATGAATTGGGAAAGTATTTAACCCCTTGCCTAGAAACTTAAAAAACAAGAATAGAGACTACTAAAATATAACTCCCACTATTGATATTCAGGTTCTCCCCATTTACAGTAAGAAATTAAATACACACAATACCCATTTTGAATATAGATTATATTCTAAAAGTTTATTTGTAAATTTGTTATAAAATTAGGAAGAGAAAGAATATCAATTTAAAATATAAATTCAAATATAAAACCTTAAAGAGGACAGAGGGAGATTATGTGCTAAATGACCTCATAACACTGTAAGAAGAAATAGAGAGAGGGGCAGCTAGGTGGCGGCTAGGTGGAGCAGTGAGTAAGGGCTCCATACGCAGAGTTGGGATGACCCAGGATCAGTCCCGGCCTCAGAAAATTAGCACCCACACATAAATAATGACTGGCCATGTAACCTTGAGCAAGTTACTTAACCCCAATTGCTTTAAAAAATAAAATTTAAAAAAAGAAGAAGAAATAGAATAACAAGTTTATAGATAACTAAAATGAAACAATTAAGCCTGATCATCACAAGATTGTTTAAGGATAAAACTGGAAGGATAATAAAGAAAAGAAAAATGAAAAAAAAAGGTCAAGATTTCTATAGCAAACTATTTTCTCAATGACAGTGGAACCACTACCTATGACCTCTAATCACTGGAAATAAGAATGGCAACTGAACCAAACCAAGCATAAATGGAGAACACTGGGGTCAAAGGCACATAGTTTTGAGGATATTAAGGGATCAATTGTAAAGATATCTGAAAAAGGGAAAGATAGTAAAATAATGGGAGAATATGCATAATAATGTGCATTACACCATACAAAAGGCAATCTAGAAAATATTAATAACAATTGACTTAATGTCTACTTTTTAATTTCTAAAAAAAACCCTTAAAGGGCATTTTTATTTTAAAAATACAACAAAAAGGAGTCAGGCTTTCATAAATAATATTCTACAACAGACTACATGTGAAATTATGTTAAAAATACAGAGATACCACTATTTAATTTTTTGTTGCCTATAAAAAAGTATTTGATTCAGAGCAAAATTTTTAAAGATTCTACTCCAACAAAGTATCTCCCACATATATGTTAAGGTCATAAAACATTCTTGGACAGATACAAGGACTTTTGTTTAATGATCCTCCAATTATTAACACCAAAGCGTGAAATTCAGAGACTACTGTACATGATTACCATAACATAAATGTCTGCCCTTGTTATGAAAGACACAGTACAGAGTCTAAATGAAAGAAGAATTTCCTAAAGATGGTGAAGTCCTCCAAATATTCCTGTTTAAGGAATAACACTGTACTGATTGCATTAAGCTCCACAATACTATCTCCTAAAATGGATCCGACTCTCTCAAGGGTTCAGTTTAACAATCCACAACAGAAAACAACTTAACAGATGAAAAGCACCTATTGTCCAGAATATAACATCACTGTCTCTGAATACCTTTTTCATAACTTGCTCAACCAATACTTCCAGCCTTGTTTTCTATTACTCCCTATCTCACATTCTGCAATATAGCCAAACTGGCCTTCACACTGTTCCTTACACATGACTCCATCTCCCATTGCTGTGTCTTTGTAAGGACTATCTGCCATGCAGGGAATATACTCCTCTTCACCTCTGTCTCTCTCACAGAATGTCTTTCTTCCTTCAAAATTTAGCTCAAGCACCACCTTTTACATGAAGCCTTCCCTGATTTCCCCCAACTGTAAGTCCCTTCTGGAAAAACTACCTTATATTACTTTTATTTGTTCTCTTTATACTTACTATGTACTGGGCTACTTTTCAATTCTCTAGGCATCTCTCTAAGATGCAGAAAAGGTGTCAACCTGCATTGGTAAGGAGAGCATCCCCACCTCAGACATACAATAATGTTATCTATGTTTTACTGTATTTTTATTTGTTTTGTTAAATATTTCCCAATTACATCTTAATCTGATTAAGGAGTGTTGCAGTTCACATAACCAGCAGCCAGCTCTACTCTATACCACTCCTAAGTATGTTTCCAACTTTCTTTTCTTCAAACTCTCTCCCTATCCACTTAGATAAGGACCTCACTTCAGACTTTACTGAGAAAATTAAGAGACTTCATTGTGAGCTCCTTTTCCTCCCTTTATATCTCATCATCCCCTAGTTTCTTCCTTTATTCTGGTCTCTTGACAGAAGTAATCTGTCTCCTCATCTATAGGTTCTTTCCCTGTTACCAAGAAATATGTCCAAGTTTCCAATCGCTAATGTTTCCCCCTGACCAAAACAGCATCATACATATTTTGTGATATCCGTCTCTGTACATATTGTTTTCCCAAGCTCCTTGAGGGAAAGATTATTTCATTTTTGTTTTCATATCCAATGTCTGGTAAACTATGTGACCAACAGTAGATGCTTAATAAATACTTGCTAAACATAGCTGTGTTGAGTGTTCAAGACAATATGGAAAATAGGCACAACAGGCATATGTTTCTTCCTAAGTGGCAGGTCCAGCCCTGCCAAGCTCTAGCTACACAATTTAAAAAATATTTTTATATTCTAAACTTATCATCAATATAAACTTTTTAATATACAAAGAACAAGGAAGAGGATTGTGTAAGAAACTGTGAACCTATCATGAATACAGTTTGGTTTTTTTAAGTTATAAATGTGTGCACATATATATACACACATACACACACATAATTAACAAGTAGGAACAAATTGGGAAATGGCTGAACACATCATTATTCCTTGAAGGTAACAGGACGTTGCTATACCACGATTAGTGACTACAAAGATAAACTGAGAAAAACATGGGAAGACCTGTTATGTACTGAAGCAAAGTGAAATAAGCAGAAATAGAACATTTCTTGGTGTGGTGACCACAATGATAATGCAAAGGAAAAGAGACTTGAAAGACTTCTGAATTCTCGTCATAACAAGGACCAATTGTGATTTCAGGAAAACTTTCAGTTCCACACTGTAAGGCCAAGCATAAGCAACTTCCAAGGTTCGGATTACAAGCATAGTAACTCTCCATTTTTTCAGTAACAGATGAAGGCAAAACATTCACAGAAAAGAGGGAATCAAAATACAGAGTAACTCAATCATTTAGTAAGACCTCAGTTCAATCACAAAGTACAAAAGTCAAAGTACTCCACCCCTGGGGTAGTCTCAATTGGAGATTAGTTTTCCAATCATAAACAAAGTACATTCATTTGGTCAGTCACAAAGCACAAAGGCACCCCTAGGTCACAACTAGGTTACAATATCATCACAGCATTCAATACCCAAGGAGAGGTCTTTTCTTCATCTTGACCCCAAGCAAAGTTCTCAGCAGTTTCTGCTCCTGGGAAGACAAAGCTTAACAAAGACACCACAACATTTATTCACATTCCGGGCATCCTCTTCAATTCACCTTCTGCCAGTGAAATCAACCTAGGTCCAACAAGGTCTAAGGCCTCAATCAACAAACACCTCTGACAAAGCAACACCAAAACAGACAGACAAAATACCGGCACCACAGTCATGCCTCCTCAGTTCTTGGCAGCTCTGGGTGGCAGTTCTCAGAAGTCCTGGGCAGCTCCAACTGGCACTCGGGAGTCTGGGCAGCTTCAGCTGACAGTTTCTCTCTCTCTCTCTCTCTCTCTCTCTCTCTCTCTCTCTCTCTCTCTCTCTCTTTCTCTCTCTCTCTCTCTGCCCCATGATGCTGTTCCCAAAAATTCTTCTGGCCTCTCTCAGTTTGGGCCTCTTTCAATATATGGCACCAGCTCATCCCAGCTCAACCCCCTCTGGTCAATAAGTCAACGCCCATTATGGGATTTGAATTCTATTTCCATTACACACAAATTAGGAATTTAGGAAATCCACCACCATATTCAGGCTCCAGTTTACCAGCCCTATAATCCCCACATCTACAATAACCAGTCAGTCTTTATATATATTTTTCTGGGGGACAGGTCCGTATCAACTCTCCAATGTAGGAAATACATATATACCAAGTTTATCAACAATATCAGGATGAGGAATGACCCTCTCCAGAAGTTCCCCAAACACAAGTATAGAAGATCAAAAAAGGAATGACACAAGTCTATCCACTTGCCATAGGACATGTTGAACTGTCTCAACTGGTATAGTCTCTAGAGCATGCTCCCTTGACTAGTCTCTTTATCCTTTATTATTAGGGTTTTCAGTCTTAATCTCTGTCTACTCCTATATCAAACTGCTAATTCTGCAGAGACAGCACAACTATAGCAAAATGGAATTTTATATGAGAGGTACATTCTGTTATCTAGTTTAGTGAAATGATCTTTTTTAATATTAATTTTGTATTTTTCTGTTGTACTTTTAAAAAAGCATTTTATTCAGCAGGAAAAAAATGCCACCTAAAAGTTCCAAAAAGTTATCTCCTATCCATATATCAATACTATATAAGATTATTCAAAATTCTTTGAACACTATAACAGAGGTAATTTTGTTCAATGACCTTTCTGATAATATCTGCTAAGATATAAAACAGGGAAACATGTATGTCAATGACCTAGAGAAAAGCAAACAGGGATTCACTATAAATTGTGAGATCCTATGGGTACTTTATTTGCAAATGATATTGTACTATTTGCATCTAAATATTGAAGAGAATCCTCAAAGAGCTCTGTTGATAAAGAGTAACTGTTGTCCAGACCATGATGTGCATTCAGAGGACAACTTGTATAGTTCATCCATCAATGTATACATCTATTATAGACCATGTCAATTGTAGAGTTAGAAACAGTTTTAAACAACAGATAGAATGGATTATCTTCAGGAAATTTCAACACTCCTTTAATGACCCCAAACTTCTTCCAGAAACAAAGGTCCATATTTTTTTTCTTTTTGTGTTTTGTTTTGGTTTTGGGGTTTTTGGTTTTTTTTTTTGCTTTTTGGAGGGGGGAAAGTAGGGCAATTGGGGTTAAGTGACTTGCCCAAGGTCACACAGCTAGTTGTGTGTGTGTGTGTGTTAAGTGTCTGAGGCTGGATTTGAACTCAGGTCCTCCTGACACCAGGGCCGTTGCTCTATCCACCATGCCACCTAGCCACCAGAAAGGTCCATATTTTTAATACCAATAGTCTACTGGTGGTCTTTATGGTTTGAGTCATAAGATGCTATTGTTTCTGAAGAATAAAAAGTGTATCACTCCTGTGCAATGTAAAATCAAATGATTAGTGTGAGAGGCTGAAATACAATAAAGAATAATGAAAAGTAAGGAATGCCATCAGACAAATATATGGTCAAAAAAAGATGGACTGGGGGCAGGTAGGTGTCAAAGTGAATAGAGCACCCACCCCGGAGTCAGGAGGACCTGAGTTCAAATCTGACCTCAGACACTTGACACACTTACTAGCCATGTGACCTTGGACAAGTCACTTAACCCTAATTGCCCTGCCCTCTCCCCTCCAAAAAGCAAAAACAAAAACATGGATTGCTCATGTAACAATAGTAAGGGATAGCTAGGAAAAAATCTCCAAGCTCCACTGGTATCCTCATGATGTCAGAAGAAAACAGGGAAGGGCCTAGCACATTGCATGGACACTCTATGGCTCTCTTAAGCAAGGAAACATCAATTTCAATAAATTCATAGATATATCTGAGTTTCCTATTTTGACAGATGTACTAAATGAACATGTTTTGGTCAAAAGCCTTGATATGAAATTTAAATTTTAAAATGTACTATTCATCAATCAGCATAGCAGGATCTTATACAACACAAGCTACTGAGGATTTTCTTTGGATTTTTCTCCCTAGTATGTTTCAATAAACTTGTCAAAAAAATTTTTTTAAATTTAAAAATAATTGAGGTCATGGACTTTATCTTACAAGTCTTCTGTACCATCTCATTCTATCTAGCCAGTGGTAGACTTGGAAGAATAATTAATCCATTAATTAGTTTGATATTGCACTGTTAAATTGCCAAAAAGATTCTGTTGCTTCATACTTTAAAGTATTTTCATTTATGATAGTTACAGATGTATTCTGAAAACATTCATCTTAAAGTTAATCACCAAATAAAATAACTAACACAATAATGTTTGTCCTTATTAAACTTTTTCCAAAGTCAAGGGATATCAATGACTTTTTCACACTTTACATTGGTTAATCTCTATCATCAACTCCCTTTAATGATAATATATGAAACTCTATTTTCACAGTAGCTACCAGAGACATTCCTACAAATCAATGTGCTGCAGTGATACTGAAATAAAAGTGTGTTTCACTGTAATGATGCTTCCAGACTCCCCTCCAGTCAGGTGGTTACTTGCAGTTAATGACCTGTGACATACCACACAAGTAGTCCTAAAAAGACTTATTATCCACTGCATGTGCAACAATATTTGCTTTATGGATGGCTAAATGAATGAAGACATTCAATGTAACTGTAAAAGTAAAATCAAAAGAAAACTTACAAGTAACATGTTTTCTTTGAGTAAAAGGGCTGTGACCATTTTCCATTAATACTTAACCTTTTGCTGGAGGAGTGCAACCACATATAATGCTTGAATCTATAAAGCCCAAGAGCTGTTCTGGGTTAATGCTAATTAGGTGCCCTCAATCAAAGTGCAATATTTTTTTAAATCTAGTATCACCAGCTTCTTGCTACTGGTAGAGTAAAAATCATATTAAATTAAATCACAGATTACAGGAGAGAAGGAATCTTACAGATCTCCTAATCCAGCCACTTCATTTTGTCAATGAGGAAACTGAAGCCAAGAAAGGCTTGCACATTGTAACAGAGGTAGAAACAGATATGAGACCTGAAGCCAGGTCTTCTAACTAGAAGAATATTTTGCTGGCCATAAGTAACTTTAAAAAGATAAAATAATATATTTAGCTCATACAGCATGTCTTTTAAGCAAATAAGAAAGCTACTTAATTTTTTCAATATCCATTACTAACATTGACATAACTAGAGAAAAGAACTATAGAAGAATTCTAAATCAGTAAGCCTCCACCAGAGCAATCTCTCTCACTTCTGCCAGATTTTTAGACATTCACATATTTTCTATTTATAATTTGAATTCATTTGCTAAACTCAGCTTTTGTCCACCATATGTCCACAATAGATTAACTATTCCCTTAGGTACAATTAAGGAGTTTCCATTTGTTGTAAGAAGAGCTAAGTATGAAAGATGCAGACAGAAATAACAGAAGCACATTCAAACTCAAATGATGGTTTACACAACATCTTTTTTTATTTAACATATGTCTACATTACAAAATAAACCAGAGATAAATTCATGGCAATAGCACAAGAACCTTCACCCTTTTTGTTTGGGCGTTATAAAACTGGAGGTTCCCACTATCTTTGTATTTAAATTATAAGCAAACAGAATATTTCATAATTTTAATTTCTAAAGTGCAGCTTAAATGAAATTTGGCACCTAAGTATCAATTACATGCACATTTTATTTCTGATAAATTCCTGAATATTTTAATACATAAAACCACTCTCTATCTTCCATAATATGAAACTGACTTAAGAAAAAGATGCCATTAAAGTTAATAAAAATAGGAAAGAGTGATAAGTTGAAGAGGAAAATAATTTTAATCTTTATAAAATTAATAGCTGAAATGAAAATAATTAAATACTGTAAAGAATTTACCTGAAGATAGAACTAAGTGAGCACATTTAAAAACAATTGTTTTTAATATTTTTCAGTGATGAATAACAGCTTCTCTGTAGCTGCTCTACTCAAGAATGCCTTGAATATAGTACAGCTATAGAGATACTGCATCTAAATGTTTAATTATAATTTACATGAATCAATTCATTCAATAATTACTTCTTATTATTTATTATATGCAAGGCCCCACTCCTAATAGGGATTTAGCCTAAAAGAATAAAACTCTAGATTATAAAATCCTCAAGAGCAGAAACTATATTATTCTTCTCTAACTTCTAATGTGATAAGCGTACTAGTACTACTCTTGCACATAGTAGGTGTTCAAGAAATGAGTGCTGAATGAATTTATAATTTGAACCTTTAGCCTAAAATATCATGTTACCTACAATTTCCATTACCTAGCTCTAACAATGGAAAAATATTATCTGTACCATCACAAATAATCCAAAACAAATATAAAAAATATGAGATCTTGCAAAGGTATGTTTTATAGGTTTCAAAGGTCTTTCACGTATATCATGGTGGATACAGACCTGGCCTTGCAGTCAAGAGGATAGGTTTGAATCCTGCCTCTGACAAATACTGACTATAGGACCACAGACAAGAAACTTAACCTTTCAATAGCCCGTGGAACTCTATGACACTGTAAACTGCTAACAAATTGCTGATTTACATCAGCAAAGGGTGTTTCCACATCCAGAGATCCCTATACCAAAAAGCTGACACATCTGAACCAAACACACACACACACACACACACACACACACACACAATTATCCTATGAAATAGGCAGAGAGTGCTACAGAAATTTTATAGTTAAAGAAAACATATTCACAAAGGGTATAGCTAGATAACTAGTGGAGAAGGATAAAACCAGAATCCAGCAATGTGGTTTGTCTAATATGCCTTACTACTTCTAGATACTTTTCAAAGTTTGGCTTCCCCAATATTGACAAAATGGTTCCTCTTTCCAAAGATACTGACTCCTTATGCTCTGCTCTAGAGGAATTCATAATGTAAGTCAATATGTCCAGTGTCCCAGGTCATGGTTCAGATTTGCAGGCACCAACTTAAGAAATCTGTCCCAGCAACCAGTCTGGGCTGGCAGCCCAACCACATACTCAAGACCATGTACCAAACTCCCCTGTCTGCCATGTGTGTGGAGAGATTTCCTAAACAGTATATCTAAGCCCTGTCAACTAAGAGAAGGGACTATACCCTGAAATCTGGAGAACATATGTAAGCAGGTCAGGCTTCACCCCCTTCCCAAGTTCTGACTGGAGACTAGGTATTTGGGCAATTTTTGAGGGCTGACCAGAAATCTTAAAGATTTCCCTCTAAAATGGCACTGGAGACTACTGTGAAGTTTGAGATGACCTTATATGTCTAATCCTTAACAGCCACCTCAATTAATGATTTGTTCATCTTTGATGTCATTTGTATGGCACAATTTTAAGGGGAAAAATCTATTCTACAAGATCTGAATAAAACCTTGTATGTCTTCAAGTAATGAAATATGAAGACTGTCCTTTCTCATTCACTTCCCAAAGACATTAACTGCCCCTGAAAGTCTCAGTGCTACTTGAGAATTTTTTTTAAGATGCTCAAAAATCCAAAAATATATGCAACTTTCTGCTATGAAAGAGGTCATTATCCTTCATCCTCCCAGCTCCCAGTGCTTACTCTCTGGCCATTTTATTGCTTGCTCACATCTCCACCAAAAGTGAAAAGGGGGAAGAAAAGGAAGGAAAACTGAAAATCTGGCAACTTTTCTATTTGCTATTTTGCCATTTACTATTTACTCTTGTCAAGGTTTGGTGAGGATGGAAAGGAGATTGAAACTATTGACTATACTGAGGTTTGGGATTCTACCAACATGTGGATCTCATTTAACCACACTTATCCCTATTCCCCATTACCATGCATAATCTTTCACAGCTAGAATACTATAATAGTTGTTGCCTTTAATTTAACCACTTATTAAGTAATATTGTATATTTTGTCATTATATAATAGAAGAGAACAAGATTCATTATTAAACAAGAATGAAAGTGCTACAAACTTCTCCAGGCCCATGCAGAAGAAAATGATTCAATGTGACTAAAACTCAGATTTTTCAATAGAACTAATGATCATATCCTAAGGGGGGGGGGGGCGTAAGGGTGTGGCCTTATTAAACTCATTAAAGTTCACAACGGAATGTACAGACCTAGGAGCTAACTGGGAGGTTCACGACTAAAAAAATAAGACATGACCACATACTAGAATATGGTCCAATATTCTACTAAGCCTCTAAAAAGGAGAAGAATCCACTCAGAAGGCTGACCAGAAGCAGCCTACTTTCCAGACGGGGCCAGACAGGAAAGGTGGTTTTAGGAGAGGTGCTTCAAAAGAAAAGTCAAATTAGAAATGTTCCTTCAGAGACAAAAGGAAAGGGATAAGAGTATCTTATTGAGGGGGGATGGAAGGAGAGCAAAAGATCAAAATAACAGGATCAGAGATTTGGAGATAGTAGTGACCTCAATAGTCATCTAATTCAATCCCCTCATTTTTAAAGATGAGGAAACTGGGGGCAGCTAGGTGGTACAGTGAACAGAGCACCACCTAGAATCAGGAGGACCTGAGTTCAAATCTGGCCGCAGACACTTAACACTTACTAGCCATGTGACCTTGGGCAAGTCACTTAACCCCAAATGCCCTCCCAAAAAAAGGCAAAAAAAAAAAAAAAAGATGAGGAAACTGAAGCCTAGGTTAAGTGATTGCCAAGTAATTATACAAGTAATAAGTAGCAATCATTATTCAAACCCAAGTCCTTTGCCTTCAGATTTAGACCTTATTCTACTACAAAATAACCTAATGTATAGATTTAACTGAAATAAGCAGAAACCTGACCAACAATATTAATAATAATTTTATTTACATAGAACTTTAAAAATGTATAAAGCATTTACCTTACAATAAGGTAGACAGCACACATTATCTCCACTTAACAGATGGGGTCATTGAGACTCAAGAGAGGTGAAGTGCCATTTGTTCATACTGGTCACACAGCTGGTAAATGTGGGCACCAAGACTCAAACTCAGGTCTCCTGACTGCACATTGCTTTTCCCATTTCTTTTCTGTCCTTGCCTTTTCAAAATGAGGCAACTTCCTCTTTTACTGCACCAGAGGGTTAATCATTTTATATTTTTGTGGTAAGACTGAAAATCCATTAAAGTTTCTCTCCAGAGAAGAAAAAGCTACTGTTTCAAAAAACCCATAATACCAATAAGAAGTACAGTACTTTAAAATATAAAAGAGTAAAGATAATTTCTAGTTCTCCCAGATCCTTCTTTAATGTCCCACAAATCAATCAACAGGATTTATTAAGTAACTAACAAGTGCCAGGCCTTGTTTGGCAGTGGGGATACAAAGAAACTGCTTTTAAGAAGGAATGTGTGTGTATTTAAGTATATACAAAATAACCACAAGGTATTGGGAGGGCACTGGGGGGCACTAGAAGTTGGAGGATCAAGAAAAGTCCTTTGCTAGAGGACTTTAGACAACTGAACTCAGCTTTAAGGTAAATGAGGAAATTTAAGAGGTGATTCTGAGGGAGTAGCTTCCAATCATGGGGGATAACCAGTGCAAAAACATGGAGACAGGATATGGGGATGTCCTATGTGAGGAACAACAAGGCCAGTTTTGTTGGACTCCAGAGTATGTAAAAGGGAACAATGTATAATAAGCCTAAAAAGGTAAGTTGGAGCCAAGATACAAAGAGCTGTAAATGATAAACAGAGGAGCTTATATTTGATCCCAGAGAAAACAAACTCCCTTGCATATCTGGTTCCATCTTCCTCACTCTTTCAGTAGAAATGCAAAAAAGAGGTTTTAAATGAAGGGATGTAATAGATATGATTGGCTATTCCACCCCACCCCCATTGTTATTTACCTTTGTTCATACATATATTCTATTCAAGTTTTATGCTGTTTTATTTTATATTAATTATTTCTAGAAACACTCCATCCACTCATACTGTCTTTCTTTGTAACACAAAAAAATAGTTCAATAAAACCAGCTTACACAGTAATCACATTGATAACATATGCACTACTTAAGCAGCTAAGTCTTAAAGCTAGACAATAGCTTCTATAAGTTATGCAGGTCTGAAATGCAAAGGTTAAAAGACAATGAAAAAGAATACCTACACTGCTTCAGAGAGTTGCTACAGATTGCAAGATATATTTAAAGAGGCTAATACATTTAAAAATTCTTTTAAAATTCAAGTTATTATAGCGCAAAAAAAAGGAGGAAAAATTATTTATTTTCCACTGGAAAGATGAGAAAATTTTATTTGAAATCAGAAAAATGTCATGAAATAAAAAATAATTTACCAGATTTCCAAATTGAATAAGAATCCCGAAACATAAAAATTAGCATCCTAAGCATATCTATACAAATGAAAAACAGAAGGATGGAATGGCAAAGGGATTCAATTTATTCTACTTAACTCTGACAGGTAAACAGTAGGACCAATGAGTAAGAGATAGAGGAAGGCAGCTTGCAATTCAACAAAAGAAAAAATTCCAAACAATTAGGACTATTATTAAGAAAGTTCACCATTATACAAGAGGTCTTCAAATAGAGGCTGATGAACCACAAGGCCCCCTCAAATGTGCAATTTTATTATTCCAAGAATCATATACCTCATATAAATGAACTTATATGCACTGAAAGAACTGTATTCACATTCCTTGGACTATATTACACAACAAAAAAAGTCTAAGAAAACTATCCGCTGATTTAGCGGGAGCTACCTATAAGAGTTCAAAGGGTATGACTTCAGAGCAGAAATTTGTATTATTTTAAAAATGAAAGTCAATAAACTTGGGAAAATCATGAAGTCATTAAATCAATTCATACAATCAACTGTGTAGGATTAGACAGTAATTGAATGGTAAATCTGAAAGAACTACTGAACATCATCATCTAGTCTAACTCTCTCATTTTTCAGATAAGAAAACTGAATACTAGAGGAAGCTAAATGACTTGTCCAGATTAGCAGAGTTAGAATTAAAATGCTGGTTTCCTTACTTCTAGTTCTCTGTTCTTCCTACCACATTATAGATAAAAAATTCAAATAATTTCTTAAATATTAAATGGCATAAAATATGTTAACTAAATAACCATATCTTCAAATATCATGGGAAAATCTATTTTCTGATTACTCTCTTTCCATTAAATTGCAAACATAAGTACCTTCCTAATTCATAGTCTGATTTGAGGACAAAACACAAATAAAAAGTAAAGTAGGCAATACATTCTACATAAATCCTGTTGAGAGGTATGAGATGAATATGTGTCACAATTTAAATAAACTCAAAAAACGGGAAGGGTAGAATTTATAAAAGCACATAATTACTGTCAAAATTCACATCTTTTAATGAAAAATTTGTTTCTTTGGTTCTGGATAAAATTCTTATCACTATAAAAAGGCCTTTCACAGCTATGTTTAAAGATTAACTAAGAAGTATCAAATAAGATTGCTGCCACAATTGTCAATCATAAAAGACTTCTGATTAATGTTAGGAAAAAATAGTAGCATAAAAACCACCTTCCCAACAGTATTCAGTCACTTTAAATAAGGGGACTAGACTAGAGTGATCAACTTCTAAGGTCCCTTCTTTCAACTCTGAGAGTCTACAAATGCTTTTCTAGGCAAGTCAAAACACAAATATATCTACTCAAGGATGCTAAATCACCATATTGGCATATAAAAGAATAAAAATACTGTGTGAGAGTTAAGTAGGAATAAATATGAAAAGCATCAAATCTGAGAGGCTAGGATCCATACTAATTATCCTAAAATAAAACCACTCACACAGGGCACAGAAAGGCAATTATGTTCCTCCAACAGTTAACTATTCATATCTCATGGTTTAGTAAACAGTAACTGCTTAATAAAAACTTTTTCATTAATCTCAATTAGAAAAGTTCTGGAGGCAAAGAAAGAATGAAAACAGAAATAGAGACTACAATTGGAATAGACTTATTTATTATTCTGGAGTTTACATTATTTGAGATAAAACATATCCATCCTCCAAAAAAAAAACCTAACAGTGGAGAAAACAAGAAATAATTTGTGATCTTCAAATAAAAGGAAACTTTAAAGTCTTGAAAGACTGTGTATTATTTTTAATTAGGATAAATACTTTAAAGATTATAAGCTTACTTTTAAAAATTAGTAACAATGACTTCTTTATCCCTAGCACTTTTCAGTCATACTTTATAACAGAACCAGAGATTGTTATCATTTCAAAGAACACCAAAGTTTATCTGCCCTAACCCTTACATGAAGCATGTATCCCTTTTATAATAAAGGTGGTCATTCATTCTCTATTTAAAGGCCTCCAAAGACAAGGAATTCACTACTACCAAGACAGTTCACTGCATTCCCTCACTGACTCTATTTCTGTTCTCTGAAGCATGCTCCCTTTTCACATGACACACATTTATATATATATATATATATATATATATATATATATATATAAAGGCAAAGATTATTTACTTCATAAGCTCGCTATGTATTTGTATTTTTGCTATATACTTTGTATTTTTAAATAAAACTAAATGCTATCCAGTACATATTTTAATATACCTCTCTCTATCAAGCAAAAGTATTTGAAAACTCAAAAAACATCTTGTGACTTCTTAATTTTTTCAAGATGACAATATAAATAGTTCTTATCTACTAATGTTTAGGAATAAAGTACAATCTTTAAAAATCTGAAGACTTTCTATTTATAACACCAGTAAAAAAAATTCCAATTTGCAGTTTACTTGTTAGACTAATACATGATAACCACCAAGTTCATGGAACACAAATTAGAGAATACATTAAAATATAACCTTTAAACCTCCCAATATAAAACATCATTTCCTGTGCAAAGATAGCCCTCCAAGAATAATCAATCACTCCGTAGACGAATATACAGTCAACATCATTAATTAGTGTTGATGCACTCTCTTCTCTGCCCTCATCTGTCATGGAGACTGTTTAAAAATCTGAGTTATTAGTCTTTATTTGGGAGAGGATCTGGTTAATATCTTTAAGAGTAGATATCATTCATCCATCCACTATATACTGAAGCCTGATAATACCTACACCCAATAGAAATTACTGATAACCACATCCTACAGCAGTGAGGATTATAAATCAAGAAAAGTGCAGCTCCTATGCAACCCCAGTTAATTTTTGTTTACAATACATCCACTGAGAATTTTGACTTGAGGTAAAAAAGCTGGCTGATGGATCTGATAGTGGAGAGGCAAAATAGGTTAAGAACTGAAAAATAAATGATAAATAAAAAGTCACATACTTACAGAAATGGGTACCTTGTATTCATTTTAACACTAATACATTATATTATAGTTAAATTATAATATGTACAAATGTTTACTTAATATAATCTTATGAAAGTGATTAACACATGCTTCCTTAAGAAAAGTATAATTGTGAATTTTCAACCTAGTGAAAATTTTATTATTTCATTGATTTAATACACACACACACACACACACACACACGCACAAACCCTTCAACAAAACTTCAATCTTTAAATGAATCTACGGGTTTTTTCAATGTTATACAGCATACAGTGAGATTAACCTTCTCCAGTGGTATAATTCCTTTCTTGTTTCTTGTCTCCCATACATCTTCAAAAGAAGGTTTCCCCAATGTAAACAAAAACAAAGAAAAACATTTAAATACAAAAAACCAACAGGTATATGGGAAGCCTTCCTTTAAGGTTTTTAACTTTACAAAATGAAGTAAACAGGGGTGGCTAGGTGGCACAGTGAATAGAGTACCAGCCCTGAGTCAATAGGACCTGAGTTCAAATTTGGCCTCAGATCCTTAACACTTGTTAGCCGTGTGACCTTGAGCAAGTCACTTAACCCCAACTGCCCTGGCTTCCCCTCTCCAAGAAGCAAAAAAAAAAAAAGAAGTAAACGTGATAATTAACATTTATATAGCACTTACCATGAGCCAGGCATTGTGCAATTATTATCTGATTTGATCCTCACAACTACCCTGGGAAGAGGTAGGTGCTATTATTATCCCCATTTTACAGTTGAGGAAAGTAAGGCAGACAGAAGTGAAGTGAATTGCCCAGGGTCACACAACTAGTAAGTGTCTGAGGCAGGATTTAAATTTAGGTCTTCCTGATTCCAAACCAGGAGCTCTTATCTATTTTGCTACCTCAGCTGACTCAAAGTAAACAGAACCAGGAAAACAATATACAAAAAACTGCAACAATATAAATGGAAAGAACAAAACAATCAAAACTAAATTATTCAAAATTATAAAAATCTAACCTGACTCCAAATAAGAGATATGAAAAGGCCCCCCAAGGTGGGGAACTATGGGTATGGAAGACTACATATAACGTCAGACTTTTTTAATATGTTGGGTTAGTTTTGATCAACTATTTTCTCTTCTCATGGTTCTAAGAGATGGCTCTCTGGAAGGGTGGATACATTGGCAAATGTAAAGATGTAAAAACACATGATTCCAATAAAAATTAAAAAAAAAACAAAAGCCTTGAATTTTTAAAAAAACCATTACATGGATACCAGTAAAAATCACTCCTGAATCATGACTGGCCTATCTCCTTTTTCTAGTCACACTTCTCTTGAATAATATCATTTACACCACTTCATATACACTAGTTGTCATTAGGAAAATGTTTTAATTTATTTATGACTTCAACACATCTCTCCATTGACCTTTAGGTCATATGCAATATTGATTCTTTGGAGATCACAGTGTTCCATGGTTCCCAGTTATATAGCAACAGCAAAAACCAGTCCTGTTAAAATGAAGGGTTTTTGTTTCAAGGAAACTTTTGGGGTCATCATTAGAAATATTGTGCAACTTTCCAAATGCAATCCAGACTCTTCTCTTTCTCTAACTCTAGACCAGCTTACTATTCATTTGAAGCATCTGTTCAAAA
The DNA here is from genome assembly GCA_011680675.1 of Gymnobelideus leadbeateri. NCBI lineage: Eukaryota > Metazoa > Chordata > Mammalia > Diprotodontia > Petauridae > Gymnobelideus > Gymnobelideus leadbeateri. The sequence goes on along the minus strand of WOXC01005197.1, from coordinate 379,516 downwards.
TATATATAATGATGGGCTGGCTAAATAAATTGTCCGTCCAACTGTATACCGTGGCCCAGAAAACAGCATTTGCAAATATGAGATTAAAAATTCAAAGCGCAAAAAATTAACATATAATGCCGATTTCAATACTTTAAGGCTCTGTAGTTTCCTTAGTATAAGATCACAACTTTCTGTGACTAATTAAGAAAGTTAGATGGAAAAAGAAAAGCACCTGATGGGCTACTTCCTGGTAAAAAGTCTTTCCAAATGTACATAGGCCAGTCCTTGGGTAAGAGACAAGCAATAATTACCAAGTCTTATACATGAAGTCTTTCCAATTCTGGCACAGTTTAAAGAACCTAGAGTTACTTCCAAACCATGATAAGGCATTCCAAGAGAACTAAAGTAAATGAATATTATTTTACATGATTTAAAAGAAAATGGGAATTTCAAGAAAACTTCTCAAAGCATGTCTACTTTTTAAATTAATACAATATTAAAATGGTTGCCATGACAAAGATATCATTCCACTATATTCAGGGTCTAGTCTTCTACTTTACAATTATGGGAAACATAATATTTCTCAAGATCATCACCATAACATTATGATAATGTGATTTTAGGAGGAAAATTTCACTGAACATAGGGTTAGAACAGATGATTTCTCAAATTTTTTTATAACTTAGATTTTATGATTCCATGAACATGAAACTTAATGTAAGATGGTTCTAATTCAATTCCATTCAAATCAACAAAAATTTCTTAAGTACCTACTATGTGTGCTATTATAGGTTCTGGGGACACAAAGACAAACATGAAACCGTTCCCATCCTAGAAGAGCTCATATTGAAGCCCTTGTAATAGGATTTATTTTATATATTAGCATTTTTTGCCTCCTTGTATGTTCTCTCTACTAGCATTCTGAGAAGTAAAACGGGAAAATCTTTTTTTCTGTACATTTTCACACCAACCCAGCACTTTTTCTTCTTTAAAAAGAGCAAACAGCCCCTCGGAGGTTTTTAAGAAAACCTACCAATTCCATAGACATAAAAAGCAATTGGGGTTTAGGCTTTCTTTCTTTCTTCCTCTTTTTCTTTCTTCCTTTCTAAGAGAGCAGAATATGCTTTGCCTTTACTAAAAAATAAAAAGGGGGGGGGGGGTGTTAAACTGTAGAAAGCTGTAGCAGAGTGGAAAGAACACTACTATTGAAATAGGAGTACACATGGGCTTAGTTCCAGGCTTTGTCACTTACTTCTCCTGTGGCTTTGGATAAGTTACTTAAGCTCTCTGGTCATAAATTTTCTCATCTGTAAAAGGATCTATAATGCTAGCCAGTAACTAAGATGAAGGAAGAATAACAACCTAAGTCAAAATTAACTTCTCTGTCCTCTACCTTCCCTCCCTCTAAATCTAAACTATTTCCCTCCCACTGGCCTAGAACGCTTAGAAAAGTACCCAAATAATGAATACTAAGTAACCACCATAGTCTCAGCCTGAGGCACTTTCAGTCCTCCCAGATGACTGTGTATCAATAAGCTGGGGATACAGTAGCACCTCACCTGATCTGCTTCTTAGAACCAAAGATACTTAAACCTCAAACTTAAATTTTGGAAGAAAGGAAAACACTACCTTTAAATTATATCTCATTCCTTCCTGTTCTACTACAACATATTTATATTAGCACCTCACACAAGGAAAAGTCAATTCTCTAGTCTTTTTCTAAGACAAGAATACTTTTTGAAAACAGAATTCAGATGCTCACATTCATTCTTTTCACTTCTATACCTATTCTGAAACAAAATAGAAACAGTGGAGAAAAATGTGCTAACAAAACTGCCAAAAAACCAAAAAACCTTTTTTATAAGATGTACTCACCTATAAGAGGTGACTCCCGAAAGATACCATTATATTACAGTTATGGTGTTTTAAAGAGTCATACACAATTTCACTACCACATTTTTACAGCTGTGAATATAAAGGAATACATAATTTTCTCCACCTTATATTAATCTCCTACTTTCAAATTAAATCTACACTGTAATTTTAAATATTCACTATGTAGTTATTCCAGTCATTTATCTACCAAAAACCTCATGTGTAAATGACAGTTGGTTGATACATACTGACACTGTATGAGAACACCCTGCAACTATAATTCCCTTTGATTCTCCCCCTCACAGATGGCTCTTTTTTAGATTATCAACTAGGTTGGTACACAACTCTACCAAAAGGCTTGAAGTAATTTTTAGGTGTCCTTTTTGAATGAAACTAAGTAGGACAAATATTCTGGTTGATTACAGATAAAGGGTGAGTTGGGATGAAATTTTTGTCACCTTCAACATTAACTGTGAATAGTGCTCACATGAGAAGGGTATTTACAATTTCATTAAGAATGAGTAGGGGGGAGGCTAGGTGGCACAAGTGAGTAAAAGCGCCGGCCCCAGAGTCGGGAGGACCCAGGATCAGTTCTGGCCTCAGAAAATTAGCACCCACACATAAAAATGACTAGCCATGTAACCTTGAGCAAGTTAATTAACCCCAATTGCTTTAAAATTTAAAAAAAAAAAAAAGAATGAGTAGGATTTACATGGGCAGAGAAGGAGCCTCTAACTCCAGAGCCAAAGCTTCTGTCCACTGGACCAGGCTGACACCATGGATATAATGTCTTAAACAGCTACTGTACAAATGAAATTGGAAGGAAAAAGTTACCCCATTATTAAGTTAAGTCACAGGGTCAGAATCTGAATCCCTATCTTTTGAATTCAAATTCAATAACAGAAATTATAAAAGACAAATCAACAAGTTGGGGAAATTTGCCAGATGTCCAGGGTTGACTTCAAGGTTGCCACCCAGGGAGAATGGGATTAACTGACAGAAACAAGCACAATCTGAAAAATAAAAGGTTCTAGGGAGAATCTTATAAAAAGAAAAGGGTTCAGGGACTTAATAGGACTTAAACAAGTCACTAATCTTTCTGAGAATATTAATTTCTTCACCTAAAAAGTAAAAGAAACACCAAAATAATAAAAATGGCACTACTAAAATTAAGTTACTTATTCAGTGCCATATCAACTAAACTACCAAAGAATTACATTATACAACTTAAAAATAGTAACAAATTTCATCTGAAAAACAGGTGGTCAAGAATTTCAAGGGAACTAATGAGAAAAAAAGTAGAAAGGAAGGGCAGGCTTGGTAGCACTATAAAGCAGTAATCATCGAAGTCAATCAGTGGAATAGAGTAGGCACATAACGTTCAGAAGCAAACCAATATAATAGCATAGTGTTCAATATGCCCAAAGACCCCAATTCCTATTTAACAAAAACTGCTAGGAAACCTTGAAAGCAGTCTGACAGAAATTAGGTTTAGAACATCAGTTCCAAGTAAATACAAGATTTAGATATTAAAAGTCACATCACAAAGTATGAGAAGAAAGGAAAAGGGAATAAGCATTTAAGCATCTACAATGTGTAAAGTACTGTGCTAAATACTTTAGAAATATGAACTCACTTGATTCTTACAACAACCCTAAGAAGTTGGTGTTATTAATTATCATCCCATTTTACAACTGAGGAAACTGAAACAGACAGCTTTAAGTGACATGTCCCCAGTCAAACAAGTATCTGAGACCAGATATGAACCTCGGTCTTCCGTTCTCCAGATTATATTCCATTGTGCCACCTAAATGCCACTCAGAATACTGCTCAGATTCATTTCTTCATGTACAATCCTCTTTTTCTGTTCTGCTTTACATATGGAAATACTCGTTTTATTTGGTGTTTGTTATGTTTCAGAACAAAAAATAATAAAGAAATCAAAAATAAGGTGCTCGGATTAGATGGAATCTAAAGTCTTGCCAGCTCTTAATTCCTTGATTCCAATTACAGAATTCTACAGTTCTGTAATCATATTTGATTTGAAGTCTTTGCAACATAAAAACATGGCTGCTGGGTGGGAGAAAAAGGAGCCAACTTCTCTTTAAAATGTCACTGCCTCACAGAAGTCCTCCAGACTCAAAAGTGCCAAAGAAGAGAAAGCTTATCCTTTTCCATGCAAACTCAGTTCAGGCTCAGCCCCTCCTAAGTCACCAGTCCTTAGTCTCCTCAAGGAACCAGAATACTCTAAACCACTCTACAATACATTTGTGTCCACAAAGTCTCCAAGAATTAGATTGGAACCAGACAAGGAATATTTCCTAAGCTGTTCATAACCTACGAAAAAAGAGCCTAGAAAGCACAACAGGACACCAGAAAGAAAATAATAAAGATTGTAACAGTCCAGAGTAAGTCTACTCAGAAGTGAGACTTATTTAAGAACAGATTGGATTTGGTTAGACAGGCTTTGTTATTTGTATCTAACTAAACTAAACAACAACTTCTTTCATCCAAGAGCAAGCATTTTTTCTTTCTAGGGTTACTGACCCACAAAAACAACCAAAAAATGTTTTCCAGTCATTTTGCTTTAAATTTTCATTGATATCTTTTGTTCTTACATCATCTTCACTTCTCAAAACATCCCTCTACTCCCAAGCCAGAGAACTATCCCTTATAAAAATAATTTTATGAGGAAAAAAGCAGCTCAGCAAAACTAACCAAGTCCAATATGCAATATTCCATGCCCAAAGTCTCCCACCTCTACAAAGAAAGACATTCCTTTTATTTTACATGAAGCTATCAATCTTTATTATATATAGGTTGCTTTTCATTTAAAGTATATAACAAATTCAACATATTGCTTTCAAAGCTGTCTGCTTGTCTCTCTTTCCTATTGGTCTTATTCTGTTTCTCTTCTATTTTTAAATGCTTCATAAACCTTTCTTCTTAATTTTTTTTAAGTTTTGGTCACCTCATCTCTAGTCCCTCTCCCTATCCCCCAAGTTGATAAAAGGAAAAATAAAACCCTTGTGTCAGAAATACATAGAGAAGCAAAACAAATCCCCACATTGCTCATGTCCAAAAACATGAGTCATTATTTAACTTGAGGGTATCATTTCTCTGTCAGACAGTCAGTCCTTTGGAACTGTGATTGATCATTTCAATAATCACTTCTTGAGTCTTTCTTAATTGTCTTTCTTTACAATGCTGTTGTTACTGTATCATTCTGTGGTTTTTGCTCATTTCACTCTGTATCAGTTCATACAAGTCTTTCCAGATTTGTCTAAAACTGCCCCTTTTCACAATTTGATATAGGGCAATAATAATCCATTAAATTAATATACAATAATTTGTTTAGCCAAAATGCCTTTCTTCTTAAAAATAAAATATTCAGGTGATTAGCTTTTAAAATTAAGAATGGGACAAAATTATAATAAGCTAGTTATTGTATAGCATTTTGTATATGATGTTATTTTATTCTCCCAACTCTATAAGATAGGTGCTTATCTTTATTGATTTGGAAAATCTCTTCTTCAGGAAAGTAGAAACTATGTATTCCTATTATCACAGATGTAAATCTAATGACTATATAGTACATTTCCCCCAAGTGACCCACCTGTGCAAGAGACCTCTTATGATGACAAGATTTTTCAAGCTGATTGAGGGAGAAAAATATTATAATTAAGCCTGTGGCAACACCTCCCCCCTATTACATCATTTGCAATTGTTTTCTCCCCACAGAGAACACAATGAGTTTTGTTCCAGGGTAAAGATAAAGAGATCTAGAAAGACTGACAAGACTAGTGGAATCAGGAACCTATACCCCTAGGCACAGACCCAGGAAATATCCACATAGGATGGAGCTGAGAGACAAGATAATCAGAGAGAAGGTCAGTAAGACTGATACAGTGGGTCACACTACATGAAATCTACTATATAGATAGTACTACTATAAATCTGGAGGTTTAGAAATCTAGAAAGTCTCTTCACACTTTAAAACAGAACCAAAAGAAAATATTACTTCAAGTGCTCATTGAATAAATTAAAGATATGAGCAAAGCTCAATCTACGAGTCATCTTATACTGTAAAGAATAGAACTGTATCACATTACTGTATCATATAGTCAGAAGTCACCTTAGATATCATTCGGTCCAACCCTCTTAGTTTATAGATGGATAAAATGAGGACAAGAAAAGTAAGCAATTTGCCCAAAACTACACAATGGCAGAGGCAGGATTTGAATCTAAATCATCTGACTCTTATCTTCAGTACTCTTTCCGACTGCCAGTCCTACCCAGTGTAGTCTTTCATTTGTGCTGTTTATCTTTACTTTCTCAATTACATGTAAACAAATTTTTTTAACATTTGTTTTCTTAAATTTTGAGTTCCCAATTCTCTCCCTATCTCTTCTCTCCATTCCTTGGGAAGGCAGGCAATTTGATATAGATTATATACAAGCAGTCAAGCAAAACATTTCCACATTAGACGTTGCAAAATAAGACACTGACCAAAAAAACACAATAATTTAAAAGGAATTTTTGAAAAACATGTTTCAATCTGCATTCAGACTCCATCAGTTCTTTCTCTGGAGGTGGATAGCATTTTTCCTCATAAGTCCTCCAGAATTGTCTTGGATTACTTAGATGACTATTATTGAGAATAGCTAAGTCATTCATAGTTGATCACCATACAATACTGCTGTGTACAATGTTTTCCTTATTTTTCTTCATTTCACTTTGCATTAGTTCATATAAATCTTCCCAGGTATTTTGAAAAATATCCTGGTTGTCACTTTTCATGGTGCAATAGTGTTTCATTACAATTATATACTACAACTTGTTCATCCATTCCTCAGTTGATGTGATGGGCATCCTCTCAATTTCCAATTCTTTGCCACCACAAAAAAAAGCTGCTATAAATATTTTTTGTCCAAGTAGGTCCTTTTCTTTGACCTCTTTGGGGTACAAACCTAGCAGTGATATTGCTGGGTCAAAGGGTATATACAGTTATATATGATATGAATGATATGAAACTATCATATCATATCATTATATCATATCATTATATCATATCATTCTCCAGAATGGCTGGATCAATTCCACCAACAGTGCATTACTGTCCCTATTTTTATACATTCCGCCCCTCCCCCCGGCCTTCACACCCAGTGTATTCTTACATGAACAGGTGTGCACATGGGCACACGTGTGCATGTGCCCACACAAACACACCCTACCACCACCTCCCCAACTTTCCTATTCTATATAGTCCCCATTTACTCACCTCAACTCTAAATCCATGAACTAGCTCACCCATTACACCCCAATTTGTGCTACAAAATACAGAGGAATACCAGCTGATGCATTCTGCCAATTCTCCCTCATATTCCCTGGATTATTTGGCCCTTTTTACCTCCATCTCCCCCTCCACACCACGTCAAACATTTAGAGGGGATAGTGTTTCCATCAATTCTAACCTGATTATTCCACTATTACCACCATATCTTTGTCTAATACTGTATCTATCCACACTGTCTTCCTTCCACCTTCTATGAAATTAGCTGTAAGGCTCTCTGTTTCCTGGGCTAGCCAGGGGGCTGGCATTCAACTGTATTTGTTCTTAATTGCTGAGTAGAATAGGAATTCAGAGTTATTTAATTTTAGAAAATAGGGTAGGGGAAATGTTGAACTTAAGCTCCAAACTAGATTTAGTCAAAATGGATTTCTGGCCTTCATTTAATCTTCTTATAACTAGACCGGGAATTCCAACCAACTTTACAAATAAGATATCTAAATATCTTTTTAAGCTGATGCTATAATTATTTTGCCAACTTTCATCACAGCCACTCCTAGCTGTACCAGATCTCAAACTATAAAGCAGTAAACATCAGAAATATATAGTAGTGCCTAAGAAACAAGAGTGGTGGATCAGTGGAATAGATTAGATACACAAAACACAGTAATAAATAACCATAGTAACCTAGTATTTGATAAACCAAAGACCTCAGCTTCTAGGATAAGAACTCACTATTTAACAAAAAATTCTAGGAAAACTGGAAAACAATATGGCAGAAACTAGGTGTAAGACCAACATCCTATACTATGTACCAAGATTAAGGTTAAAACGGGTGCATGATTTAGATATGAGGGTTGATAACATAAGCAAATTTGGAGAACAAGTAATAGTTTACCTGTCATATCTACAGAGAAGGGGAGAATTTGTGACCAAACAAGAGATAGAGAGTATCAGAAAATGTTAATTGACAATTTTGATAGCATTAAATTTAAAAGTTTTTGAACAAACAAAATTAATGCAAAAAAGATTAGAAGGAAAGTTTCCCCTGCCTGGGAAACAAACTATAGCAATTATCTCTGATAAAGGCCTCATTTCTCAAATATATAGAGAACTAAATCAAATTTATAAGAATATAAGCCATCCCCCAATTGATAAATGGTCAAAGGATATGAATAGGCAGTTTTCAGAAAAAGAAATGAAAGCTATCTATAGTCATATGAAAAAATGCTCTAAATCACTACTGATTAGAAAATGCAAACTAAAACAACTCTGAGGCACCACCCCACACTTATCAGATTATGACTAATATGACAGAAAAGAGAAATGATAAATGTTGGAAAGGCTGTGGGAAAATTAAAATAGTAATGTACTGTTCATGGAGTTATAAACTGATCCACCATTCTGGAGAATGATTGCCCAAAGGGCTATCAAACCCTTTGATCCAGCAATACCAGTTCTAGGTCTATATCCCAAAGAGATCACAAAAAGGGGAAAAGGATCTACATGTACAAAAGTATTTATAGCAGCTCTTTTTGTGGTGGCAAAGAATTGGAAATTGAGGAGATGTCCATCAATTGGGGAATGAATGAACAAGTTGTGATGTATTATTGTGATGGAATACTAATGTGCTGTAAGAAATGAAAAGCAGGCGGATCTCAGAAAAAAATCCAAAAAAACTTATATGAACTGATACAAAGTAAAGTTTGAGTAGAACCAGGAGAACGTTGTACGCAGTATCAGCAACATTATGTAACGATCAACTATGAACAATTTTGCTCTTCCCGGCAATATAATGATCCAAAACAATTCTAGAGGATTCATGATGGAAAATACTAACCACCTCCAGAGAAAGAACTGATGGAGTCTGAATGCAGATGGAAGCATACTATTTTTATTTTTTTTTCGTGGTTCTTTTCTTTTGACCTGTTTCTTCTTTTACAACAAGACTAATATGGAAATATGTTTTATATGACTGCACATACATAACATATACCAACCAAACTGCTTACCATTTTGGGGAAGGAGTGATGAGGGAGGGAGGGAGGGAGAGAGAAAATTGGGAACTCAAAAAAAAATTTAAATGAATGTTAAAAATTGTCTTTACATGTAATTAGAAAAAAATAAAATACTATTTAAAAAAAGAAGAATGCCACTATAAACTCTTACCTTTTGGTTGACATTATTCCTGAAGGATAAGTCTAATCTAATGAAACAGAAAAGATCCATTAAGAGAGATAACAGGTAGGATGATCTAGATTGCAAATCCTTTAGCACATTCCATTTTATAATCATTTACCATTTAGCAGAGCTGCTGCCACCCACTGCTACTCTGATGACTAGCAATCTCCCACCACCAATTACTATCCTCATCTCTGCAATACTTAATCACCAGCTGCCAAAGAGTAAATAAACCACCCCTGCTCCACAGCTCCTGTTCTCTCACAGCCATCCTTCTCAACCCTACCTCCTCCCATGTAACAGTAAAACTATGCTTGCCCTTTCTATTGTGGTCTCTGGAATTCAACATCCATAACTAATAAATTTCCCTTCATTCTTGTGTTATGTCTTTTAAAACTCAAAGAAACTGGGCTTCCCCCACACAACACCGAATCCCTGGCTATCTTCTCCAGAACTAGCTTGGCATTCCCTCATTCTAACCCCAATCATGTTGGTCTGGGACTATGGTGAGATTGGAAAACTCCCTGCTCTTCATTTCTAAACTCTCCCTTTGTTGCCATCATTTGGCAAATTCTCCTCCTTTGAAGTTCACTCTAAAGTTATTGCCCAATCCAGATCTTGGCGCTTACTGTTGACCAAGATGGAAGTCATTCTCTCTCCTTTCACAAATTCAATATCTGACTCACTGTCTTTCTCTCTTTTTCAGCTCCTGGCTTTATAGTAGGAAACTTTAACAAACCTGTTGATGGCTCCCTCATATACCCTAATCCAGGGGTGGGGAATCTGAAGCCTCAAGGTTACATGTGGCCCGCTAAGTCCTCAAGTGCAGCCCTTTGGCTGAATCCAAACTTCACAGAACAAATCCCCTTGATAAAAGGATTTGTTCTGTAAAACTTGGACTCAATCAAAAGGCTGCACCAAAGGCCCTAGAAGGCCACATGTAGCCTCAAAGCCATAGGCTCCTCACCCCTGTCTAAAACTCTCAGTTACTGAAGAACTTTCTCCAAATACCACTCAACTTTAGTCACAAGGTGATTGGCAAACTCTAGATCTTAATGAAAAAAATTGACATTTCTCTCATCATCACCTATCATTTGATCTCTCTATATTTTTCCCCCTCCTAAATCTATTCTTTGTTATCACTATGACCTCCAAATTTCTTAGCTTTCAATACTTTCTTAGACCATTACCCCTGCTATGACTTCATTTTCCTCCATTCTCAGTCCTGACCCTATAGATAAACAGTTCACCTCTACCCTGTCCTCTACTCTTGAATCCCTTACCCTTGTGCTGTTGATGCTCATTTCTTAGCAAATGCCAAATGGGGCTAGAGGAAGTCATGCAACAGAGCCAATTGCATTCACTACACATTTGTTATCTGACTTCACATGGGCCCTTACTACAAGGCAAACTTTTTAAATCTCCCTAATGGATTTTTGATCTCACTCCCTTCAGTATGTCCAAAATTTTCTCTCCCTATACCTGTCACACCTCACCTCTCTTTCATCCACTCAGCAGAGGACCTTACCTTATACTCTTATTAAAAAAATAGAATCATTGACTGTTAGCTCTATTTTCTTTCCTTCTCTTCATCTCAAAATCCCTTAACATCATCTCTATCTCTTCCTTTATTCCAGTCTCAAATAATGATGTGGTCCTTCTCTTCCACAAAGTCAACCCTTCTAAATGTGCCCTTAATCCCATTCCCTCCCATTCTCCTCAGAATGTACCTTCAATTATCTTCCACCTCCAACCTTCAATCTCCTCCTATCTACTGGTTCCTTCTGTTTGCTATAAACATGCCAAATTTCTACCACCATCAAAAAACCACCATATGCAGACCTAGTCTTTCTCCTAAGCTTCAGACTAGTATCACCAACTGCCTACTGGACATTTCAAAATGGATATCCCATACATATCTCAAATTCAGTATATCCAAAATAGTTTCTATTAACTACTCAAACCTACCTCTCTATGTCATAGTTACCACCATCCTTCCAGTCTCTCACCTTCACAACCTCGGTGTTATCCTCAACTCCTCATTCTCATTTACTCCATATATCTAATCAAATGACAAATCTCATTATTTCTAATTCCACAAAATCTCTCACTTGCATTCCCTTCTCCTGACTCACTCAGTTACCACCTTAGTTCAGCTCTTCATCACCTCTCACCTAGATTTATTTCTGGTCTTCTAATTGGTCTACCTACTTTAAGTCTCTCTCTCTCTCTCTCTCTCTCTCTCTCTCTCTCTCTCTCTCTCTCTTCTTCAATTCATTCTCCACTCAGCTGTCAAAGTGTGAAAGCACATTTCATTCCTCCATTCAAACTCCAGTGGCTCCCTATTGCCTCCAGGATCAAATACAAATGCCATAGTTTACCTCTGAAAGCCTTTCATCACCTAACCCAACCTGTCTTTCCAACCTCATAAGTCACCCTTTCCCTTCCCTTCCCTTCTGTACAATCCATCCAAACTGGACTTCGCTCTGCTCCTTCATATACAGCATTACAACTCCCAATGCTAGTCTAGATCTTTTCACTGACTAACTAACATATCTGGAGTGTATTCCATCAAATTATATCTGGTAGAATCCCTTACTTCCTTCAAGAAGCAGATAAAGGACTAACTTCTATGAAGAGAGCACATGAACCCCTCCCTGATTCCCTCCAAATGCCATCTTCCTGCATCCCTCAGCTATCATGTATTTTATATATATTCTATATATATTTACATATGTATATGTTATCTCCCCCAACAGAAGCTCATTGAGAGCAGGGCCTGCTTCCTTGCTGTCTTTACATCCCCAATGTCTAGAATACTGCCTGGCACATAGTTGATGCTCAATAAATGTTTGCTGATTAATTGGTTATTACTAGTGACTGGCAAGGAGACTGGGGGATTACCAAGTGCCAATTCTACAAATTCTAACCATAGTAGAATGCATAAATATCCAAATATACTTTAGTCATAAAGAAAAAAACCAAAATAAAATAGTATTAGTAAGTAATAATGTGCAAGGTACATAAAAGAGGAATAGGGAGGGACTTGTGATTTTATTGATACAGAGAATCCCAGGAAAGGGAATTTCCTCTCCCAATGTAGACCAGCAACTTTTCTGCAACTTATATCTTAGAGAACTGCCTAGAGCACTGAGAAGTTACATGACTCACCCAGAATAAGACAGGTATATGCCTGAGGTTGTACTCAGATCATCCTATAAGCCAACTCACTATGCTACCAAATTGCTTCTCATGGAAAATAAAAAGAATACAACAAGGTACCTTGTTCTCAAGAAACTTATCTAACTGGTGTACACTACATAAGGAGCTAGTCCTGGAATCTGACCCCTCCCCCAAAGAAAAAATTACCAGGGCCTACCCAGGTTGTATATTAAAAAAGTATAAGAAGTAAAAGTCATTTCCCAAATGATAAATGGTCAAAGGATATGAACAGGGGACGGCTAGGTGGTGCAGTGAATAGAGCACTGGCCCTGGAGTCAGGAGGACCTGAGTTCAAGTCTGGCCTCAGACACTTAACACTTACTAGCAGTGTGAGCTTGGGTGAGTCACTTAACCCCAACTGCCCTGCCTTCCCCCTCCAAAAAACAAAACAAAACAAAACAAAAATCAAGGGGGCAGCTATGTGGTGCAGTGAATAGAGCACTAGCCCTAGAGTCAGGAGGACCTGAGTTCAAATCCAGCTTCAGACACTTAACACAAAACTAGCCATGTGACCTTGGGCAAGTCACTTAACCCCAACTGCCCTTCCTCCCCCCAAAAAAGTTATGAAGAGGCAGTTCTCAGATAAAGAAATTAAAGCTATCTATAATCATATGAAAAAGTGCTCTAAATCACTGCTGATTAGAGAAATGCAAATCAAAACATCTCTGAGGTACCACATCACACCTATCAGATTGGCTAACATAACAAAATAAGAAAATGATAAATGTTGGAGAAGATGTGGGAAAATTGGAACACTAATGTGGAGTTGTGAACTGATCCAACCATTCTGGAGAGCAATTTGGAAGTATGCCCAAAGGGCTACAAAACTGTGCATCTGACCCAGTGATACCACTTCTAAGTCTGTATCTCAGAGATGATAAAAATGGGAAAAGGACACACAAGTAGAAAAATATTTATTGCAGCTCTTTTTGTTGTGGCAAAGAATTGGAAATTGAGGAGATGGCCATCAACTGGGGAATGGCTGAACATGTTGTGGTACATGAATATACTGGAATACTACTGTGCTATAAGAAATGATGAGCAGGCAGATGTCAGAAAAACCTGGAAAAACATATATGAACTGACACTTAGGGAAGTGAGCAGAACCAGGAGAACACTGTACAGAATAATAGTCACACTGTACACTGACTTTCATAGACTTGGCTCTGCAATGCCAGGATCTGTGACAACCCCAAAAGATTCATGATGGAGAATGCTACCCACAGCCAGAGAAAGAGCTATAGAGGCTGAACACAGGTCAGAGCATACTGTTTACTCTCTTTTTTTGTTGCTGTAGTTTTGTTTTGTTCCTTCTTTCTTGTTGTTTCTCCCATTTTCCTTCTTTAAAACATGACTAATGTGAAAATATCTTTAATGTAAATGTGTATAGAGCCCATGCCAGATTACATGCTGTCTTGGGGGGGAGGGGAGAAGGGGGAGAAAATTTAAAACTCAAAAGCTTATGGAAGTGAATGCTAGAAACTAAAAACAAATTTTTATAAGAAGAGATTTCCAGAGGAACCACCTGTTAAATGTTTAATCATTATCATCATCAGACATTTACCGAGCTCCTATTATTTATAAGGTCACTGTGCTAGTCCCTCAGGGCATAAAAGGCAATGTTGATATTTAACATGCATTATTTAAAACTGTATTGCCCTTTAAAGCGTATAGTACTTCTTTAAGGTTTACAAAGTACTCCTCTCTTTTGATCTTTGTCAAAGTTAGGGTCCTTTCCCTGGAATGGACTATACTACAGTCTTGTTCATGAAATGGGAAATATATATATATACACATATATATATGTATGTAAAGTAATATACATTAGCATATGATAAGTAACAAAGTAGTGCAAGAAATCAGAGGTATGGAAATCCAAGGAAGGGAGAAATAAGTGAAGGCAGGAGAAATCAACTTAATAGAGAAAACAGAACCTGGGCTGGGCCTTGAACAAAAGCTAAAATTTACACAAATGGAGAGGAGGTGACAGAGCTCCAGGGAAACAAAACCATGTAAGCAAAAGTAAAGAGACATAAATGAACCTGGGAAATTAATAAAGCAATGGGGAAATCAATTGTCTAGAGCAAATGGTTTATGCCATTGTTACTCTGACTTACCCATGTAATCATGTAAACATGTTTAACTAGGCTAAAAATTCTTCCCTAATACTGCCAGTGTTTCCTAGTATCTATGAAATATATAAGTTTTTAAGACTTATTTTCTAGAACTTAGGCTGTCAAGAACAGTACAAATTAAATACAAACTAAGCTTAGAAAATCTGATTCTATTTTAATAGTGATAAAAACAGAATAAAGCTGTATATGGTTTTTTATGTTTCTACTGCTTTAAGTCCAACTGTCTACATTTTTCATATATTTCATTTTTGATATAAATATAAACTTTCCTTTAAGAAAAAGATATGCACATTCTAATATAACCTCAGATTTGAAACTCAAATCACACATTATTCAGAAAACTCTGCGCTATGGTCCCAATAACTTTAATTGAAGGATCTTTCATTACAAGAACATGTGATATTAGGTAAAATGACAGCTATGCAGTAAATTAGTAGAAAGGGAACTGAATTTTCCCCTAGAATCTCTTTTATTTAACATATGTACCATTCTATGGGACTGCATACTTTGTTATATGATCTCAAACTGAAAGACCCTATTGTAATACACACAAGAAAGGGGTTACAGCTAAGGAAGCTATGGGAAAATGCCGGACTTCTATGCATTCTCAAACAATGAATTAGTGTATTTTTGCATAAATTCACGTTCATTGTACAAATATTTGTTTTTAAAACCTGGGAATGGCAACACCAGAACAGACCAATGGTCCATCTAGTCTGATATCCTGTCTTTGACAGTGACCAAATGCTTAGAGGCTCAAAGCATAGCATAAACATGTAAGATAATGTGTATAAATAATTGTGCCAATGCACCTTTAAAGAGATGGGAATATTTATCCCTTACCGAGATGGTGATCAGAATATGATAAAAATTAAAACAAAACTACTCTTCTGTCTTCATCCTCTGAACATTTTCCCAAAAGATTACAGAAAAAGGATTTTAATCTGTATTACACAGCAGCAGTCATCAAAACTACTTGGTACTGGCTGAGGAATAGAATAGTGAATCAATGGAATAGATTGGGTGCACGAAATCCAGCAATTAATGAGTATAGTAATCTACTGTTTGATAAACCCAAAGACCCCAGTTTTGGGGACAAGAACGCACTATTTGACAAAAACTGCTGGGAAAATTGGAATACAGTATGGCAGAAACTGGGCATAGACCATTATTTAACACCATATACCAAAATCAAGCCTAAATGGGTGCATGATCTAGGTATAAAGAATGATACCGTAAGCAATCGGGAAAGCAAGGAATAGTTTACCTGTCAGATTTGTGGAAAGGGAAAGACTTTATGACCAAACAAGAATTAGAGAGCACTATAAAATGCAAAATGGATAATTCTGATTACATTAAATTGAAAAGCTTCTGTACAAACAAAGCCAATGTAACCAAGATCAAGTGGGAGGTAGGAAATTGGGAAAGAATTTTTACAACCTATGTCTCTGATAAAGGATTCATTTCTAAAATATAGAGAACTGAGTCAAATCTATAAGAATACAAGTCATTCCCCAATTGATAAATGCTCAAAGGATATGAACAGGCAATTTTCAGAGGAAGAAATTAAAGATATCTATAAGCATATGAAGAAATGCTCTAAATCACTATTGATTAGAGAAATGCAAATCAAAACAACTCTGAGGTAACACATCTCACCAGTCAGATTGGCTAAGATGACAAAACAGGAAAATGATAAATTCTGGAGAGGATATGGGCAAATTGGAACACTAACACATTGCTGGTGGAGTTGTGAACTTATCCAACCATTCTGGAGAGCAATCTGGAATTATGCCCAAAGGGCTATAAATAATTTCACACCTTTTGACCCAGCGATACCACTTCTAGGGTTATATCCCAAAGAGATCATAGAAGTGGGAGGAAGACCCATATGTACAAAAATATTTATAGCACCTCTTTTTGTGGTGGCAAAGAATTGTAAATTAAGGGGGTGCCCATCAATTGGAGAATGGCTAAACAAGTTGTGGTATGTGCATGTAATGGAATATTATTGTGCTATAAGAAACGAGGAGCAGACGGACTTCATATTTACCTGGAGAGGCTTATACAAACTGATGCTGAGTGAGAAGAGTAAAACCAGGAGAAATTTGTATACAATCACAGACACAACATATGTGTGATGACCAACTATGATAGACTGGACTCTTCTCAGCAATGCAGTGATATAAATCAATCCCAAAAGACTCATGAAGGAGAGAGATGCCTACATCCAGAGAAAGAACTAGAAAGAACTGAGTTTGAATCCTGATTGAAGCAAACTCCTTGATCTTTTTCCTGTTTGGTTTTATTTCCTCTTTACCATTTTTCATTCCATCTAGTACAATCGGCTTTTGTAACCTGACTAATGTCTAATGTGAAAGTATTTGCAGATCCTATACTGGATTATATGCCATCGTGGGGGGTGGAGGGCAGGAGGGAAGGAACATTTGAAACTCAAGGAACTATGGAAATATATCTTGTAAACTAAAAATAAACAAACAAATTAATTTTTAAAAAAAGAAGAAGAAAAAAAAGATTACAGAAAAAGGTTCTACTGCAGTTCAAGTTCAGTCATAAATAGTGACTGAGTTTGGGACTATGAGATAATCTAAAGTGGAGACTGGCATGCTGACAGGATAAAGAAAAAGTCATCTAAACTTTCTACAACTTTTAAAAGGTAGGGACAGCTAGGTGGTACAGTGGACAGAGTAGCAGCCCTGAAGTCAGCAGGATCTGAGTTCAAATTTGACCTCAGATACTAAAAATAAAAGGGATTGTAGCAAACTGATTAGCAATATTTTACTCAGTTATAAAAAAAGGTTCTGTAGAAAGCAGATGGAGGAAGAATGCAAATCTATACAATGCAAAGAAAACTGGCTAATGCTTTATAAAAACAACAAATTTTCTACCCAAATCAAACGTCAGGATGGGCAAAATTGTTTTCTAGAAAGCATAAACAAATTTTTATCTCAAGCATGGTAAGTTCTTATATTAGAAATAAAATAAATTTTCTCTCCAAATTCTCAATATGCCTGTATCCATCTAAATTCACAGAAAAATAAAAAGATGAGAAACTTAGGTCCTGTCTTCAAAAAGCACTATACTTGAACCATTCAACAACAAATAACTTACTTCTTTTAAAAAGTCTTTGGAGAAGATAATTCTCTTGGTAACACACTCAAATATTTAACAAATCTCACCAGCAGTAAATATTTCCTTACACCTAAACCTAATTCCTTCATGCTACAATTTCTTCTTGTTCTAACCTTAAGTGAGATAGAGAACAGCAGGCCACTGTCCTCTCAATATTAAACACTGAACACCTACATTATAGTCTTCACCCCTAAACTCTTTCTCTAGTCTCTCAAGTTTCAGGGCATGGAATATGATAGTACTTTACTGCTGAATATAAAAGAGAAATTAGCTTCAAATTCCCACATACCACATTTCAAACTTGAAAATAATTTCCAAAAAAATTCTTTAGTCAGAATTTTCATCTTCCAATGCAGTATATCACCACTTACCCCTGCACCCAGAATAATCCACTCGAACAGAAGAATGATCTAGTATTTTAATACAAATCCCCCAAAATTTACCAAAGAAAATAATAAAAGTGTGGGAAAACAGTATGTATCAGACCTCAAAATGTAAATACCTCCTTCCCTAAGGCAAAGAATCACTTCAGGAACCACATCTTTCAAAAACTCTCTAGGGCAGAGTATATAAGAGTCAGGTAGTCACAAAATCTGCAACAATGTTGCTGTTCTTAATAGTTCATGCTAAACATTCAGAACTCAGGAAGCCTAAATGAACATTGTCAGTACTGCACTGACTTTAACAGAATTTGTTAAAAGTAGCCATGACATGATCAACCAACCATAACAGTTGCTGGAAAAAACTGTACCCATCAAAGGATATTTTCAGTTTTCTCAATCTGAAAATTTCATGAAGATTATAATTCTTTAAATGTATCAAAGTATCCTAACTATTCTTTCATAAATAAAACCATTGGTTTTGTTATATTTATTGTAAGAAAATGTTATTATACATTAATTAGTATAAAATATTACTTACTTTTATTGCCCACCAAGGCCACCAATGGCTGTGTTTCTGACTCTTCATTGACTTTCTTCACCATGTTATACCAGTCTTCTAAATTCTCAAAGCTTTGGTAATTTGTAATGTCATATACCAAGAGAACTCCCTGTTGCAAAAAAGTTACAGCATATTTATAAACTATCATTGTCAGTAGATGAGCAATACACATTAAAGTTATTCCTAACAAGCTGACTTTTTCTACAGGATCTCAGATTTCACCATACAAAAGTTCCAAAACAGACTTTAAACTGAATACAGTCCAAGTGAGCACTTACTAGTGGGTAATTCTGAACACAGATTTAGAGCTAGATAAGAACTTCAGAGGTTATCTAACACATTTCACTGATGAGGAAACCCAAGAATGTTAAGTGACTTTCTCAAGGTCACAAAGGTATAACAAAATACTATATACAGATTAAAATACTAATTTTATGGATTTCACAAAAAGTACATAAAAATTATCCATTTACTAAGATTCCTAAAATGTTTGTTAAACTGCAGTAAAATGAGTAAAATAAATATGCAAAGAAGTCAATGAATATACGCTTCATACTGCTAAATGTCAAAACTACCCAACAAATAACTATCTGCTGATGGTATTTTAAACATCTCCCAAGGCTGAATAGTCTATAACCTCCCTCAATAATCTATTTCAGTGACTAAATTTTTTTATTTGCCATTTAAGTCAATTCCTGTTTGGTCCTCTGCTTATAGAAAATAATCTGATAGTTTCCTCCTCAGCAAGCTCCCCCCACCCACCCACACACACATACACACAGACGCTCGTGCACATGACGGTGAGTCTTCATTTTTCCAAAGTAAATAAAATCTCCATTCCTTAAGTCTTCCTAAAAGATTCTATTTTCCATCCCTTTAATCATTTCTATTGTTTCTTCCCAAAACCATCTCCAGTTTTGCTATCTCTTCTTTCAAAGGAGATAATATTCTAATAAATATCTAAACAATCGCAAGTTTCCTCGATCTTGCTTATCCCATTCCTTAATATATCATTATGCATGTGTGCACAGATATATTATTGACTCCCATCCAACCTGTAAATACCTCACAGTGGTGACTGTTCACAATGCAAGCTCCATGACTAATCTTCAGTGGCTCCTGTTTTTTTCTGCAATATATGTATCTAATTACCACTTCCCAATTCTGTAACTGTGTTTGTCTTTTGTTACCTTTAGGTATTCAAGTATAGCTTGAATTTCCACCTTCCTTATCTACCCTGTTTTTGATGGACTATTTACTAAGCTGTTATCTAATCTATTTCTGGATTCCATTTTATTTAAAAAATAATACACGATGTGGAATGCTCTAATATATAATGAGCACACACTCTCAGTGGTAAAGATTAAAAAATATATTAGTTTTCAAAATAATCTCCTTTTCCGCACCAATTCTTGTTTTATTAACTTGGGAACTTCTTCCCAGTTTATCAAACTCTTCAGTCCTTTGATCTCCACATGCATTCTATCTCAATCACACAAAAGGACATTTATTCCTTTGATCTCAACACCATCTACAAGCATCTTAATTCTACAATAAATGTATCTGTCTGGATTTCCTTTCTCTGATCAAGATCACAGATATGAAGCTGGAAAGGATTTCAGAGGAGTTCTGGCTGAACTTTCGAGGTTAACAGAGGTAATAACTGTCAGAGAGGGTATCTGAATCCAGATCCTCTGCCTCTAAACCCAATACTTCTTCCACAGTCCTTCCATCTCTCCCTGTGCATCATTTACCCACACTAAACCTCTCCTCCTTACTCACAGCCATTTCCAATCACTCTATCCCTCCTTGCCAGGCCAGACAATGCTTTTGTTTCTTTTTTCATTCCAATTCTTGCCTCAAGTTCATACCTTCAAATCTTGGTCATTTATTTAACTAGTTCAACTTTACGCTGCCCTCGAATCAGCCTGAATATCTAAACCCTGTTCTATCCCCCTTCATCCCTTTCCAAATCTAAGCTTTGGACTGTTTTCACAATCTGCCTTCTTCATTCTTGTTTGACTTATACTAAACTCCAATGAAGAAAGCCATAAAGTCATCACCCCTGTCTTTCATCTTTACCCTCTCCCTCTTTTTTACTCCACCTACTTCCCTGTTAAGTCTTATGTATTTCTACACCAAATGATTTGTACATGTGTGTGTTGAACCCTCCTTTCTCCATCTTTGGTAAGAATAAGGTTCATCTAATGCCTATTCCCTCATTCCTTCCTCCATGTTTCTATACTTTTTTTCCTCTGGTATCCATAGTATAAAAACTAAAAGTTTTGGGGCGGCTAGGTGGCACAGTGAGTAGAGTGCCGGCCCTGGAGTCAGAAGGACCTGAGTTCGGATGCGGCCTCAGACACTTAACACACACAAACAAAAAACCCAGCCGTGTGACCTGGGGCAAGTTACTTAATCCCAATTGCCCTCAAAAAACAAAACAAAACAAAACAAAACAAAAAAAACTAAAAGTTCGACCCCATTCTTCCTCCTTTCTATACAAGTGTACTCCTGATTTTATCCTACCTTCTGTTTCTACTCTTAAATTTCAGAAACAGAAACAGTAAGTCCTCCATTTTTTTAACCCCATCAATATTCTCTGAATCCATTAAGGCTCTGCAAGGACACTTATTTCTTCTCCACAAATAAAGGACTAACTCTACATCATCATACCCCTTCTAGTTTCTCAAATAATTTTACCTTTCTAGGTTTCTACAGACCCTTATGCTTACATTTAAAAGTTCCTACTCCACTCTAATTTTTAGTGAGAAATGTTTGAAGGCACTCTATTTCATTAAAGATCCATGTTCCCCCTACAGGATTGTAGTCAGCTTTGAGGTAAATTATTTTTGTTTCTCTTTTGTCTTTTGGAATATTAGAATATATCTAAGATTTCCTCTTGTTTTCACTAGAAGCTACCAGTTATTTTTTGATCCTGACCTTCCTTTTCCTTCTTGGATTTCTTTCAATTGGTAATAGGTGGATTATTTCTATCTTCACATTGCCCCCTGGTTCAAATAGTTCTGAGTAAATTTTAATTTGATTTCTTGAAATACATTGTCCAGGATTTTTTTTTAATCATGGCTGTCAGGAACTCCACTGATTCTTAAGTTATCTCTCTTTGACTCTCATTTTCCAGTTAAGTAGTTTATATATATATAATATATATATATATTAGAAACCTTATATATTTTCCTATTTTTTCAATCTTTTCATTTGTTACACTAGTTCTTGCTATCTCATAATCATTCATTTCTATGTTGTCTATTCTAATTTTCAAATTAGTCAGACAAGATTTACCACTTTCTAAGCTACTATTCTCCTACCAAAGCTTTGATTTCCTTTATTCTCTCTCTTGCAACATTTCTTCTGGGTACTCATATAGTCCTTGCAGAAAAACCATTTTTTCCTTTCATTCTCTCCTTCCAGGTGTTTCAGAATTATCTGGCAGCATCTCTAGATCTAAAATAATCTTTTACAATAGTATCTTATTTGAGTTATTTCATTTCTTCATCTCTATAACTTTAGTTCCTTAACTGGGTAACAGAGCCAAGCTCCTCCTACCACTGTTCTTTTGGTTTGGGCTCATCTTGGTCTCACTCTGTTACCTGGGTTCCAATAAGGACTTCCAGGTCCTAGGGTTAGGTCACCTCCATATCTCTGAAGATCAGACTACTGCATCTTTGGGGCCCTCTCTGGAATATCAGAGAGATGCTCAGGCTGTTGGGATACCTGGGCTATCCCAATCAAAGCTCTGCTGACCTTCAATGGTTACTATCCCTTCCTGGTGGCTTACAAGGTCACTACTGTGGGTTTCCCATCACCCTGGGTCTTTCTTGAAAGAAACCTCTATATTTGCTGAGTCTCTATATAGAACTACATACCTCTGGTCTACCTCTGGTCACACTGGGAGGCTGTTTGCTTGTTTGTTTACCTATCCTAGCTTTGCTAGTGGCTTCCTTTTGTATTGCCTGTGTACTTCTAGCTGAATTTTGGAAAAATTCTAGAGTGGAAGAAGTCACTGTAGTTTCTCATTAGATTTCTTGATAATTATTCAGTCTCATGCAAATTTAAGGTTTTTGCTGAATTAGGTAAACAGAAGCTAAAGAAACTACTTTTATTTTGGTAGCCATCTTGGCCAGAAAGTCTCAACCTCCCTAAGAGAATCATCACCTGTGTCTTACCCTCTATGTATGAGTAAACCTATACATGTAGATATGTCTGTCTACCAAGGATGAGGCTATAGGTTCCCCACCCCTGATCTAGACTCTTTACTAGTAAGCTTATAGATTCAACTATTTTCTTTATGAAGATTAATTCTACATCTACATATTCAGCCCTCATCTCCACCTACTTTTTTGACACTCATATCTGGATATACTATGGCTATTTCAAATCAACATATTAGCCTACCCCATGAGCTAACTTTCCTATTTCTGTCAAGGGAGCTGCCATTCTTCCAGTCACTCAGGTTCATAACGCAGGAGTCATCTTTTCCCTTACTTACCTCTCCCATATGAAATCAAGTGTCAAGTCTCATTGATTCCTACCTCCTCAATATATCCATCCCTTTCTCTCTACTCATAACACGTGTCCTTATCACTTCTCCTCTCAACTATTCCAACAGCTTCATAACTGGTTTCTCTGTATCTACCACAGTCCATAACACAAACACACACACTTATGTATGTTTGTATTACAGACTGTATTACAGATGTATTATTATTCAGTAGTTCAGTCATGTCTGACTCTTTGTGAGCCCATACACCATAACACAGCAGACCCTTCTTTCCTCCATCATCTCTGGAAGCCTGTCCAAGTTCATGTGCATTGTTTCCATGACATTATTTATCTATCTCATCCTCTGCCATTCCCTTTTCCTCTTGCCTTCAATCTTCCTCAACATCAGGGTGTTTTCCAATGACTGCTGTCTTCTCATTATGTAGCCAAAGTATTTAAGTTTCAGCTTTAGTACTACCTTTCAGTGAATAGTCTGAATTAATTTAAGTATTGACTGACTTGATCTCCTTGCGGTCCAAGGGACTCTCAAAAGTCTTTCCTAGCACCACAATTCAAAAGCATTGATTCTGTGGTGCTCAGTTTTCTTTATAGTCCAACTCTCACATCCATACACTGCTACCAGAAAAACCAGCTCTGACTATATGGACCTTTGTTGGCAAGGTGCTATCTCTGCTTCTTAGTATGCTGTCTGTATTTGCAAAGCTTTTCTTCCAAGGAGCAAGCTTCTTTTAATTCCCATGGCTGCAGTCACCATCTGCAGTGATCTTTGAGCCAAGAATATAAAGTCGGACACTGCTTCCATATCTTCTTCCTCTACTTGCCATTAAGTGATGGGGCCAGCTGCCAAGTTCTTGGGCTACTTTATATTCAGGTTCAAGCCAGCTTTTGCACTCTCCTCTTTCACCTTCATCAGGAGGCTTCTTAATTCCTCTCCACTCTCTGCCATCAGACTGGTGTCATCTGCACAGCTGAGACTGCTGACATTTCTCACAACAACCTTAATTCCAGCTTTTGATTCATCCAGCCTGACATTTTGTACAATGTACTCTATATCTAAGTTAAGTAAATAGCCTTTTTATACACCTCTTCCAATCTTAGAGCAATCAGCTGTTCCATGTTCAATTCTAACTGTTGCTTCTTGGCCCATGCACAGGTTCCTCAGGTCACAAGCAGGATGATTTGGTACTCACATCTCTTTGAGGACTTGCCACATTTAGTTGTGATCCAGTCAAGTGCTTTAATGAAGTCAATGAAGCAGAAATATACATTTTTCTGAAACTCCCTTGCATCCTCAGCAAATGCTAGCAATTCAGTCTCTAGTTCCTCTGCCTTTTCAAAAACCAGCCTATTCTTTTGTAATTCTTGGTTCAACATATTGCAGAATTTTAAGTATAACCTTGCTGGCAGGGAAAATTAGCACAATTGTTCAGTAATTTGAACATTCCTTGGCATTCATTGCCCTTCTTTATGTTTGGGATGTAAACTGATCTTTTCCAATCCAGAGGCCACTGTTGTGTTTTGCAAATTTGTTGGTATATTGAGTGGACCACTTTAACATCATCATCTTTTAGGACTTTAAAGAGCTCAGCTGGAATTCCATCACCTCTACTAGCCTCACTGTTAGTAAGGCTTCCTAAAGCCCACTTGACTTCATTCTCCATAATGTTTGGCTCTAGATGAGTAACCACACCATTGTAGTTATCGGTGCTGTTAAAATCTTTCTTGTACAATTCTTTTGTGCATTCTTGCCACCTCTTCTTAATCTCTTCTATTTCTGTTAAGTTCCTACCATTTTTGCCTTTTATCATGCCCATTTCTGCATAAAACGTTCCTTTGATATCTCTAATTTTCCTGAAGAGATCTCTTGTCTCTCCCATTTTATTGTTTTCTTAGTTTTCTTTATATTGCTCATTTAAGAAAACCTTTTCTTAGTTTTAAAGAAAAGGAAACTGAGGCTCTGGGAGGGTCAAGTCAAGATGACTTGACCAAGATCATAAAGGTACTACATTTCAGAAGTAAGGTTTGAAACGAAGTCTTCTAACTACAGAGTCAGCTTCTTCTACTCTACCCTGCTATAGCTCCAAGTATAACCTCCATTTAGTAACTTGTAAATCTGTTGTCCCTGTCCTTAGACTTCCAGTAGGCTATAAACTCCTTATGGGCAAAGATTATTATATTTTTTATTTAGTTTCCCCTGAGCACAGCACAGTTTCTAGCCCATGGGGACACTTAATGAATGCTTATTGATTAATGGGCAAATTAATGAAAAACCCAAGAAGACAAACAACTGGAAAAGAGATTCTCTATTCTACAAGAACTGCTGGAAAAGCTAAAGAGCAGTTTGGCAGAAAATAAATTTACGTTACATCTTGGGCAATGCACCACCAAAAAAAAGAGTTGAATGACCTAAAAGTAAAATTTTATATCCCTTTAAAATTAGATGATAAGGGAAGAACATGGCTTTGCAGATCTGTACTGAAGGCTAGACTTCATAACCCAAATAACAAAAAGAAATCATGAAAGGAAAAATAAACAAATTTGATTGTTAAATTTTAAAATACTTTATACAAATAAAATCAGTGAACCTAGGCTGTAACCAACTATTGAGTGCAGGGGGAAAAAATCTTTGCATTAAATAGTTCAGATAAAAGTTAACTAAGACATATAGGAAATCAACATAAATATAAAAAGCCAAGAACTATTTTCCAATAGATAAGTAATCAATGGAAAGGAACAATTTTCAAAAGAATAACAAGCCATTAATGAAAAAAATACTCCAAATCACTAACGAAAGAAAAGGAAATTAAAAAACAATTACAAGATTTCTCTTATACTAAAATCTACAAAGATGATAAAGGCAGAAATAGAGTTTAATTTGGAATCATTCAAGAAAAAAGTTTGTAAACTATTTATATTCTCTGAGCCAGCAATTCCACTACTAGCATGTACCCCAAAGAGATCTGAGAAAGATCCCATATATAACAAAGTATTTATGACAATAAATTGTGGGTGGGGCAGGTAGGAAGCAGGGTATGGCAGAAAGAAAGAGAAAGAGAGAGACAGGAGAGAGAAAATAGGTGTCTATTTGTGGAATAGCCAAACATGATGTTCTTTATAAACGTAATAGTTATAAATATAACTATACCAAAAGAAACAACACATGGGGAAGTTCAGAGAAACATGAACAGATTTATACAAACTGCTCCAGGTCAAAAAAAGTACAAATAAGAAAATGTGTATATGTTTTATATATACATACGCATATGTATATATAAAATGACTACAATAAATCAAATGAAAAGCACACTAAAAAGCAGTTAAACTTAAGTTAAAGGCAATGTTCAGAAAACAGATGAAATATACACCTCTCTATTGATAGAAAGGTAGGAAATTATGGTTGCACAATGTTGCATTTGCTGACAGATCTGGTTTTGCTTAACTGCTTTTCTTTATGGTGAGGAAGGGGTTCTGTGAAATATCTGTAATGAAGAAAAACAAAAGGCATCAATAAAATTTTCAGGAAAAAAAAATTTTCTTCAGGTCCAAATTCCAAAGTAGCCTTTTCAATACAACTTTCATGTTTGATATTGAATGACTGGGCACCATACTTGGGGTACAATTTCCTAAAAGACAAAGACATACCTATCTAGTAATAGCTGGATACACAATTTATAAACTTTGCACTATACTCTGAGGTAAGAGAATCCTTCTACATTGATTTTTTTGCACACTAGAAAATCAGTTCCTGGTCAGGATAAGGTAAGACCTGGAGGTAAGAAAAATAAATGAAATATGTTCATTATAATCACAATTTCCAAACTAGAGATATTTCCTGAAACCTTGGGGGTACAAGCAAAAAAAAAAAAAACAACAACACACACACAGATCTAAATAGCCAATGTTTCTATGGCAGCAGTACGTACTTATTAGAACAAAAAACAAAGAGATATCCATCCCTTCATTCAGATTCAGCATCCACCTCACCAAGCATTTGTTCATTCATATACTATGCTTCATTTTATATTCATACCTACAAACACAAAGAGAATAATGATGCTGACTGAAAGACAAATGGTCTCCACAACATAAATCATTCCAGCTAATATATGATTCATGATACATAATGGCTGTGTGGTCCTAGGCAAATCACTTAACTCTTCAGTGCTCTGAAATTCTTTAAGACTCTAAGTTGTAGGAAGGTGCTAACCTACAATGGAAAAGTGTTTCCTCACCTGGAAGCTTCCTATATCTGTGAAATCAGAGGTCCAGTCCCTATCTGTATCCTAAGACTTATTGTAATAAAATATTAAATTTCATAACACTCAAATTGAACATCTGATGCCTCTTACTTAGATTCCAATGGCTTTTAGCCCTTAAAACAAACATGAAAAATGTCAGTCTCTTGAATACCTGGCACTGAAGATACATGAATCAATGATTCAATTATCAAGTACTTCTTGCTTGCGGGGGTTATGCTGACTTTTCCCCACCAAAAAAATCCAACTACACCTCTGTCACAGAAAACAAGTAAATGAAAAAAAATATCACAGTACTTAAGAGTTAGGAGTCATACATAGCAAGTAGCTCAGCCCCCTCATTTTGCAGATGAAGAAACTGAGGCCCAAAGAAATGATCTATCCAAAATCACACAGATAATCAATAACATAGCTAAGACTTAAAGCCAGGTTCATCAGTTTTCCCCTCTTGCCTTCTAATGATGGCAAGCTTTGACATTCAAAGGGGACAAACTAGGATAAACCATCATTCCTTTTATTCCTACCCACCTAAGAGAACACAGGTTCACATAATTTAAGAACTGGGGAAAAAAAACTTGGGGATCATAAGGCACAGAATAAAGGAAACTAAGGTACAAGGAAACTAAGTAATTTAAATAAGTTACTACAACTAGTTATTAACAAAGGTAGGACTAACTCCAAATAAAACACATTTAAATCTATTTCATCTTTCTAACAGTAATAATTTATCACTGCTTTAGAAGTACTGATATATTTGAGAATTACATAGAATATTCATGATATAATTGTAAATTTTATTAGCACATATTCTTATTTAGTTCATTTATTTAAAGTTTAATTATTTAATTTAAAAAATAATATTAAAATTAAAAATAAAATTTTAAAAATTTAAGTTAAATTAATTTAATTAACCATTCCTTGTTAATGCCAAAAAAATTCTTTTTCCAAAACAGCAAGCTAAGAACAGTTTTCAACCACAATCCATAATTAAGCTTAGTTTTACATTAAAATGCAAGTTAAAATATGCAACTTATAAAATATTTATTTTTAAATTATTGGTGCATTATACCTTGGATCATAAATGGCACCTAAAAAAAGAATACTAATATTTAAGTGAGATTTTTTTAACTGCATAAGTTACAAGGAGGCAAAACCCCAACTACATAAAAATATGTATTGAAGAGACAGAGGTGAATCTCCAGCAACTAAGTTTTCCGATTGATTTTGTCTTAAACTACCAAAAAAGTACTAAATTCTTTTGTTGGAAGGTGCATCTGTGTGGGGTACTAATACACAATGGCAGTTGTGCTCCACTTTACAAAATGACTCTACTCCACCAGTTTTATAGCAGGTCAGTTGAGCAGTATTTGCAAACCACTTAGATGCCAAAATGGAAAGAGCTACCAAAATGAAGCATCCCAACTGAGGCTTGTTATTAGCCTGTTAGCCACAGGTTACAGAGCACTAAACACTGTGAGCAGTGTATTTGCTCCTAACCACTAGGAAAAATAGCCTATAATATATTTCTGGAAACTCTTAGAAAATTTTAAGTTAACTTAAAATCTGGACATCTAACCAGTAAACACATCGATTCTTAGTACTGCTTCTCAGTAGAATGTATCTTTTTATTTTAGGTTAATGTAATCTGAGTTGAATGGGACTGCTCAATAAATTCCTGAAGTTCAATCTCATTGGGCAAAAAGCATGGTGAAGAAAGGCAAAATCAAAACACTGTAAGGATTCATGTGTTTAAGAGTTAGAAGGGGATTTAGAAGGCATCTAATTCATTTTACAAATGAGGAAACTGAGGCCCAGAAAGGTTAACTTACTAAGGTCACAAGTAATAACTGACAAATCTAGACCTAAAACCCAGGTCCTCTGATTAAAAGTCCGGTGCTCTTTCAAGTGCAAGGGAAAGAAAAAGTTTTCACTATAGGTTCTAGTTAACTCCCCTGCTTGATACTTAGATTTAGGTGATTTCCTCAGTATCTAAGAAATACAAGATAATTTTAAGAGAACTGAAGATAAATACATCAGTATAATACAAGCTTAAGAAAACCCTTAAAAAATAAAACTATTTTAGGACAGAATCCAAAAGTTAAGAAAATCATGGTACAACCTTTGTGATCTCAGTAGAATCAAAAGTTTCTTTGTATCCCTTTTCCATTGTATCCTCCCGCACTAATCACAGTAGTTGGCTACATGAAATGCTTAATAAATGCTTATTAACTGATTTATCAGTGACTTCACTAACGTACCTCCTACAATAGAAAGCAACATTCATTCAAGATTTCTGCACTAACAATATTTGCACTATAATTCAAAAATGCTCTAATTATATGGCCAAGATAATTATTTATCTCTCTAGAAGACCTTGTTGATAATACTTTAATATTCAGAATATTATTTCTATAATCTCTTTTCAGACTAATAGCGAACTTAGAAATTAGGACAGTTGCAGCTAAGAGAACAAAGGGAAAACACAATACACATAGTACTGTAAATTTTCAAATATATTTATAAGAAACAATATGGGATAATCAAGTGTGAGTCACTACATATAAGGAAGTGTTGTCTAATAAAATGAACACTTGGGGGGCGGAGACAAGATGGTGGAGTAGAAAGAGCACTTCCAAGGTGCTCTCTCCCACACCACTTCAAAATCATGTAAAAGGGAACTCTGAACAACTTCTGGAGCTCCAGCACCCACAGAACAACACAGAGAAGCTAACCTCCCGCTGAGGACAGCTCAGCAGCCCTGAAGGAAGCAGCCAGCGCAACACTCTTGGAGCAGAGCCCAGGTCCACATGAGCTGAGGTTTTAGCCCCAGGGCAGCCAAGCCAGCAGCCAGCTGGAGGGACCCCAGAACACCAACAGCTATGGCGATTCCAGAATTATCAACACAGACATGCTTAGGACAAAGTGAGAGGTTAGTTCCCTATGAACTTTGAGACCAGTATTTGGGGAACACCTCAGCTTTGTCCCCTGGGGGTGAGAAGCTGCTGAGGAGACACAGCACAGACACCATTTTGCAGCTTTAGTTACAGATTCAGCTCCTGGCCCGCAAACTGTAGAGAGATCGAGTGATCAGTCTTGGGGGGTAAGTGCTCTTGCTTTATGTAATGAAAATGCAAATTTAAAGATGTTCCCTGCCCCTAGCTTAAGTGCACCTGAAGCCTGTGGTGGGAGGCTTGTTTTTCAGGAAAGCCCACACCTTGATACTTTGTGATTGGGCAGTGGGTCAAGGAGGTTGTTACATTCTCTGAGACAGGAGAAGGCTATATAAACTCTGATGAGGGGCTTTGCTTTGGGGCTCACTCTGAGAAGTGTTGTGTGATTTGACCAGAAGAGACTCTGGGAAGCTGTTGAGAGGCCCCCGGCTTTGAAAACCCAGATGTTAATGCTTCCCTCTCTGGTAACTGTGATTTGGTATTGATGTATGTAATGGTTGGGCAGTCTGAAAGCCTGTCTGTTTGATCTCTCTGTATACTCTAAAGTTCGGGGTGCTGACCTTTTTCCCCTGAACTAAGTAAATGATATATGTTTGTTTGATTAAAGTAAGCTTGTTAACCCATTTTGAGTTGCTTTCCTTTACAAAAGCAGATCTAAGAACCTGTGTTGGCAGCCACTCTGGGGATGTTGGGGTGCTTGCTGCTACACTTTAACCTCCCTGGATCTGGATTTCGATCTGGGGTGGAGGTCTTGGGGTGGGTTATCCAGCTTGCCAAAGCATGTGGAGGCTTCACAGAGGCCACCCAACTAATACCTCTGGAAGTTGTGAAAACTCCAACATTTGGGACAGAAGCTCTCCTGTCTGGTGGCAGAGTCCTACTGTGGCAACAAGCCCAAAAGTCAAGTAATTAAGTGGCAACATGCCTAGGCAAAGGAAACAAAATAAACAGAAAAATGCAACCTTAGACTCCTACTTTGGGGGCAAAGAGGATCAAAGCATGGAACAGGAAGAGGACTGTGAGGTCAGAAATCCTGCACCAAAAGCCCCAAATGAAAATATGAGCAGGTTACAGGCCATAGAGGACCTTAAGAAGGATTTTAAAAACCAAATAAGAGAGGTGGAGGAAAAATTGGGAAGAGAAATGAGAAGGATGTAGGAAAAGTATGAAATGAAGGTCAACAGCCTGACTGAGGAAAATAATACCTTAAAAAACAGAATAACTCAAATGGCAAAGGAGGATCAAAAGGGCAATGAGGAGAAGAATGCCTTAAAAGCCAAATCTGCCAGAGGGGAAAAAGAATCTCAAAAGCTCACTGAGGGGATTCATTCTTTCAGAGTTGGACTGGAGCAAATGGAAGCTAGTGACTTTATGAGAAATCATGATGCTGTTAAACAGATCCAAACAAATGAAAGATTAGAAGGCAATGTGAAATATCTCATGGGAAAAACCACTGACCTGGAAAATAGATCCAGGAGAGACAATTTAAAAATCATCGGACTACCCGAAAGTCATGATCAAAGAAAGAACCTAGAAATCACCCTTCAAGAAATTCTCAAGGAAAATTGCCCTGATGTTTTAGACCCAGAGGGAGAAACAGAGGTTGAAAGAATCCACTGATCACCTCCTGAAAAAGATCCCAAAAAGAAAACTCCCAGGAATACTATAATAGCCAGGTTCCAGAATTCCCAGATCAAGGAGAAAATACTACAAGCAGCCAGGAAGAAACAATTTCAATATTGTGGAAACCCAATCAGAATAGCACAGGCAGCTTCTACACTGAGGGATGGAAGGGCATGGAATATGATATTCCACAGGGCAAAAGAGCTGGGATTAAAACCAAGAATCACCTACCCAGCAAAACTGAGTATCTTGTTTCAGGAGAAAATATGGTCATTCAGTGGAATAGTAGACTTTCAAGCATTCTTGAGGAAAAAACCAGGGTTGAATAGAAAATCTGACATTCAGACACAAGAAGCAAGAGATGCTTGAGAAGGTAATCAGGGAAAAGAAATCAAAAGGAACTTATCCAAGTTGAACTATTTACATTCCTACATGGTAAAACAATAACTGTGACTGATGAAACCTTTCTCATTATGAAAATAATTGAAGAAGGGTATATGGGCATATGAATACATATGTGAATGTGTGTATATATGTTTACAGGTATATATGAATAGAGGGCACAGGTTGAATTTAGTGGGAAGGGATGATAGTTAAGGGGTGAAGTTAAGAGGTGAGAGAGGAATGTGGCAAGAGGAAGTGGGGAGAGACAGGGTAGGGTAAACTATCTCATGTAGAAGAAGCAAGGGGAAGTGGTTGCAGGGGAGGGGAAGAACAGGAAGGCAAAAAGGCAAAATGATATTCTCATTGAATTTGGCTCAGGGAGAGAATCACATACATACTAAATGGGATATCTCACCCTGCAGGAGAGTAGGGGGAAGGGGGATGAGAGGGGAGATGATGGAGGGGAGGGCATTCTGGGTGGAGGGGAGGTTGGAAGTACCCACTTTCGAAGAGGGACAGGATCAAAGTAGGGAATGGACCAGGTGGGGGGGGTGGGATGGATGGGAGGGAAATATAAGCAGTCTTATACAATATATCTACTATGGTAATGTTTTGCATAACTATACATGTACAACATATACTGAATTACTTATCTTCCCAGAGGGAGTGGGTGACAAGGGAAGATGGGAATGGATCTGAAATTCGAAGTTTTAAAATTAAATGCTTCAAATATATATAAATACTATTATTAATACTATTTTGCATGTAATTGGGAGAAAAGATGTGCAAGCATTGGGGCACAGAGATTCACCTTGCCCTAATGGTAAAGTTGAAGTGGGTATTGGAGAAGATATGGGACAGAGCAGATTGGATGAGGGCATATCTTGTGGGACTGTTATTCTGGGGTGGTGGGTAGGGGAAAAATGGGGAAAAAATTGTAACTCAAAATCTGGCAGAAATGAATGATGTAAACCAGAAGTTAATAAAGCATTTGTTAAAAAAGAAAAAGAAAAAAAAAGATAAGATAGACCTTTGCTTATAATGGAAATGGAGTCATTAGGCTTAGAGTAACTGAACCAAGATGAATTCTACCCAATACGTTCAATAACCAGTTTATATCCCATTAAACAATGTCCATTTATAATCTTAAAAAAATAAAATAAAATAAAATGAACACTCAAAGGAAAGCAAGAAACTAGCTTTTTCTACTCTTGATTCCTTGGTCTAGAGATTAATCACTTCTTACATTTATCACTTACCTTTACCACTGATAAGGATAAATTAGAATATCTGGATAAATTAGAATATCTATGTACAAGAAAGAGATCTGAACATCATTAAATTCAGATATCATTATAGTATTTTCAAAAACATTCTAAAAGCCAAAATGTCCCTAATATAATTCCAGTTCTCACAATTTTCCAGATATATTTGTGTGTAGCATACAAATATACATACATACGCAAATATATTACAAAACAGGAATTAAAAGGCAGGGTGGAGGGGCAGGGATAGAAATAGAAATTATATTCTTTATATCTAAAATTGTGTTTATTATAATAAAATCTCTTGAAAGTAAGGAGATATACCATTGTATTATTAATAAAAATAATTATATGTCTCATTTCCTTTCCTTATTACAATACTTAAGTTTTAATAGCTGAAAATTGCATTAAGATCTTTGGGACATTTTATATTCTCATTTTCCAAATCTACTAATAATGCTTACTCAAAACCCAAGTGTTCTGAGGCTCTGATACAATGATGATAAAAAGCACTTCGTGGGTTATTAATACCTCTATTTGTAGAAATTCTGAATCACAAACAGTAAAACACAAGCAAACTTTACACCTATAAAAGAGGATAAGATTCATTTATTCATGGAATTTGAACCTAAAACAGCATTTAAGACATCTCCTAGTCTAGTCCCTTCATTTTACAGATAAAGAAACTGAGTCCCAGAGAGGATAAGTCACATTAGTAAAGTGGAATATGAAGAGATTTTAAAATAGATTTTCTGACTCCAAAGTCCAGAACTCTTCAGTTATGATTGTACAAACAGTAAGTGACAGATCAAGTACTCTAACACAGGTAGTGCTAATTCTAATCCATCAATCTTTATAATCATTGTTTTTGGAACCAACCCAGAGGACAGGAATAGACTATTTTATTTCCTCCATAATGTATAATAGATGATAAAAGTGATGGAGATTTCCTTTGGAATTCAAAAACACTGAAAGAAAAATGGGAAATTTCTACAAATATGCCAATTAGTACCTACTAGATATCAGCGGTTATACCAGGTACAAAGCATCTATACACTACCAAAAAATAATTATCTGAAGTAATGTGGTTAATAGAACCCAATTCAAAATATGATTTTAAGTGGAAGAAAATGTATTGAAGGTTAATTTTATATGTTATGTCATTAGACATACAGAGTTCACCATTATGATTTCTATGTTAACAGACAATTTTTAACTGAAATTTTTGTGCTAACAAATTAGACTTCCACAAGTAGACAAATGAAATAATAAATTTTGAGCTGAAAGGGACCTTAAGAATCAGCTAGTCCAATTCCCTTGGAATTGGAAACTCAGGTCCAGGGAAATTAAGTGACTTATCTGAGGTTATATTGCTAGTAAATGAAAGAATGAGAACCTGAACCTAGGTCTCCTAATTCCCAATATGGTATTTTTTTCCTATAGACTACTGCTTCCTATAAATATCATTCTAATTTACCCAATAGGTAAACAGAAAGGGAAGGAGATAAGAGAAAAGGGAGATGGGACATGGGGAATGATAAAAGGGAGAACAGACTAAGGGAGACAGTGGCTAGAAACAAAATAGATTTTTGAGGAGGTACAGGATAAAAAGAGAATGAGAGGAAGAAACAGAAGATAATGGGATAGAGGAAAATACATAGTTAGTAATCATAACTGAGAATAGGATGAGCTCATCCATAAAATGGATGAAGATAAAATGGATTAGAAACCATAATCCAACAATATGTTGTTTATAAGAGACACCTGAAACAGAAAAACATACACAGTTAAAGGGCTGAAGCAGAATCTAATATACTTCAGCTGAAGTAAAAAAAGACAGGAGTAGCAATCTCAGACAAAGAAAAAGCAAAAAATAGACCTAACTAAAAGAGATAATCAAGGAAACTCACATTTTGATAAAAGGTATCATAGATAAAGTAATATAAAAAAACTTTACAAGTTTCTCTGATAAAGACTTCATTTCTCAATTATATTCTTAGTATAAACTGAGTCAAATTTATAAAAATAAAAGCTATTGCCCAAATGATAAATGGTCAAGGGATATAAACAGGGTGTTGTCAGAAGATATCAAAGCTATCTACAGTTGTATGAAAAAAATATTCTGAATCACTATTGACTAGAGAAATACAAATTAAAGAAACTATCATATACCTATCAGAAATTACAAATGCTGGAGAGAATGAGGAGAAAACGGGTGTACTAATGAACAGCTAGTACAACGAATAGGTCCAGCGATTCTGGAGAACAATTTGGAACTATGTCCAAAAGGCTACAAAATTGTGTATGCCCTTTGACCCAACAATGCCACTACTG
The DNA here is from genome assembly GCA_011680675.1 of Gymnobelideus leadbeateri. Lineage (NCBI taxonomy): Eukaryota > Metazoa > Chordata > Mammalia > Diprotodontia > Petauridae > Gymnobelideus > Gymnobelideus leadbeateri. The sequence continues at coordinate 343,399 of WOXC01005197.1, read as the reverse complement.
GGTCTGTACCCTAAAGAGATCAAAAGAGGAAAAGGATCTATATGTACAATAATATATAGCAGCTCTTTTTGTGGTAGTAAAGACAGAGAAACTGAGGGGATATCCATCAGCTGGGGAATGGCTAAACAAAATGTGGCATACGATTATGATGAAAAAATACTGTGCTATAAGAAATGACAAAAAGGGGTGGCTGCAGAAAAACATGGCAAGATCTATTCAAACTGATGCAAAGTGAAATGAGAAGAACCAGGAAATCATTATCCACAGTAACAACAATGTTATAATGATGATCAACTGTGAAAGACTTGGATACTTTGAGCAATACAATGATCCAAAAACAATTTCAAAGGGTTCATGATGAAAAAAATACATTGGGTTGGTGTCAGGAAAAACTTCTTGACAATTAAAGCCAACCAAGATGAAATGGGCTGTTTCTAAAGTTAGAGGATTCCCCCTCATTGTAGTTCTTCAAACAGATTATGGATGATCAGTCAGCCAAAAAGCATTTATTAAGTACCTACTAGGTGTTCAGTGCTGGGAATACAAATATAAAACCACTTCCTAGACAATAATAATGATGATATTGATGATAATAATTACCATTTATATAGCTCTTTAAGGTTTGCAAAGCACTGGACTTATATTATCTCAACTAGGTGAATAGAGTGCCAAGTCTCCAGTCAGGAAGACTCAGATTCTTTCTTGAGTTCAAATCTAGTCTCAGACATTTACTAGCTGTGTGAACCTGGGCAAGTCACTTCTCAATTTCCTCTACTGTAAAATGAGCTGGTAAACAACTCCAGTATCTTTGTCAAGAAAACCCAAACAGGGCCACAAAGCGTCAGACATGACTGAAAAACAACCAAACAACAACAAATGTAGCAGAGATTCTTTTTGAGAGGTATGCATTGAATGATATTACTGAAGAGATCCTTTCCAATTCTGAAATTCGTAATGGCAATAAATGAGGTGGTACCTATATACCAATGTGTTACACATTTGATCCACCTTAACTTGTAAGTTTTTCAGAAAGGCAGGTCCTTTATATAGGAACCATTATCCCATGCTCTATAATACTCAACTACTCAAGAAAAACAGCAAAATTATTTTTCAGTAAAATTCCAAGTAGTTAACAGAATAAAAGAAGATGCTAAAGGGAAAAGAGTTACTATATTCATATCTAAATACAGCATTACTAACATTACTAATGCACAGATGCCCAGTACAGCTTCTGTAAAACAAAAGGGTGGAAACAGTTTTTAAAATTAAGGCATAGTTTTAATGTCAGATTTAATTCATCTCTCTATATTTTACAGAGATAACAGCTTTTCCCAAGTACCTAGTCAATGAAGAGCAGTATGTTAGACCTAATTGTGTACTTATGAATAATACGTGGAAATTCAAATTACTTCCTGCTTCCAGTAACAAGTCCCAACTAGGACTATCCTAATTCAGAGACCAAATTTCAATGAAGAATTTAAATTAGATATCACTGGTAATTAAAGACTTGATCCCAAGAAAATGCCAATTAATGTTTCCTTATATGATTACATGAATTGATAAAGATATGATTAACTGAAATTGAAGAAAACTGTATGATAAGCAAAAATGGAGGGAAAGGAAAAGGCATGTTCATATAACAATTGATTAAAAAACAATGTTTTATTAAAGATCACTTATGTTCAAGATAAATTCAACATAAAGCTATTATAATAGGTACACTGTACTATCCAACAGTTGGCCACAGTTTTAAGAACTTTAATTGGCAGCAAGTTGCCCAAACATACATGAGACATCATTCTTCAGAGTGTATATGATGGACACACAAATTTGGGATTAAATGAAAAAAGTTTTACAGTTAAATAACGCATAACTTCATTATTATATGTTTTTATCCTATCTATCAATCCAGATAAGGTAGAATGGTAGCTTTTGGCATAATGAAATTACTAAAAAATAATTTTTTTCTTCCTTTACAATAAGTAAATGTAAATAGCTGGTACACTGAAATGTACTGTAAAAATGCAAAGCATTATTATTATTAATATAATGATTCTTACTATTTCTAGTATAGGATTAAACACCTCTCAGGTTACCATCTACTCCATATATATCTTATATGTACCTAGTTATTTATAAGTAGTCTCCATCACTAGGATGTAAGCTTCTTAAGGGATAGTTTTTGCCTTTCTTTTTGTTCTCCAATTCTGAGGACAATAAAAGTTTGCTAAATTACTGAACATACATTTAGACTTAACAGATTAACATATGTAGCTCTACCACACATGGCCTTAACATACATTTAACTTAGTTTTAATCATCTCACACAAGGGGCAGCTAGGTGGTGCAGTGAATAGAACACTGGCCCTGGAGTCAGGATGACCTGAGTTCCAATTCAACCTCAGACACTTAACACTAGCTGTGTGACCTTGGGCAAGTCACTTAACCCCAATTGTCCTGTCTTCAAAAAGACAAGAAAATTAATTTTTAAAAAGTAATAATAATCTCACACAAGACCTAAATTTTTAATTTTCTATATATCTGCCAATATTTAGTAAGGTATTATAGCATTATACATACTTATGTACATATTATCTCCTCTATTAAAATATAAGTTCTTTTTGCCTTTCTTTCTATTGCCCCAGTGCTTAGCACAATCCTAGACCCACAGGAAGTACTTGATAAATGTTTGCTGACTCACTGGAAGCTTCCTTTTGTTTTTTTTTCTTTTTCTATTCATTTTCTAAATTTAATCCATAGGATCCCTCTTAATTACCCTCTTCTACCTATTTATTCCCATCAATCAATCAATCAAACAACATTTATAAAGCTGCTAAGTACCAGGCCCAGTCCTAAGCACAGGGGATACAAAAAGAGGCAAAACACAGCCCCTGCTTTCAAGGAGCTTACAGTCAAATGGGGGAAATAATATACAAACAAGTAGATGCAAAGTGAGCTAGAGACAGTATAAATAGGAAATAACTAAAAGGGAAGCGAACAGAATTGAGAGGGGTTGAAGAAGGTCTCCTGCAGAAGGTTAAGATTTTAGTTGGGACTTAAAGGAAACCAGGGAGATCAGTACTTGGAATGGATTCCAAGCATAGAGGACAGCCAGACTCACTGGACTAAAGAGAACATCTCAGGGAGTAAATTTATGAGAAAATAGGATAGGTAGGATAGGTTATGAAAGGCTTTGAATGCCTAACAGAGGACTGTATATTTGATCCTGAAGGCAAAAGGAAGCCCCTAGTTTAGAAAGAGAGAGAGAGAGAGAGAGAGAGAGAGAGAGAGAGAGAGAGAGAGAGAGTGTAAGCCCCCTCCCCCTACCATTGGAGGGGAATAAGACTACATGTTCTTGAAGATTATATTCATTATAACTCATGAATATCCAGAAACATTTAAGATTTTCAACTACTTATAACAAAGTCCTGAAATAAAAGCATATATGATGCAAAAGCTGTACAAGGAAGATACCTAAATACTAATAATATGTAACACCAACAAACTACTTTCAATATCATTTTATTATACATAATGAAAAGATTTGTACACAAATCTATATAAAATGTCTTAATAAAATTTCATTCTTTTCTGCCCAAAATAGAGCTCTAAAGAATTACTTAATTTCTTAAAAAGCAAAATTTTCACTATCATACATTGAGTAATTAAGTGTCACTACTTTACTGTACCTGTGCTCCATAGATATATTTATCCAACATCTTGCCGCCTATTGTTTGCCCTCCTATATCCCAAACTTGTAGAGTAACATTAAGGTTTCCTGAAACAAAAATAAATATAAAATTGAGCAAAAATAAAACAAGTAGCATTTGGATTGACCAAATTCCAACAGAATAATAAATATCTTCTGTAAATACTAAGCCCAATACTAATACTAAGCCCTCTTAGTCTAAAGATTCATAAAGTCAGATATTTGAAGTTCTGGAATAAATCTGGCAATATAGATCATGGTAGAGAATTGTGTGCTTACACCTTTGCCCCAATCCAATGAAGTTAAATCCTCTCAAAATAACAGGATAGAAGATCAAGGAAATTTTAAGAATTTTAAGAAATTCTTCATAGCACACCAAACTTCATACCTCCTGAAAAATGTAATATCATAAATTGGACAAACTCAGATTCTTATGTGCACATATGTATATGTATATATGTGCACATATATACATATACACATATATGTGCAGATACGCGCAAAATTCAGAAAAAAGGACAACCAAAAAAAGCAAAAGCCTCCCAAAAGAAAAACAGAACAATACAATAATCATGCTTTCTATGATATAAAAAACACTTTAAACAGAAAATAAAAATAGAACTTTGCAGCTGTTAATTCCTTAATCTTTAGTAACATCAAACAAACCAGTGATATACCTCAACTCTACTAAAAGAAACTGTCAAAAAGTCTTAGGTTCTAAGAGAATACATAAAAGAACCATATTCTGTTTTCTGAATTCTGTGGTTACTGAATATTAAAACATTATAAAAAATATAAAGTATACATTTCTGTAGTAGTACTAGAATGTATGATTTTTTGCTAATATAAGTAGCATAAGGTTTTAAGTAACTGACTGACATGATAGAAATTCACATGTTCAGAGAATATTTAATCAATAAATCCAATATGCTTGACAATAACACTCAAAAATGAAGATCCCTACTACAACAAAATCCATTACTACAAGTTTCTTCTTTTCATTATCAAATCACATATTCAGAAATGTAAGTAGAATTCATCCTCTAAGAAGCTTATATAATACGATTAATAGTCAGCTATCTGCTCAATACACATGGTCCAGTATATTGAGGCCAACTATAAAAACACTTTGGTATTCTGAAAAGCAATAATTAAATGCAATAGGAAATGATAGGATATTTTAGTATAAAAAGCTGCAAACAACAAATTTAAGGATCACAAATTTTCTCTAACATGTATTTAGGAATTGCCTATTCACTAAATTATATCACTTAATAAAACTGAGTAGTATGTACAAAAAAATCAAGTATATTCCAAATCATAAATTCAAAATGAGCCCCCGAAACAAATAAGTCTTTTCGACCCATAGGAAAATCAGGAAAACCAGAAGTAAAAGTGCACTAAATATATAAATTATACTTTTTAAAAATTGATATTACAGAGTTCCATGATAAATCAATCTATGATAAAGAAAATTTATCCATGTAAAACAATTTAGAGAATGTAAAATTATGATATTCAAACTTACATCAGAAATTTCAGACAACTCATACTAATGCAGAAATAAGAAAAATCATAATATTTAAGTCCCAAGAAAAGTTTTAGCCTTAACTATGAGTGCTGTGGGTTTACATTACAATCTTTCCATTATTTAGACATAGTCAAGTCTGTTCTCTGGCGAATGTGCAGAGGATTTACTTGAGGAACTTCCATTAGCATTAATAAGAGCTACTGAAGTTAATCACCCTTCATCACTCCCACATACAGACACATCCAACACACATTCAAACTAACCAAATATTATTAAGATTCTACCATTGAATCTATGACTAAGGAAATCTAAATTAATATTGAAGTCTGCATAAAACATAGAATAAAATGTTTGTGATTGCTCCATCTATAAAATAATCCTTTAAAAAATCCAAAAATCTTTTCATTTCTTGAAGCTGAAACAACTTTTTTTCCCATATAGATGAGGTAAATATAATGATTAAACAGCACTAACCATCTCTAGTATTAATTAAACTGTTTTCAGAAGCCTGCTAGATAAACAGACAATGCTCTCAATTATTTTAGTTGAGAATAATTTGTATAATTTTCAGGGTGAAATGGTACTTTATTAACAAATCATTTAAAGGTGTTTTTACATAAAGCTTTAACAAATATTCAATATGTCACCTTTATCCTGCTGAAAGAAATCCCTATTCCTTTATTCTCACACCCAGAAATATTGGGTTATGTTTTTTAATTACCATAACTGGAATTATATATGTGTAATATTTTGAACAAATTAAGCAGTGACTTTAGGGTTGCCATGTCTTCATGTATACATTTCCATTGTCTAATTAAAAATCATACCAATATCATATACAATTTATGAAAAAAAATTGAAGCTTTCCAAATAAAGTTTTTATAAACATTTAAGTGGCATTTTACATTAATTCATTATGAATAACTATCGATAAGCAGACTGTTAATCAACTGATATCTTGTAACTAACTGTAAAAGATAAACATTCAACTTCACATATCATTCCACATTCTTAAATCTTTTGCTAATTTCAAAAAAGAACTAAAAATGTGTGCTTAATAAAACAGGAAGGGAGAAATTACTCTGAGGTCAAAATCAAATTTAAAAGATGAGGGTCAAGTGAATATTAATTTTCATTCTAGACATAACATACATACAAAGTCCTCTATCAACTGGTCATTTTCTAAATTATAAAACTAAAAATTAATATCAAAATAATTCAATAATGCAAAGCAAAACCTCAGTGGTTTCATTCTTGAATTCCTAATCACTTAATCTGAAACTACCTACCATTAAAGGATTTTAGAGAAATTGCCAACAATTAGATATAAGGTGAAAATTATTTTTTTATTCTTTCTTTTTTGTAAGAAATTATTTGTACTAGGATGGAGGGAGGGGAAAATGAGTAACAAAAGACACTGGTAGGTTTCTTTTCATTCAAATTAAAGCCACCAAAAGGATAAAACAATGACTTTGTCAAAGGTGCCTTGGTTAATCTTACTTAAAGTGCTGCAAAATCAAGATGGAACTGAAAACACAAGTCTGCCCACTTCTTGTACTGAAGACTTAAAAATCCTTTTCACAGAAAAACCCTGTTTACAGGACTGTACCCACAACCTTCCTGAAAGTATTTTGACTATGGCTCTTAAGCAGTTCTATCAGCTGAACCTCTGACTAACAGATACACTATTTTAAGCAGTCAGATCTGCACAGTGGCTGCATCCAGACTATACAGCACACTGGATCATGAAATAAACTGAAATAGATCAGTATTTGGAAAGAAACTGACTTGAAAAAGTTAACATGAAGAAGAACTGTAGCTGCTGGACAATAGAGAGTCAAAAGCTTTATCAGAATTCTAACAAATTGTATTTGTTAGGAATTATACTTAGTTATATTATAATTTTCATTGTATCCCATGCAATATTTTTAGCAAAACAATAAAAACATTATCCCATAATATTTTACTTTAATGCTGTTAAGGTAAATAAAATTATAGCTAAACTATAAAAACACATTATGCAATTTTAATCATCTCTACAAATTTCTTAATCTATTCATTTTAATTTCAATTGCACAAACTAAAATAGAGAGAAAACTATCTTTTTTCCTTCTGAAATGTGTACCCATTAAGTAGCTTGAAACTGACTGGCTTTGAAAAAAACAACTTAAGATTTTTCCCCCCTTTGGAACTTAGCCCATCAAAACAAAACCTTAATTAGGAAAATTAAAATATATATTCACTAAAAGTGCACATTTCCTAACGTTGGCTCTAAAGTTAAGTACTTTCTGACATTACACTAAGACACAAAACGCATCCTATAAGTCTACAAATGTTTAAATATGAAAAGGTTATTTTATAGAGTAGTCAAAGCAAACAAAAAATGTTTCTATGTAATATTAGTTTGCTGCAGAACAGATATGAAATTTTCAATTATATATGTACATACATGTACATATATAGAAAAATTAGCAAAAACTATAAAATTTTTGTTAGAGGTCTCTGATGACTGTTCTTTTGAGCTCTTCGATTTAAAAGAAAGTTTAAGGAATTAATAATAAAATGACAAAGGATGGGGTCTTTAAGAAATTCTCCGATCCAACAAGAATGGTTAATAATACTGTACATACAGAAGCACTTAATACAACAGCTGGCATAGGTAGGGAAAAAAACCTTTGTAAAAATATCATTTCACAGCAGGCACACTGTGTGATTTGTGTATGCATTCCACTAGTGACTGCTGTTAAGTATTATGCATATTGTTCTTACAGTCCATGAAGGTAGGAACAATAAAAACAAAATTATATTGTCATTTTCAAATCTGAATAATTTTAAATTATTTTTAAGTTTAAATAATTTTAAAATCTGAATAAAATGTTCAAACAATTCTTATTAACCTCTTACAGAACAGTAATGGAATAAGAGAAAAGCTGGAATCACAGACTTCTCTTTTTCATGTTGTACTCCTACGACAATCTATTTTTCCTAGGGAAAATGCTGATAAATCTTACTGGAAGTATAATAGTAACAAAATATATAGAATACCGCCAATTGACCAGTACTTTGTCATCAAATGCATTTAAGCTTTAAACAGAGAAAAACTTGACATATTTCATCCAAGTTATCCTGACTTTCAATGTCATTAATGAATAACTCTAACACCTATATAGCAATATGCTATTAAATTCACAAGTTTTACTTAAATCTTTTCATAGCATTAATATAGTGAAGGGGGATGCAGTTCATCATGCTCACCAAAATAAAATTTTTAATGGAATACTTTCAAATGCACAACTGAACCATCACAACTAAACAAATAGTCCATTTTAAATCTCCAATTGTTCAGAAACAAACTTAAAGCAGAAACCACTCTGTTATTATTTCTTTGCATTTTCCACACAGTGTGCTTAACTGGCATCTAAATAGTTTCTCTGCATCGTGAACTGAAACATCTTGAATGCTCAAACTGTATTTTTATGAGTGCCTAGGGACCCTAAATTTTAGTGGTCTATTAAATGCCAGCAATTTCATGCTGCCTTGCATAAAACAGCATTCACATATTAGAGCACAGTGGTTCCATAGCTACATTATACTTCCCCTTCAGCATCCCCCAACCAAAAATACAAGTACAGACTACCTAAAATAAAAAATATTTTTAAAGAAATCATCTTTCCCAACGTTTTCAAATGCAAATTTGTTTTCCTGAACTCTTTAAGTATTTATTAAAAATGAGTTCTATGACCGTCTGAAAATGCCTTTTAACAAACTCTCATCCCATAGCAGGTACAAAATGATCACTGTTATAGAAACAGTAAACTAGCTCATAAATATAATGCCCAAGGTGCTTGTCTTCAAACTAAGAAATGCTGATGAAAGCATGTCTCCCCAAGCTAAGTAGTCTAGTTATATTTAAATTTTTGTGCAGAAGCAATACAATCATTATACATATTTCTGAATTATGTCCTTCCCTGCAAGTGGTACTGTCTCTATCATTCTCAATATTGAGACTATATATTCCCTTACCTGGCAATGTTATCCTCTTCAAAAAGAAGTCCAGTCCTACAGTTTGTTTGTACTGTTTCCCAAAAGCTTCCTGAGCAAACCGCGTAGCTAAGGAGGTCTGTGAAAAAATAAAAAGCAAATGCACAAAATCAAAATTAGTTTATATGTTTTTCAAATCCTGGACAAAAGTCCAGTACAAAATCTTACTAAACAATCTTGGCAATTATGCCTCTATTAAACAAAGGAGCAATTTTTAAGTATCTCTAATCATTGACAGGGTGAGGGCAAGCTTAAATGCCTACCTGGCAAATTTCACTTGCCAGCATTAGTGTGAACAACACTATTGAGCCTCTTAAATCTCTAAAAGTCCCCTGATAATAACCAATTTCTCTTTACAGGAAAATAGGATTCTAGACATTTAATTAAGGGAGGAAACAAGAATAAGATTAGAGATATAAATCTCATTTAACCTAAGTACCAGCGGGGGAAAAAAAAAACTGCCATGAAAAGTTCTCAGTATCATTTCTAAAGGCACCAAGAAGAATTTAACTGGTGTTCCTGGCTATGAGTAAGATAGCACAGTAAGGGATGAGTAGGAAAACCTTTAAACAGAAATTCTCTGAAAAACTAAATTTCTTTTCTTTATTTTTAAACGAAAAATATTTTATTTGATCTATATGATAAAGATATGAAGAAAATTTAAAATTACTTGAACAATATACTTTAATAATATACTGCTGGCTCTATAGGCTGAATGGGGGGGGGGTCTTAAAAAAAAACCTGTTAAACTCAGAAAAGGTATTTACTCTTAGTTTAAAATAAAGCATCGGACAACAATATCTTTTACTTAGCTCCCATTCCAATGATTGTAACATTCCTCGGCTGTAAATTAAGAAGGACAGTTAACACTTACATAGTGCTTACTATATGCCGCACACTGTGCTAAAAGGTTTATAAGAAATGTGTGACAAGCAAAGTAAGTACAACTACACTTATTCAGGTAAAATCATAATGTGCTGTGTCAAAGAATGTGGGGTTCTCTATTAGGAGATATATTTCTAAAATAAATCCAGGAAGAATTAATTGTCAATCTCTAATGTCAGTTGGAACAATTCAAATTTTTAAAAAATTTATCATGTAAACGAGGAGGGATAAGGGTAGGGGGAACAGAAGCAATGTTTCACTAAGTCCCTTTTACACAAAAGGAATTTCCCCAGAGTTTCAGAAAAAGTCAGCTCTTAGATTAAAGAAAACTAAAACATCCAAGACAGAATTTATTACAGATAATTACAACGTAAGTACAAAACTGGTAAAGAAAACTTAGCCAAATTTCAGTACTAGAAGTCACATTTAAACACATTTAAACATTTAAACAGCACCTTAAATTCCATTTGACAGATTACAATATTTTGAGCATAAAAGATTATTCTCAAACTTAAAACTGCTGGTTTTGTAAACATTTAAACAATCAGTAATTATTTTGAAATGAACCACTGCCTTCAATATCAAAAAGGATTCACTACAAAATAAAAATATTTTTGCTTAATCATAAAACAATATCAAAATTGAGGAATCAGTGTAGAATAAAAGAATTAGGCTAAATATCCCTTATATACACATCTCTTGTTTTCATCTATCCTTTAACTATATCATTAAACTAGCTAATGTATAGCAAAAAAAAAAGTCAATAAATACCTTAATGAAAAATAAATAACTCAATGAAAAATCATTACTTCTTTTATATGTATACACATATATAACACATATTATATGTACATATGCATGCCTGTACATATATATATAATTTTACAAAGCCCAATACATAAACCAAGCTAAAGTACCTTTTAAAAAAATCAAAGAAAAATTCAACAACATTGATTTTGCATCAGAAGAATTTCATACAGAGTATGTCATTTTCATCCAAAGTCCTCAAAATTCACTATAGTTATTTATTAAGACTCACAGCACCCCTGTCAGGTCAAAAAATATAAAATATTGAAAAATGCACAATAAGGCCTTTTCTCCCTATAAAAAGACACACCGATTGACTACTACTCTCTAAAGCCTACCTCCATACATTTGCAGTTAACAGTAGTAGCCAATACTTTAGACTAAGACTGAGCATAAACTGACAAAATGATAAGCTTTTGGAAGCACATGGAATATTAATATAGATACTTGATAGATCATTCCTGGCTATCTTGCTTTAGGAGACAGTCACCTATGTCATTGGGAAGGAATTTCCCAATAAAAGATCTCTAGGAGTATTTCTATCCCTCACAACAACTCTACACCACTATGAATCGTGATTCATAACCCATAACTTCCTAATTGGAAATATGGTATAAACATCTTTCTCAACAATTTGAACTGATAACTGAGACATTTTGACTTGATGCTTTACATACTTCATTTATCTAGGGGGCACCTATAAACAATGAGGCAATTTAATTTTAAGAAATATTAAAATATAAGTTTAAACTCAAAACAGAATGGTACATGATTACCAGTATTGTACTTCTAAATTCAAGTCTTTAAGTTACATTTCCAATAAAGCGTTAGCTCCACCTTCTAAATATATTTCTAGGTTTCTCTTGAATTTTAAGTAACTGCTGCATGATAGCTCTTCTGTCAGTACGAAGACCACTTTAGCTAATATAAGCAGAAAAATTAAGGTGTTCAGAAAAAAAGGGTAAGGAATGATGAGACAAAAAGGAAGGAGACTAGGCTGATAAGTAATAAATGTTTTTTTTTCTAATTATGTGTACCTAAGAAAAAAGGATCTAAGGTAAGCCAATGGAAGAAATACAATATGGCACAACTGGGTTATACAAATCACATGGTGACTGGATTAGACATGAAAAAAAAAAATCTGGTGAAATATGACACAAAGCTTAGTCAAATATTTAAGTACCTTCTATGGTCGGGTCACTACACCGAGCACTGTGACTGCAAAGATGAAATAGAGAGTTCTTACCTTAAGGAGTTTAGGATATGACTAGATAGTTGGGGATAAGACAGCAATTCAGGGAGTTATATTATAAATTTACAAGAAAAAAAAAAGAGTATGTCAATCCACTTCTCAGACTCAGTTTCCTTACTTGTGAAATGAGCACTGAAGCTAATGGTCTATTCAGGGGGAACTAAGGCCCTACAATTCTCTTATATAAGAATTCTAGGTCAGAGAAGTATAAATAAATATTACCATTATTAGAAGCAGATACTCTTCTTAGAAACCAGAATTTCAAATACTACTAGGAAATTAAAATAATTGGTAACTGAAGGAGAAAATTAGAAATGATGATGAAATTACATGGCCATACAACAGATAAGATTTAATTGAGGTCAATAATGGGATAATTCTGTTTACTTAGAAATGTGCAGTGGTGTAAATGTGTACCTGTAACAACAGAAGAAATGGCCTTCCCAGTCATCTTCCCAATAACTTTCCCATAAGCAGGACTGTATTAATCTCCATACCTCAGTTCTAAAAACCAATGAACTACAGGGTTAGTAATCTAGGAATTAGGAGTCTTTATAAGGTAAGGAAGGGGCAAAAATGAAACCTCAGGACACTTGGATACAAGATTTCCTCAAAGGGGCAATCAAAATTCAAATACCAAAATTAACACTAAAATACGTTTATTTTTTTATTTTTGGAGGGGGATAATAATTATCATCAAGGGAGGGCTGGGAAGGATGGTAAATAGCGGGGATAATAGATCATGAAACATTTGCAAAAAGGATTTAGGAGTATTAAGGATTTATAATGCTTGGGAACATTATAAAGGGCTAACTGTGGCATCTGGGAACATGCAGAGGAGCTGGAGTCACTTGGAATCCCTGAGCCCCTCACCCCGCAAGGGACCTCTCGGGCCTCGGTTTCCACAACTGTAAAACGAGTCTGCGGTGCTACAGTATTTCTAAGGTCTCCTCCAGCTGCGACTTGCTGGTCCACCAGCATAAGCAGGAAAGAGGGTTTATTAGAATGAAAACGGGAGGAAGGGGGAGGGGAGGAGGGACGGGAGACGGGGAAGGGGATAAGGCTGGAGAGGGAGGAAGATAAGGGAGACTGGGGGGGGGGGGAGAACGAGGAGGAGGGAGAGGAGGGAGATAAGAAGGGAAGAGGAGAAGAGGAAGATGAGGATGGGGAGCAGAGTGACGAGGTCAGAGGGGAGGAAAGGCTGGACATAAGGGAGGAGAGGAAGGGGGGCCCGAGGCCTTGGAAAACCCGAGGTACCCAAGCGTCTAGCAGGCGGGGGCAGCGGGCGCGTAGTAGTGAGAACGTCGTTCAATCATTCCACAACCCCGAGGCTGAAGAATATGTTTTAAAAGGGGGAGGGGAGAGGAAGGGGTCCTCGAGAGACCTCGAGGCGTCGGGAGACCACCAAGCACGAGCTTCGGCGCTGGACCGCCCCCAGAGCCCACCCAGGCCCCGCAGCTCCCGCAGCGCAGGAGACTCGAGGGGCTTCCTCGCCCAAGGCTGCCCCGGGGCCACAGTCAACATTCGAACCCGCCCCCTTCCCCCTCAACTCACACACCCCTCACCCCGGCTCCCGCGGCCCGCCGAGGGGCGGCCCGGGGAGAGGGGTACCCCCAGCGCGGGCATAGCCGGGCCAGCGCAGAGCGAGGGAGGGAAAGGCTGGCGGGCCGGGCCGGGCCAGGCCGGACTGACCTTTCCAGAGGTGCCGTCGCCCAGCAAGACGATTTTGAGCTGCCGGTCCTGACACTCTTCCTCCGAGTCGGACATGGTGACCCGGGGAGCGGGCCTGCCCCCGGCTGGGGAGCGAGCTGGGGGCGGCCGGGGGGCGCTGGGGCGGAGGGCCCCCCCCCGGGGCTCAGCAACTACCGGCAGGATCCGGGGCGAATCACTCGCCGGGCGCCATGTTGAGCCCCCCCCCCCATGCCCCGACACCCGCCCCCTCTTCCCCTCCCCCAGCGGCTCGAGCCGCTGTCACTAGGGGGGAAGAACCATTCGCAGGCCTTGAAGGGGGGTGGAGAAGCGTGAACGTAGGAGTAGGCAGTAGCAATGCTGGCGGACGGGAAAAGTGAAGGAGAGTGGTTCCGTCCTGATTAGACTCAATCCTGGCAAGAGGCGGCCTGAGGTGGAAGGGAAGGAGACGCAGTAGTGTTTGGCTGGGACGTTTTCCGTGGCCCCCCTCCTAACTCTGGAGAGTCTCAAACCCCGATGGTTTGGCCGGTTGGCGGGGACGACGAGGACGCCGAGGCCGCGCACTGGTAACTAAGGAACCTGGAGGTGAAAGGGCACGCGAAGGGGAGGAGCATGCTTTAGCCCTACTGCCTAAGCCGCGGGGCGGGGCGGGGCGGGGCGGTTGCTAGGTTGCGAACTGGAGGTGGAGGTTGATCTTTAAAGAAGAAAGAGGTGGAGGGAACTAAAAGGAAATCGACTTCTCCTTAAGAGAGGAGAGAGGACCCTTGCGGGAGTTTAGTGGAAGGTGGGGAAAAGCCCCTGCTAGAGTCAGATTCTGCTTCTGATGCTTACTTGCCTGTGATTTTGAGCAAGTCCAGTGAACCTCCTTGGGAAGGGAGTGGGGGACAGAAACGGAGGTGGGAGTGGGGGAAATTTGATAGTCCCCTCAACGCCACATCTGACGTCCCCATCTTTAAAATGGGTACAGTAATGCAGTAATACAGTATCTACTTCGTAGGATGGTGAGTGCCAAAGGAGAAGTTGTTGGTAAAATATAGGAGAAATTAGTCTGTCCTCCAGTAAGGAAGCTCCAGGTTCAATGACACCAACCAGGAGTTTGAGGAAGGAGGCTTAACCTCTACCTGCTTCGAGCGTCTCTCTAGCGAGCACATACTGACCTGCACTGGTAGTGGGAGCTTCCTCAGGGAGTTCCTGTATCAGTGAAATCACACGTCTGATTTTTTTTTCTTAAAAAAAAAGTTACCATTTAGCTTATTGTTTCTCAACCGTTTTAAAGACCCCTTTGGTTTTTTACAGATCAAAAAATGACACCCACCCCCAACATAATAGTGGCTTCAAATTTTGTTAGAGCAAAACAAAGATCAGTCGTTTGAGAAAATACATGATGACCAAAAGCTGCTAATTAATTAATGCTCTTTATTTTTTACATTTTATTAATCATAGCAACAGCTAGACACAATTGTAAAAAAAATAAGTAATACGTATGCTAAGGAGTCATTTATTCATTTTGCAGAAAATGTTTATGAATATTTAAGCATTTCATGAGATAGCAGGTGCTGCTTTGCCACTTTCAGAGTTTTAAAGTTTCCTTGAAGGGAGAAAAGTTTCAGCCTTAGATTTGTGGTTCTGAATTTATATTTCCAAGCAACAAGTGGAGAAACTCTTCCCAAAAAAGTGCTTGTGAAAAGTTTCAAGGTCCTTAACGGCTTTTTCCTATTAGACACAAATGAAGATAGGATCACATTAATATGATTGTATATGTATAGCCTATATCAGATTACTTGCTGTCTTTTGCGGGGGGGGGGGGGGGAGAAAAAAATGTGAAACTCAAAATCTTGAAAACTAAAAGAAAGAAAGAAAACTAAAAACTAGGATGACATAAAACTATGGATATTATGAATACTGCATGTTTCATTGAAGTCAAATAAAGAGCAAATAAATGAGTTTGGTGACTCATGGATTTGTGAATTGTCACAGCCTTACTGGTTTGGAAATCCCTGAAAGTCCAATCCTCCTCATTTTACCTAATCAAAGAACTGATATTCCCAAAAGAGGAAATGACTTGTCTGAATTCACAAAGGTTACTACCTATGTAGTAGCACAGCTAGAATTAAAACTCAGACTTTAAGAATCTAAATCCTGTGCTCTTTCCAATAAAGTAGGCAGGAATGGACTAGTAAATCAGGCAATACCTCTCCATCTGAAAGATGAGGAAATAAGCCTTTAAGGCTATTATCACCTTACGTCTCAGAGCTGATGACTTTGGACAAATCACTTCTGCTTTCCAGGAGTCAGTTTCCTCCACTGTAAAATTAGAATAGTTTTTTCAGTATCTTTCCTCACCAGATTGTTGTGAAGAAAATACTTTGTAAATCTTAAAGACCTACACAAATATTTTGTTATTGTTATTACTTATTAATCTGCAAAATGAGGAGGACTGGACTATAAATGGTTCTCAGACTTTTGGTCTTGGGACCTCTACACTCTGAAAAGTTATTGAGGTTCTTTCCCCAAAGAACTTTTGCTTATGTGGACTATATTCATTGATGTTTACCATCTTAAAAAGTAAATATATTATTATTATAAAAATAATGCTGACCTCAGGACCCCTTAAAAGGGACTTCCAAATGTCCCTGGATCACAATTTGAGGACCACTGGACTAGATTATCTCTAAGGACTTGGCCAACTCCAAATCATATGACTCTGAGTCATTTCAGGTTTTGCATGGTACTTCCTTTCAATCAGTTAAACAGCAAACATTCAATGCCTACATGTGAGAATACAAAGACAAACACAGAACTTTCTCCCTTCTGTGGAAACAACAGGTACACATTTGAGTAAATACAAAATAAGCTACAAAGCAAATACAGTGTACTCTTGTTGAAGGTCTTACTAGCTCCTGTGAGTATCAAGAATGACCTCATGTAGGAGGTTAGGCTTCAGCCAAGTTCTGGAGGAAGTTTCTGGGAACTCTTAAGAGGAAGAGAGCATTAGAGTGTGCACTACAGAAATTGGGGAATAATCTACACAAGACATACAGTAAGGATGGAATATCACATGTGGGGAAAGAGTTGGTTGGCCAGTTTGGCTGGACCAAAGATTACATGAAGGGGAGGAGACTGGAACCAGATTAGAAAAAGCTCTAAATGCTGGGTAAGGAATCGAGGTGGCACAGTGCATAGAGTGCAGGGCCTAGAGTCTGGAAGACTCATCTACCTGAGTGTAAATCTGACCTCAGATACTTACTAGCTGTGTGACCTGGGAAAGTCACTCAATCCTGTTTCCTCATCAGTGAAATGAACTGGAGAAGGAAATGGCAAAACACTCCAGTATCTTTGCCAAGAAAACCTCAGATGGAGTCACAGAGTCAGACGTGACTGCAAATGACTGAACAATGAACAAAATGCTTGGTAGTTCTCTGATGTGCCCTTCATGTAATATTGTAGGTTATGGATTTTCTTTGTTGATGCCATTCCCCAACTATACTATAAGTTCCATGAAATTACTTATCTTATCTAAATTGTGTGTCTTCCACAACACCTGAGTACTAAGCACACAGAAAGCACTTAATATTTGTTGAATAATTGAACCTCATCTCTCTATGCACCTCCACTTTACCAATTACCTAGTTGCTCCTAAAAGATGAACTATTGTAGGTCTGTCAGGTAAAGCTGTGAAACCTCAGAGAGTTTCACTGAGGTGTGATAAGCTATGGAGTCTATCCATAGGAGGCCAACCATGTGGTGAGAAAACTAACACAATCTTGGGCTCTGTTAAGAAGGACATTGCTAACAGGAATAGGGGAGATGATAGTCCCCCTGGAATGTTCTGTTTAATTCTGAGCACCACTATTTAAGAAGGACATTGATAAACTGAACACTCTTCAGTTCCCAGAAGGAATTAGACACATTTATCCTGAAGAAGAGAGGACTCAGTAGGGGGATATGGTGGCTGTTTTCAAGTATTTGAAGGAACTTCACATGGAGGAGAGATTAGACTTATTCTGTTTTGTCCCAGAAAGCAGACTTGGAAGTCAAGAGCTAAAGTTGCAAAGAATCATATTTAGGTTTGATGTCAAGAAAAATTTCCTAACTATTAGAGCTGTCTAAAAGTGAAATAGACTGCAAAAGAAGTGATGTCTTCCCTCAGATCTCTTCAAGCAGAAGACAATCACTTGAGGGGTGTGTCATAGTGGGGATTACTTTCACATAAGGGTTGTAATACATTGCCACTGAGGTCCCTTGTAACTCTCAATTTCTGTAATTCTGTGAGACTGGAGATCATTTTATAGAATTTGGAAAAATGGACTTATTTTACCTTAAGAAGAAAAGTCTGGATGGATATGATAGCTTTCTTGTAAGCTGGAAAAGAAATTAGTACTTCTTTGTTATAAGTGGGTTTTATGGGGGAGGGGTGAGTATTAGGAAATGATATCTATATTTTTAAAGCATTAAAAAGAACATGGATTAAATATATTCTACAAAACCACTAAAGGCTATCATTAGAAACAACTGATGAAAGTTACAGTGAGGTACATTTTGACTCAAATGAGGGAAAAATTCCTTAACAGTTAAGAGGTGCCCAGCAAAAAGAAAGGCTCCATGTACACCAAAATATTTATAGCAATAGTTTGTGGTAATGAAGAAACACAATATATGCCTATTGACTGGTAATGACAAAACAAATTATGGTACATGAATGTAATGGCATATTACTATATCATAAGAAACAATAAATGTGATAAATACAGAGATACATAGAAAGATTTACAAGAACTCTTGAAAAGAAAAGTAAACAGCACCAAGAAATCAATATATACAATTGACTACAACAAAGTAAATGGAAAGAACAAGTACAAATCAATAGAAAATGAAGGTTGTAAAATTACAAACAAACTTGGCCCTAAAAAAGAGATAAAAGCAGACACATATCCAACTTCTTTATGGAAGTAGTAAGTAGTAAGTAATATGGAACATCATATTTGATATCAGATTTTTTTATGTGTTAATTGTTTTTGCTGATTTCTTCATTTTCCCCTTTTTTATTTTAAAAAATATCTTTGTTATATGGCTCTTTAGTTTTAAAAATTAATTAGGTAGTCTATTAAAAATTCAAGTCTTTCCCTCCCTTTAAAACTTGTGAGAAACCATACTGTACAGACTTCCCCCAGCTCCTTGCCCCAAATAAAATAACATGCTCAGGATGATTATGAGTATCTGCACTGAGCATACTGGCTACACTAAGATAATTGGCATGCCCAAATTGAATGTATGTCATCTTTTGAATAATTGTGGAAAACTGCCTAGAATAAACTTCACATCTAGAGAATATCCACCTGGGTATAAATCTGCTGAGGTTGCTACATAGCTATCCACTGACAAATTACTGCTACATGTTGGAAAATGAGCAGGAGACAATGACCACTTCCCTAGCTTCTGAAATTAACCTCTCTGATTTGTGTGAGGAATTCCCAAGGTGAAACCCAGGACTTTGGTCCTAGCCCACAGGTTACAAGAAATAAAGATTGATAGATTTTGATGGCTTAGTTATGGAAGACCTCGATTCTAGCTCGAGTTTAGATTTGACCCAATAAACAATAATTACTACAAATTCTTGAACAGATAAGTGTAATAGGATGAAAACATTTAATAAAAACTATTCTGGCATCTATGTACAAGATAAAAAAGAGACTAAAAGTGGTATAACTCATTAGGAAATTGTTGCAGATGTGAGATAATAGCGCCTTTGACTACAGCCTCTTAGTCTCTGCACAAGTGTATGTCCATGACTGGAATACATTCCACTACTTTGACTTCAGAGTCCCTCAATAGCTTCCATCAAGACAGGTCAATTACATGAGGTCTTTCCTGATCTAGTTCTTAGCATTCTCCCTCCTAAACTACTTTTATATTATTTTCTATATAGAATATATTTAGTTTTTCACATTATAGCCTCCCATTAGAACATAAGTTCCTCTTTCTGTTTTTTGTTTTTTTGTGGTTATTTTTTTACTTTATATCCCCAGCATCTATTACAGTTCCTTAGGTATATTTGGCATTTAACAGATGTTTATAGAATTGAGTTGAAAAGAAAATTCCTCAAACCCAAAACACTACTTTGTGGTTGTTTCTAATTATCTAGAAAGAAGAAATCAGATGAGATGATTTCCAAGACTCCTTCCAAATCTCCATCCTGTGAACCTGTGACCTGTCTTACCTCATGGTATTGTGAGATAGCAAGTAACCTGTCATTGAAGACCTTTAAATTGGAATTGGATGAAATTTTGTCAGGGATATTGTCTGGGCAATTTATTCTTTGGGTAAGCATTGAAATCTCTTCCCACTCTCACATTTTGTGAGATAAATTGTTTAGATAGATTAAATAGAATAAACATTATTAGTGTGAACTATGTATCTGGCACTTTGCTAAATTCTGAATATATAAATATAAGAAAGCAAGACAGTTCTTACTCTGAAAGAGCTTATATGCTAATAGAGGAAAACAAAACATAAAATGAATGGGGTAGAGGCAGGTTGGGGAACAGAACAGGTCAGAGAATGAGTTGACCTAGGAGTGAACAGTAAGCCTAGAGACTCTCAAATAACATTTCAGGCAGGGACACACTGCTCTTCAGTGAGCAGTTCTCTGATGCAGTTACCCCAAAGTGGGTGAGGCAGCCAGTGGGGAGATGGAGTCAGGTCATGTAAAGTAATGTGACTTGTTTTAGGGAAATAAAACAGGCATTTCTAGACAATATAAATTAGAGCTGGGAGGGGCCTTGGAGATCAGATAATCCAACTTTCTCATTTTACAGATGAATTGGATTTTTTGTTGCTTAAAAATACCAGAACTTAATTTCTTTGAGTTACGCTTATTCCATTGAGACTTTATACATTGTTCAGAACATTTTAGTAAATTCTTTGAATTTACTTTTCAGAGAACACAGAATATTCTTTTGAATGTTTAGCATTGTGAATATAGCTCCTTTAAATATAGACTAGGTTTGGGAAAAAGCCAGAAGTCACTTGGATCCAAAGCTAGTGATGAGTGATCATAACAAGGGTGGAGATGACAACATAGTATACAATACCTATTTTCTTATTAACTAGCTTTCAAGAGAATTACAAAGTTACAATATGTTAAATACTCTCTAGTATTTAAGTTTCTCTTGATAAAGGCCTCATTTCTTAAATACACAGAGAACTGAGTCAAATTTATAAAAATAAGAGCCATTCCCCAATTGATAAGTGATGAAAGGATATGAACAGACTGTTTTCATATAGTCATATGAAAAAATACTCTAATTCACTATTGATTAAAATAATGTAAATTAAAAGAACTCTGAGGTACCACCCCACACCTATCATATTAACTTATATGACAGAAAAGAAAAATGACAAATGTTGGAGGGGATATGGGAAAAATTAAAATACTAATGTACTGTTGGTAAAGTTATATACTGATTCAGTCATTCAGGAGAACAATTTGGAACTATGCCCAAATGTCTTTAAAATCATACGTATACTTTGACCTAACAATACCACTAATAGGTCTGAATCTCAAAGAGATTAAAGAAAGAGGAAAAGGACCTAAATGTATGAAAATATTTATACCAGCTCTTTTTATGGTGGTAGAGGATTGGAAATTGAGGGGATGAGCATCAATTGGGAAAAAAGGCTGAACAAATTGTGGTATATCATTGTGATGGATTGTGCTTTAAGAAATGATAAGCAGGATGCTCTCAAAAAAAAACTGGACTTACATGAACTAATGAAAAGTGAAATGAGTAGAACCAAGAGAATATTGTACACAGAAATAGCAATGTTGTACAATGAAAAATTGTAAAAGACAGATATTCTCAGCAATTAGATCCAAGACAATTCTAAAGGCTCATGCTATAAGAAGAAAAATGTTATCCATCTCCAGAGAAAGAACAGATGGAGTCTGAATACAGATCAAAGAATACTTTAAAAAAAAACTTTCTTTGCTTTTCTTGTTTGCTTTTTCTTGGTCTGTGTTTTCTTTCACATGACTAATATGGGAATATGTTTTGCATGACCTGACATGTATAACCTATATCAAATTGCCATCTCGATGAGGGGGAAAGGGAGGGAAAGAGAGAATGTGTAACTCAAAATTTTAAAAAACAAATGCTAAAAATTATTTTTACATGTAATTGGGGACAACATAAAAGTTTAAATGAATATATTTTAAAAAATAAAAAATACCAATCACAAAAATGAAAGTCAAGGGACTAAGTTTCAAATACTGCTTCTGTTACTTATTACTTGGCAACCTAAGGCAAGTCCCTTCCCCCCATGACCCTGCCTCCATTCTGAGCCTCAGGCTCTTCATCTGAAAATAAGAGTGTTGGACTAGCTCATGTCTGAGGTACCTTCCCTAAAGTTATGCTCTGGTGATCTTATAAACTGGATGTCAGTGATTAAGACTAGCTTAAAGATGGAAGAGGCAGGGTGAAAGTGTATTCCTGCCAGACCATTTCTAAGAAGCAGCAAAAATGAGACATTCCTGAGGGCAGACACCTTTGCCTGGCACTGTTTTAGAACTATGACATAAGGAGAATTGTCTCTCTTGACAAGACAGGTAAATTCTGGAAGACTCTCCTCTGAGTCATTGGCGCCAATAGAGATTTTTCTCCCTCTAGCAATGCCTAAGAAACTACAGGGAACAGGATAACTAACATAACTAATCTGGGACACACAGTGAGATTGCATGCCAGTCACCTTTTGCTAGCAACTACTGAGAACATCTGGAGGACTAGGAAGAGGCAGCAGTTTGGGGAGTTCTACCTAGATCGTGATTGTTAGTGAGTGAGTGAGCTTAGACAGTTCTGCCAAGAAGGACTGCTCATTGGGAAGTCATTATTTTCCACAAACTCTGTTATGAGTTCTAGTTGATTTCTTAAACTTATAAAAGCTTTACTTCTTTGAGTGTCATGAACTGTGTGCTTGCAAAGTAGTTGATAAGGTAAGGAAGCAATTTTTCACTGGCCAATATATAGCACCAAAGCAACCAGGCTTTGCTACTAATATGATCATAAGACAGGAATGCAGGATAGTTAGGTAAAAGCAATCATTTTTCCTTCCTAGCTTACCATTTCTTCTGACTCAAATTCATTTCTATTTCTAAACCAGAAAGGATTTTGGGAATAACTAATTCTAAATGAGTTCTCTAAAATAGAGGACCTTGATCAGGCAGCCAGGTGGCTCTTTTAACACTGGTCCTGGAGTCAGGAAAATGAGTTCAAACATGACCTCAGATACTTAGTAACTGTGTGACCCTGGACAAGTCACTTAGCCTCTATTTGCCTAATCCACTGGAGAAGGAAATGACAAACTACTCCAGTGTTGGGGGAGAAGGGTGATTTCTTGCAAATGAATTGGATTTAAGTGAGGCAGAGCTGCACAAAGTAATCAACCTCACTCTCTTCCAGAGTCATCAAAGTCTAGTGTCAAGACCATTGACAATGGCCTGGGATGAGGTGGATCACCTGTCTGACCAAGCGCTAAGTATTTCACAGCACCTGCTTCAGGAAGAAATTGTTCTCATTCTACCAGAGAAGGTATTCACATGCTTGGAATAGACATCTCTCTACCTCATCCATGGGTTTTAGATCCATTGATTATCCTCTACCTGGTTTAGCCCAGATGCTTGAGGCAGTTTTACCAGGGTGTGGCCTCTGCACCTGCTATAGCTTCTTGGAATCACAGGGGAAAAGTGGGTGACAGGTGGAAGAGCAATCCTGAAAAAGGCTCCATGAGCCTTCATATCAGAGGTGCTAATCCTTCCTCAATACCAGAGAGTGAAAATAAGATGACAGTATAGTCAAGGAGGGATGAATCACAAGCAAAACAAACTCCAGTCACAGAGGGGAGATTGGGAAAGGGAAGGAAAGAAGAAAAGGAAATAGGAAAAAAGAGAAAAGGGGGGAAAAGAAGGAGAGAAAAAGAAAAGAAGGATCACTATGCACATTCCTCTTTCACCACTCTTCTTTGCAAAAAGGCTGGCAAAATTAAAGATAGGGGAAAGTATATGAGAATAGGATGGAGGGAATTACACAACTAATAATCATAACTAGGAACGGTGTGTACTTATCCATAATGTGGAAAAGTATAGGAAAATTGGCACCTTAGAATTCTTGGTGAAAAACTTTACTCAAGAATTGAATGCCTTCATTGTAATGAAAATAAAATGCGCTAGAAAGAAAATAATACAACAACATAAAAATGCTAATAATGCCAATAAATGGGGTCAATGGCCTCTCATGAGCAAAGATACCACACCTCTCCCTCCCCGCCCAAGTTTTTTAATAAAAAAAAAAACAGAGCAAAGTTTGTAGCAACATAAGTGTGTCTTCTGATTGGCTAGATGTTTCAATGAGGAGGCTGAATAAGTGTTATATCAGCACAATTTGGATTGAGTACTGAGCCTAAAGTCAGGAATACTCATATTCTTGAGTTCAAATCTGGCCTCAGACACTAGCTATGTGATCCTGGGCAAGTGACCTAACCCTAAAATAACCCATTTCTTATCTATAAAGTGAGCTGGAGAAGGAAATGGCAAACAACTCCAATATCTTTGCCAAGAAGACCCCAAATGGACTCATGAAGAGTCAGACACAACTGAAACAACTAAAGAACAGATCCTTTCCATTATATATCATTAGGAGATGAGAGCAATTCTCAGGCAATGAGATTAGTCTAAAGGTAGATGGGAGTGCTACAATTGTAGTAGTACAATTAGTGAGATTTGACCTTTTAGGGTTAATCAAGTTTCTCTGAAAAGTGGGAGGAGGGTGAAGTTACAAAGGTGGAAGTTATGGTTGTTCAGTCATTTCAGATTCTTCATGGCCCCATTTGGGGTTTTCTTAGCAAAGATACTGGAATGGTTTGACATTTCCTTCTCAAGTTCATTTTACAGACGAGGAAACTGAGGCAAACATAGTTGTGATTTGCCCAGAGTCACACAGCTAGTCTGAGGTCAAATCTGAACTCAGGAAGATGAGTCTTCCTGACTCCAGGCCCTCTATCCACTGTGCCACCTCACTGCCCCAAAGGTAGAGGTCGTTAAAAGATAAAAGCTTGACCTTTTGGCAAATTTCCCTGCAATGTGAGTGGTGGGTAAAAGTTACAAAAATAGGGGCAGCTGGGTGGCACAGTGAGTAGAGCGCCGGCCCTGGAGTCAGAAGGACCTGAGTTCAGATCCGGCCTCAGACACTTAACGAACACAAAAACCTAGTCGTGTGACCTTGGGCAAGTTACTTAACCCCAATTGCCCTCCAAAAAACAAAAAATTAATTAATTAAAAAAAAAAAGTTACAAAAATAGAATTGTGACCTAAATGACCTAAGCAAATCACTCCAGTATCTTTGCCAAGAAAATCCCATAGAGAGTCACTCTGAGTTGAACAAAAAACAAGAAGGATCACTTTCCAAGGATTAAAAACTTTAATCTTAGCTTTGGAGTAGTTTGCCTGGGACTTTTGTTAGATGGGTGTGGCTCTGTGATTCAAGAGAAATCAGTCTGGGTTTATTCTAGCCACTACACCCTAGCAGGAGTGGCACAGTGAACAAATTCCTGGAATCAGGAAGACTCATATTTGTGAGTTCAAACCCAGCCTCAGACACTAGTAGGAAATGGCGAACCACCACCAGTATGGTAAGCAAATGGACTCACAAAGAGTCAGACACAAAGACCAGAGATCACACCCCTAGCAGACTGAAACTAAAACAGCTTGGGTGATCCTACAGAATTGAGCCTGAGAAACTAGAAGCAAAGAACAATGCCCACCACAAAGAGGTACCACATCCAGGGGGGAGCAGATCCAGTTCCACATTTCACCAGAAGACAGTGGTTGTTCTGCAGTCTTATAGGTATGAATTACTCTTGCTTCCATGTTCCCCCTGTATATACACTCATTCATGATCTCACTGAGAGCTCAGTCTCCCCACTAATGATGTGTACATTTATGGAAAGTGTGCCCCAGATTTATGAGGAATTGTTCTATTGTGAATTTTCTTGATGTCTTCTTTCATTAAATAACTTTGCCTTGAACTAACTGTGACCTCTGCTTTCCTAGAGTAAAAGGAAGCACTCAAGATATTGCCCTGAGTGGATATGGACTCAGAGCATACCTTGAGCCTGAGGTAGCACCCACTATGGAGAATGAGGTGCCGCCTTGCCAATGCCAACACACTAGATTAGAGCTATAACTGTGCATAAGGGGAGGGGAGGGAAGGAATTTTTACAAAACAAGCATTAGTTGGGTCCTCTCTCCTTCAGAAAGTGTCAAATGTAAATCTAAACAGTACACGTACTAATTTCTCCCCTCCTCCCAAAAAAATTGATGACAAAAAAGATTATCAGTGCTAACAGGACTACATAGCCCAATCTCCAGCTAAAAGGAAACGTACACCAATCTCTTAATTACCTGCTTTACTGAGAAGAGTTATCTTCCACATCCCTCTCTCCCCACTATTTAACTTTTGCTCAAGGCATAAGAATTAAAACGAGGTGGTTTGGGGAGATGGTCCCATGGAGGAAGGAAGGGAGAGAAAGAAAAAATCTAGTCAGTAAACCCCAAGTTAAGTGAGCAGTTAAGTGGCCAGTTTCTGGCCATCAAAATTTACCTTCCTTTGGAGAGGAGAAGGAGAGGGAGAAGGAGAGGACAAGGACAACATGAGTTACCCAACTAGCTGGGTCCCCATTCAGGCAGCTCGGTCTACTCATGGGTTGTGTTTGTCCTTCATTTTTAAAGAGGACCATGGCATCAACGAAATGATGACATGACCTGCAGTTGACTTTGATTTGAGTGAGGGAGGGCTGTGCAAGGTCACCAGCCTCACTTTCTCCTCCAGAGCCATCTGGATCCACTGACCAGAAATTCATCAGGACGACTGGAGACGACCCAGGAGGCAACGGGAGACCTTGGCCCTTTTAGGCTAAGGCCTTTTCAAGTACTCACTTAGAGTGAGATAACTTCAGCTGTCAGCTCTTCACAACTGACTCTAAAATCTCCCTCTTCATTCCATCATAAGCTCCACTCCATTTTCAACTAACTTCTACACATGGGTATCTCAATGGCATTTTAGCTTATTGTGAACTCAATATGTTTAAAGATAAATTCATTAAGTGCTGTTCCCTATTGATAAATGGTAAAAGAATATGACTAGGCAGTTTTCAGAGGAAAAAATACGTTATCAACAGTCATATGAAAAATGTGTTCTAGATCATTAATAATTAGATAAATTGACATTAAAACAACTTTGAGGTCCTACCTCACATCCTTCATATTGGCAAAGTTGAAAAAGAGGAAAATGAGAAATGCTGTAAAGGCTATGGGAATTAATGTACTATTGGAGTTGTGAAATGGGCTAGCCATTTGGGAAAGCAATTTGGAACTATGACTAAAAAATTATTAAATGGTACTTACCCTTTGACCTTCGATACTAATACTAGGTCTGTGCCCCAAAGAGATTTTAAAAAAATAGGAAAAGGACCCACACATACAAAAATAATTAGAGCAGCTCTTTTCATAGTAGCAAAGAATTGGAAACTGATGGGGTGCCCAATAATTGGAGAAAGGCTCAACACATTATGATATTCGAATGTCACATAATATTATTGTACTGTAAGAAATTATGAAGAAGATAGTTTCAGAGAAAACTGGGAAGACGCCAATGAACTGAAGCAAAATGAAAAGAGCAGAACTAGGAGAGCAATTTATTCAATAAAAACAACTTTGAAACACTTAAGAGATCTAATCAACACAATGACAAACCACAATTCCAGAGAACTCAAGATGAAACATGCACGTAGACAGGACGTGCACTCAGAGTGCAAAATGCAGCATTTGAGGAGGGTGGGGTGGAACATGGCTAATGTGAAGCTTATTTTGCTTGACTCTACATATGTGTACAGAGGTTTTTATTTTTTGCTTTATCAGTGGCAAGGAAAGGGAAGATAGAAGGGAAAGAATTTGTAACTGAAAATAAAATTGAATTTTGAAAAAAGTTAAATTTACCTTTACCAAACCAACTCTTATTTCCATTTTCCCTGCTTCCATTATACAAGCTGATCAAGCTAGAAATTTTTTCTTCCTCTTCTTCACTCCCCATACCCAATGCAGCACCAAAAGTCTTACCAATATTTCCTCCCAAATACCATTGGGATTCTTTTTTCCCCCAAGTCACAGACTTCATCCATGTTCTCCTTCAGTTCATCTGTCATATGGATTACTACAACAATCTCCCAACTCATCTTCATGACTTCACATGGTTGCTCATTCTATTTCATCCTGTAGAAATGAGGTTCTTACTCTTTTTTATTTCATGGACCCTTTTGGCAGTCTGGTAAAGCCTATGGACCCCTTTTCAGAATAATGATTTTAGATGAATAAAACAAAATACATAGGATTATAAAAGAAACCAACTCTATTGAAATGTAATGACCAAGGACAGCTAGGCGGTGCAGTGAATAGAGCGCAGGTCCTGGAGTCAGAAAGACCTGAGTTGAAATCCGGCCTCACACACACACACACACAAAACCTAGCTGTGTGAACTTGGGCAAGTCACTTAACCCCATCTGCCCTCCAAAAAAATAAAAAAAAATGTAATGACTAAAATTTTTTTAAAACCATTTCATGGACCCCAAGTTAAGCACCCCAATATAAACAGTCATGAAATCAGCTGATGAAAAATCTAGAGTTCCCTAGTGTAACCAAGTGTTAACTGAGAGCAAAAGTGAAAGAGTATTGGACCTGGAATCCAAAACCTGAGTCCAAATCCCAGTTCTGCCATTTACAACCTATATGGCTTTAGGAAAACTATTTAACTTTTCCTGACTTCAGTTTCCATATTTAAAATGAAGGGGTTGGACTAGATGGCTTCTAAAGTCCTTTCCAAAATCAAATCTATAATTCTAGGTTCATACAAATATTCATAAAAGTATCATAATATCGCTACATATCTCATGTTTTACCCACATTTTCTGAGTATAAGGGATTTGTCGATAGTAGTTTGAGGAGAAGGAAAAGTTTGGAGTAGTTGTGCTCAATGTGATAGGAAATCAATCAGAGATCAATGGAAATACAACTGTGCGTTGATAAGGGTTGAACTGAGATTAGAATAAGGTATAACTTCCTTTGTGTAGTCACCTATCAATAAAATGATTGATGAAAAATGTATTTCTCAGCTAGAAGGAAGGACTGAGGGATCATGGGAGGTGGGAGCCTTGTGGGATAGATAAGCCTGAGAACTTTGGAACAGCAGTAGAAGTGGTTGATGGCTGAACTGAATATGGTAGGGAGCAGTTGGCTCTTGGCTGGTTCACTATACTGCTTAAGGAGTGACCTACCTGGACAAAGTTTTCTACTTCACTACAACTATGCAAATCTGTCCCCCTCTTCATTTCCTTCCTCTCCCTGGCTCATTGCTGCCTGGAGGAATGGCATTTGTAATCCTTAATGTGGTGTGCATTTTATTTAGGAGGTTTTGATGCTAAATAAATGAAGCAAGCACTCTGGCTCCATCCCCTAAGTTCCAGGTTGGTTACATCTCTATCTCAAGGTTTTAGGGGTACCCTTGAGGGACTGAAGTGTTTTTTCTAATGTATCAACTTGAGCCTACATTCTAGCATGCTTTCCCCACTATTAGTTGCTGGTGGTTAGCATTTCACTTCTATTAACTATGTGACAAAAATTAGTTTTTACAAGGGGACATTTAGTTTGAAGATATAGTAAGAACTTCAAAGGACATACATTTTCCCCAACGTGGAGCACACTCTGCCCTATACTCCTTTGATCTCTGGAGAGAGTAGGCCCAGACAATGCATTCCTACATAGCATTGGTTCTACCAAGTTCACATCCAAATGCAACAACACTGTTGGCTGAATCTTCATCTCAGCTACCACTGAACTAGATCCGGGGAGTCATTCCTAGGTCTTTGGTCCTTGAGGCATTGACAGTAGACAGGCTGTAAAACCTGACGTGGGCTCCAGTCTCAGAGTTCCATCTCTAGTCTCCTTTGCCATGCAAAAAGTCAACCAATGGAAGGGAAAGGTTCTGATCAGCTAGTACCTATTGAATGCACTCCCAGTTCCAACCATGCAATTAATAAAGATCACCTTTTCACCACATGATTAATAGACTAGAACAAATTACAAAACATTTGTTTCCAGTGTTCATCCTTAATTTTTGAAGAGGACCAATGACATCTCTGGGTAATTCTTGGCTTGTGCATGAATTGAATTTAAGTGAGGCAGAGTTGTACAAAGGTATCAGCTTCACTCTTTTTTCCAGAGTCATCAAAGTCCAGTGTCAAGACAAAAGTCAAAACAACTGGCTATGGCCAGGGATGCAGTGGATGACCTTGGTATCTTCCATGTCTGACCAAACTCTAAGCACTCTAAGCACTCCTGCTTCAGCCTCCTTCATGGTCATTGGAACAAATTATTCTCATGTGCGCATTCCACCAGGGTAAGTCTTCATATGCTTGGGATAAGAAATCCCCCTAACTCATGAACAGGTTTTAGGTCTATCAGTTATCCTCATCCTGCTTTAGCCCATCTGCCAAGATGGTTTACTGTTTGAGAAAAAAAATAGGTAAAGAAGGAGTCCTACCAAATTCCTTCTATGGCACAAATATGGTTCTGATATTTAAACCAGGGAAAGCAAAAGCAGAAAAAGAAAACTACAGATCAATTTCCTTAACGAATAGTGATGGAAATTTTTTAAGTAAACTAGTAACAAGGAGATTACAGCAATATATCGAAAAGATCATGCATATACTATGACCAGGCTGAATTTATACTACCAAATTCAAGGCTGGTTTTTTGTTAGGAAAACTATGAGAATGATTAACTACGAATAATTTTTTTAAAATTACGTCATTATATCAATAGATGCAGAAAAAGCTTTAGAAAAAATACAACACTGATTCCTACTAAAAACATTAGAAAGCATAGGAATAAGTGAATCTTTTCTTAAAATGATAAATAATATTTACATAAAACCAAGAGCCAGCATTATCTGTAATGGGAGTAAGCTAGGAGCATTTCCTATAAGAACAGAGATGAAACAAGAATGTCCATGATCACTATTATTATCCAATATTGTATTACAAATGCTAGCTATAGCAATAAGACAAGAAAAAATGAGGAAACAAAACTGTCTCATTTTGCAGATGATACAATGGTCAGAGAACCCTAGAGAGTCAACTAAAAAACTAGTTGAAACAATGAACAGGCTTTAGCAAACTTACAAGATATAAAATAAACCCACACAAATCAATATCATTTCTATGTATTACCAAAGATTGGCTAAAATTACAGAAAACGAAAATAACAAATGCTGGAGGGGAGTTGGAAAGATAATTTTTGTTGTTCAGTTGTGTTTGACTCTGTGACCCCATTTGGGGTCTTCTTGGCAAAGAAACTGGAGTAGTTTACTGTTTCCTTCTCCAGCTTATTTTCCAGATGAACTAACTGAGACAAACACCTTGCCCAAGGTCACACAACTAGTAAGTATCTGATACCACATTTAAACTCAGGAAGATAAGTCTTCCTGACCCCAGGTCCAGCACTCTACCCACCGTGCCACCTAACTGCCCCAGGAAAATAGCCACACTAATGCATTTTTGATGGAGCTGTGAACTAGTCCAACCATTCTGGAGAGCAATCTGGGATTATGCCCAATGGGCTATAAAACTGTGCATACCCTTTGACGTAGCAAACCTACTACTAGGAATATACCCTAAAGAGATAAAGAAAAAATTAAATAACCTATGCATACAAAATAATTTGTAGCAGCTCTTTTATGTGGTGGCAAAGAATGGGAAACTGAAGAGATGCCCATGAATTGGGGAATGGTTTAACAAGTTATGGCATATGATTATGATGGAATACAATTGTATGATAAGAAATTATGAAGGAGATGGTTTCAGAAAAACCTGAGAAAATTTATATAAACTGATGCAACATGAAATGAGCAGAACCAGGAGGAATATCTCTGTGTTATTCAAACTCCACATGTGGATTACTTTAATGGAGCACTCTGCTCAGGCTTACAAGTACTAGGTTTATTGGCCTGTCCTTCATTACATAAAGCTGATTTTCATTGCATTCTGGGTGTTTCCTATAAATAAATGGGCTATTCTACAGGGCAGAGCGGAAGAAGGAAAACCTCTGAAGAAATACTATAGATTTACTAAGAAATACTTAGATTTAACCACGAACCTATAATGAAATTTTCTCTGTCTTTGTCTCCGTCTAACCTCCTTCCCTCCTCTGCTTCCTCTGCTGCCTCCTCCTCCATCAAAAGGGGCCACGTGCTCTATTCTCTTGATATCATGCCATATTGTTTTTTTACATCCCACTCCATAATTTGAAAATTGCCCATCCTAAGTCAATTAATGAGTTTGACACTCCTACTTGTTACTTATATGTTCTCCCAAGAACACATTTAATGAAATATAGATAGGTTTGAAGGAAGGCTACAAAAAATTCTTTTTCCAAATAACTGAAATACTGTGTCTTGGCAATAAACACTTCAACATTTTCAGTGTTGACCCTGAAATATACTTCTGATTTGTCTCCATTTTTACCAGGAAAATAGCTTTTTAATTAAAAATTCATTATTTTTCTTTTAAATGTACCTAGGTGGCATAATGGATAGAACAGTGGACCTGGAGTCAGGAAGGTCTGATTTCAATCCAGCCTCAGACACTTACAAGTTTTGTGACCCTGGGTAAGAAACTTAACCTGTCCCCCTCAGTTTCCTTGTCTGTAATATGGGGATAATAATAATACCTAAATACCAGGGTTGTTGTAAGGATGAAATCAAACAATATTTTTAAAGTAACCTTTAAGTTTTCTTATGTAAGGAACTATATAAATGCTAGATATTATAAAATGGAATACTTTTGTTTTATTTTCAAATATGTTTTTATTGGTAGTTTTTTTTTACATCACCATATTCTCCCAGGATCTTTTCCCCTCTTCCTTCCAGAGATCCATCTCATATAATATATGTTATTTTTGAAGATTAAAAAAGAGAAAAAAATAAGCATAACTGATCAATACATCAAAAAAGTCAGAAAATCTATGCAAAGTACAATGCTTGCAAAGGGGTAGGATGGGAGTATCTTTTTGTATGTCTTCTTTCAAGACATGCTTGTTCTTTATAATTTCACAACATTCACTTTTCATTTTTTTTAATAGTTGTTCTTTCCATTTACTTTGTTGTATTCATTGTGTATGTTGTTTTCTTGGCTCTACTTTCTTCACTCTGCATCAGTTCATTTAGATCATTCTATACTATCACAATCATCATTTTTTTACAACACAGTAATATTTCTTTACATTATGTACTATGATTTATTTAGCCATTCCAGGAGCACTCTTTCCATAACAATCATGGCTATCTAATTAGATCTTATTTCCCCACCTACAAAAAAGATAAGCCTATACTATAGCAAGAATTTTTGCAGTTCTATGGTAAAGCATTGAGGTATTACATGGTTTTGTATCAGAATTTTGTCTATCAGGTTTTTTTTTTTACTGTATTTGTTGTAATTTATAACACAAAAGCATTTTTGCCAAGTATTCAACTCCTTCCCTGAGTCAAGTAAATCACCTACTTTCTCAATGGGGTTAAGGTCAAGACTCTGAGGGGAGCCACTCCTTCCTAATTAGTTCCCCAGACTCCTCTCTTTTTTTTCCTTTAAATGGCCACCCCAGTCTAGAAAAATGTTTGGAGTCATAACCCTCTTGATAAATGAATCCATGATCAAGCAGCTGGTTTCCAGAAGGGACTCCATGCTGTGCTGCAATTATGCCGAGGCTGAACTCCAGTAGTTCAGGTCACCGCTAAAGTACTTGAGGGAGAAAGGTCTGCCTCTGTGTTCTACCTCACAGCATACAAAAATGAGAGGTTTCTGCGTTTTTCCTCTAAAGATATGACCCAAAATGTCAATGTTCTGATTATTTAAGGAAAGAAGTGCTGAACTGAATGTATAGTGAGTGTCCTCTACTGGAGACTGAACCTACATCAGAATCTCTGTCAAATGGTAAGGGAAAAACACATCATTTCAGAGAAACATATAAATTTAACACCCATTATTGAAGCTTTGGAAGTTTCCCACCTTTATCATTGATTCGCAGTATGTCTTTGGAAAATTAATTTAGCCTCTCAGTTCCTCCAATTTCTCGTCTTTAAATATTTACTTAAGCAATACATTTAACCAATTTCTATTTCTTCTAAGTGAAAATATCTTAAAGGAAAAATGACCTATGTAATATGTCAAGTCAAACCAAGAGAAAATGCTAGATTGTGTGTCTCTGCGAATGGGAGCTATATCCAAGGTGTTTAGTGATAGAGCCAGGAAGAGCTGCCCATCCTGTGGACTATAAGGAGTGAAGAGAAATGGCTTTCAGACTCTTTCTAGGTTCTCTCTTTGTGGGTGCATAGACAAAATCAGTTTCCCATTGTACTTTCATCCTGGGATGTGAGAGGGATTACACCCTACCAGCAGCCATAGCAACTGCCCACATGGCAGCAAGAATACATATTTACCTAGGTAGACCGGAGATTGTATCTCAAGTCCCTGACTGCCTCTTCTCTTTTGTATTTCTCTCACTGAGCTCAGGTCACCAAACAGCAATCCTGAGAAATGGGTGTTTCCATCTCTGCCAGTAACCTGATAAATTCAGGAACTAGTTGACCAGCAGGAAGTGATTTCTGTACTAATTTCTAAAAGGAGATGACAGCCACCATCTATATGCTGCAGGTGAAAGACCCAAGAAAATCTGAGCCATGTCCTGACTTGCCAAGAGAGCTGGACTTCTTAGAAGTTTATCCAGGGTAGATCCAAGATAAATGTCAAGTATCTATTGAAAAGTTCTACAGTTATCTTTGAATACCAAGAGAGTAAAATAGAGGTGGTAGGCTTACTGTTTCATGTTTTAAGAATTTAATACCTGTTTAGTAGTCTTGTTGTTTAAAGCATTTATTCTTGGTAGAAGAAATAAATAGCTGCATTATAACTGATGTCTACTTTTCTATATTAATCACCCTTTCTAGAAGAAACCCTTTAATCCATAGTAAGGGAGAAATATAGGCCATATCTGAGCTTTAAAAAAATTCCCATAATTCTAGGGCAAAATGAACTAGAGAGTAGGAGAAAAAAAAGAGTTCCTCTAAACTAAACCCAAGTTTGCTTGAAGTTAGAGCAAAAACCCCTCTTAGGAGAGACACCCTTCTCCAGGTGTCCAAGGGAGATTTGGCATTGTCTGTGTCTCAATAAAAAGACTCTCCTATTTCTGTGGTTCTTTTTGGCTCCACTGACATTTATTTTCAGTCTGGCTCTTAGTCCATAGATACATGGGGACCAAGGGATAGAGTATGGGGACCACTAGTACACATGCTCAATCTCATCAGCTCTGTTATACTAATAAATATAAATGTGTCTTTCTTCCTTTCTTAACCTTAGTTGAATACAAAGTTATTTTACCATCTTTCATGCCTTTTCCTTTCTTATTTTCATAATTCAAAAATCTTTATTATTCATTTTATAGTCAGTTATGCAATGAACTCGTGTAATTAATTTTGATCCCTCAGATACCTTACTATTGCTTCTCAGAGAGTGCCTCAGCTCAGTTAGCAGGATGATATTTTAGTTGAACCCACGTGTCTGTCTCTTTGCCTTGCTTTTCCTTTCATTTACTTTCTTCCATACTTTTCAAAAAGCTATCTCTGCTCTTACTTAAAATGCTTAATATGTTCTGAACTTATATTACGTTTTATTTTTACCTAGAGTATTGTCCTTGATTTGTAAAAGATCCTCCTACCCCGCCATAATAACAACAGTTTAGTAAGCACATTCCTTACTGAACGATGTCCACACCTGTGATATTCCATGGTTGGAAAAGCATCTAGAGAACATAGAGCATGTCCCTTTCCTTTAGCATTTTGTTAGACATTTTGGAAGAACACTGGTAGAGGGCAGCACTGGCCAAAAAAATAGAAATGCCAAAGTTATCTTCCTAAAAAAACAGGGCTGATCATGCCATTCACCTCATGAAAAATGCTGAGTGATTCATAGGATAAAATAGTAGTAGCCCTTTTGCCTCTAGCGTAAAATGTCCATTTTTAGTGTGAAATTTAAGGCTGTCTACCATTTGGCTCAAGTGTGTCTGAAATGACTCAAGCCAACATCTCAAAGTAGTTTCTGGGGAATCCCCCCCCCCCCCCGCCACAGTCCACCCGTTAGCTGCAACAGATATTTTGAGCTCTCAAAATCTCCAAACCTGAGCACATACATCTGGGGATGGCTACTTGTTCACCTACAATAAGGAAAGAACAAAAATGAGAAAGGCAAAACACCAGGGTCAGACCCAGGGTCAGACTACCCTACATAAGACATGTGCTTTATCAGGCATATCCACATTGACCATCTGAATGAAGTCATTTCTTTTAAAATATTTACAGAGTCACCAAATCCTCTGCTCAGTGAAAATACCCAAAGTGCCTAGCCCCCACAACACTGAGTGAGGTACATGTAGTCAACAGGAAGCAGAAATCTCAGCCCTTAAATGCCTCTTACAGCAGTTAGGCAAATATAAGGTAATTAAGGAGAGACAGCAGTAACAACTGAGGGGATCAGGAAACACTTTACATAGGAAGTAGTTCCTGAGCTTAATCTTTAAGGAAACTAAAAAAGTGAACAGGTAATGAATTTTGGGCAAAACGCTAACTTATGGGACAAAGCCAAGATGACAGATTAGGAGCAGCCACCCAGCTGAATTCTCCCAACATTCACCTCCAAATAATTTTAAAATAATGCCTCAAATCAAATTTTGGAACAGCAGAGTCAACAAAACTCAGGTTAAGAGAAACAGTGTGTCCAAGCCACTCTCCCCCCAGATCACCTCCAACCTATGTAAAAGGGGACTCTGAACAACTTCTGGAGCCCCAGCACCCACAGAACAACACAGAGAAGCTAATCTCCCTCTGAGGACAGCCTAGCAGCCCAGCAGAAAGGACAAGCACAGCACTCTGGGAGCCTGCAGCTCAGCCCACAGTGCTCAGGGAGCCGAGCATAGGTCCACCTGAGTCTTGGTTTTACCACCAGGGCCACCGGGCCAGCAGCCGGCTGGAAGGACCCCAGAACACCAGCAGCTGTGGCGATTCCAGAATTATCAACATAGACATGCCTAGGACAAAGTGAGAGGTTAGTGCCCTATGGACTTTGGGACCAGTATTTGGGGAAGGCGTAGGCTTCCTCCCCTGGGGGCTAGAAGCCACTGAGGAGACATGCCATTTTGTAGTTTTCAGAGGCAGCTCCAGCTCCTGGCCTGTGAACTGTAGGGAGATCCAGCAATCAGTCTTGGGGGGTAATCATTCTTGCTTTAACCTCCCTGGATCTGGATTGTGATCTGGGGTGCAGGTCGTGGATGGGTTTCCAGCTTGCCAGAAACGGAAGTTGTCCCCCCCTACACGTTTGGGATGAAAGTTCCCCTGTCTGGCCCCCTGCCTGATGGCAGAGCCATACTGTGGCAACAAGCCCAAAAGTCAAGTAATTAAGTGGCAACATGCCTAGGCAAAGGAAACAAATTAAACAGAAAAATGCAACCTTAGACTCCTACTTTGGGGGCAAAGAGGATCGAAGCATAGAATAGGAGGAGGCCTGTGAGGTCAGAAATCCTGCTCCAAAAGCCCCAAAGGAAAACATGAGCGGGTTACAGGCCATAGAGGACCTTAAGAAGGACTTTAAAAATCAAATATGAGAAGTAGAGGAAAAATTGGGAAGAGAAATGAGAAGGATGCAGGAAAAGTATGAAATGACGGTCAACAGCCTAACTGAGGAAAACAACACCTTAAAAAATAGACTAACTCAAATGGCAAAGGAGGCCCAAAAGGGCAATGAGGAGAAGAATGCCTTAAAAGCCATTTGCCAGAGGGGAAAAAGACTCTCAAAAGTTCACTGAGGAGATTCATTCCTTCAGAGTTAGACTGGAGCAAATGGAAGCTAATGACTTTATGAGAAATCAAGATGCTGTTAAGCAGATGCAAACAAATGAAAGATTAGAAGGCAATGTGAAATATCTCATGGGAAAATCCACTGACCTGGAAAATAGATCCAGGAGAGACAATTTAAAAATTATTAGACTACCGGAAAGCCATGATCAAAGAAAGAACCTAGAAATCACCCTTCAAGAAATTCTCAAGGAAAATTGTATTTTGTTTCAGGGGAAAATATGGTCATTCAGTGGAATAGAGGACTTTCAAGCATTCTTGAGGAAAAAACCAGAGTTGAATAGAAAATTTGACATCCAGACACAAGAAGCAAGAGATGCCTGAGAAGGTAATCAGGGAAAAGAAATCAAAAGGAACTTATCAAAAAATAAGCTGGGAAAATGAGCAGAAGGCAAAAAAGGAACATGGCCATAAAAAGCCACCACAGTGGCAGGGAAGACCAAGATATAAACTCAGAAAAAGATATAACAGTGTGGAAACAGCTACGAAAAAAAGCCTTAAAGAAAAATTCTAATTGGACCCAAACCTAACAAGAATTCCTAGAAGAGTTGAAGAAAGAGATCAAAGTAGTAGAAGAGAAACTAGAAAAAAATGAGCATGATGCAAAAAGATTGTGAAGAGAGGATTAATGGCTTGGTTTTTTAAAAGGCACATAAAATGCTGATGAAAACATCGTCTTTTTAAAAAAAATTATTTAATTACTTTTAGTTTACAGCATTCAGTTCCACAATCCCTTGAATTTCAAATTTTTCCTCCTCCCTTTCCTCCTCCCTTCCCCCTCCCCCCATGGCAGAATGCAATCAAATATAGGATCTACAAATACCTTCAAGGATTATAACCAATGGAGTGAACAATGAGAAAGAGGAAACAAAACAAAACAAAACAAAAAAGAGAGAGAGCAAGTAGTTTGTTTCAGTCTGCATTCAGACTCTGTCGTTCTTTCTCTGGACGTGGATATCTCTTTCCATTATGAGTCTTCTGGGTTTGTCTTATAACCTTGCGTTGCTGAGAGGAGCCCAGTCTATCAAAGTCAGTCATCACACAAATTTCTCCTGGTTCTGCTCTTCTCACTGAACATCAGTTTATACAAGTCTCTCCAGGTTATTATGAAGTCCTTCTGCTCCTTATTTCTTATTGCACAATAGTATTCCATTACATTCATATACTACAATTTGTTTAGCTATTCCCCAATTGATGGGCATCCCCTTGATGTCCAATTCTTTGCCACCACAAAAGAGCTGCTATAAATATTTTTGTACATATGGGTCCTTTTCCTACTTCTATGATCTCTTTGGGATACAACCATAGAAGTAGTATTGCTAGGTCAAAGTATATGCACTTATTTATAGACCTTTGGGCATATTTCCAGATTGCTCTCCAGAATGGTTGAATCAGTTCACAATTCCACCAACAATGCATTAGTGTTCTAATTTTTCCATATCCTCTCAAGCATTTATAATTTTCCTGTTTTGTCATCTTAGCCAATCTGACTGGTGAGATGTGGTACCTCAGAGTTGTTGTGACTTGCATTTCTCTAATTAATAGTGATTTAGAGCATTTTTGCATGTGTTTACAGATATCTTTAATTTCTTTCTCTGAAAACTGCCTGTTCATACATATCCTTTGACCATTTAGCAGTTGGGCAATGACTTGTATTCTTATAGATTTGACTCAATTCTCTGTATGTTTTAGAAATTAGGACTTTGGGGCAGCTAGGTGGCGCAGTGAATAGAGGGCCCACCCTGGAGTCAGAAGGACCTGAGCTCGGAGCCGGCCTTTGACACTTAATCCACACAAACCAAAACCTAGCCTTGTAACCTTGGGCAAGTTACTTAACCCCAATTGCCCTAAAGGGGCGGCTAGGTGGCGCAGTGAGTAAGAGCGCCAGCCTCGGAGTTGGGATGATCAGATCCGGCCTCAGAAAATGTGCACCCATGCATAAATAATGACTAGCCTTATAACCTTGAGCAAGTTACTTAACCCCAATTGCTTAAAAAAAAAAAAAGAAATTAGGACTTTATCAGAAACAGTAGTTGTAAAAATTCTTTCCCAATTTTCCACTTCCCTCTTAATCTTGGTTACATTGGCTTTATCTGTACATAAACTTTTTAATTTAATGTAATCAAAACTATCCACTTTGCATTTTATAGTGCTCTCTAACTCTTGTTTGGTCATAAAATCTTCTCTTCTCTATAAATCTGACAGATAAATTATTTCTTGTTCTCCCAGACAGAAAATAACATCTTAAAAAACAGAATTCGAGCAGTTAGGTGGCACAGTAGATAGAACACCAGCCCTGTAGCCAGGAGGACCTGAGTTCAAATCTGGTCTCAAACACTTACTAGCTGTGTAACCCTGAGCAAATCACTTAACCTCAGTTGACCAAGAAAAAAAAGCAAACCCAGAATTCCCAATTGTAAAAGAGACACAAAAATTCACTAAAGAAAAGAACTCTGGCCAAGATGGCAGAAAGGAAGCAGTAACCTCACTGAGCTCCTCAGTCACTAAGTCTCAAAGGGTGAATCTGAGCAGATTCTGGAGTGACGGAGCCCACTGAAAGACAGAGCATGGCAGAGTCTAGCCCAGGAGGTTGCCCAGTGTGTCCAGACAGGTCAAGCACAGAGCGCGTGGGGTCTGCACAGCTCAGACCTAAGAGCAGATAAGCAGACTACACCAGAGAAAGAAAAAGCCCCAGCCTGCAGACTTACCAAGGACAGATTGCAGTCATCTCACAGAGGGGAAGGATCATCGGAGCCAGGTAGGACAGTCAGGGCCTCAGTGGAGAGAGTGGCTTCTCCAGCTGCATTCGGCCCCCAACCTGGAAGTTTAGAAACTGCCTGCCTGTATAATACAGGGGCTAGAATGGCAAAGTAAATTCTAGCTGCTCTGATCCTCCCATCCCTCCTTCATGAAGCAGAAAACCCAAAGATAACTCTCCCACCCAGATTGAAATCACAAGTTAATGGAAATAGCCTCAGGCTTGAGAGTCTCCAAGAAGGGGTGTAAGTGAGACAGCCAGGATTCGGAAGAGAAGAGAGGGAGGGCTCCCAACAAGCCCCACCTCACCTCACCAACAAAAGCCTACTTATAGCCCAGGGGTATAGAGGCAGAAATCTGAAGTGGTCAGACTCACCCCCACCTACACATCTACATTCCTCACTGATTTCCCTGACTTAGCCATAAACTAGCCACCCAGAGGTATTCAAAGTCAAGGATCAGGCCCTAAAGTCATAGCCTGAGAAACTAAGAAAAAGGAAGTCACAATGGGAAGGAAGGAAGCTGAGAAGGAGAAGGGAAAGGCAAGAAAGTCTATTCGAGCTTACTATGTAGGGGAAGAACAACTAAATACACAGGACAATATAGACTCTCTACCCACACCTGAGACCACAGAAGGAAACATGATCTGGTCTCAAGCCCAAATAGCATTCCTGGAGGAGCTTAAGAAAAATTTTAAAGACCAAATCAGGGAAGCAGTGACCAACTTGGAAAAAAAGTCTCAGTGAAGAAAACAAATCCTTAAAAAGTAAAATTAGTGAAGTAATTGGAGAAAATACCTCCCTAAAAAAGGAACTTCAAAAACTAAGTGAAGACCATAATTCACTAAAAATTAGATAAATCAAACTGAAACTCAGAACTCTATGATGCAGCAGGAGTCAAAAAAAAAAAAAACGATTGAAAAATTGGAAGAAAATGTAAAATATCTCACTGGAAAAATAACTGACCTAGACAATAGATCCAGGAGAGACAACTTAAGAATTATTGGTCTACCAGAAAGCCATGATGAGAAAAGCAGTCTAGACAACATCCTCCAAGAGATTGTCAAAGAAAACTGTCCTGAGGTTCTGGAATCAGAAGATAAAATAGCTATCGATAGAATTCACTGGACTCCTCCTGAAAGAGATCCCAAACTGAAAACTCCAAGAAATATAGTAGCCAAATTCCAGAATTACAAGATTAAAGAAAAAATTCTACAAGCAGCCAAAAAGAAACAATTCAAATATCGAGGAACTACAGTTGGGATCGCACAGGACCTAGCAGCTTCTACATTAAAAGAGCAGAGGGACTGGAATTGATATTTCATAGGGCAAGAGAGCTAGGAATACAACCAAGGATTAACTACCCGGCAAAACTGAGCATAATCTTTCAGGCAAGGAGATGGACGTTTAATGATATAAGAGACTTCCAGGCTTTCCTGATGAAAAAGCCAGAGCTCAATGTAAAATTTGATCTCCAATTACAAGACTCCAGAAAGATACAAAAAGGTAAACAAGGGAAACACAGACTCACACATGCATAAGTGCACACACCCACACCCACAAACACACGCTCATTACTTGGGATGCAACAAGAGCAAAATGTTCACATCCCTATATGTGGAGCTGATAACTGTCAATATTCAAAATCTTTATGATTATCATGACCTTCAAAAGGGTTATACTTAGATAGAGGGTGTGGGTATGAATGCACTAACCTGATGTCTAAAAAAAAAACAAAACTATTAAGGGGATCAAAGAGACTGTAATGGGAAAAAGGAAAGGATTAGATAGGAAAAGGTAAAATATGCCATCTGAAGAGACATTAAAACACACTATAGAAGAGGGGAAAGAAAGAGGGAGAGGAACATCACTTAAACACTATTCTCACTGGTTCTGATTCAAAGACGGATCAACTTAAATCAGTGAAGTTTAAGATTTTAATGTGAATAGACATATAAATTCATTAAATAGAGGAAAAGGAGGGAGGGAGAGGAGCAATGTTTGAAATTTACTCTCATAGGTTTGGAATCAAACGGGGAGTAATTCACTCTGATAAGTATAAAAACTTATTTCGTCCTATAGAAAGCAGAAGGGTAAGGGAGGGTGAAAAACAGGAGACTAAAGGGGGGGATTAGAAGGGAGGGAAACAGTAATAAGGGGAGAGGGTAGGTTAAGAAGAGGGATCAGTGGGTGGGAACACTGAGGGAGGGGGTGTTCAAAAGGGAAAACTTCAAGGAGGGGAAGGGAGAAGGAAGAAACAAAAATATAAACAGGGGAGAGAATAGGATGGAGGGGAAGAGACAGATAGTCATTATTACTGTGAATGTGAATGGGATGAACTCTCCCATAAAACAGAGGCGGATAGCAGAATGGATTAAAAACCATAATTCTACAATATGCTGTCTACAAGAAACACATTTGAAACAAAGGGATACCCACAGGGTAAGGGTAAAAGGTTGGAGTAAAATTTATTATGCCTATTTATTAGCAATACTTATCTCAGATAAAGCAAAAGCAAAAATAGATCTAATTAAAAGAGATAAGGAAGGAAACTATATCCTACTAAAAAGCACCATCAAGAATGAAGCAATATCACTACTTAATATATATGCACCAAGTGGTATAGTATTTAAATTCCTAGAGGAGAAGTTAAAGGAATTAGAGGAAGAAATAGATAGCAAAACTATACTAGTGGGGGACCTTAATCTTCCCCTCTCTGAACTCGATAAATCTAACCTCAAAATAATCAAGAAAGAAGTTAAGGAGGTGAATAGAATCTTAGAGAGACTAGATATGATGGATCTCT
This sequence comes from Gymnobelideus leadbeateri, assembly GCA_011680675.1. NCBI lineage: Eukaryota > Metazoa > Chordata > Mammalia > Diprotodontia > Petauridae > Gymnobelideus > Gymnobelideus leadbeateri. Next base: position 299,870 of record WOXC01005197.1, on the reverse strand, counting down.
GGAGAAAACTGAATGGGGATACAAAGGAATTTACTTTCTTCTCAGCAGTGCATGGTACATACTCAAAAATAGACCATGTACTAGGGCATAAAAACCTCAGAATCCAGTGCAGAAAGGCAGAAATATTAAATGCATCATTCTCAGATCATGATGCAATAAAAATTATATGCAATAAAGGGCCATGGAAAGATAGACTAAAAACGAATTGGAAATTAAACAATTTAATCCTAAAAAAATTGGTGGGTCAAACAAGAAATTATAGAAACAATAATTTCATTCAAGAGAATGATAATAATGAAACAACATACCAAAATTTGTGGGATGCACTAAAGGCAGTTCTCAGGGGAAGTTTTATATCCCTGAGTGCATACTTAATTAAAGCAGAGAGAAGGGAGGTCAATGAATTGGACATGCAATTAAAAAAGCTAGAAAAAGAACAAATTGAAAATCCCCAATTAAGTACTAAATTAGAAATATTGAAAACCAAAGGTGAGATTAATATTAATAAATAAAACTAAGAGCTGGTTTTATGAAAAAATCAACAAAATTGATAGACAGTCAATATGATAAAAAAAAAAGAAAGAAGAAGACCAAATTATGAGTATCAAAAATGAAAAGGGTGAATCTACCTCCAATGCAGAGGAAATCAAAAAAATAATGAGGAATTAGTTTTCCCAATTGTATGCACATAAATATGACAATCTTATTGAAATGGATGAATATTTACAAAATCACAAGTTGCCCAGATTAACTGAAGAGGAAGTGAATCACCTAAATAACCCCATCTCAGAAAAAGAAATCAAACAAGCCATCAAAGAACTCCCTAGGAAAAAATCTCCAGGGCCAGATGGGTTTACTAGTGAATTCTATCAAACATTTAAAGAACAATTGATTCCAACACTCTACAAACTATTTGGGAAAATTAGTGAAGAAGGAGTCCTACCAAACTCTTTCTATGACACAAATATGGTACTGATTCCTAAATCAGGAAGAGATAAAACAGAGAAAGAAAATTATAGACCAATTTCCCTCATGAATTTCGATGCAAAAATTCTAAATAAAATATTAGCCAAAAGACTCCAACAACTTATCACAAAAATAATACACTCTGATCAGGTAGGATTCATTCCAGGAATGCAAGGATGGTTTAATATTAGGAAAACCATCAGTATAATTGAGCACATCAACAATAAAACTAGCAGAAACCACATGATCATCTCAATAGATGCAGAAAAGGCTTTTGACAAAGTACAACACCCATTCCTATTAAAAACACTAGAAAGTATAGGAATAAATGGAGCCTTCCTTAAAATAGTTGATAGCATCTATTTAAAACCATCAGCAAGTATCATATGCAATGGGGATAAACTAGAAGCCTTTCCAATAAGATCAGGAGTGAAACAAGGGTGTCCACTGTCACCCCTCTTATTCAATCTGGTACTAGAAACACTAGCAGTAGTAATTAGAGAAGAAAAAGAAATCAAAGGAATCAAATTAGGTAAAGAAGTGACCAAGCTATCACTCTTCGCAGATGATATGATGATATACTTAGAGAGTCCTAGAGAATCAAGTAAAAAACTACTAGAGGCAATAAATAAATTTGGCAAAGTTGCAGGATATAAAATAAACCCACATAAATCCTCAGCATTCCTGTACATCTCTAATGAAACTCAACAGCAAGAGATAGAAAGAGAAATCCCATTCAAAGTCATTGTAGACATTATAAAATATTTGGGAATCTACTTGCCAAAACAAACCCAGAATCTATATGATCACAACTACAAAACACTTCTCACACAAATAAAAGCAGATCTAAATAGTTGGAAAAATATCAATTGCTCATGGCTGGGTCGAGCTAATACAATAAAAATGACAATTTTACCCAAACTAAACTATATATTTAGTTCCATACCAATCAATTTACCAAAAAACTACTTTCTAGAGTTAGACAAAATAATAACAAAATTTATTTGGAAAAGCAAACGGTCTAGAATATCAAGGGAATTAATGAAAAGAAACGCTAGGGAAGGTGGACTAGCTATGCCAGATCTTAATCTGTATTATACAGCAGCAGTCATCAAAACTGCTTGGTACTGGCAGAGGTGTAGAGTAGTGGATCAATGGAATAGATTAGGTGCAGGAGACCCAGCAATTAATGAATATAGCAATCTATTGTTCGATAAACCCAAAGACCCCAGTTTTGGGGATAAGAATGCACTATTTGACAAAAACTGCTGGGAAAACTGGAATACAGTATGGCAGAAACTGGGCATAGACCATTATCTAACACCATATACCAAAATCAAGTCCAAATGGGTGCATGATCTAGGTGTAAAGGATGATACTGTAAGCAATTTGGGAAAGCAAGGAATAGTTTACCTGACAGATCTGTGGAGAGGGGAAGACTTTAGGACCAAACAAGAATTAGAGAGCATTATAAAATGCAAAATGGATAATTTTGATAACATGAAATTGAAAAGCTTCTGTACAAACAAAGCCAATGTAACCAAGATCAAGAGGGAGGTGGGAAATTGGGAAAGAATTTTTACAACTTGTGTCACTGATAAAGGACTCATCTCTAAAATTTATAGAGAATTGAGCTAAATTTATATGAATACAAGTCATTCCCCAATTGATAAGTGGTCAAAGGATATGAACAGGAAATTTTCAGAGAAAGAAATTAAAGATATCTATAAGCATATGAAGAAATGCTCTAAATCACTATTAATTAGAGAAATGCAAATCAAAACAACACATCCCTCCAGTCAGATTGGCTAAGATGACAAAACAAGAAAGTGACAAATGCTGGAGAGGATGTGGACAAATTGGAACACTAATACATTGCTGGTGGAGTTGTGAACTTATCCAACCATTCTGGAGAGCAATCTGGAATTATGCCCAAAGGATTATAAATAATTTCATACCCTTTGACCCAGCCATACCACTTCTAGGGTTATATCCCAAAGAGGTCATAGAAGTGGGAGGAAGACCCATATGTACAAAAATATTTTTAGCAGCCCTTTTTGTGGTTGCAAAGAATTGGAAACTGAAGGGGTGCCCATCAATTGGGGAATGGCTAAACAAGTTGTGGGATATGAATGTAATGGAATACTATTGTGCTATAAGAAATGAGGAGTTGATGGATTTCACAATTACCTGGAGAGACTTATACAAACTGATGCTGAGCGAGAAGAGTAGAATCAGAAGAAATTTGTATACAATCACAGACATTCCATATCTGTGATGACCAACTATGACAGACTGGACTCTTTTCAGCAATGCAGTGATATAAGTCAACCCCGAAAGACTCAAGAAAGTGAGAAAAGTGCCATCCAGAGATATAACTAGAAAGAACTGAGCCTGAATCCTGATGGAAGCAAACTAAATGATCTTTTCTTTTCCTTGTTTGGTTTTATTTCTTCCTTACCCGCTTTCATCCCACCTAGTACAATACGCCTTTGTAATTGGAATAATGTCTAATATGAATGCATTTGCAGATCTTATACTGGACTATATGCTGTCGTGGGGGGAGGGGGGAGGGAAGTAAAGGAAATTTGAAAATCAAGGAACTATGGAATTGAATCTTGTTAACTAAAACTAAACTAATAAATTAATTAAAAAATAAATAAATAAATAAGCACACCTGCCCCTCCCCCCCAAAGAACTCCTTAAAAATAATAATTGAGCAAGTGGAAGCTAATGATTCCATGAGACATCAAGAAATAATAAAATAAAGTCAAAATAATGAAAAAAATAGAAAATGTAAAATATGTCTTTGGAAAAACTGAGCTGGAAAATAAATCAAGGAAAGACAATATAAGAATTATTGGAATTTATTAATTCCAAATTATTGGAAAGCCATGATTAAAGAAAGAGGCTAGACATCATATTTCAAGAAATTATCGAGGAAAACTGCCCTAATCTTAAATCTGGAAGATAAAAAAGAAACTGAAAGCATCCATAAATTACCTACTGAAAGAGATCCCAATATGAAAAGTCCTAGAAATATTATAGCCAAATTCCAGAGTTCCCAGGTAAAAAAGAAAATACTGCAAGTAGCCAGAAAAAAACAAATCGGATATTGTGGAAGCAACAGATAGGATCACACAAGATTTGGTAGCTTCCACATTAAAGAAGTGAAGGGCTTGGAATATGATATTCTGGAAAGCAAAAGAACTAGGATTACAACCAAGAATAACCTATCCAGCAAAATGGAGTGTAATCCTTCAGGAGAAAAATAGATATTTAATGAAATAAATGACTTTCAAGCATTCCTTATGAAAAGACCAAAGTTGAATAGAAAATTTGATATTCACTATAATATATATGTAAGGCTCAAGAAAAGCATAAGATGATAAACATGAAAGAGTAATCATAAGGGATTCAATAAAGTTGAACTCTTTACATTTCTAGATGGGAAGATGATAACGTAGAACTCCTAAGAATTTTTATCATTATTAGGTTGGAATGATATAAAAAAATAAAGGAGGAGGAATGAGAAAGAGGAATGCACTGGGAGAAGGGGGAAATAAGAGATAGAATGAGGAAAATTTTCTCACATTAAAAAGAGCACAAGAAAGGACTTTAGAACTGAAAAAAATGGGAAGTAGCAGGAAATGCTTGAACCTCATTTTCATCAGAAAATTGATTCAGAGAGGAAAGAATCATGCACACAAACTCACACAATCACCCTCAGTTGTGTATAAAAATGTAACTTACCCAGTAGGGAAATAGAAGGGGCAGGGGATAAGAGAAAGAGGGGGAATGATAAAGGAAAGGACAGATTAAGGGAGGTGGTGCTTAGAGGCAAAATATAAAATAGATAAAAAGAGAAAGAGAAGATAATGGGATGGAAAGAGTAACCATAACTGTAAATGTGAATGGGATGAGCTCACTCATAAAACAGAAGCAGATAGCAGAATGGATTAGAAACCAGAATCCAATAATATGTTGTTTACAAGAGACATGCTAGGAACAGAGAGGCACACATGGAGTTAAAATTGAGAGCTAGAGCAGAATCTAATATGCTTCAGTTGAGGTAAAGAAGTCAGGGGTAGCATGATCTCAGACAATGCAAAAGCAAAAATAGATCTAATTAAAAGAGATAGAATAACTACATTTTGCTAAAAGATATCATAGACAATGAAGGAATATTTTTTAAATTACAGAAAGTTTCTCTGATAAAGGTCTCATTTATCTGACATATACTGAGTATAGAAGAGCCAAATTTATTTTTTTTAAAAAAGATCCATTCCCCAATTGATAAATGGTCAAAGGATATGAACAGGCAGTTTTCAGAAGAAATCAGGGCTATCTGTGAAAAAATGCTCTGAATCACTATTGTTTAGAGAGATGGAAATTAAAACAACTCTGTGGTACCACCTCACATCTATCAGAAATGACAAGTGCTGGAAGAATGAGGGAAAACAAGATACACTAATGAACTGTTTGTGGAGTTGCAAACTGGTCCAACCATTCTCGGAAACAATTTGGAGCTATGTTCAAAGGGCTATGTATATCCGTTGACTTAGCTACAACACTACTGAGCCTGTATCCCAAAAAATCAAAGAAGGAAGAAAAGGACCTATATGCATAATAATATTTGTAACAGCTTTTTGTGGTGCCAAAGAATGGGAAATTGAAAAGATGCTCATCAACTGGGGAATGGCTAACAAGTTGTGGTATATGATTGAGATGGAGTACTATTGTACTCTAAGAAATGATGGGGGGGGTGGGGAGAGTTCAGAAAAAAACATGGGAGATATGAACTGATCATGCAAAGTGAAATGAAAAGAACTAGGAGATCATTTTGCATTGCAATAGCAATGTAGTAATAATGATCCATTGTGAAAGACTTGGCTACTCTGAGCAATAGAATGATCCAAGATAATTCCAAAGGACTCATAATTAAAAAAAAAAAACTGCTATCCATCTCCAGAGATGAACTGTGGATACAAATTGAGGTATAATTTTCATGGTTTATTTTCTTATTTTTAAAATATGGCTAAAAAGGAAATATGTTTTGTGTGATTTCACATGTATAATTGATAACATAATGCCTACCTTCTCAGTGGGTAAGGGAACGGGTGGGAAGTACAGTGAGAATTTGAACCTCAACATTTAAAAAGAAAAGAATGTTTATAAATAATTTTTAAGAGGCTTAGGGTGTGCAATCATATCCAGAACAGGGATTAGGATTCTAAATTCAAGGAATAGTTAGTGGGTCAGTTTGGCCAGAACATAGTGAATATGAAGGAGAACAACACAGAATCACATTGTAAAGGTAGGTGAAAAACAATCTATGTATGGTAGGCTTATATGCCAGGTTGAGGAGGTTGTATTTTCCTCTTCAGACATTAGAACTACCGAAGATATTTGAGCAGCTAAGTAAAATACATAGACCTGTGCTATGGAAAGTTACTTATAGGAAGACCAATGAAGAGGCTATTACAATGGTCTCAGTGGTGTGAAATATAAAGTAATTGGAATATGGTAATCTCAAAAGGATGATAATTATAGGTGACCTAAGGAGCATTGGAAAGATATGGTAACTGTAAAACAAGCTATAACATGTTCCCAGTGATGGTTTAAATACGGTAGTATAAAATATATTAATAAGGCCATATATAACTTGAAAAAAAGATGTAGGTTATTCATGTAGCGAGACTGAGGGATTGGTATTCCAAGTGCCAAACTAGTATCCACAAAATACTAAAGAAAAAGAAAAGAAAAGAAGGCCCAAAGTATATTGGATGGGCACTCTATAAGGGATGTATGGAAAGACATGAAATCACACAGGATAAAAGAATGTGAATGGGTTACAACCCATCCATACTTTTTTTTTTAATTCAATCAAGGTTAAGTGATTTGCCCAGGGTCACACAGGGAGTAAGTGTCTGAGGCTGGATTTGAATGCAGGTCTTCCTGACTCCAGGGCCAGTGTTCTATCCACTGTGCCACCTAGTTACCCCAATTTATCTTAAAGAGAGTACCCAGATTGAATTAGAAAAATTGTAATAGTCATTAAAAAAAAACCTTTTGTAATATATCCCTAGAAATTTTGGAATCCTATATAGAAAGTCAAATGAATAAGTAACAGTATTTTCCCCATCTTTTTTCCAGTGAAAGATCAAGTTTTAGGGGGAAAAGATATAGAAAATTAAAATAAGATTATGTGGCAGAATAGAATTTTTGTTTCCTATTTCTTATAACAAGTTTGAGGGTTCTTTTCTATTTCTTACTGCTACACCTTTGATATTTTGCTGCTCTGAAAGATCCCTGATTTCATTTTCATTCCCTATGACACCATTTGTGTAAGTTCTTTACACATTCTTATCCTGATTATTGGTCATATTTCCCCTAGAGATGTTGCCTATGTACCTTCCTCTTATTATTATGTTATCTTGTGGGTAATTTGTGAAATGGATCAAAATGGTCCTCAGTCCTGCAACCACAAGGGGCCATCATTTAATCTGGTTTGAGTACTTTCTAGCTTGTGAATCCTGACAAAGGATGGAATATGCCTCATAAGAAGAATTCTGTTTAGCAGAGAACTTGTCAGTCTGTTCAAGAGGTTCCTTTCCCTCTACTTAGAATATATTTGGATTTCCCTATTCCCCTAAGAAAACTAGTATTTCCTTGACTCTTTTATTCCTAAAAGTTATTCTTCCATCCCGTCTTGAAAGAATATTCAATTCTTCCAATTCCTTACCAACAACTTAGCCAAATTCAGAAAGGCTTCTAACCTGAAAGTTGGTTTAGAATGTTTGTTGTTTTTTTTTTTGTGACAGTGGTACTCAACAACTTCACATCATATACCAAGTACCAACAGTTCACATCATATACCAAGAAAGCTTCCAAATAGATACATGAACTAATCATAACACATGATATTATAAACAGTTTAGAGGAGCAATGAAGAAACTATGTTTTGAATCTATGGATAGAGGAAGAGTTCATAACCAAACAAGGGACAGAAAAGATTACAGTAAAACAAAGTGGACCATTTAAAAGTTTTTGAACAAACAAAACTAGTGCACTTAAAATTCTGAGGGAAACTGATAAATGGGGAAAAAATATTTACAGCAAATATCTCTGATAAAGGTCTCATATTCAAGTTATATAAGAAACTGATCCAAATTTCTAATAAAAAAAAACCTTTCCCAGTTGACAAATGGTCAATTAACATAAGCTGGCAGTTTTCAAAGGGAGAAACCCAAACTATCGTTAACCATATAAAAATGTCCCAAATAACTAGAAAAGTTACTTTTAGAAATATAATAGAAATAACTAGAAAATTAAAGCAGCTGTAAGGATCTCCCTCATTCCCATCAGATTGACAAAAATGGCAAACTAGGAAAATCAAAATTCTTTGAGACTGAAGGAAAGCAGGCAACAAGAACACTTTTGACAAAATATAGCATCCATTCTTATCTTTTAAAAAATTAGAAAATATATCAATGAATGGACCTTTTATTAAAATAATAAATGAAAAGCCAGAGTTACCATTAATTTGTAATGAAGATAAACTAGAATCCTTTCCAATAAATTTAGGGGTGATATTTGACACAATACTGGAAATGCTCACCATAGCAATAAGATAAGGAAAAGAAATTGAAGAAAGAAGATAAAGATTCAAAATTATCACTTTTTAGATGGTATAATGGTATACTTAAAGAACTCTGAAAAGTCAACTAAAAAATTGAAAGAGTAAGTTCAACAAACTTACAATATATAAAATAAGTCTACACAAGTCTTCAGCATTTCTACATAATACCAATAAAACCCAGTAGGAAAAGGTACAAAGAAAAAATCCAATTAAAATTACTATCTACTAATGCACTGTTGGTGGAGCTACTAGTTGGTTCAAGATTCTAGAGATCAATTTGGAATTATGTCCCAAAAGTCATTTAACTGGTACTCTGACCCAGAAATACCAATGTTAGACATACATCCCAAAGACATTAAAGATGAAAGGGGGGGGGCGGAGCCAAGATGGCGGAGTAGAAACAGCTCTTTCAAGCCTCTCTGCCCCCAGATTCCCCACAAACTATGTAAAAAAGGACTCTGAACAACTTCTGGAGCCCCAGCACCCACAGAACGACACAGAGATGCTAACCTCCCGCTGAGGACAGCCCAGCAGCCCTGCAGGAAGGACCAGCACAGCGGTCTGGGAGCCGGCAACGCGCAGAGCACAGAGCGCAGAGCGCAGGAGCCCAGCCGAGCCGAGCGCAGGAGCCCAGCCGAGCCGAGCCCAGGTCCGCATGAGCTGAGGTTTTAGCCCCAGGGCGGCAGGGCCAGCAGCCAGCTGGAGGAACCCCAGAACACCAGGAGCTGTGGCAACTCCAGAATTATCAACATAGACATGCCTAGGACAAAGTAAGAGGTTAGTGTCCTATGGACTTTGGGACCTGTATTTGGGGAATGCGTCAGCTCCCTCCCCTGGGAGCTAGAAGCCGCTGAGGAGACACGCCATTTTGTAGTTTTCATAGGCATTTCTGGCTCCCAGCCTACAAATCATGGGGAGATCCAGCGATCAGTCTTGGGGGGTAATCGCTCTTGCTTTAACCTCCCTGGATCTGGATTGTGATCTAGGGTGGAAGTTGTGGGTGGGTTTACAGCTTGCCAGAAACGGAAGTTGCCCCCCACACGTTTGGGACGAAAATTCCTCTATCTGGCCTTAAAGCCATAGTGTGGCAACAAGCCCAAAAGTCAAGCAATTAAGTAGCAACATGCCAAGGCAAAGGAAACAGAAAAATGCAGCCCTAGACTCCTATTTTGGGGGCATAGAGCGGGAAAAGGACTGTGAGTTCAGAAGTCCTGCTCCAAAAGCCCCAGGGGAAAACATGAGCGGGTTGCAGGCCATAGAGACCTTAAGAAGGACTTTAAAAATCAAATAAGAGAAGTGGAGGAAAAATTAGAAAGAGAAATGAGAAGGATGCAGGAAAAGTATGAAATGAGGGTCAACAGCCTGACTGAGGAAAACAACACCTTAAAAAATAGACTAGCTCAAATGGCAAAGGAGGCCCAAAAGGGCAATGAGGAGAAGAATGCCTTAAAAGGTCGAATTTGCCAGATGGAAAAAGAATCTCAAAAGTTCACTGAGGAGATTCATTCCTTCAGAGTTAGACTGGAGCAAATGGAAGCTAATGACTTTATGAGAAATCAAGATGCTGTTAAGCAGATCCAAACAAACGAAAGATTAGAAGGCAATGTGAAATATCTCATGGGAAAAACCACTGACCTGGAAAATAGATCCAGGAGAGACAATTTAAAAATTATTGGACTACCTGAAAGCCATGATCAAAGAAAGAACCTAGAAATCACCCTTCAAGAAATTCTCAAGGAAAACTGCCCTGATGTTTTAGATCCAGAGGGCAAAATAGAGGTTGAAAGAATCCACTGATCACCTCCTGAAAAAGATCCCAAAAAGAAAACTCCCAGGAATATTATAGCCAGGTTCCAGAATCCCCAGATCAAGGAGAAAATACTACAAGCAGCCAGGAAGAAACAATTTCAATATTGTGGAAACACAATCAGAATAGCCCAGGACCTGGCAGCTTCTACACTGAGGGATCGAAGGGCATGGAATATGATATTCCAGAGGGCAAAGAACTGGGAATGAACCCAAGGGTCACCTACCCAGCAAAACTGAGTATTTTGTTTCAGGGGAAAATATGGTCATTCAGTGGAATAGAGGACTTTCAAGCATTCTTGAGGAAAAAACCAGAGTTGAATAGAAAATTTGACATCCAGACGCAAGAAGTAAGAGATGCCTGAGAAGGTAATCAGGGAAAAGAAATCAAAAGGAACTTATCAAAGTTGAACTATTTACATTCCTATATGGAAAAGCAATATCTGGGACTGATGATATCTTTCTCACTATGAAAATAATGGAAGAAGGGGGTGTGGTCATATGAATACATATGTGAATGTGTGTGTATATGGTTACAGTTATATATGGATAGAGGGCATAGGTTGATTTTGTTGGGAAGGGAGAGTACTCAAGGGATGAAATTATGAGGTGAGAGAGGAAAGTGGCAAGAGGAGATGAGGAGAGACATGGTAGGGTAAACTATCTCATGTAGGGGAAGTGGTTGCAAAGGAGGGGGAGAATAAGGAAGGCTAAAAAGGCAAAACCACATTCACATTGAATTTGGTTCAGGGAGAAAATGACATACATACTAAATGGGATATCTCAACCTGCAGCAGGATAGGGGGAAGGGGATGAGAGGAGGGATGATGGATGGGAGGGCATCCTTGGGGTGAGGGGAGGTTGGAAGTACCCACTATAGAAGAGGGACAGGATCATGTAGGGAATGGACCAGGTGGGTGGGATGAGTGGGAGGGAATTATAAGCAGCCTTGTACAATATATCTACTATGATAATGTTTTGCATAGCTAGACATGTACAACATATACTGAATTACTTATATCCCAAGAAGGAATGGGTGACAAGGGAGGAAGGAAATGGATCTGAAATTCAAGGTCGTAACATTAAATGTTTCAAATATATATATAAATACTATTATTAATACTCTTTTGCCTATAATTGGGAGATAAGATGTGCAGGCATTGGGACACAAAGATTCATCTTCCTCTAATGGAAAAGTCGATGGGGGTATGGGAGAAGGTATGGGAGAGAGCAGATTGGAGGAAGCGATATCTTGTGGGACTGCTATTCTGGGAGGTTGGGTAGGGGAATAATGGGGGGAAAATGATTGTAACTCAAAATCTGGCGGAAATGAATGATGTAAAACAGAAGTTAATAAAGTATTTGTTTAAATAAAAAAAAATAGACTAGCTCAAATGGCAAAGGAGGCCCAAAAGGGCAATGAGGAGAAGAATGCCTTAAAAAGTCGAATTTGCCAGATGGAAAAAGAATCTCAAAAGTTCACTGAGGAGATTCATTCCTTCAGAGTTAGACTGGAGCAAATGGAAGCTAGTGACTTTATGAGAAATCAAGATGCTGTTAAGCAGATCCAAACAAATGAAAGATTAGAAGGCAATGTGAAATATCTCATGGGAAAAACCACTGACCTGGAAAATAGATCCAGGAGAGACAATTTAAAAATTATTGGACTACCTGAAAGCCATGATCAAAGAAAGAACCTAGAAATCACCCTTCAAGAAATTCTCAAGGAAACTGCCCTGATGTTTTAGATCCAGAGGGCAAAATAGAGGTTGAAAGAATCCACAGATCACCTCCTGAAAAAGATCCCAAAAAGAAAACTCCCAGGAATATTATAGCCAGGTTCCAGAATCCCCAGATCAAGGAGAAAATACTACAAGCAGCCAGGAAGAAACAATTTCAATATTGTGGAAACACAATCAGAATAGCCCAGGACCTGGCAGCTTCTACACTGAGGGATCGAAGGGCATGGAATATGATATTCCAGAGGGCAAAAGAACTGGGAATGAACCCAAGGGTCACCTACCCAGCAAAACTGAGTATTTTGTTTCAGGGGAAAATATGGTCATTCAGTGGAATAGAGGACTTTCAAGCATTCTTGAGGAAAAAACCAGAGTTGAATAGAAAATTTGACATCCAGACACAAGAAGTAAGAGATGCCTGAGAAGGTAATCAGGGAAAAGAAATCAAAAGGAACTTATCAAAGTTGAACTATTTACATTCCTATATGGAAAAGCAATAACTGTGACTGATGATATCTTTCTCACTATGAAAATAATGGAAGAAGGGGGTGTGGTCATATGAATACATATGTGAATGTGTGTGTATATGGTTACAGTTATATATGGATAGAGGGCATAGGTTGAATTTGTTGGGAAGGGAGAATACTCAAGGGATGAAATTATGAGGTGAGAGAGGAAAGTGGCAAGAGGAGATGGGGAGAGACAGGGTAGGGTAAACTATCCCATGTAGAAGAAGCAAGGGGAAGTGGTTGCAAAGGAGGGGGAGAATAAGGAAGGCTAAAAAGGCAAAACCACATTCACATTGAATTTGGTTCAGGGAGAAAATGACATACATACTAAATGGGATATCTCAACCTGCAGCAGGATAGGGGGAAGGGGGATGAGAGGAGGGATGATGGATGGGAGGGCATCCTTGGGGTGAGGGGAGGTTGGAAGTACCCACTATAGAAGAGGGACAGGATCATGTAGGGAATGGACCAGGTGGGGGGTGGGATGAGTGGGAGGGAATTATAAGCAGCCTTGTACAATATATCTACTATGATAATGTTTTGCATAGCTAGACATGTACAACATATACTGAATTACTTATCTCCCAAGAAGGAATGGGTGACAAGGGAGGAAGGAAATGGATCTGAAATTCGAGGTCGTAACATTAAATGTTTCAAATATATATAAATACTATTATTAATACTCTTTTGCCTATAATTGGGAGATAAGATGTGCAGGCATTGGGGCACAAAGATTCATCTTCCTCTAATGGAAAAGTCGATGGGGGTATGGGAGAAGGTATGGGAGAGAGCAGATTGGAGGAAGCGATATCTTGTGGGACTGCTATTCAGGGAGGTTGGGTAGGGGAATAATGGGGGGAAAATTATTGTAACTCAAAATCTGGCGGAAATGAATGATGTAAAACAGAAGTTAATAAAGCATTTGTATTAAAAAAAAAAAGAAGGGGGGTGTAGAACTTTCTGGATCTGTCAGCAGTTTAGTGACAGAGGAGCAAATAAGATCCAGGATTTCTAGAGTTGGTCAATTTTTCTTTCACTCTCCTTTTTCTAAGAGGGGAAGCAGACTAGAATTATCTCTAATTGCCACACAAAAAAATATCTATATTCCAGGTGTACATTCAGGGTTCAAATTAAAAACCAATTTTCACAATCAAAAAAAAAAAGATGAAAAGGGTATACAAATATGTATAGGAGATTTTTAAGGGGGAGTTCTTTAGTTGTGGTTTTTGAAAATTTTTGTTTATATTAGCAAAGAACTAGAAATTCAGGGAGTGCTCATCAGTTGAGGAAAGGCTGAACAAATTATGATTTATGAATATAATAGAATACTATTGTACTATAAGGAATGATGAAAGAGATAGTTTCAGAGAAATTTGAGACTTGTATAAAAGGACACACAGTGAAATGAAGAGAAATAGAACAATTTATCCAAAAGCATCATAAAGAAAAAAAAAGTCAAAAGACTTGAGAACTCTCATCATTGTGATGACCATTTACTAATGAAGCATGTTGCTTTCCTTTTGATACAGTGGTGATGGAGTCAAGATACAAATAAATAATAAAAATATTTTTCAGATATAGGTAATGTGGCTATTTGTTTTTCATGGCTATACATGTTTTTTGCAAGGTTTTTGAAGAAATGATGATAAGGTAGCAAAAAGAAAGGAAGGAAAGAAAAGGCTAATTTAGGAATATTTGTAAAATTCACAGAAATGCTGGGCATGGTACCATACAACTGTAATCCTTGCTTCTGGGGAGGCTGAGGCTAGCAGATTACTTGAATTTGGAAATTCTGAGCTGCAGTAAGTGTAATGCTCATTGGATATCTACACTAAATCCTGTACCAAGATGGTGAGTTCCCCAAGAGTAGGGGCCTACCAGGTTGCCTAATGGGGAATGACCTGGCCTAGGACAGAAATGAAGCATGTCAGAGATTCTATGACCATTGGTAGTGTGCCTAGCCCTACAAGTAGCTTCTGTACTTCTAGCCTGGATAAGATAGGGAGAGGAAAGAAAGAAAGAATTTATTATAGATTTTTAAAGAAATGCTAGGTATGTAATACAGATTAGATCTGTAGTTTCACATAGAATCTTTTTTCCTTCTCTACTACATAGTAATAACCATTTTATTTTGCATTTGTTAATTTTATATTATAAATCATTTTTAAAGGATTTAGCATCTTTCCCACCATAGCTTACCAGCCCCCATTTTTTTCTACCTGGCCATAATTAATTATATGACATCACAACAATTATAAAGGGTATTTACTTAAAACATAATGGGAGGAATACAACAAATGTTTAAAATAGTGAGCACACTCACCACTTTTTTCACTAACTACAGCTTTCCAGGCATCAAGGAAATATCAACTGTGGGTCTGTTTGGCTTCAGTTTCCCTGTTGGCTTATTAGTATCCCACTGTAAGCTAGTAGAAGAGTAAAAATAAGTTTGTAAATCCACTCTTTAAGAGCTCCCTGATATAACAGTTTGCTGTTTATATCAGCATAGCACAGTATCCTAGAGGAAGGAGAAGTGTTGCTATCAAACTCAGGAACCTTGGAGTCTGAATAGTTTGGCATCTCAACACAGAATCTTCAAAGTATTTTTGCAAGAATAATTTCTTAGGATGGAAACTCCAGGTAGTAGAGTACCTTCACTGGCTGTTCCCATTTAAAAAGGAAAGTTTTATTGCAGCATAGTTCATAGCAGCAGTAGTTAGACGACATTTTAGCTCTGCATGGAGTAGTTTTTCTTTCTTTCTCTTCCAGTACCCTTCTCAAATCTTTCCAAGTTTTATCTTTTTCATAGTAGTCCCCACTCAGCCTCCCACCAGGCATCCAGCAAACTCACACATCCAACCAAGATCCAAGCTGAGCCACCATCACTATCTGTTGTTTTCCACAAAGTGAGGTATGTAGTTCCCAAGAAAAATATTTGTTCCCCTACATATATAAAAATTATGATGAGGCCAACATTTCCACAACTTTAAACAATAACTTGATTGAGCTCTGAAATATGATGTATAAAAAAAAAAGGACTGGATTTAAAAGTCAAAGGACCTGAGTTCAAATCCTAGCTCCGTTATTTAATTTAATACTTATATGGTCTTACTTTATCTAATGATTACTTTCCTTGTTTGTAAAATGAAGGGATTAAACTAGATCATGTTCCAGTCTAAAACTCATAAAAAAAAGTAACAGCAGTATGCTGATGAATGTTAAGCAGCTGCCTGGTGGTGGGGGAAGTATGCTAGCCACACTTTTAAGCTTAATCTGCATTATTAACAGTTTTTCCATCACTTTCTTAAGTACAATCAACAAAATGATCAATCAAACCTTGATTTATAGCATTTGAGATTTCTGAGGTGTTAAGTACTCACACTGAAAATTTAACAACTGATTCTCCTGTGGTAGTTTCAGTAGGTTCCAGAACACTTCTGATTTAGGTTGTTGTTTTTTATAGGTCCTACTTTTAGAGATTGTCCTCATTTCGGAAGGAAGGAAGGAAGGAAGGAAGGAAGGAAGGAAGGAAGGAAGGAAGGAAGGAAGGAAGGCAGAAAGACAGGAGAGAGAATATGAAGGAAGGAGAGAGAAGGAAGGAGGGAAGGAAGAAAGGAAAGAAGGGAGAAGGAAAGAAGGAAGAAGAAAGAGGTGCTATGAAGCTTTTTCATTTTTGTGAGGCTTTTTGATGAAAGGTGCTATGCTTACACTGAGCAATAATTGTCTAACTCACCCTTTAAAAAACATTAAAACACTTAGGATTGGAGCACGCACAGGGCTTCAGCTGACCCTTAGAGATTTGGACAATGCACAGCACTGTTGCAAAAGTATCCAGTAATCTGGCACAGAAAAGGGAGATATTCATCCCTTCACTTGCTACAGGAGAGGTGGAAAAAAAAAAACTTGCCTCAAAGTGAAGAAAGGGATCATATCCAATTAAAACTGCAGAGGAAACTTAGCAAGGCAGAGAATGTAATTAACCCAAACTGGAATGTCGCCAAAACACTGGGGTAATACTCCAACTCTTAGAAAAGTGCCAGGGGGATATTTAACAACTGTAGGTGGCCAGATGCTTACTCATAAGTCTCATCAGAAACACTCATTTATAGCAACAGTATTCAGCAAGCCAAAGTAATATTAAACAGCAAATCATGCATTTGATTGTCATTTCTAAATCCTAAGAGTCTTCAGTTACCAACTAAAGTAGCTTCTCTATAGAGTAAGAAATACAGAAAAAAACATTTTGGCTATTTAAAAGCAAAATCGAAGTCAAATTGTGGTTTTATTTCAATTCACCACTAGGGCCAAAATCAATGAGATTTTGGTTCAATAACTGAGCCCAGCTTCATGGATACTACTGTGACTCTATGGATGTGTTTGGAGAAACCCCCATAAATTTTAACATGTAGTGCAGTGATTTCTTTTCACAATATTCTTCCATTATAGTCTCATTGGGTTTTTATTTGTTGTTGCTGTTGTTTAATGATTTCAATTTAGTGAGGCACTCTGATGTGGATACACCATATTTGGAGTCGAGATGTGTGCCTGAACTCTGGGGCTTACTAGCTGTGTGACCTTGGGCAGTTCATTTCTTTTTTTCTGGGACTCAGCTGGCCCACCTCTAAAATAGGGAACCTATTCTCCCGACTTCAGGGATTGCCAAAGCTAAAGCTTTCATGACCTGATGAATGACCAGCCCTCTATACTTAGCTAGGCTAATGCTTAAACAGTAGTCTGCTGATGGGGACCATACTCAAAGTAAGGACTGCATTATAATAAGAAAGATAACTCACATTTCCATAATGTTTTAAGTTTTCCTAAGCAGTGTATATTATTATCCCCACTTTACAGATTGGGAAACTGACACTTAGAAAAGTGAAATGATTTAGCTACCACCATACATCTATTAAATATTAGAACTAGGATTCAAACCTAGGTCTCCCCTGACTACAAAACCTGTATACTTTCCACTATATCATGCTATGTAAATATGATCTATTTAAGGCTGAAACTAGGGATTCCTTCACACAGTGATAAAACAGTCAAGGCTGAGTGAGAAATGAAAAACACTCCAGGATTCCCACCTTTGTGGTAGTGACTTAAAGGATAGCATGAATGCAAGCACAGTCACTGGGACAGGGCCACAGGAACAGGGCCCTGAAGATCTGGGCCCAGGGACAGGTGAGGGAGGATGAAAGCATTGTAGCTATCAGTCCAGACTCTCTGGACCTGAATCAGAAGGAAACAAATGGGCATCATTCATTCATTAGTGTTCCTCCCTCGTCATTCAGAGGTATGCAGCAGATTTCTGTTTGCTATACCCTAGTCTCTCTCAGCCCTGGATCCAGATATTTTGACAATTCTATGGAAATGGGGTTGCTCTGTGGTATAGTCAGGAAGAAACTTACGATTTGCAATATGATACTGTTAGTCTCCATTTTACCTTTTCCCTTTTGCCTACTCTAGGGCTTTAAGAGTTAACATTTTGCTCTATATGATCAAAAAGCTGTGGGAAGTTTGGCTCTGTGATACAACATTTATATCATTATGTAAATTAATGTGCATAATGAAACCTAAAAAACCTCCCATTTCTAAACTGACTGCTTTAGAGCTGTACTTGTACCTGCTGTGATTTAAAAGGCCAAAGGCCTCATTTTGAGCCTCTAAAATTCAAAGTGACAGAAACCTACAAATTTTTATTGCTGTGCATTTAATAAAATTTACATTTACAAGCTGTCAGTTTGAAATGTTGGATAACAGGCACTTTAGAACACTGAACAGCAGGTTGAGTTGGGTTGGGGGGGTGGTTCATTACTACCTACTTACAATGGTCCTTAAATACTCAGAGTAATCCTTCAGTCTAAGGCTTTTGATATCTATTAATTCAACACGGGCACAAAAAAAGCCATTGAGTTTGCAGGAAGGTCAACAAAAGGAATTTATCGTGTTCCCATAAAACAAGGCACAATTAAGAGCTCCGTCTTTGCTTGTTTAATGTGCAAACCTGAGAACATTAGGGCCAATGTCCCCTCTATAGCTTGGATTCTGCATCGACTGACTAGGTTTTTGTTAATTTACTTACTCAATTATGTGGACTCTCTTAAATCCACAACACCGGTGGGTGGTAAGGTAGATGGTTAATGAAGAAACATGGGGTAGGAAACTCCTTTAATGCCTATTTTACATGTATCTTGGGTATCATTTGGTAGGGGCAGAATTGGGGAGAGTGAGGATTAAAGATTGTAACTTTAGAAAACTCTCAGGATAGGAATAATGTACATGGGTTTAAGACACCCCTAAAAATTATGAGATGGCTAATATCCCTATGATTTTGTGGTCTGTTCTAAGAAATAGTATTAAGCCAAATGTTTGGCTATGAATAATAAAAACAGATTATCTAATGGCTTCCAGGGGGGAAATATGAGAAAGACCATTCATAAAGCTTCCTTAATAGTCATAAATTATAAGCACTTCCTCATTCTCTGTGGAAGTGAAAGGACCAATAGAAACTTTGTTCCACATAATTTATTCATACATCCTTGAAAATGCTGCACTTCCCTCCAAAATTGTTTGTTGTCCTTAAGGTTGTTCCCTATCAACATAATGTGTTCTGGAATTAGCCTCAGGAATTTTGCTTCACTTAATTTTGATTCTAAATGTTGATATTACTTTAGTATTTCAAAACATCAAATGAAGGCCAACTTATAATTATTTCTCAAAAAATATGGATGCATTTTAATATTTCTAGTCAGATAAAAAAACAGAAATGAAATAAATTGAGTCTTATGGTGCTCACTTAAAATTATGACCTTTCTTCTGGTGTATAGTATAACTAACGTGTATTTCAGTCTCAGTTTAGTTTTTCAAAGTTCATATTACAAGTTGCTAGTTTTTCATACATTCCAAGCATCTCTCTAATTTTAGAATTCTTATAAAAGCCAGATATTATCAGTATTTAATAAACTGAAGTAACTGACCCCAAATCATAACATTTTCACAGTCCCCCTCACAAATATTCTTTGTGGTGTTTCACAAATATAGATCAAGTCCCCCAATAGCCTTGAGTAAAGAACTGATTTGCCATCATTTTTCACATACTGGAAAAATAATTTTTGAAGAGTGAATACTAAGCCCCTGGCCAAACAGTACTATAATCTTGCATAGGTACATTAATACCTGTAGACTGCCTTTTGTCTTGGATTCTTTTCTCCTTAGATGATATAGCATTGAGAGAGAGAGACAGAGACAGAGACAGAAACAGAGAGATAGAGACAGAGACAGAGAGACAGAAAGACAGAGAGACAGAGACAGAGAGAGACAGAGACAGAGAAACAGAGACAGAGAGACACAGAGAGAAAAACAAAGAAACCATAAGAAAACACACTAGTTTGTATTGATACCTCTTAGCTATTTTATTTGAATATATTTTTGTATTTAGCTCAAAGGAATAGCCACACAAGAAATATTTCATTTCAGTGAGGGTGTCCAGGGAATTTTAGGTCAATTAAAGACTGAGAAAGGTCACCCTAATACTAGACGATGACTGGGTCTGTCTGCCTTTTCAATAATTTTCAGCTCAGAGTCTATTCATGCTTAAGTGTCAGCCTATGTAAAGCATTTTAAGAACTGCAAGATTTTGTTTTTTAAATTAAATGTGAGGCATGAATATGCCTGGTAAAGTTACAGATTGCTACAAAACTAACCAAAAACACAAGCAGGTGAAGTCCTTTCTTAGCCATTTTTTCCTTTAAAAAATTATGTTTGTATGCACTAACCTATGATATATAGAGACTGATACTGACCATTGCATTAATTCTCTATGCTAATTATGGCCAAGGTGGGTTAACTAAAGTCCTTGTATATATACATATATATATATATACATATATATATATATATCAGCTGTAAAAATTCAGAGAGTGAGAACAAATATATGTGTTTAGGGGTGGAGTGAAACGTTTGATTTTCTTTTCTCTTTTTTTTTTTTGACATAAAAGGATTGCTACATTATTGCCCATAAGGTAGAGAAATAGGCTTAATCCAAAAAAGGTTCAAAATCAAAACCAAGGTGAAAAGGCCTATTTGTACAAAACAACTTAAAGCAATGCTGTACAAGAGTGAAACACGGAAAACATTATATGCCAAGCAATGGGGGAATGGTTCAGTAGTGGCATATACATGGAGCAGAATTTTCACTGAAGCACAAAGAAAGGCCAATGTGACGAAATAAAAGAAATATTAAAAGTGTTTATGTGAATTAATGCCCACAGAAAGAATGAAAACCAAAAGAACAATACACATTGAAATGTTTGATTTTCTAAAGAAACAAAACAACCTATTCATAGAATTATCATGGAATGTTAGTTCCAGAAAGAACACTGTCCAACTAGTCCATCTCCTGAAGTCCAGAGAAGGGAAGGGACTTCCCTAAGGTCATGTAGCTAGAAGATAGTAGAGTAGGGATCAGTAGGGTCTTCTGACTTTTGGCTCAATGATCTTTTCAATATACTATAATTTATTTTGTGTTGAGCCAGTCAATTTCAGCCGTTTTTGGACACATTTTAATGTTTTGCTCACTGGAATAGCCACCTAAGAAATATTGCATTTTTGTGAACACTTTGAGGAAATTATAGGCAGAAAATGCTACACAGTCAGTGAGCATTTATTAGGTGCCTACTATGTACAAGGCACTGAGATACAAAGAAAGGCAAAAGATAGTCCCTAATATTAAAAAACTCACAGTCTGATGGGGGAGACAACATAAAAAACAGCTATATGTAAACAAGCCACATACAGGAAAAATCAGGAAGACACTAGTATTAAGTGGGATCAAGACATGGTTCTCTTAGAAGGTGGGATGTTAGCTGGAATTTAAAGGAAGCTGAGAAAGCCATGAGATGAGATGGGGCCAATTAAGGACCATTTACTCTACTGGGTAGATGAGAGCCAAGAAAAGGTTAGAGAATTCTTTGTTGGGTTTTTTTTTTTATGTATGCCCCTCCCCCTTATCTGCCTTTCAAATACACAAGAGGAACTTTCTGCCCTGTAATTAAAAAGGCAGATACAAATTAAATGCTCTGCTTTTCTTTTCCTCATGTTTTCCACTTTCTATTGCTAACCATAGTGATTAGCAGTGATATAATTTTGCCTTTAAAAAAATGTTCAGGTCAGGGGGATAACTGTACTAATTTTGCGCATTTGTATCGATTTTGTTTGTTAAATTCAACTATCTCCAAGTATCAAAAGTCATAATGATATGAACACAATTGTACATCCCAACTTCTCCCTCCTTCCTTCTGCCTGTTATAAGTGTGGAAGTTCCAAGTTAGGGAGGGGTGCACAGCAATATTCAAGACCAAGTGCTTAAAACTGATGCTTATTAGCCCTAAAAGTACACCCTAGTTTATGTTCCATTGAAGGTGGTCAGTACCATTACTCTCATATTCAAAGGATAGCAAAATGATTAACATACAATATAAGCAAAAGTAGAAAAATGTAAGATCCCTAACTTGTAATGTTATGCATCAATTCTAGGATTTTTTTTTTCTGAATTTTAAAAGATTAAGTTTGGAGAGTAAGCCTCTGAAGAGGTGGGAGACTATGTGTGTATGATCAACTAGGGATGCAGAAAGCTGTGTATGTTGCTAACAGTTTGTTTTGCTTAACTGTTTCTCCTCCCTAGTAGGAGGGTTTTATGGGGCAGGCAGTTACCGAGAAATGACAGAAATGTAAAAATAAAAAATAAAATAAAATAAATAATTTTTCCCCTAGGGATTGAGTTCAAACATTGGTTTCCTTTTAAATTAAGTTAATGTTACTCCTGGTTTACAAATAATACCATACAGAGTCAATAAGAACAATAACTCACATTTAGATTACTCATTTTGGTTTTCAAAGCATTTCCCTGATGGCACAAGTCTGGGAGGCTAGTCATATCAGCCCCATTTTACAGATGAAGATCTGAAACTCAGAAAGGTACAATGCCTTGCTTAGTATCACAAGATGTGTCATGACCAGGACTCAAAACCAACAAGCTGAAATCTTCCATTGGAGATATATTCATGTTTTTAAATTGACTGGTTTTTAAAAATCAAATATTCTAAGAAGAAAATATATTTCATACAAAAAGAATAAATTCCTCCATTTGATAGGTTTGCTTTCAAGGACTTTTTGCTCCCTCTCACCATCTGCATGGTAAAAGGTAATTTAACTTCCCTGGTTAGCTATCCTTTCTGAAAATCCTGCATTGGCAGACTTGGAAATGGAAGGAATTTTTCTTAGGGATTAATTCACAACTCCTCTTAGACTCAAAACTCTGAATATCTTCAGTACACAAGCCAGGGAATTTGCTTGTTGGAGTCACACTTTTTTTTTCAAACATAAATTTTAAAAGAAAAGTCTTTAAGAGGCTCCAGATGTCACTCTAACTTGATCAGAATTATCATCAAGTATGTAAAACAGATATGTAAAACAACAGGCCCTCCAAATGGGGGACTGTCTTCCTAAAGGTAGTGAAAAACTCAATTTTTTAAAAGCTTCCATGTTTAGGAGTTTGCAATTTGCAAATCCATTTCCCAACTTTACCACTGGTTTGGCCCCAAAAGAATATCATTTTCAAAATGAAATTGTGAAGTAAAGCATTTTCAAGCCAGCAAATGAGGCCAATGTAAGACTAATTTCACAAAGACCAGCTGCTTTCCTCAATGCCTACTAGTACTAGGCAAACAACTAGCCCCATCATGGAGCTTATGTGACTGAGTAGTTGTTTGTGGACTGGCCTAAGCAGTTACATCCATCAAAATTCTGCATTCACAGATATTTGGTGCAAGAACAAATTGGTATATTGTAAACTGTATATACCACATCAAAACACCCAGATGATATAAAAATCTCCATTGAACACCTACATCTTTTCCTAAGTGATCTAAGATTATGAAAATAATATTTTGGGGATCCAGATCTGTGGTAAAAATTAGAAATGCATTTACCAATTTTAAAGTCCTAAACATTGAAGCTTTCTTTATTGAGTTGTGTATACTGACTAGGTTGAAGATACTTTATTTGGAGACACTTTTGTTCTGAGTATTGGTTTAACATAACTGATAATCATTCTGAGATATTCAGTGACTTTCCATTCCCTCCCACCTAACTGCCCACCAAATCTGTTCATTTGGAGCTATGTACCTAAAGGAAACCGCACAATGACTCACTGAACTCTCCTCCCAGAAGAATGTATGCTCCCTGGAGGCACAGATTTTGTTTTGGTATCTCTGGCATTTAGCACAGGCCCTTGCACATAGTAGGTTCTTATAAAAATGCTTGATGAAATGAAATTAAACTTCCCACTTCTTACTCAGGTATTTTGCCTTTGTGAACAATAGAATGTTTCTATGTCATTTGCACATAAAATGGAGTTCATTTCTATATGGCTTTTGAAAATTAATCCTGAAACTTTCAATTTGCTTCCTATAATCAACTGCAGAGGAAGAAGTATATCTCCACACTGTATGTACTCCTAACATAAATTATAGCATTAAACCATGACTATTTCTCTGCTTTCTACTAAGAAATTTGTATGTTTATATATATGCACACATATGTTTATATATGTACACACATATGTTATGGTGCTTTAAAAATAATAAATGATGTATTATGTTACAGAGAGATGCATATTTTCCTGCATATGTCAGTACTACATTGGATCTCTTTTTTAAAAGTTTCATTTACCACATCCACTAGCTTTTACTAGTAGATGATGTTGTGTAGCATTCACAAATCCGCTTGAATAATTCACTTTTTTAAATCTTTAAGATAGATGTCAACTAATCATCATTGTGAACCAGTAGGAGACCAGGTTTGGAGTTTTGTAATTATTCTAAACATCTATTAGATGTCTTTGAAGAAGAGGGTGTGCTCTATAAAATGACAAAGGGGGCAGTTGCAGAGAAACTTGGGAAGACTTGTGTGAACTGATTCAGAGGGTCATAAGAACCAGGAGAACCATGTATACAGTAACAATATTGTAAAGACAAAAAACTCAGAAAGACTTAGGAACTCAGATCAGTGCCATGACTATGA
The DNA here is from genome assembly GCA_011680675.1 of Gymnobelideus leadbeateri. Classification (NCBI taxonomy): domain Eukaryota; kingdom Metazoa; phylum Chordata; class Mammalia; order Diprotodontia; family Petauridae; genus Gymnobelideus; species Gymnobelideus leadbeateri. The sequence continues at coordinate 275,127 of WOXC01005197.1, read as the reverse complement.
CTCCAGAAGACCAATGACAATGCATGCTACAAACTTCCTCACAAAGAGATGGTGGACTTGAAGTGCAGAACAAGACATACTTTTCCAGGCTGTGTATGAATTTGTTTTGATTGACCATGTTTGTTGCTTACAAAGTTTCTTCCTCTCTATCTCCCCACTCCAAATTCAAGGAGGAAGTAGAAATGGGAAGCTAGTAATAATGTGGTAAAAGGTGTGTATGTGGGGTGTCATTGAAATGTTTTTTACAATGCACAGAAGAGGTTTTGTACAAATAAAGCCAATCTAGAAAATTGGGGAAGTGAGGGGGAATTTATAGACTCTTTCTTGGATAAAAGTCTCATATCTCAAATATATAGAGAACTTTGTGAAATTTATAAGAATATGAGTCATTCCCCAACTGATAAATGTCAAAGGATATGAACAGGTAATCTTTGGAAGAAGAAATCAAAGTCATATATAATCATTTGAAAAAACGCTCTAAATCATTATTGATTGGAGAAATGCAAATTAAAGTAACTTTAAGATATCGTTTCCCACTTATCAGATTGGCTGAAATGATAGAAAGAGGAAATAACAAATGTTGGAGGGAATGTGGAAAAATTGGGATACTAATACACTGTTGGTGGAACTATGAACTGATCCAACTGTTTTGGAGAGCAATCTGGAATTATGCACAGAGTTATAAAAGTATGTATATCCATTGACCCAGCAATATCACCATTGGGTCTGTTTCCAGGGTGATCAGGAAAAAGGAAAAGAACCTACATGTTCTAAAATATTTATAGCAGCTCTCTTTGTGGTAGTAAAAAAAACAACAACAAAACAAATCTGGAAACTGAGGAGATGTTCATCTACTGGGCTAAACAAGTTGTGATATATAACAGTGGTGGAATACCACTGTACTTTAAGAAATGATGAATAGGCTGATTTTAGAAAAAAACAGGAAAAGACTTGCATGAAATAAAAAAAAACAGTAAAATGAGCAGAACAAAGAGAATGTTATATATAGTAAAAACCAATATTGTTTTAAGAATAATTGTGAAGGACTAAATTTTTCTGAGTATTATAAATATTCAAATTGACTACAAAAGACCTATGAATGAAGATGCTATCCACCTCCAGAGAAGGAACTGATGGAAATATTCATAGTATGGTTGTGTGTGTGTGTGTGTGTGTGTGTGTGTATCTGTGTTAAATAGTGGCCTTCTCTAGTGTGGTTTAGGAAGGGAAGGATGGAGGGAGACTTAAAAACTTAAAATGTAACAAAAAATAAAGTAAAATTTAAAAATACCTCAGAGACCATAATAAAATAAAATGCACAAAAGAGAAGAGGAGGCAGTTTAGAAGGAAAAACAGATAACAGGATAGTTTTGAAAATAACATTTTGAATTTATTAGATACTTAAAAAAAAAAGCAAACTATATGCAGTAGAATTCATGGTTTCCTGTATAATCCTGTTTGTGTTCTAGTTTTTATATTGACACTTTTCATGTTTGTTGATCACTTTTTATATTTATTAATCATGTTATTAATTTCAAAATATAAAATTTATTTCTAAAAAGAAAAAAGAGGATAAATGGACATGAACGTTTGGAGAGAGAAAACTCCTGAATGTTTACATTTAATTTCAATCCTTCATTAAAATAGTATTCGTTTTTATTTAAAGCTACTTTGTGTATCTAAGCAGTTTCCTTTACAATAATGCAAGATAATCTGGTTACGTTTTAATATGAGGCATCACCAAAAACTAAGATTTCTTCAGTTATTTTTCTAAACTTTTTATTCCTTTCTACGGGGTGATATGTTTCTAGACACCTCATTAGTCAATTTCAATTGTTTTTAAATTTTATTGAGAAAAATCACTATAGAAATTAATAGACTAGCCATAAGTGGCTTATGGTATGTTGGGGATTTATTTTTACCAGTATGTTTGTATTGGAATTGACAAAGAGAGCAGGTCCCTCCCACTCCTGAAATTCTATGAGTCTAAGCAATCCATTGAGACAGCTTCAATTCAGTTTCCACATTGGTACGATAAAATAGCTAAAGTAACCTAGGCAAATATAGTAATATAATACCCCAGATATGACTGATGGGCTCACCATCTGGCCCCAGGAAAAAAAAAAATCCAATGGTCGCTGAAAAGAAACTAGAAGACTATTCACTGTGGAATGCAAAAGCCTAGCTAGCTTTGGTTCTGTGTGCCAGGCACACTATAGGAGAGAACATGAGGTTCGTCTGTGAGGAAAATTTCAAGTTGGACAAATGTAGGCTGGATCCTTCAGTATCTGCATACCCCTAACAGATGCACGACTCCCAAAGAAGTCAGTGGGAGTTCAATAGCTGTGTAAGGCATACAAATACAGCCCAACCAGGCCCATAAAAGTCAGGAAATGAAAAAGTTAAAGTTCTCATGGTGTGTTAATGTGCCCACAAATGTACCTACTTTATACATTTAACAGCTCATGTAGTAATGAAAAATGCCATGTAGAACATATCTTCGTGTGCAGTGTGGGCTAATTAACATTGCTATATGAGTTCCTTAATTGTTTCAGTCTCTATTTCAGTTAGTTTAACAATTTGCAAACTGTTTTATATGAATAGAGCCTTTATTTTTATATAGAATTTCAATTCTAAAAGTGAAGAAAAATATGAATAAGGAAAATCCTAATGTTCTAATTAAAGATTAGTGTAATTCTGTTGACTTCAAACTGTCAGAGAGCACCAAGCTCAGTATAACTTAGTCATGCTTTATGTTGTTGGAAAAATAAAAAGAGATGATTTCACATCCAATTCAATAATTTGCCAGGTATTTTATTTTAAAGATATCCATCAAACAGTCAGCATTGAGAACTAGTCAGATACCAGGTTTGGAGTTTTAAAGTTCAGGCATTTTTGAGTTGTAAGTTTAAAAGGGAGGGTGGGGAGAAGGGGTGGAAAGAGAGGAAAGTCCTGAATTTTAAAGTTTTCATTATTACCAACATAAAACTCTGAGGTTTGGGGTTTGGTTGATTTATTTATTTTTCTAGGAATAAAAAGCAACTACAGATATTTTCCCCTCAATCTTTCATAAGCATCTTTAAGCTAAAAAAAAAAGTGGGAAGATGGCAGGACATAGGGCCATAACCACACTGGGGCATTCGGGGGCACCCTCTTTGGGGAAATCCTCGTCAAAGCTGAAGTGACTTTCACTGTTATATTCCCTATAACCATTCCTAGGGGCGCCCTTGGTACACAATTCCTTCTTTCAGTCCTGAAAGGAAAAGATTTTCTTTCTGGTTGGCAATGAAATCCTAATGCAAATGTGTCTGGAAAGCAGTACACAATGATTATCTGTGGATTTCTTCCATGCTCGCCTCCTTTTGCTTTAATTCAGGCAAGTACATTTTCATGGGGAGCGCTGATTACCCAGATCGTAAGATCTGGTGCTTCTTCTGCTCGGTCTGGCTCTGCTCTGTCTTGCCTTGCTCAGCCGCGAAGCTTCATCACAGGTGTGACGCTCCAAGCCCTCCTCGCCAAGTCCTTCTACAAGACAGGCTTCTGGACTCCAAAGCTCCCCAACGGGACTTTCGCTATTCTCTGCCCCTGCGTCCCCAGAGCCTGGATTTGTGCACGCTCACTCGCTGCTGCTGGGGAAGGCTGAGCTTTGAAGTGGCCCTCTGTATCCAGCCTTATTTTGACCCATGGAAAAGTAGCCTGACAAGTATAACCCCCTTGCTAGCTTCTCCCTCCGGGTAGGGAATTTACCCATGGTGCCCCGTGACTTCTAATCCCAATTTCTAATCCCAATAGTGGTATTACTGGGTCAAAGCGGTTTGGAAGGCCAGGAGATTTTCACTGCATCTTGTAAAGTGGGAATTCTTAACCTGAAGTCTCTGAAAGTGTTTTTAAAAAAAATATATTTTGATCACTGTATTTCATTGGTTTCCTTTGTTATCACAAGTATTGTTTTATGCATTTTAACAACGCTATCTGAGAAAGGGTCTATAGGTTTCACTTGACAGCCAAAGGGATATAGAACGCAAAATAGGTTAAGAACCCCTCCGCCCCCCCCCCCCCCATTTAAAGAGCCTCATTAGCAAGGGAGGAGAAGTGCAAGTGGAGACGATAGGACAGGCAGGCAAAGTAATGAACAGCTAACCACTAGGAAAGAGCCTAGTGACTCGACCCTTCATTCCAGTTAAAAAAAAAAATCCCAGGCCTAGAGCTTCGTAGCATACCAGGGAGGAATGAAATCGCGCAATTCAGCAACAAGCCATGGCTATGCATAAGACTGGCCGCCTATCCTGCTCCCGGTGGTTTCCAGCTTCGTAGGAGGGTGATATGCCGATGTTCCCAGGACCTTTGCACGACTTTGGCCTGCAGGGATGGACCAGCTCTGGAGTTGCTGAGGTCACGGCACCGAGGGTAGTATTCACTCTTTGCCTCGAGTTTACTAGCCCAGTTTTGTCCTATACTCCCAAGTGCTGGGGGCTCCCGCTCCTGCAAGAGCTTCGTTATCAAGGCTAAATTGGAAACGACTTCAGCCCAGGGTTTTCAAATCAGGAAAATTCAGATCGAATGTTAAAGGGAGTCTAGACCCCACCTTCTTCTGCCTCTAGAGCAGAGTCACTTTCTCCAACTGTAAATTAGGGGGATCAGGTCAGGTGCCACCACATACACAATGCCTTCCCAGATCTTCCAGTTTTTGGTTCAGTCCTCCCCCCCAAATGATTTTGTCTTTCCTTACATGTCATATTCTTCCAATGGAATATAAGCTGTCTGAGGGTAGGAATTGTTTTCTTGACTTTGTATCCCCAGCATTTAGCACAGTGCCTTGCATAGGTTAATAAACGCTTGTTGGATTGAACTGAATGGCCTGTAAGTCGAATACTTTCTACTCTTTCCACCTGTGGTAGGAGGGGAGACTTGGAATCAGGAAACCTAGATTCAAACGCAGGCTTTGCTACTTAGCAAGCTGTGTGACTGGGCGAGTCACAACCTCCCTCCCTGAGCTTAGTTCCTCTTCTATTAAATGGAAGTGCTAATAATTTGCACCACCTACCTGACTGCTCCCTGGCAGAAAGCGCTTTGTGCAAACATAGTTTCTGGGACACTCGCGATCTGACAAGTAGCGGGCCCAAGGGCGCTCCGCTTCCCCACTCCGCCCGCGTGCCGACCCTGGGCTGCCTCTTCGATGGCCTCTACTCGGTCAGGCCTTCCTGGGCTAGCATTTGGTGTTCTGTCTTTCGGAACAGCCCACCGCCTCCAGTCTTCTTAAACCTCAGAAAGGACTCCCCCTCCCTTTCCAGTTCTTCCCCCCCCCTTCCTCTCCCTTTCTCTCTTCCCCTTCTTTCCTCTCCCCTGCCCTCCTTCCCTCCTCCTCTTTCCTTTTTGCTCTTGGAGCCGCTGAGTTGAGCGTCAATTGCCTTGGCAATACTTGGCCGCAGACTGCTGCACGGTTTATTTTTATTTTTTAACCAGGGTGGATCTTCCCCCTGCCTCGAAATCGAAGCGGCGAAAGGAGAGACACTGACTCTCTTACTCTTGGCAAGACACCCAGACGCCCAGGGGGCTCTCCATAATTGACCAGATGCTGTTAATTTAAAAATCTGACTTGACAGTATCCTGATGGGACCAGTACAAATTAAGAAACATTTAGCGAGCTCCTGGTGTATGCCTTGCCCTGTGCTAAACTGGGGGAGGTTGGGGGAGGAGGGGGAGAGCTGAGAAGCAAAGAAACACACAAGAAAAGAAAAGAAAAATAAACACAGTATTTTACCCCCAAGGAATTTGCTGGTGAACATGATGATGGTGGTGGTGATGATGATGATATCTAACACTTATCTGGCATTTAATATGTGTCAGACACTGTGCTAAGCACTTTACAATTATTATATGATTTGATTCTCACAACAACCCTGGGAGGTAGGAGCTATTATTATCCTCATTTTACAGATGAGGAAACTGAGGCAAAGGGGTTGAGTGACTTGCCCAGGTTCACAAAGCAAGGGTCTGAGATCACATTTGAATTCAGGTCCTCTTGACTCTAGTCTATCCACTGCACCACCTAGCTGTCCTACCTGGTATGGGGGATACGTGTATATAATTACTACTTCAACAACAACAATAACAATAACAACAACATACAAGTAATTCCCAGTAGAATATGATAAAGACAAAGGAGATCCACAAAATGGAATATAGGAGTAGAAAGCAATCCCTTTCGTTTGAAGGGAGCAGGAAGAGCTTAGAAAAAATAGGTCCTATTTCACACCTTCTTGAAGGAATAGAGAGGTTTCAGCAGGTAGAGAAAAGGAGGAAGCACATTCCAGGGGGTAAAAGGAGCAATTTGCAGGAAGGCACAGAGGCAGGAAAGACAACATCTGGAACCAGTTTAGCTGAAAGTTGAATGGGGAGAGGGGTTAGCATTAAATAAGACTGGAAAGGTAAGCTACAGACAGATTGTGAAGGGTCTTTAATCGAAGAGAAGTTTGGATTTTATCCTAGAGATGATAAGAAGCCATTGAAGGTCCTTGAACAAGGCAGTGATACAATCAGACCCCTGCCTGGGTTTTGAATTTTAATTTTCTTGGTCTGTGGACAAGTTTAGGCAAGCAAGGTTAAGAACTAAAATGATAACCCAAATAATTGACATCCTTCTCCAGACTCCTACCGTCCTCAACCCCAAAGATGTAATTTAGTCAATAAAATCCAAAAAGTACAGCCCCCAAATGTCTCTACCTCCTTTTCTTTTGGCCTGAGTTATCTTGATAACGCCTTAGAATCCATGTCTTGAGGAACACCTTTCATCACTTGGGGTCACAGGTTAACAGCTCAGACCTGGAAAGCCTTGAATAAATTTTCCAGGAGGCTCCTAGTGTATTCTAGGGCAGTGCTGCAAACTATTTTTTTCATTTTCACTAGTGGGAAGAGCACTGAATCAGAAACCAAACAAGTAGGGATTCAATAAGGTAGGTTGGTGGTACAACGTAGAAGAGTGTTGGGTTTGGAGTCAGGAAGATGTGAGTTCAAATCAACCTCAGTTACTTAACCCTGTTTGCCTCAGTTTCCCCATGAGTAAAATGAGCCAGGAGAAGGAAATGGCAAACCATGCCAGTATCTTTGCCAAGAAAACCCCAAATGGGATCATGAAGAGTCAGACACGACTGAAGTGACTGAAAAGCAACAAGGAATTCAATAGGTAAAGACAGGGAGAGAGAATATTTCCACCATAAGGAAGAAGGTGAGCAAATACAACACAGGTGTGAGACCATGGGGAGTCATCAGTCTTAGAAGGAATTATTCTGTTTGACTGAAACATTGAACCTGTGGAAGAGAGTAATACAAGCTAAGTAAGGTTGATAAGATAGAGTGCTGCCAGGTTGTGGAAAGACTCAAATGTCAAGAAAAATTTAAATTTTACTGGATAGACAATAGGGAGCTACAAAAGATCTTTGAGCAAAGGAGCAATAGCTGGCCAGATCAATGCATATTTAAGGTTATTCTGGCAGTAGTATGAAACTTCAATTACAGGAAGAGAGAATGGAGACTGAAATATAATTCATAGAACACTGGACTTGAAACCAGGAAGACCATGGTTCCAATCCCACCTTAATAATTATTAGCTGTGTGACCCTAGGCAAGTCACTTAACCATGTTAGCCCTCAATTTGCTCCATCATTAAAATGAGGGAGTTGGACATGATGACTTCCAAGGTTACTTCTAGCTCTAAATCTATGATCCTATAACCTGTTATGAGATTATTACAATAGTGTAGGTGGCAGGTAGTAAGTTCCCATACTAGAGGGTTGGCAGTGGAAAGAGAGAAGTAGAAACAGGTGTGAAAGATATTTGTAGAGTTCACGGGATTTGTTAACTGATTAGATATGAACATAAGGGAAGAGGAAGATTGGAAGATAACTCCAAGATTATAAATCTGGGAGAACCAGGGAAAAGAGATTGCCCTTGAAGCAATGGAACAAGTAGAGAAAGACAAAGAAATAGGAATAATAATCACCATTCATATTTATATCATTCTTTAAAGTTTACAAAGCACTTTATGCACACTTAGAGTCTGACATCAGTCTTTTGAAGTCAGTTATCACTGTTTAATAATCACACACATTTATATGACGCTTAAAGTGGTCTCCTCATAATAACAACTGATTTTATATAGTACTTTAAGTTTGACAGACCACTTCATATACTTTTTTTGAGGTAGGTTATCTATAGTTCGTTGGCATATCCATCCTCTAGCTAAAGGAAATTCAGGCTCCAGGATGTTCAATGATTGGCCAGTGAGTGTCAAAATCAGGACTCTAGCCTAAGTATTCAGACTTCTAATCTATTGCACTTCCCTTTACATGAGTGACTAGCTAGTCATAGATTGTTAGAGGAGCTAATGAGATCATTATTATTAGGGGGCTCTGAGATATCAGTGAAATAAGAGGAAGAAGAGACCTACAAAACCCTTCTCCAGACCCTTCTCTGGAAGTTTGGGGTGAGAATGTTTAGCTTTACAGAAGTTATCCTCTAGGGTTATTGAAAGGAGGAGGAGGGGCTGCTAAATAGTTTTATGTGTGTCCTTCCAAGCATTATTAGGCATCTGTAATCTTGAAATCTAGCAATAGACTTGTTCTCGATCTGACTCTGTTGCTTGCCTGCTGTGTAACCTTGGAAAATTCACTCAATCTCTCTGATCCTATTTCCTTATCTGTGAAATGAGGACACCTACTTCACAGAGGGTGTAAAGATTAAATGGCTGTATTTAAAGTGATAAATACATATATTTATGTCTATATACCCTTTTATGCATTACCTTCTTCTTTTTCTCTAATGTCAGCCTTTCCTTCCACCTCCAGACAGATCAAACTATCAAAGAGGCTGAGATCTTAGTTTCTGAGATAGGGGCTCTCCTCTGGCCTGAATCCCCTTTAATAAACCATAATATGGGAGATCTCTGTGGGGCTCAGGAGGTTTTTAGTTTGTTCAATCTTGAGAAGACCCTTGGCACCCTAGGTAAGAAGGAATTTTCATCATGTTAAGGAAAATAATATAAAACCAGAGTGATGCACAAGAAAAACAAACTATAAATTCAGTTCATTAGCATTGTTCAAATTTCTCTGATTCCTAAAATGTAGCCTTGGGAACTGATGTTCTGCGTTCATGGGCTTCCAGAGAGAGCATTAGAGGAGTGTCTCAGCCCTCCTGTTCTGCTAGCAACACTAAGGCATGAATTCTATACTGGTTGGGGCTTTAAAGACAAAATAAAATATATCTCATTCTTCCTTTCTGTCACATCCTTCGACAATGTTGTCTTTAGCCCCTTCACCTCACATCCACCAAAAAAATAAAAAGCAGAATCAATATCTATGTTAATTTCTACATATGGTAGAAATTCCTAGGTTACCTAGGACAAGTCATTAAACCTCTTTGGGCCCTAATTTCCATATCAATATAATAGAACAGTTGACCAAAATGATCTAAAAGGTCATTACCCACTTCTAATATCTTACCACTCTGCTAATATCTTATATACATACATATATGCCCCCAAAAGCTGTAATTTCTTCATCACAGGGTAAGTCCATGTTCCCTCCACCAATGTTATTCTCCCATCTTATGACTAATAGATGAATAGTTACTTGAGACACATGGAATTTATGTGATTTCCCAAGCTCACACAACTAGTAAGTGTGAACCCAAGTCTTCTTGGCTCCAAACCCAGCACTTTATCTAATACATTGTGCTGTCTTGAATACATCTATATGTATATGCATATTTAACATGCCTATATTTATAAATATGTGTATATATTGTTTTGATTACAAGGGTAGCCTAAGATTCTATACTAGTCCCGAGGAAATGAAAGGATCCTTTTATTTCAGCCATCGGCAATATTTCCCTTACATCTTTCCCATCTTCCTTTCCCAGAGTGTCCTCTTCAGGTTATGGTTTGTCCTTTGATCTCAAAGAGGACCATGACATCAGGAAGATGATGACATGACTTGCAATTGAATTGGATTTAAGTGAGGGAGGCTGTGCAAAGTCACCAGTCTCACTTTCTCCTCCCAGAACCATCTGGGTCCAGTGGCCAGATATAGATTAGGCTGATTAGAGATGGCCCTGGGTGCTGTGGGAGACCTTTTTTTTAGCTGAAGTCTTTCATCTTTTGACTGAAGTAATGCCCATTCAGCCATTAGGCCTGTTTTAAAAGTGAGTCAAGGGATGGCCCCTTTAATAAAAAAAAAAAAAAAAGAATCAGACTCGAGGGGAAGACCCTCAAGGTTGTTGGCCAAAAGAGAAACAATTACTATTTACATTCACTCTGAGTCCAGAGGGCCCAGAAAATAACCAAGTGTTGCTTGGTCAGGGACCCATTGTTGTCCAATCAAGGAAAGCCACAGTGAATTGGGTTTCAGGCATTTCCTCTTCAACTTTTCCTTTCCCAAGCTGAGTCTGACCTGAACAGCTATGCAATACAGTCAAGCCACTTCCACTAGGCCTCAATTTCTTCATCTATAAAATGAGAAGACTGGACTGGATAGTTTCTAGGGTTTCTTCAGGAACAGAATGTTACAGTTGGAATGAGCCTCTTTGATTTTTAAGGATAAGAAAATAGAGATTCAGAAAAGTAAATTAACCAATCAAAGTTATAAAATTATGGAATTTAAGAACTGAAAGGTCCCTTGATGGTCATCTCATTCAATTCCTTCATTTTACAGGAAACTGAGTCTCATAGAGGTGAAGTAACTTACCCAAAGTCACATGGTTTATGATACAGCAAGGGCTAGAACTAGAATTCCTGGATCCCTGGTTCAAGGGCTTTTCCATTACATCATCTACCTTGAAAAAACAGTATTTGATTCTAAAGAAGGGGCAGCTTTCTCCAGGGTTGCTGAAATAAACATGAATCATTCATTTTAAATTCAGAGAAGATCTTGCCTATATAGCTAAGATTCTTGGCATATTATTGTAGTTTTAAAATACACACAAAATTTGTTGTATATAATATATGGTACATATGCATTATATATACACATATGTATATACATACACACAGCAGACTTGGATGTTGAATAAGGAGGTTTTCTGACCATAGCCACTCTTAAAGACAATATACAAGGGCACACAAAGGTGATCTCTATTAGTAGAGAAAATATCCCATTGATCAACCCATTGACCCTTGTAATATATGCTAAATCATATATATTTGTGTACATGTATATTAGATACATATAGAAGTATAAATACTCATATTCATGATGTATTTTTAGTTTGGATCTGTGATTTCTTCAGTGTGGGAAACTTCTATTATGGAAAATCTCTACCAGTGAAGAGCCTTACTCCAAGGCTGAGGCTGTCTAGTTGTTTGTGTGTGTGTGTGTGTGTGTGTGTGTGTGTGTGTGTGTGTGTGTGTGTATACAGGTTTCCCACTGCATCCAGGGCCATCTCCAGTTGTCCTGATCTGTATCTTGCCACTGGACCCAGATGGCTCTGGAGGAGGAAGTGAGGCTAGTGACTTTACACAGCCCTGCCTCACTTAAATCCAATTTTATGTGTGTGTATGTATGTGTGTATATATATATATATATAATCCAACATATATATTTATGAAATGACTAGATACATATGTAGTTACCACATCTATGTCTATATAGATAGTTGAAGTACCTAAATGACTATACATAGTTGTATCTATGTTGAGTGTTATGGTTATATGCATGTATATGTGTACTCATGTGTGTCTGTGATTGTGTGTATGTGTATATGTGTGTGGGATAATGCCACACACACACACACACCAGACCTGTGATATCACTGTAAGGAACCCCTGGTGAGTAAACTCCTGCTAATATAAATCAGCACCTGCTCTATAACTTATAGTTTTAGAGAGTTTCCTGAAGGATAACCATTATCACCATTATTATTTAATATTGGGCCAAAATAGTAACAACAAAAATAGGAAACACGCATATATGTGCCAGGCATTATGCTAATTGTTTTATAATCATTATCTCATTTAATCCTCACAATGACCCTGGGAGGCAGGTGCTATTATCATCCTCATTTTCAAATGAGGAAACTGAGGCAGACAGCGAGTAAATGACGTGCCCATGGGGCACACAGCAAATAAGTGTCTGAGGCCAGACTTGAGCCCAGGTCTTTCTGACTCCAGGCTCAGTGCTATATCTATAACACCTCTCTGACTCTAGAAATACTAGAAATGCTAACTATAGCAATAAGACAAGAGAAAAGAGAGTGGCCTGGGACACTGAGACGTTTAGCAGCTCAGACTAGATCTCACAGCCAACATGTGTCAAAGGCAAGACTTAAATCCAGTTTTTCCTGATTCTGAGGCCAACTATCTTTATGCCATAATACCATGCACACATTAATCTAAGTGTAAAAATGATGGCCTACTTCCATGTGCTTTCCCAGTCTAAGCTAGTAACAAACTAAAATGCCTTTGGCTATAAAGCATTTTAATTATGACTCATGACATATGAATCATATGTCATGAGTCATAATTTTTTTCTTGGATGCTTCTTTGGACTTTATTCACATCAACATGATGATTACATGTAACCTTGGCTTCTGGCAGAGTTTTGGACATTTGTGTATTGTAGAAGGTATAAAGATGAGTCTTCCTGACTCCAGGTCCAACATTCTATCTACGGCACCACCTAGTTGTCCTAAAACATGTGATCACATATTACAAAATAAAAACCTACGGGTCAGAGAAAAGGGAGTTTCCTATCATTCAAAATATTTTTATTTATAAAAAAGGAAAAACCCCTTCAAGTCTGGATTGAGGTGAGGGTGGGGTGGTGAGATGGGGCATGAAAACAAAATGCATTAATTTTTTTAAAGTACCCCTGAGTTTTGCATCACAAGCAACTACTTGCTTTGCTTTCCCCTGGTCACAAATCTGTCTTTGGACATTGGTTTCCTTATAGGTAAATGACGAAGTTGGATGAGATGGTAATTAAGGTTTAATCCAGCCTTCAGATTCTGCCATTGTTTTTAATTTATGGAATAAAACAAGCATTTCTATATAACATAGTACAACAATAAAAAAAGATGATTGAATGTGAAATTGCAAATCTACTATGTACAACTTGTTATTCCTTTCAAATGGACAAAATTATCATTTCAATTTCTTTTTTTTTCCTTTTTTCTTCCCTTCTGCCCCACTCCACCCTGGCCCACCCTAGAGATGGCTACCATTAAACACTAATTGGTATGTAATAGGTTAAATTATTCTATACTATCTATTACTATACTATTGGCTATCTATCAGTTCTTTCTCTGGATGCAGATAGCATCTTTCTTCACAAGTCTTTTATAATTAATTTGGCTAGTGATAAAGATCAAAATAACTTATTTGCTTAAAGTTGTTCTTAAAACAATATGGCTGTTACTGTATGCAATGTTCTCTTGGTTCTGCTCATTTCTTCCTTATTTCATGCAAGCCTTTACGTGTCTTTCTAAGATCATTGAGCTCATCATTTCTATAGCACAGTAGTAGATTCCATCACACTCATATACCACAACTTGTTCAGCCATTAAGAAAGGAATCAGACTCAAGACAAAAAAAGCTGGAGTTATGAATAGCTACAGACCCTCAAGTGGAGATTGTAGCCACAGTTTAAGTAATATGCCATTGCTTCTATCTAGAGCAGATAACCTTGTTCTGCAAATGATACCATCCATAGCAAAGAAGAGAGGGAGGAAGAAAACAAGCATTTATTAAGAACCTACTGTGTGCCAGGCACTGTACTAAGTTGGGCTTTACAAATATTATCTCATTTGATCTTCACAACAACTCTGGGATGTAGGTGTGATTATTTTCCCCACTTTACAGTTGGGTATACTGAGATAAATGGAAGTTAAGTGACTTGCCCAGGATCTCACATCGAGTAAATGTTGGATTTGAGTTCAGGTCTTCCTCTACTTGACTTCTGTACGAATATTTCCTAACACTAAGGCAAAGAAAAGTCACCCCTTCTTCAAGGCCTCTACAAAGCTTTCCCTGATCATAGACAAGTGATTTCCTCCTTTTTCTGAATAAGCCTAGTATTTGAAGTCTACACTGTTCTCCTGACCCCACATTTGTTGTCTTCTATCTCTATCTGGGCATGTATTACATCTTCCCTACTGCATTGTAACCTTATAATGGGCAAGGTTAATGTCTTATTAGTCTTGGTGTCTGAAATAGCACTTGACATAGGAATTTGAACATAATCGACTATAATAAATATTTGTTAAATGAATGAACTTGAATTCAGAACCTTAGCTCAAGTGAGGTTAAGCCTGAAATTCAGTTGGTCTGAAATGGCATGTAGTCATAGTAACATTTACACCCATGCTTGTATCTTTACTGAAGACATAATCTAAACTAATGTCCCCAAGGGTGATTAATATCTTCATCAGGAAAATTTATGGAAAAAAGTTGTTAAATCAACATCTATTATCAACACTAGCCGTGGGAGGGAGGCAGTTGGGGGGCTATTCTACCATCTTTGGCATCATTAAGTATGCCTGTATATCCTCCATTGTGTAAAATTTCATAGCAAGAGGAGAAATGTATTTAATATATGTATATATTGCCTACTGTGACAAAAAGTTAGTGTCCTGCTGAAGTAGAAAGAAACCATTGTTATTCAGAACAAAAATAGGAGTAATCAGGTTCTCCCACATCTGCTCTAGTAACACAGGGGCAAGTGATTCATGTCATCCCAAAGTACCCAATCCTTTAGCCATGAGTTAAAGCCCATGTAAACTAATAGGGACCCAGATGAGCCCAATTCAGCTCCATACATGTTCAAATCAAGTGTGTTTTAGTAAGATCAGTTGGGGATAGGGGTAGGGCTGATTACCCTCTACCATAGATATATATGTCATGATGTATGATGTAGTCAACTATATCTTTGCACTCCTAATATATAGGGAGCATTTCTTCTATCCTACACAGCATTTTTTTTTCTTGATTACCAAAAAAAAATTGACTTTACTGAATAAAAGTCAGCCTTAGGGACTCTCCTCCAACCAAGTCTCTCATACATAAGTTAAGATCAGACACAATTTCTTGACAAAGTTAACAGCAAAGGTGCTCCTATTTGCATATGGTATATAAATTGTATTAAGACCCAGAACAATAAAGGGTTTCCTCAGTAACATACATAGCTATTCTAAAACTAATTGCTTTAACAATTCATTCAAGAAAAACCAAATGGATGAAAAATGCCTAATGGTCAGTCTATGACATTCAGTTTAATAATCAATTGATTGAATTAGTCCATTGTTACATACATCTGAAATAGGCACTGTAGGTCGATAATTAGTTAGTTCCAGAATTGAATAGGAAGAAGAGAGAAGGGAAAATTGTATCTGGGAAATTTAAAAAAAATTAAAAATAAATCCATATTTGCTCTCTGTCACAAAGGCCCATCTTTTAAACCAAGATCTCTAAACAAAAAAGGTAAAAAGTGGTGTCATATGGTCATAAATTTTTGAATAGCACAATCTCTGAGGAATCAAAGTAAAGTTGTAGGGTGATCCAAATGACAGTGGAGAGTCAGAAGTAGGCAAAAGCAGGCTGCAGCATATTTTTTAAAAAAATAATATATACACAAGAAGCAGATTTCTAGGATGTCAAGAAAATATATAATTGGAAAAGGAGCTAGACCAGCCATGAGGTAAGAGTGATAGATAATAGATGGACAGCTAGAATTTTCCACCAGCACCTATGAAAAGGAAAATGGTCTAGAGGAAGACCTACCCCACACAAGAGCTATCCCAAGGATGGGGAACCTGTGGCCTTCTAGATCCTTGGGTTTGGCCTTTTGAATGAATTCAAGTTTTACAGGAGAAATCCTTTTATTAAAGGGATTTGTTATGTGAATAACAATAACAAAAAGCTGCTATCCTTTGTGAATTATCTGTGGTAAAATTTGGGAAAGAATTGCATAGAATGAGAAGGAACAAGTGGAATGCATTATGCATCAAAAGTGGGAATACAGACATCAGGGAGATCTCAAATCCAATGAAATATTTCAGTGGATTCAATGATGAAGAGCTGGGCTAGGGGAGCACCATCTTCAGAGTATGAACAATGAGCTCTGCCTCCTGCCAGGCCCTGATGTCCACTTCAGAGCATGTACCATTATTCTAGAACTGTTTTCTTTTTATTTTGTGGTGAAGGAAATGACTTTTGATGCACCGATGCACGAGACAGGGGATGTTCATTGAAAATACACCAACCTTCCAAATCAAGCCTCTCTCATTTCCTTTCCTGCCCTTCTGCATTTGAATGAAGAGACAATGGTGTAAGCTTCTAGCTGATGAGAAAGAACTAATGTTAGCAGCCTACTCTCTCCACTGAAGGTGATGCCAAATCATGAGTATCTGGCTCTACTCTTACTTCTGACCCTGTTGTGTCTTTTCTTTCCTGCTTTAGGTGAAGGAATACTGGGGATGGAATGAACTAAGGCTTCAACTGGGCTTTGATAGGTCAAGAGAGTCAGAGGTGAAGGGATGGGAATGCCAGAGTTTACAGACAACTGAGCCTGGGAGCCCAGTCTGTTAGCATAACCTTCAGGAGTAAATGCTACCAGTCCAGCTATGGATGACCCTGCTTCCAAAAATGCCAAGAGGAAAAAAAAGAAGATATCATTTTTATCCATTTTATTTGCTTCTTTTTTATCCTCAGAGTGCCCACCACAGAGTAGGCATTTCATTTAAGGTCTTAGTGACTGACTGATTAATTTGGTTGGGCAAATACTTTGAGTTGGAGCCCACTTCTTCCCGTGGACAGAGGTGATAGAGGGGAGAGTGTTGAGGGGAAGTGTTTGTTTGTACTTCTGTTCTTATGATATCTTCTCAGTAAATGTCTCCTCTTAAAAGTTACTTAATGTAATGACTAATATGGAAATGTTGGACATGATTGCACATGTATAACCAATATCTGATTGTTTACTGTCTCAGGGATGGTAAAGGGGAGGGAAGAAAGGAAGGATAGAATTTGGAATTTGAAAATCAAATGTTAAAAATTGTTTTAACAAGCAATTGGGGGGGGAATAAAATATATTTTTAAAAGTTAATTTATGTTAATTGGTTTTATGATACTGGAATATTAATCACTAAAGAGTATTAATGATATAAGGGAAATACTAACTGTAACTGGTGATTGATATTGGGAGAGAACACACACAAATGGAGTGACTGATATTGGTATTGGGAGAGAATACTCCCAAATAGAGGCTCAAGCCAATAGCATTCTAGGACCCCAGTAACCTCTCAAAGATACCACTAGGGCCTGTGAGGGAGTGATAACTAGTTCTAGTAGACCTGCCTTGCCAGTTTGAAACGAAATTGGGATAAGGACTTTCAAAGCTATAGAAGTACTTAAGAATGTTAAACATGGTAAGCCTCAATAATATTTGTCTTTCTTTATGTCCACATACACAATACATACATATAAACATTTGCAGAATTTTTTTTTCTACACTCTGTGTGTGTATGTGTTCTACCCATATACTTGATTTGAGTATTTGCCCCAAATCAGTTTCTGGGCATGTTTAGCCATTTTGTCCACTCACAACGTATTGATTCTCATCCTGTGTAGAGAATATTCTCTACTAAAATTAATGAATAATAGTTGGATACTATTTTAATTGTTTTCCAAAGTTGAGAACTCCATATTTAACAAATATTTATTAAGCATCTAATATGTACAAAGTTCTACGAATATAAAGATTAAAAATAAAACCTAAATAGTCTCTCCTTCAAGGAGAATGAAGTTAAGTGTTTTTGTTTCTTTTCTTAAATGCTTTTCTAAAAGGAAAGATATTCCTCAGCTCCACCCTTCTCCAAATCTAGAAGGGACTTTATAATTATCTAGTCTAGTATAAGACTTGGAGTCAGGAATGCTGAGTTCAAATTCATTCTCAGACACTTATTGACTGTGTGAACTTGGGCAAGTCAATAATACTGGCATACTGCTGTCTGCCTCAATTTCCATATCTCTAAAATGGGGACCATAATAGTACCTATCTCCCAAGGTTCTAATGAGGATTAAATGAGATGATATTTGTAAAGAGTTCTTAGAGCTGTCCATAATAGCTATTGGTCCAACCTTTTCATCTTATAGATGCAGATACTCAGGGTCAGAGAGGAAAAATTGTCAGCTCACAGTCAAACTAGTGGTAAGAAGCAGAACTACTTTCAAATCCATATTATTTTCTTCCAGATCCAGTACTCTTTCCACTTCACCATACTGTCTTTGATTATATAATTCAGTCCTCTGTTTTACAAGTCAGAGAACTAAATTATTCACGATCATTAGTTTGCTAGTCAAAATAACTGTTCAGAAAGTTATATAGGGAGTAAAAAGAATAACATGGGCACAGCTCGACTTTCAGACTGGCTCATAACATTTCTGATTTTTAAATTAATTTGCTAAAAATGACTCTTCTTAATAACAACAATAAAACAGCACAATATACTCACCTCATTTTGTACCTCTCAGGTACTTATTTTCTATTAAAATTATCTATATATTGTAGGGTACCTGAGGACAGAATCTTTGTCTTATTCAACTGTGTATCCCTTACCATAGCACACCACTCCACTTGAATTAGAGGTTTGATAAATGTTTGGTTCACATTCCTGCTTTCTCCTGTGTATCCAGGTTAGCAGAAGACTCCATCACCCATAACAAGGTTACTCAGATCACCATCCTCACTTGTATGCCCCTCTTCAACCTGCTACCTGACTCCAGACTGTATTAATTCACATCTTTCTTAGTTATGGGGTGACTTGGGGCTATGCTCATATATTTTTTTCACTATCTAATCAAATGGCAACATCTCTCTCATTCATTATTCAGCTACTAAGAGCCCTAACCCAATTTCATTAAGTGTTACTTATTTACTAAATTGGGCAATCCTCCTTTCCCAATGAGGAGCTGTTACTATATCTTTATATATAAAATTCTAAATTCCTAAGATTAAATAAATATTAACATTGTTGGCTATACAATTTATTAACAATGTAATAAATCATAAACCAGATATGAATAATATACACAACAGTTTAAGATTAAGTTTAAGAACAGTTTAAGAAAGATCACAGACAGAAAGACTTCAAACCATTGCTGTAACTGCAAATGACTTTTTTTGTTGAGGTGGGAAGGCAAGGCCATTGGGGTTGAGTGACTTGCCCAAGGTCACATACAACTAGTAAGTGTCAAGTGTCTGAGGTCACATTTGAACTCAGGTCCTCCTTACTCTAGGGCCAGTGGTCTATTCACTTCACCACTTAGGTGCCCCTTGAATGACTTCTTAATCCTGAAAACACAGTCCCAACAATTTGTTAACCAAGTATACTGTGCAAATTCTCCCCTCGAGACTGCTCATCCATTTCTTATGATATGGGTTAAAACAGTTCCATTAAAAAAAAGAAGACCTTTCCATCCTTACCCTTTTCCTTCTCTAACTTCTCTCTAACTGTGACAGGTAAACTGTGTCTTCAGTTTCTCTCAAGCCATCACTGAAGAGTCTCCCAACTGATGGTTACAATTTCTATTTCTAAAACAGACCATTTGCCTCTTAAAGATACAGAAACAGCATCCATAGCTTTTGTTGAAGAGTCTTGTTAAACCTGGGAAAATGTCTGTTTTTTTGAAATAATTTTCTTTTTTCAAGGTCCATTACTCCCATTAAGCTTTCCCTGATTATTCCAGCTGAAATTTCTTATAGTACTTTGGCTCTGTCCATTTCCTTTATTATATTCTACTAACTATAGTATGTACATATTTGAGCTTTATCCCTTCTCTCCTCCCTTTCCCCCCATCCCAAACATTAGAATCTAAACTTCTTAAGGATGGGGACTTTTTAAAAGCAAAACGCAAGTAAATAATTGGGGTTTAATTGCTGATTTTTGGAGTGGCACCACTCTAGCCTCCTATATTTGAAAACTCAAGTATTATCCTGTATTTCTCTCTCTCTCTCTCTCTCTCTCTCTCTCTCTCTCTCTCTCTCTCACACACACACACACACACACACACACACACACACACACACACACACACACACTTCAATAAGTCGCCAGATCTTGCCATTTTCTTGCCACATTCCCAATATCTTTTCCATCTGTCCCTTTCCTCAAGTCCCAGAGACATCACCTTAGTTCAGTCCCTCATTGTCTCTGGACTAGACTATTGTAACATCTTCTTAATTGGTCTTCCTGTCTCAAATCTCTCCCTACTTCAATTCTCTAAACAAATGCCCAAATAATTTTCATAAAGCAAAACTCTGACCATGTCACCACTATGTAGTAAACTCCCAAGGCTGCCTGTTAAGGAAATCAAATATAGAGTTCACTGTTTGTAAAGTCCTTCAAAATCAAAACCTGACCTTTTCCACTTTATTATAGATCATTCCTCTTCATATACCCTGTGGCCTAATCAGACTGGCCTATCCACACAAAACACTCTAGCTCACATCTCCCATATCTTCACACTGGTTGTCCCTCATGCCTGGAATTCACTCCCTCCTTACCTCTACCTATGAGTATTCCTAATTCCCTTCAAGACTCAGATCCATTCCAAATCACTAATAATAGGAGAAATTCAATCTAAACAACCTTGAGACTTCACCTTATATCTGACATAGATGACAGAAAATGGAAGCAATCAATGTTGAACGGATTGTAGAAAAATAGGTATGTGAATGTATTGGTAGATTTGTGATTTAGTATAAACATTTTGGAAAGTAATTTGCAGTTACACAAAAAAAGTGACAAAAATACCCTTACCCTTTGACCTAGTTATTCCACTACTAGGCATATTCTTTACTGGGAGGTTACTAGGAAAAAGGAAGTTCCTATATACAACAAAAGATTTTTGGCAATATTTTTGTGGTAGCAAAGTAGAAACAAAGTAGATATCCATCCGTTGGGGAATGGCAAAACAAATTGGGGTCCGTGGAAGTAATAAAATATTACTATACTGTAAAATGACTTTATAATGAATATAGAGAAACATGGGAAAATGTATACATACTGATGGAAAGTGAAGTAAGCAAAACCAGGAAAATATATACGACTGTAACAAAGTAAGCAGAAAGAACAACAATTATAAAGCAATAGGAAATTAATGTTACAAAATTGCAAAGAACAAGTATGTATGAGCACACTCTTCCCTCTACTGATTACATATATTTTCAGATTTTTTCTATGTATTCATCAGCTTTGCTGTTTGCTTCTCTTCTCACTCTTTTTAAAAAAATTATTTTTATATGGCATCACTCTATAGGAGCAAAGAGGGAGTGGGATGCAAAGGGAAATGTAGGCAATATTAAAAAAGAAGAAGAAAGAAAGAGCAATAAGAATTTATTTCAAAAGAAGACAACTCTGGCTTCTATATGAAGCCTTCTCTATTCCCTAGATGCTAGTTTTCCCCATTCCACCCTCAATCACCTCATACTTATTTTGTACAATCATATATGTACTTGTTCTTTACCCCACAGAATATGAAGTTCTTGAGGGTAGAGCCTTTGGAGTCTGTATCCCCAGAGCCTAGAGCAATTCCTGGCATAAAGTAGGAAGCTAATAAATGCTTCCCGGTTGAATTCTACATCCTGACATTCTTACCCGAAACTACCTGGGCATGAATGCTGAAAGTACATTCTTTGTGGCTAAATCTTTTTTAAAAAATCTTTTAAATACATATTATTTTTAGCTTCAAGTTTTCTGTTCCTCCCCCGACTCATTGAGAAAGCACGATACCTATTATACATATGAAGTTATGAAAAACATATTTCCTATTATCTTTGTGGTCAAATCTTAATGACGGCACATGGAAAATTCCTCCAAAAGATAAGACTACGAACTTTTGTCTTTCTGCGTATAAACAACAAAGGAAGCAAGAAGCCACAGGGTTTGAAGTGTAGCTACAGCATATTTTATAGAATCCTCGATTGAGAGAATTGTGTTTATCTGATAGAACCAGGATCTTATCTCTCGTCCTGCATCCCGAAGCCCCAGGAAGCAAGGGTGTGCTAAAGTCCTCAGAGAAAAGCACTGAGCGCTAGAGAAGCAAAGGCCCAGGGCACGGTTGGTCACCTTTGTTCTCTCAGCGCTTTGCTCCAAAAGCGCTCTTTTAAAGATGTGTGGAGATTGACCATCAGCAAGAGAAAGACCTTGGCCTCCGCTGTTACCTCTACTCTCTTCACGTCCAGAGAGAATACTCCCGAGAAGAAATGGCAGTGGCTTTGGCTAGGCTGCTTATTCCAGACAGAACCCAAGATAATTTGACGGGTCTGTCCCTCCACTGACGCAGACTGCAACCGATCCACGCCTTTTTATTTTATGAGATTCTTGTCCCTCTATTTCCACAAATCCTTATAGGGGACCCCCACAGCACAGCGGAGGCCTTCCCCTCTTCTTCCTTTAAAATCTTATAATTAGCAGCGGAACATTGCGGCAATCCATTTGTCATAGCCTTCTCTGTCCCTACCTGACCCTCTCACTTCCTGAAATGATACCACACCTCCCACATCTGCAGCTCTGCCCAGTCCTATGGGCTAGGTTGTACAAGTACGAAGATCCCTATTTAACTGGCGGACGAGGAATCCGAAGCTCAGATAAATGAAATGACTCTCACAAAGCAGCAGAGCTAGTGGTTGCTGAAGCCAGGACTCCAAAAGAAGCCTTTTGACTCCGACTTCTGTGCCCTTTGCTGTATAGCTCCAGGCAATCAATCGTTCAACACTCATTCAATTAAACATCTACTAACTTATCAGGACTCTGTACTAAGCGCTGGTGATAGGAAGACTAAAGTAAAAGTCTCTTCCCTCCAGAAGCTTATATTCTAATGGGTAAAACAACATACACATATGAAATTTTACCGAATATATACACAATTAATACGGGAAAAGAGGTTCCCGAGCAGCTGGGGAGGCAGGGAGCTGGGGAGGCAGTAAAAGTTTTCTAGAAGAAGACAGCGCATGAACTGAGTCTTTAAGGAAAACGGCATTCTGAACTGGATAGGTGAGGAGGGAATACATTCCGGGCTTGGGGAACCGCCAGAGCAAAGGCTCAGAGACAGGAAATAAGAGTATTTCGAGGTCAGAACGTTGTGACTGGAAGAGTAAAGCTCAAGGAAGGAGTTAACAGAGTAATAGAAAAGGAGGAAAATTCGGAGAGAATTGTAAAACACCAGGAATGGAATGGACCTTAAAGATGGTCCAGATCGAAGTCTCAGTTCCCTAAACTGAGGTTACTCTTCCACCTTCCCACCCATCGCCAAACATGTTGGGGAGAAGGAAACTGCGGAGCAAAGAGATGATGTGACATATCCAATTTTATAGATAATTACAGCCAGGTCACCTGACTTCCAAGCTGTTTTCTAGGGGTTGGAGGGTAGAGGGCATGATATATAGCCAAGACCCCTAAAGACCCTGGGAATATGACAGGGATTTGAGAGTCTGGAGTCTTTTAGGTCACTATTCTGCCACTCATTAATTGTGTGACCTTGGGCAAGTCACTTAACCTCTGGAAGTCTTATTTAGTTTCCTCACCTGTTAAATGAAGCGGAACAGCTCCATTCGATTCAATTCAACAAACATTTTCCTACCAAGTGCAAGGCACCAAGCCAGGCCCTGGAATTACAAAGACAAGCATAGAACAGTGCCTGTCCTCAAACAGTTTATGTCTTAGTGTGGTGGGGGGTGGGGAGGGGAGATCCCACATATAAACTGTTAAGTAAATACGATTTAATAAAATAATACAAATTAATATCAAGAGGGAGAGAGTGCTGCTAAATGTGGGGGGGGGGGCGGGGCAGAGCAGTGCTATCAGGAAATCTCTCTGTAGGACACAGCACCTGCTCGGTGAGTTTTGAAGGAAGCATTTATTCAACAAACATTTATATAATACCTACTGCATGCAAAGCACCAAGGAAAAAGGAAATTGGTTACCCGGTTTAGATAAGAAAGAGTCTAAGCCCTTCTGGAATTTCCAGTTTAGTGGTTGTGCGAGTGAAAGGGCAGGGAAGAGGTAAGCCAAATCAAGGACGTTTCTGAAGCACTCCTGGTGTGCCAGGCGTTGGGCTAAACCCTGGGAATACAAAAAAAAGGCAACAGCAATCCCTGTCCGCTAGAAACGGATCATCTATGAACCACAATAAGATGTTTAAGTGCACTAAAAAAGTACCAACTACCAGCTAAAGGATCTTTAAGGACCCTTCCAACAGCAGATTCTACGGTGTTAATGAGATAGATTTTTTTTTTTTAGTCTTCCCCTTCCCCTCGCGCCCACAGCACCCTGGGGGACGGACCTGGAAGGAATGGGAAAAGCTCTGTTTCTGAAGACCCTTCCCTGAAGCCGGGGGAGGGGACAGTCGGCCGGCCCGGGTTCTCACTTGGCCGGCGCTGGGCTAGGTCTGGAGGCTGGCGGGGAAGCGAGGGCAGTTGAGCTGTGGGCAGGCGGGGAGGCCCAGCGGGCGGCGGCGGCCTCCGGCTGGTCCAGCTGCCCGACGAACGGACGCAGGAGCGCCGCCCTCTCGCCCCAGCAGCCGAGCAAGCCCGGCGCGCTCCGGGCCGCCACATATGGTCTGTGGATTTAGGTGTCAAAAACCGGAGAATTAGAAATGGTAATTTTCCGTCATTATAGGTGAAATGTGATCTATCACAACAACTGGAACATGTCTCCGCGCTAGCAAAAATAATGTTAATGATTAGGAACTATTATGAATGTCAAGCGGAGTCCATTAAGTTGTATCAAGAAATTGCCCTTGACGTCCGAAATCAAACTACAAATATACAGGCCTCGCATTCAGGAGACCGAGAGCGGGGCCTTGGGGAGAGAAGAGGGGGTGGAAAATCGCCGTATTTTCTTAATAGGAAACTGTAGAGGGCATTAATAACCTCCCCTCTGCCCGGCCCAGACACACACACACCCTCCTCCTCCTCCGGCTTCCTCCCTGCGGCCCCCCACCCCCCTCCGGTCCTCTTTGAGATGCTCTGTTGTCCAACCTTCAGGCCCTTTCTTCCTTTCTGCTCCTTCTGCCCCCTCCCTCCAAAACAACCGCAACGCAAAGCTAAGGCTTTTGAAGCTATCTTGCGAGCTTATCATTTTGAAGGGGGCTTCGCCTAGGCCAGCCCCTCATTCTGTGGCAGAAAACTTGTTCTAAAGAGGAAAGGAAAGGGACCGTTCCTAGCTGGAAGCCAGGCCCTCTTGAGTCTCTGGAGATCTCTGCTCCCTCCTCTCACTGTCCCCAAGCCCAGCGCAGAAAGCTGGCACCTTTGGGGAACTGCTGCCACCGCAGCCTCAGCTGGCAGGCCCCTGGGCAGCTTGATGCCCTCCCCCTGCTCCCAAGCTTCTCAGCTAGAGGAATGGGAGGAGTGGGGTGGGAAGAGGACAAAGCCTGGACCCAGTCTGGAGACTGGGGGAGGGGAAGCATTCTGTGGCCAGAGCTGCCATGCGTTAGCCAATCCGTTTTGGCTGAGATGGGTGGGGAGGAAAAGGGCGTCTCCTGAATTTCAGCAAATTTCGGTGGTATTGAGAAGACTCAAACTTCTTTCCCTAGGGAGTTTTAGATTCCCTCCTCTCACCCCTAACTCCCTCCCCACAGCCAAGAGACCCAAAAGGACTTTTCACCTGAGTTTGGAGAGAGTAGTTTCAGAGATTATGAGTGAAGGGTTTATTGCCAGTCACTTGAGGTCTCTTTCAACTCATGTGTGCCTATGATAGGCTAGAACTCAAGACTAAGGCCAAAGGCCTCTAGGAATCTCATCTCCATAACTCTGAGATCCACCCCCACTTCCAGTTCTGACATTCTGATTTAAAGTTCCTTCCAACTTTCGAATTCAGAATATAAACTGTTGCTTTTATGTCGGGTCTTCCAAAGCCGGTTTCAGCTCTAACATTCTCTGGTTTGAAACTAAAATACAATTTACCAGTTCTATCTACTGCCTCTCCAGCTTGTACATTTCGAAGAAGAAAAAAATCAGCCTCTGCATGTAACTCTTTAGTTCCCCTTCTCCCTATTCTTATCCCCCAATTCTTGCCAGAGCAGTTCAGAGGAAAACTAATGTGCACACTTCATTTCACTAAGTGTTGGGACAGATCATTGCAACCCTTACAGAGCCACTGCAGAGAGAGGACTAGAAGACACTGACCTTTCTTTCCCCAGTGGGAGCCCCCAGCTCCTTAACTAGTGGGCAAAGTCCCACGAATAGCTACAAATCCAAACAGACCTTCCTTAAATCAAGAAAGGCAATGATTCCATTTCATTTAAATAAGCCTCCAGATGGAGCTAAGGCCTCTAGGCAGATAACTGACCCCTCTCCTCACTGAAGATACTGCCCCTTCCCCCATAAGTCCATTACCTGCATCTTGTAGCCCCTGCCCTAGCTTCAGCCTCAACTTTTCTCTTTGGGCTTTAATCTCTCCCCAGTTTCTAGGTCCCCTTTTCTCCTCACTCTTCTCAATGGGCTTCTTTTCATGTCTCTTACAGCATCCCCTTAAACCTGACTGAACCTTAAAGAGGAAGTAGGAAGTCAGACTTCATGGGAAAAAGCCCTCTGACTATACTTATGATCATTCTAAAATCTCTCTGTTGTACTTCTTGTACTTGTACTCTCTCTTGTACTTCCTTGTTCCAGGCTTGGACTGAAAAGAGACAAGGAGAGGAAAGAGTGAATGAGCCTAGCATGACTTTCTGTGCCTAACAAGTTCAAAAAATACTCTGGGTTCATATGTGAGAAACAAAGAAAGACAAAGGATGGAGGAGAGGCTGTTGGACTGTTTTTACTCTTGAATTCTTTGGCTTTGCTTCTCAACTCCTCCAGGTTACCCTCTCTGATCTCTTCTCTCTTCTCTAAACCCCATCTCCCTCTTAGCTCCCACCTCTCATTTTGACTCAGGTTTATAGACTTGTTTTAGAAATCCTTTAATTGCCAATTCAGTTTGTGTTGTTTTCTCAATAAGGTTGCAAACTTAATTTGGTGTCTTTTTTTTTTTTGTTCCACCACAAAGCATAATTCCTGGCTGGGCATATGGTAGAAACTAAAAAAAAAATACTTGCTTTTTAAATTTAATGATGAGAAAAGGGGTGTGTGTGTGTGTGTGTGTGTGTGTGTGTGTGTGTGTGTGTCTGTGTGTGTGAGTGATCTACAGGTATTGTGTCTGGTTTAATCTAATAAATTATACTTGAAAACCTGAATGATTATAAACTTTGATAACTTTTATTTTTATAAACCGATGTCATCTCAATGCAATATGAAAACTATTGTTTAAAGGATTCTTGAAGCAAATCTTGGGGAAAAAAACAAGAAAAATTTATCACAGACATGTATTTTGAAGGAAGGTCAAATTGTCCTTGTTCTGCTTTTATTTGCTGGACAGGGTTTAATCCCTTAGTCTCTGATTCCCAACCCTCTACACTACCTCCCACACCACCCTATCTAGCCTCCTCTATAGATCCCCAAAAGATTAAAGTTCTCTGTTCAGCTCATTTCAGGAGATACCTTGTTAACTAATAGTTGTTGACTCTGTACTTTAAAAGAGCACACCTTTGCCAGTTATCTGAGGGAGTGGGGTGCAATGCCAACTCTGAAAGAGTGTTCACAGCCTGTGACAAGTGTAGGACTTGCTAGGGAGCCATGAAGTCTACCAGCTCTTATTTCACTTTACAGACTCACTACCTCAAGTGTGCTAAAAAAAAACTCATCCTGCCAGTCAAATCCTGGCTTTTGCAAAAAGATCCCATTAAACATAAACTAGAAATCTCCCAGGCCAATCTCCTTTTAAATAAAATCGAAGCAATCCGGTCCAACATTCCCTTTCAACTGCCGCCTTAGTCTCCCTTCCAAGTACCCCTTGAATTGTTAACCACCTACTAATTTAAATTAATGGGCTCCTCCACATCTCTGTCCCAGATGTGTCTGGGGGTGGTTGGCCAGAATTGGAGCCAAGCATCACTCTGCAGTGCCTGGGCAGAATCTCTGCTCTCCTGGTTTCTAGGCCCCAAAACATTTAGGTCTCATTTGGCTCTCCTAAGATACATCTCCAATCACCTTCCCCCTTTTCCATCTTTTCCTTTCTTTTTTTCCTGTTCCCTTTCTTCTATCCTTACTTTTTTATTTTTTTCTTTTTCCTTTCTTCTCTTTCTTTCACTTTCACAATTAGAGCCATCTCCCTAAATATGTCTAAAATGTGGTTGTTTTCCTATTGTCCTTCCCTTCATTTGGTCAGAGTACTCTAATGCCCCCCCCTCCACAAAGATAAAAAAAATAGTTATAAACTGGAAACCAGGGATAATAGTACTTATATCACTACTTTAATGTGGTACATAAATGTGGAATATGCTATGTTATAAAGGGTATTTCTGCAGTATGTGTTTACTCTATGCTTTATTATGTTTTATTTTATTCTATTAATATTCAATATTACTATAATGTTATACCACGTAAGTTTCTATTTGCTAATCCATAACATAGTGTGCTTATGTGTTTTGTTTGTTACTTTCTCTTCCACTGAAATGGAAGACTAGACAATTCAGTAAAGGTTGGATGAACTAGGATGCCAAGGAGGAAAACCCAACTGTTTGAAATGGCAGTCTGGTCCTAGGATCTGTATTTATTCCTTAGCTTATAATGGCCAGCTTTTCATAAGACATAAATCTGTGGTGGGGGGGAGGACCCATAATTGCCAAAGGATAATAGGAAAATCCATCCACTAAAAGGAAAAATTAAAATCCTGGTTTGGCTGAGGAGATTGAAACTCCCCCTGTCAGCTCCATCTAAAAAGACAATGCTCCCTGGTGACTTTTTGAAGGAAGCCTGAGGTAGGGCTTCACTTTATTTTAGGAGAGTAGAGGCACAAGTGTGAGTGACCTTTCCTTCCCTATTCCCTTTAATTATGGCCTCTGTAAGTGATGCCATGGGGAAACTCTTCCCTTCTCTCTTTCATGACTCTCTTGTTTTCTTTTTCTTTCTTTTCTTCTTCTCCAGTTGAACTGAAGCTCTCCAGAAGCACCCCATAAAGAGTCATATCTTGTTGTCAGAGGCCTCCTCCAACACTTCCCAACCTTAACTAACTGCTCAGAAGAACCAAAGGTCTTTGATATTTTATTTTGTAAAAATAAATTATATTTGACCCCTGCTCCCAAAGATGGAGAGAGTTCTCTTATTCAGAATTTTCAGATACTTACCAGTAGTGGTACCCAGGGTAAGTTACTTAACCTTTCTCAAGGTTCATCCTTACAGGATTTGTCTCTGACAAATATGTTATGAGGTCAATAGGTACCTTGCTTCTGAGAGACCTCTGAAACTTGTGGGGAGGGGTGTTCCATACTGAGATTTTGAAACACCCACTTGCTCAGAGGTTAATTTTAAGCACAGAAGCCTCCTTCAGCTTCAGGTAAGAAGAGCTAAGAGCTTGCTGCCTACATTAATTAGACTTTGTGTTCACAGCATGTCATTTAGCAGAGACAATAGACATCTGTGGGGACTGCCGAATCATAACTGTAGACCCACAGATACAGCATACACAGTGGGCATACATGTATATGTGTATATATAGTATATATACATGCATTTATAAATTATATACATATGTATAATACTTGGCCCTGTGAAATAGGGGCCATTGAAAAACACAAGGAGAGCTATTCAAAAATGTTAATAAGCTTATTAAAATGAACTGCCTTACTAGAACTGGTTTTATAGCAAATCTACCACCCTTCACTTCCTGGCTGACAACAGTCGAGAAAAGTTCCCGTTCCCCCTCCCCTCCTTGAAACGTGCTTTCAATCTAAGGACGAGCGCAAGCGTCACAATTATTCCAGTCGTTAAAGCCCAGCTCTTCCAAGGGGTGGTCGGCAGAGACACTGCTCTGACTGGCTCTTTCTCGGTTCTTTCTCTCTCCAAAATAGGAAGGGCGCTGGGGGATGGGAAACCCAGTACCTCTGGGTGGTCAGTCCTAGTGCAGAGAACAGTCTGCGTGCGAGCTTAAGTTGATCTACTAGGGGGAAAGGAGTAAGAAAAGGCCTATTGAAAATGACCTTCACAAAGAGGGCAAGGAGTTAGGCGGCCTATGGGTTCATCCCTGCCCCTATCCCATAAATATTTAAAGGAGACAGGTTTACTCTCATAAATAAGCCCTCCAACCCACCCCCGCCATCGAAATTATTCGGGACATTGTATACAAAAATCCTATACTTTGACCCGGGAAGATAGGGGTTCTAGGCCCAGAGCTGACATTAACTAGCTATGCGACCTTTTCCAAGACGTCTCATCTTCAGTCATCTGTAAGATGGAAAGACTATTTCCCGACCAGAGGAGATAAGTTTCAGTAGTTTCTTTCTTACACCTTTTCACCGAGCAGAACAAATGGAGCTCCTATGCAAGTTGTTCTCCCCTTGGGACTGACCACCCACACACGGTTGTTAGGAGGAAAGCACCTTTGTAAACCACAAAGAGCTATAGAAATGCAGGCTGTTACTGTTTCCTCCGTTCCACCGAGAAAAAGAGAGCCTTGGACTAGATGCCCTATAAGGTCCCTTTCAGCTCTAAATCTTTTGATCCTACCAGCCTATTTCCTCAGGCCATCAGGGGCGTGACAACGGTAAACCTTGGTCAGGTTTATAAGGTCATGTAACTGAACTTTGGAATCTTCAAGTGAGGGAACAGTAATTGGAAAGTTACTTTTACTATGCGCTGTTGGCTTGGGTAAATCTTGGGGCTCCTCGAGACCCTAAAACTTTCAGCCTCTGGGTCTGAAAGAAGTAAAATCTGCGCACTATCTAGTCAGAGATTAGTCTCTAGTGAAATCACGAAATCATTTGGGTTTTTAAGGGAAAGCGTAGAAGATAGAGCATCAAGCTGAAATCACCCGGACCCTCTAATCCCACGGGCGTTGGAAAGGTAGTGCGGGATGTTATTCTGAGCTGGAATTGCGATTGGGACAGCAGCCTGAGACTACAAAATGAGCCTGGGGGAGCAAAAAGCTGAGGGTTACTACAAACAGCTGCAGCCCGGAGTGCGGCCCAAATACCCGGAGGGGCAAGCGATTCTCTAAGGGATTGGAAACTGGAATTTCACGGGGACGGAAATTCCTCTATAATGCGTAATGGCACTT
Organism: Gymnobelideus leadbeateri; assembly: GCA_011680675.1. Classification (NCBI taxonomy): domain Eukaryota; kingdom Metazoa; phylum Chordata; class Mammalia; order Diprotodontia; family Petauridae; genus Gymnobelideus; species Gymnobelideus leadbeateri. The sequence goes on along the minus strand of WOXC01005197.1, from coordinate 243,996 downwards.
GCAGCAATTCGGGGGTCGGGAGTTTGCGGCCGGAGGGTCTAAAATGATAGGAAAGCCGCGTCCAAAAGTTAGGATGGAGAGAAAAAGTGAATGATGGTGTGTGTGTGTGTGTGTGTGTGAGAGAGAGAGAGAGAGAGAGAGAGAGAGAGAGAGAGAGAGAGGGAGAGAGAAAGATACAGACCAAGACTGACCCAGAGACTGACAGTGAGACAAAGACAAAGTCAGTGACAAAGACGGAGGAGACACACCTACAGAGAGAAGGAAAGAAAAGAGGGGGAAAAGCCTTTTTTTTTTTCCTCTAGTAGGACTAGAGAACTAGAAATAGACTGACAGGGGACCAGGTCTAGAATCCTTGGCTTTGCTACTAATAGCTAGCATGGAAGAAGAAGGAGGAGGAGGAGGAGGAGGAGGAGGAGGAGGAGGAGGAGGAGGAGGAGGAGGAGGAGGAGGAGGAGGAGGAGGAGGAGGAGGAGGAGGAGGAGAAGGAGGAGAAGGAGAAGGAGAAGAAGGAGAAGGAGAAGAAGAAGAAGAAGAAGAAGAAGAAGAAGAAGAAGAAGAAGAAGAAGAAGAAGAAGAAGAAGAAGAAAAAGAAGAAGAAGAAGAAGAAGAAGAAGAAGAAGAAGAAGAAGAAGAAGAAGAAGAAGAAGAAGAAGAAGAAGAAGAAGAAGAAATGTGATTTCACTGATATAGGGAGTTCCTAGGGAGGAAACTCCTTCTAACAAAACAGGTCAGCACCTGGGCTGGAATTTATAGTCTAAGAGATTCGCCTGGGGACACTAAGAGGGGACTGCCCAGGGTCACAGAGACAATTTGCGTTAGTAACGGGACTTAAACACAGATCTTCCGGATTCGTAGATCGGCTCTTTATTCACTGTTCAACGAAATCTTTCCATTTTTTAAAAAAAGAATATTAACACTGTGCTCATAACCAGATAGGTGTGTATTGAAAACTATATTCCCATTTTGCAGATGAACAAGCTGAGTGTCATTCATCTAGAACTGGGAGGGATCTTAGAGGTAGTCTAGTTCATTCCTTGAAGAGGTGATCTGCTTTGCTCCAGGTTACACAGGTTTTAAGGAGCAGAGCTGGGACGAGGAGTTTGTTACTGACCTATGATCACACACACACTCCTAACGTTTGAAAGCCCTATCTCCGAAATAAGTCCGCTAATTACAAAACAGGAGAGTTTTTTGTTTTTGTTTTTTTTTCCCTACATTTTTGGAGAGTCAGTTCCTCTTTTGGGGATCCAGTTGCTGAATCTGCAATTCTAGAAGATATCCCTTTCAAATTCTAAACTACTATGAATCGACTTCAGTCTTCCCTTGGATTTAATGGTTCCCCATTCCCAAAAAATGCCAGAGGCTACTTTCCCGCCATTAACCTTTTCCCCACTCACACAAAACAAACAGCTATTTGAAAGAAGGAAAAAAAAACCCCATCACCCCAAAGCCTGTCCATTTCTGTTGGCGGCTCCTAAAAAAGCATTAAGCTTCACTAGCTAAGACTGGGTATTCAGCTTTGTCCTCAGACTTGTTAACCCCCAAATCAATAAACATTTATTAAGAGCCGACTGTTTGCAAGGTCCTGCACTAGATGCCGAGGGCGTTACAAAGATAAATAAGATCTGGTCTCCGAAGTCCAGAAGTAACCATGGGAAACAGGACGTGTGCTCAAATACTCATTATGCCAAGAAGTTGGCTCATACAGTGGCAAAACTCCAACTCTTCGTTCTCCCTTAGAATTCCACCTGCCCTTTTGGAATTTAGAACGTCCTGCTTTTTTCTACCACGCGTGTTCCTAAAGTTTGCCTCAATTTTTATTCCCGCCTCCCCCCTCCCCCCCAACCTTTACATCTCTGTTGAAACAGAAGGAACACTGGACCTAGGATATGAAGACTGAGGTTCAGGTTCTGGTTCTGACATTTACTAGTTTGGTTCCTTGGGCCGAGAACTTAATCTCTTGGAGATTAGATGTCCTCATTTATAAAATATTAAGGATACGTGCACTGTCTGCCTCACAGAGTTGTTAGGGATCAATATAGCGTCGTGAAAGTGTTTGGTAAGGTGTAAAACATTATAGAAACATGACTTATTCTTTCTTTAAAGGTTAGTCTCCTCTTTCAATCCTTTACTTCCTCCATCTTTTATCCTTCCTTCCTTCCTTCCTTCCTTCCTTCCTTCCTTCCTTCCTTCCTTCTTCTTTACTAACTTCTGGTGCCCATTCATCTCTTTGTCTGCACCCAGGGCTAATGTTGCTTAGTGCCCCATCAATGCTACTTTTGGAGTTTATGTTTGTCATTAAGGCTTTCTCCTAAAACAGCTATCTATTCCTAACATTCCAGAACCCACTGCTTTCTCACTATCTGGACTGTTCCCTGAGACTTCAAGTAAATTTTGTTTTCCATTTCTCTAATGCATTCCTCCTGTACTATTGTGTAATTATACTTTGTAAGTCCTATCAGAGAAAGTGATACATTTCCCTGAGGGCTAAGCAGAACTCTGCACCCACGAGCCCTTGATAAATATTGTTGGATAAAGAAATGAATAATTAGGGAGAAATGTCTATCCCACAGCCATTCTCACTCCATCTCCTTCCCCTCTGAAGGCCTGAGAAAGTAATTTTGTTCTCGAGATACTAAGCAGGTTTTCAAAGTTCACTGGGTCGCAGTGAGGATTGTAGTCTTCCTTTTGCTGGATCTAGGATGAGAATTACATTTTTTGAGAGAATTTTTGTGCTTGGTAGATACGTGGAGGCATAAAAAGTACAGACATAGAGTCTTCTGCTATTTGGCTGAAATATAGAAAACTTTGAGTGAGGAGATGAGTCTAAAACGAACTCTTAAACCTGGTCTAGAGCTTTGGGTGTGAGAGTTCAGTAACTCTAGTTTATAATGAAGGGTTAGAAATTTCCAATGCGTGTCTGCACAACTCCCTTTACCTCTCTGAGCCTCAGTTTTCTCCTCTGTAAAATGCCATAATAACACATAACAACTCTATCTACCTCAAGGGGTTGTTAAGGATTGCTATCCTTAACACTCTTGAGTTGATATGAATTGATTGCAATGAGTTGGTAAGAGTCAGTTTTCTTTGGCCTACCCTTAAAAAGAAAGAAAGAAAACTGCTCACACTCTTCACCTCTAGCCCCCTGTACTGAGTTGAATCCATCTCTAACCCCAGCTCCGACACATAATAGTCGCATGCTTAATGTTTTAAAAATTGAATTGAATTAAACCTGAATTTCAGGTTCGAGGGGATGAAAACACAGTTGCCCCCGTCTCATTAGACGATGCTCTTCCTCTAGGATTGATAGTTAGTTGGCTCTGGAAATTAAAAAAAAAGAAACAAGAAAAGACTAAAACAGATAGAATATAGCGGGTACCTGCCCTCTTCCCTCCCACTCCGTGACAGGCTGGGAGGGGTAGGATAGGGTTCGCTGTGGTCCTTTGTATTTTGCGGTGGGACGAAACTTCTCCCAGTCCCCAGCTTTCTTCTCGGGTCTCTGTTCACTCCCAGTGAACTCTGACCCGTGCCGGCATCAAACCCTATGAAAGAGACTGAGACAACCCAAGAATGGGGTCAGGATGAATCAGATAGCACGTCTCAGCCGAGGAGCAGCTCTTCCGTTCTGCTTACTGGGTTGTGACTCTAGCCATTTCACGGAAAGGCCAACGCAGAAGGTCTATCCTCTCTAGTGGACAGAGACCAGGCGGCCAAGGGCTTTCAGGCGGCCCTTACCTTGGGGAAAAGAAAAAAGAAAGGAAAGGAAAGGTGATGGAGATTCTCCAGTACTCCCCTTGGAGCCCAGTCTCAGGCTTACTGGCCCTTGGTGGTAGGGGGTCCACGGTTCAAGGCGATAACCCAGCTTCTGGCGGGTGGAAGAAAGAGTCGCAACCTAACCCAGTCCCTGCTCTTGATCAACCGCTATTTCTACCCAGCAGAGTTGGAGTTGTCAACTGTGCCCTGAAGCAGCCCTCGGGGAAGGAAGATTTCTAGGAGAAAAACAGTTGTCAGCTCCTACTAAGTGCCAGGTAGTGGACTAAGTTTTTCCTCCTTTGGTAAATAAAAAGTATTTTGAAAGAAGCTGTGCTCATGAAAGTAGCTACAGCCTTCGCCTCTGTCGCCTTTTAAGTAAATCGTATTATTTTCCCGAACTTTATTGGAAAATCGTTATGGTGCTGATGGGGAGTTGGAAGTCTCCATGCGGATAACCTCCTAAGTTCCGAAATAAACCTCCAAGCGTTTGCCCAGGACCGACACTTCCTTTTTGTATTTACATAAGCGCTGATTCGATGTGGTTGAAGTGAAATCTCAATAATGCTGATCTTAATTCATCTGAGCAATATTTTCCCTAACAGCCCTGTGACAGCCCATCAGATCAAGTCCAACAAAGAAACCAAAGAAAGGAAGTATGAAAGAAAAAAAGATGATGGCTTTCTATGTCATCGCATGGTCGTCATCACCTTCCTCCTCATCACCTGGGAGACTTATGAAAAAAAAGAGAGCCTCGTCAAGGCCGGGGAGTAAAGTTTTAAGGGTCCTGCCGTCCTCTCTCTCCACCCCCTTATCCTCAACACCACTGAAGTGAGGAACACTTGAATGATTAAAATGGTTTGTTGTCATTTAAAAACAAAGTGTTCCAAAACGATGCCTGACCCTCTGAGACTGGAAAGCCCATCAGATGCTCCTAGATCAGCCAAGAGGAAGTCATAGCAGGAGGGCCAGGTTTTAGTCATTTTAATAACCCTATTGGAGGAACTCTTAAAATCAAAGAAAAGAACACTATCCTAGGTCTATCTTTTCACTGAGACATACATTTTGTAGTGGAAATAGAAAAACAAAAACAAACAAAAAAACCTACACCCTTACTACAAGGGTCAAGTTACAAACTAAATTCGTTTTAAACCACCAGAGAGAGTAAAATTTGAACAGAGATAAAGACTCGGGGCCCTGGGAAGAATAGAAAACCCAGCAGAGGACCTGGAAAATATTGGAGAACTGACATAAAGTGTGTTAGGGGTAGGTGTAGTGAAAGCTAAACAACTTATTTGTACCTTGATGATAGTAGTAATTTAATAAATGTTTGTTGAAATTAAGGGAATGAGCTACTTTGTAGTATAAAGAACCGGTAGCAGAGTAGGCCTGAAGTCCTATAATATTGTATCAGTGTTTGCCCCCACATAGGCATTTACAAGCAGATCTTTATGTCCACCATTGGCTTTTAAATTTAACATTGAAGTTGTTAAGGCAACTTTCTTCATGCATATATATGGGTACATGAGCATATGATAAATGAAGGTTTCCCTGCATAGAGTACAGACACAATTTGAACATTCGACTTGCAATAAAGAGGTACATCTTCCAACAGAATCCAGGGTGAGGGTTTTTTAGGCTTTGGGTAAATAATGCCGAACTCACAATTCAAGGAGAATTCAAGATGCCAGCTAGAGAAAGCAGAGGCCTCTGGATTGTGAGTTTCTGTAGAGCGCCTAGTGAATGAGGGCTGGAGAGATAGATAGCCTTTCGACTTAAACAAATTGTCTTCTACAATGACCCTAAAGTGCCTCAAAGTGTGATTTTGGAATTAGGAGAGGCTAAGCCCCTGACTCTGCCCCAGAAGGAGATAACTGCGGGAAATTGCCAAGCTCAGCAGCCTAAAGCTGCTAGTTTCCTTGTCAGTTTCCATCTCTTCATTTTCTCAAAGAAGCGAAACTAAAGACACTTGGTGCCGCCTCGTAAAAACTGTTGTATTTGCTACCTTGGTAAAAACGGACAGGGCAGCGGGTCTAGGCTAATAGGCAGCGAAGTAGGAGGGGGACCGCAAGTGTTTCGGTTAAAAAAAAAAAGGAGCCCTTAGACCATCCTAGACTAATTTAGTTTTGTTCCTGCCTATGTGCATTTGGCAGCGAAACTAAGAGAAGACAACACAGAATACAATGTGTTCAACTAAAGTTTATAAATTAAAAAATAAAAGCGGAGATAGCTTACAAATATTCACAATTCTTTTAAGAGTAATACTCTAGTTGAGTGCATGGTGCCCTTGACAAGCAAAGAGGTGAACTGGAAGAAAACTTCAGTAAGCACAATATGGAGAACAAACCTAACAGCTTGTTTTCTTCAGGAGAATTTTTTTTTTGGGGGGGGGGCAGGAACAAGGAGAGCAAAAGTGAAGGGGCACTGGAAAGTACGGAGATTCCTATCAGAAGACAACGATTTTAAAACACTGACTAGAAATATTCACATTGAATACAAAAATAATGATAACAATAATAACTTTAATACAGCTGGAAAGTGCTACGAGTCGTAACTCCCTTTAAAAAGAAAGAAAGAAAGAAAAAAGTCTCCGTGAAAGTCTCCCTCAAGGTGGATAAACTGCATTAGCCTGGGCCCCACACTAGGCCACTTAAGGTCCTGCGGCGCTAGCCACGGAGAGCGAACCAAGGGGCGTAAAACGAGGCTTACTTACATTCAGCACCGAACAGGGCCAGCTGCAGGGCCACAGGCTCAGGCGCCAGAAGAGGTGGGGGTTGGGTACAGGCACACAGACACCAAACCCAAATCAAAATAACCAAGACAGCACCGATCCTTTTCAATTCATCCTTCAGGCTGCCCTTGGTACGACTCCTGTGGACTTTGGGTCTAATCGATCCCTTTCCCCCAACTCCATATCAATCCAATTAAAAAAATAGATATGTATATACAAATATCTGGGTAGCATGGATACCATGAACTCGTTTGGCCGAATGGACGAAGCTCTCGGCTTGTTGTAAATGTCAGTGAAGTTAGGCAACTTGACAAATAACAATCCCCTATCCTCCCCCACACCCTTATCCAGTCCCCTCCCCCAAATTAATCCCTTACTCCCTCATCCTTAAAGAAAAGCCACCTCAGACCCAACAACAGCCATAATAACAAAAATAAAGAAATCATAATAAATAGTGTCCTTGATGTCCTTTTCCTCGGATGACTTGGGGGACAAGTCTGTTTTTGTGGAGGCGTCTGGGGACCTGGCTCGTCGTTGTAGTAGTCCTTCATTGGGTGCCAGCTGCGGCCGTGCAGGTGGAGAGGGCCCAGCCCGGAAGACAGTAGTAGGGGTAGTAGTAGGAGGGCTGAAGGGAGAGCAGGGAGGGGGGCCTGAGCACCTCTCCCGGATGGTATTGTCTCTGATCGTCCCTCACTAGCACTTTGACCGCCACTTTCTTGGCAGCTGGAGCCGAAGCTAGAAGGTCTGCGGCCATTTGGCGGCGCTTGGTCTTGTAGCGCCGGTTCTGGAACCAGATTTTCACCTGAGTCTCGGTGAGTTTCAGAGAGGCTGCCAGGTCGGCTCTCTCAGGGCCGGACAGGTAACGCTGGTGATTGAAGCGGCGCTCCAGCTCGAAGACTTGGGCGTGAGAGAACGCGGCCCGAGAGCGTTTCTTCCGAGGCTTGGGCGCAGATGGCTCCTCCTCTCCCGGGCCCCCTCCACAAAGGAGTTTCTCGCACTTGCCGCCTCCTCCTCCGTCCTCCTCTGTCCTCGGGCTGCGATCTGCAGAGGCCAGGGAGGGAATAAAACGGAAAGCAAGGTCAGTTTCGAAGCCCCAAGCACAGCCGTAGGAGAAATAGCCGAGTCCCTGCTTGCAACCTGGCATTGACCCAAGATCTCCTGAGACCCTGGGAGGGGCTGGGAGACCCTTTCCACAGACAGGCCAACCAGTTCTGTGGCTCCTTTCCCCAGGATCTGTCCCAAACTAGATGCTTAATTGTTGAAACAACCACTCAGCCGCTTCACCAAAGGCGCTAAACGGGATTGTGGCACAAACGAACACTGATCTCAATCACTCTGTTGGTTTTTTTGTTTCTAATTCTCTGGCTACCATCTTTCTCTTTCTGACTTTTCTCTTTCCATTAGTCCTATTTCCTTCACCACCCCTCTACCCTAATCTCTACCATCCTTTCCTTCTCTGTCTCCAGTCTCTTTAACACGCACCCTCCCCCCCCCCCCGCCCCGGCAATACCACATAAATCTCTCCCCATTTCTCAATAGCACTTGATGGGTTGCGATCATCATTGTGGCAAGGAAAGGGAATCGTGTGGGGATGAAAGATTGGACTCGGAAGTCTACAGAGGTATCAACCCGGCAAACTTGAAGTGACAGAGATGAGCTTTGCTTGTGGTTTCCTTCTCCATCTTTTGTGGCTCCCGCCCCTTTGCCTCCTTTGGTACCCCATATGGAAATAGCCGGGGTGGGACAGGGAGCTAGGACCTTTTCTATTTTCCTTGAATCGTCTTTACTTTTTTTTTTTTTTTTGCGGTGGCAGTGCGGGGGCAGGGGGGGGCGGGGAGGGAGGGTGCTTGGTACACCGTCTCGTCACTTCAACTCCTTGCTCCCAGCTCCCAACCCTCAGGGGAAACAGAGGTCCCTCCAAACTGGGCCTTCAGTAGCTTGGTCAGAAACCATTTTGCCTTCTGCAGTACTCCGAGGCCTACGGCCGCCAGGCAAAGAGTGAAGAAACATATTGGAATGGAGCTCTGGGTTTATCCTTAACGGATAAACAAGGAGTGAAACGCAAACAGCTTTCCTAGATTACTCTCAGCTCCCAGTCGTCTCTGACCCGGAAGGCATGAAGTTGAAATATTGCATTAAGGGCTTTTAAAAAGTTTTCCCCTACCGGTCCTGGCTTCCTTTTCTGCCAGTGCCTCCTCTCAGACTCTACCGTTTGCTTTGCTTAGCTCGGAAGCAAGGTTTTGAATCACATTGACTCAACTGCTGCCATGGTTCTGAGTCCCCTTCTGCCCAGTACCACTCCGTCTAGAAAGGTCTTAGCTCCGAAGTGTTTTTGCTTTAATTTTTGCTACTCGCCAAACTTCTCATTCCTTTTATCTCTCCACTCAAAGAGAAATTTGGGGGCTTCGGAGGCCATATTCTTTTTAACATCCTGTACTCCCGAGGGCCGAGACCTGGGACAATTAGGATGCAGGGTCACTTGACCTCTAGCCCGGGTGGGAAGGGAGGTGAATTGGGGTCCCTCGTTCACCAGAGAACATGTGCTTGGAGCTAATGGGGAGGGGGCAACATGAGCCGGGGAAAGCTCCGAATGGACTCGATCAATTCTCCCTAGGGATCTCCTTCCTCTAGGGATGGTGGGGAGGGGGTCCTGGCTTCCAGGGTACTCAGTGGGAACTTGATTATTTCTCTATATCTTGCCCCAGCTAATCTCAGGCGCCGAGCCCATGCGTGAAATTTCAGCTCCAGGATACACTCTCCCCCCTGCCCCCATTCTCATTGCCCCAGCCCAGTTCGTCTCCCCTCCCATTCTCTACCAAGAAACTCAAGCAGACCTGAGACGCTGGCTGACATCTCACTGTCACTCAGGCCTGGGGGCTCTTCTTCCAGGTCTTTGGCCTGAGCCTCTGGTCCCGGTTGCCCCCTGCAGGGAGTCTCCTGAGCGCGTCCCGCGCCGCTGGCTATAGCGGGCAGTCCTACAGTCTCCGCCGGGCAGCGCCGCTCCCCTTCGTTCTCTTCGCTCAGAGCCGAATCCGAGTCCCAGCCCCTCGGGCTCCCAGCTGTTCGCCCCACAGCCACTGCTGCTGCTGCCGCCGCCGCCGCTGCCGCCGCCGCTGCTGCTGCAGCAGCCACCGACCTAGGCCCCGCCGGGGAGGGCAGGAGCGTCTCCCCAGCTCCCCCCACAGTACCCGAGTCCATTTCTCCAAAAAGTCTCCAGCAACAGGCTGGAGCCGCCGCGGCCGAGCCTGCAGGGGCTGCGGCTCCCCTAGCTGGGGGCAGGCGTCCTTCCAAGCACGGATGTCCTGCCCTCTCCTCCTTCTTGTTAAGAATCGCCTGGATGGAGAAAGGCGTCAAGGTGTTACCGCTGCGGACAGCCATCTGCCCCCCGAGGGGCAGCTGGCCAGGCCCGGGGCAGGGAGCAACCCCTGCTCCGGAGGAGTCGGGGGATCCAAAACCGAAGAGAGAGAAAGAGCGTGCGAGCAGACTGGAAGAAAATGACCGTTTTGACTGGAGGGCCCCCCAGCCTACTCCTCTGCACGATTCCCTCCCTGTCACCGAAACCACCGCCCCACACACCCCTGCTTCCCACTCTCCACGGCCTCCCCCCCTCCACCCTCCCAGGCCCGACCCACCCTTCAACCCCCCACCCCGCCCTCAAATCCAGTGTCGAAGTATCTTCTCCGCTTAGCTGGATAATCTCATGTCTCTCGTGGCTGCTGCCCCTTCTCCCTTCGCTCAGCTCAGGAGTGGACAGGCTACGGAGGGAGGGGTGGCGCGTGGGGGGGTGGGGGTGGGGAGAGGAGGAGGCCTGACTGATGCAGCTCCAACGTGCCACACTCAGGCAACAGTCCTCTCTGGAGCTCTGCACGGACTGACGGCCCGGGACACTTTTTTTTTCTTCCTCGTTCTTTCTCTCTCTCTCCTGAACTCGCTTTCTGTAGCACTCTCGCGGGTCTCCTTTTCCAGCTGTGGCTATCGGAACTGAGGTGGTGTAAGCAGTTGGATTCAGGCAGCCCAGGACACTTTCCCCGCCCCCCCTCCCGCTTCTATCTGTTTCTTTTCTCTTTCCTTCTTCTTTTTCTCTCAGCACTGGTGTCATTGCTCACCTATGAGTGACAGCTGTGGCCCACGCCTTCCCATTGGGTAGGGCCGGGCTGAAGAAGGCAGCTGATTGGCCGGCTCCAGCTGGGCAATGTTGATTTTAACCGACAGAACTTCGCGAGTTGCGGAGAGGAAGACTTGGGTTCGGGATTAACCCTTTCTTTTCTAAATCTGCTGGTCCCGAAGTTTCATCTAGCTATGTATACTTTTATAAACGCACTGCATTATAAATTAAATTTTCTTTAGATGTACATATTTAATGTATTTCAGTGCATATAAGAAACACAATGAAATCAACTCACTCAAAACGTGTTCATAAGTTAAAGGAAATGTGGATACACGCGGTGACAACTTATCTCTTTCCCAAAAGATTCGATAAATATAACAAATAGAACACGCCCCTCCTTTCCTGCTTCCTGTGACTCAATTCTAGGCGTATTCCATCCTCTCGTTCTTCCAGTTGTTTGGAAAGGTAGTCAGATAAAGCGCAAAACAGCGAAATTTCTAAAAAGATGGTTTATGTGGGAATAAGTATACCGTAAAATGGGAAAGCTTCTTAGAAAGCACCCTGAAACTGAATTCTTTGATCTCACCGGGTGATTAATTCTGTATTTCAGCTTGAGTTTATTTAGCTTTATTCGAGGAGACAACTCTTCCGAATTTTCCTTATACGTAAAATACCATACAAGTTGAATATCTGTAGCCTTAAAATAATAAAGAAAAAAATAGCTAAGAACTGGCATAGTTTTCTGTTATTCTGATACATTGGATACACTGAAAATTATTTTTTAAAAATAAACTTTAAATCCATCAAAGAAATCAAATAAAAAAACAGAAATATTTTGAAAACTATTGCCTATGAATGTTACACAATTTTGGTCAAGCAACACTATTGTCTTCCATAAAACAGTATTGTGCATTTAATGTGACATTAACAACCACTGAAAAATTAGCTAAATTAAAAGTAGGACAATGCTAATTCTTTATATTGCTAGGATTATTGATGTTCGTAATTGACACCATAATTTCTTTCTACCTAACACTTTTAGGAAGACAGAGGGGTTGTCAGGTTTAGTATTTGAGTGAAATTTGTACCCACTATTCACATTTTCCACACTGAAAGAGGATTTTTTGGCCTCTTTTTTTTAACTTCTAACACATTTACACACACCTTGATTTTTGCTATTTTTATTATTGCATTTAGAAAAAACTTCAACAAAGAAGCGAAATGATTTCTTCAGATTCCACGGTGAGCAAACTCAGTTTTCACAAGCAGTGTGGCTGCCAGAGACTTGTCTGTAAACGTATAATGTAGAGAATATTTTCATCCCGCGGCACTGGCACTCTACTACAGGTACCGAACTACGATGAAGCAGGAGTAGATAATGGGTTATAATAGATTTTTATACTCCAGGGGATTTGGGGGAGGGGAATAGGGAAAGACTGAAATCGACAGGTGGCCTTTGTAAATACAGTAGACTGACAAGTCTGGAGCTGTGTGCAAAGCACAGGTAGACTGCTTTAAGGGATTAGGATTTGACAAGATTGAAGCATTCCGTGAGTGCTGAAACAGGCATGTAGGTTTGGCTATCTAGTAACCGCGTGAAAAGATCAACCATATACAGGGAGGTTATTAAACTTAGGCGATTTGCAGCCAAAGAAAGCCTCTGAATTGGTGAATTTAACTAGCGGAGAACTTTCTCAGCAGAGAAAAGTGTTCCGCCCCCCCTCCCCCAGGGGGATTAAACTTTGTATTAGTGTGTATGCCTCTGTCTAAGGATTTCTCCGTGACTGGCAGGACCCTTAAGGAACATAACAGAGGATAACAGAGGAGTAGGTAAGCTCTGGGAGTGTGGCATAAATGTATTCGTTCCACTCACAAGTTCCAAAAGCTGTTTTGAGCCATATTATTTGGCCATATAATAAAGTTTTTGCTGTGCGTGTATAATGCCCCTGGGTTTCCCAGTCTGGTACAACGTCAGTAAAGTAGGTTGGGGGAGGGTAAAGTGGTTACCAAGATGCACGTGAGTGCATGTTGCGGGTTTTCTTGGCGTGTGTAAATAAAGATTCCCAGGAAAGGTAGTGTGGGGTAATGGGGATTATTTGCTGACGTTGGGTGAGCTGGAGACACCCAGGACGGGAGGCGTGTGTATAGTGCGCGCTTACACTGGGAGGGTTCTCCTAGGGAAGAGCTATAGAGAATAAAATCCCAGGGCTTGGGGGAGTTTGGGGAAGAATTTTTTGAGAAATTGAAATCCTGCTTCAGGGAAACTGAGAGACCACGAAAGCCTGCTTTGCAAGCCTCCTAGTCCAAACTGTTAGAAATACCTGCGGTTAGTTTACAATGGTTGTAATTCTTCTTTCCCGATTTATCAGGGCTATGCAGTGGAACTGGGGCCAGGCCCCGGCCCTGGTGCGGAACGGCGCCTGCTTGAACTAGTAGCGGAACCGCATCGCCGGGGTGCTGGGGGCTGTAGGTGCCTTTTCTGAAAGAGAGAAATCCTTTGGTGGTGGGAATGCCTGTGGACACTGAAAGTGAGGTAAGCCTTGAGGAGGGGTTATTGAGAAGGCTGCTGAGCTGTTTGGGAATGGTTAATCCTAGCCTGCGCTTGCCTACTTGCCCCCGGCCTTGCGGCTGCTGTTGGGTCGGCAGATGCAGTCGGATCTGCCTTGGCCTCAAGCGACCTGGGTGGTCTGCTTTGCGCTTTAGGCTCTTTTCTGCAGCTTTAAAGAGACCCTTCAGCAGGCTACGTCGCCGCCTGTTTTCTTCCCTTCGCTTTTCTCTCTTCTTTCCCTTCTTCTCTACCCTGCCCCCTTCCTCTTCTCCGCTTCTCCAGCCCTCTTGTCTTCTCCCCTCTCTCCTCTTCCTTTCGTTCCTCTATCTTGTATCTCCTCTCCTTTACGCTCTCGCCTCTCCACTTTTCTTCTGCATCCTATCTCTCTTTCCTTTTCTCTGTTCTGTCCTCCCCATTTTTTCGTCCCTTTCTTGCATCTCCCCGCTCTCTTCTGCACTTTCATCTCCCTTTCCCGCCCCCCTTCTCTCTTTTCGGTTCAGCCACCTCCCGCGGCGGTCAGGGAGGGAGGCCGGACGCTGGAGGAGCTTCTCGGGTTTGTTTGTCCTGAGATCTAGAAGCTAATTTATTGGCTCTGAGTACAAGTGCCACCAGGGCCGATCCTTGAAGCGGCTGCTTCCGCGGGACTGTTAAGAAATACGCTGAGAGGGTAAGAGAGGCAGCAACTCCTGGGGCCTCCCAGTGAAATCTACCTCCTGCAGCTACTGGAAACTCACTGGCCCACCTTCTCCTCTCTGTTTGCTGCCAGATCGTTTCCCAACATGGTCCTGATTTGTTGACACCCTCCTTTTCCCTTTCTGCGGAGCCTTGGTTGAATTGTGCCTTGAATTCCAAAGTGACGCTACTACGGCCTTGGGGAAGGATGCCAGGGAGTCGCTGGCAGGCGCAGGAAATCCCGGAGAAAGCAAGGGTAGAGAAGCAAAGTGCTCGGAGCTCGGTCTGTTCTGTCCCGGCTCCAGAGGCGCTAGTGCTGCATGCGACCCACAGGGCCCCATCTTCGCCTCAGCGCGCTAGCCCCGCTGCCCCTGTGCTCTAGAGAAGCGGTCATTTCCTACCATAAGTCACAACTCAGGAGAGTCGAAAGCCCAAGCCTCGTTGTGGGGCTGCATTACTCTTGGAAACCCCCAGATTTGTGAAAGACAGGATACCCACATCTTAAATACATCAGGGAGGAAACGGCAAGGAGGGAGATGCACATGCGGCAGCACACAGACGTTCAGATACAGAGGCAAAGAAACTGAGAGACAAACACACGAAGACAGAAAAAAAGAGAGACATAGGTACAAGGAGAGAGCATGAAATCCTCAGAAATCTCCTCAGGCAGAGATATACATAGAGAAATCGAGATAGAGAAGCAGTAAGAGACACTCAGAGGAAAACACAGATAAGGCTTTCAGAGATAATGGAGAGACAGATGCAGGGATCACCGCTCCCCACCTCTTGGTATAGTAAAGAAATGCAGAAGAGAGAAATTCTCTGGTAGGTCAAAATGATGCTGTTAGGACTGACAATCCCCTAGCTAGTATACACATAACTGTCCCGAGTGTTTGCTCACAACAGACCCCAAGGCAAACACTTTGCCTAAAACCATCAAACATTTTACACAAACTCTCCTCCTCAAGGCTTGCCTTCCTTCCTTCCTTCCTTCCTTCCTTCCTTCCTTCCTTCCTTCCTTCCTTCCTTCCTTCCTTCCTTCCTTCCTTCTTCCTTCCTCCCTCCCTCCCTCCATCTCTCTCTTTCTTTCTTTCTGCAAATCTTAGAGGCCCAGAGGTAGTTCAGGTAAGACATTTTAAGGCACTTTTGCTCTTCCGTTCACTTTCAGGTGCGGTATGGGGAGTGAGTGTTTATAGCTAAAGTTCCTTTAAAGCTATTATTAATCTAAGCTGAGAATTTAACGCTGTAGTAGATGACGCGCGCCACCTAGAGAGCGTCCTTTCTCACTGCGGAGTCTTTTTTCTCTTTTGCACATTCCTAGAACCCTCCTAGAACGTCAGGAGCAGGGATACTTAGAGGGCAACCAGTTGAGATCCCATTTAACACACAAGGAAACTTAAAAAAAAAATCGGAATGGCATGTTGAAAATGCACTGCTGAAACAATTGTTTTGCCTAATCAGATATGAGTTTTTTTCTTTTTCCATTTCCATGCAGGTCTTTGGATGACTGTAGAACACAACTGTTAGAATGCGTCTAATAGACAAATGCCTGTTTTTTCCTCAAATTCATCCTTCACAGTGAAGTAGCTCTCCTAATGTAACGTTTTAATCTCGTCACTCTCACTAAAAACCCTCCAGGGGTTCCCCAAGGCTTGCTGAAGAAAGTAGCTCACTGTTATTCTGACATTCAAAGAAAAGGCTGCCACAGCCTGGCTCCGAAATGACTTTGTGTTCATAACTCATCCTACTCCTGTTGTTCCCAACTGTACTGGATTACTTTTTCAGTTCCTTTCTTGTCTTGGCCATTGTCTGTGTTGGAAACTAAGCCTCCTTAACCAACGTCTAGTTTAGTTTCTTCTTTCCTCCCATGATTAACTCGAATGCCTTCTCCTTCCAGTCTCCCAGGCTGAAAATGTTCTCTCCTTTCTCAGATTTCTCCTGGCACTCACCTCCCCCAAGGCACTCCTCTGCACTTATTTTGCTCTACTTGTAAAAAAAAGTTATTTTAATATATCTCCTTTTACCTTATTTGATTATAAGCTCCATCACCTCTCATCTGGACTTTTTTAGTAGCTCCCACACCTTCTCTATCTCTGGTTTGTGTCCTTTCCAATTCATCTTTCATACTGTTGCTAAACTGATGTTCCCAAATACAGATCTAACCATCTCATTTCCCTCCTCAAAAAAAATTTAGTAGCTTCCGACTCCAAATCCAGTAACCCTTCCTCCCCACCCCTCTTTACCATAACAGGTTAGAGGCAGTGTCATTGAATAAAAAGCTGGCCTGAAGATTCAGAAAGGAATTTTTTAAAATAAGATTTGAAATTTTGGTAACTACACATATGTATTAGTAAATCACTAAAATGTTGTTAGGATGTTGAAAATAAATAACTGATTTTAAATGAAAACGGCTCTTATCAATGTCTTATCTGGATTTTGAGGACAACTGGTTCCTTTACAGATTAAGGACACATTCACAGGCCAGTTGCAACAGGTCCTTGAGTACCCCTACTGAAAGTGGTCGATCTATTTATACACCAGGACAAAAAAAGATGAAAATAAACCAGTTGAAGTTTAACTTGGATAAGCCAAGAGTGATGCCAAAAAGCTGGCAGATATTAAGCACTAATGGCAATTTAAGGGAGCTTCTAGGAGTCCAAGATGGCATCAGTGCCCCCAGACAGTTTTTTCTTTCTAACTCAAATGAGAATCTATTATTGTAGATAGTCCTTTGTGCCTTTTATCTATTCAGTGCTTCCTCTGGACATTGTTTAGAAAGTTAAGCTGTTGAAGAATTTAGCTGCACATTCAGTCTTGTATATATTGAGCTTCCCTGGATTTTCAGATTCTAAAGTGCTTTGTTTCATCTGTATACTAACTGTGAGATCCCTTCACAGTATAAACCAGTTTCAAGAACTATGAATGGGGATAAAACTTGTACCTCAGATACAAAGGTTTTTATAAATTAGATACTTTCAGTATTAAGTATTTAGTATGAGTATTGCCCTTCACTGGTATAGATGACAAATCCATCATGCCTTAGATGATAGTCTTCATGACTTAGAATGGTGATGGATTCATCACCTGGAAACCACTTGAACTTGTCCATGCTTACTTAGGTTGGTCTTTGAATGACATACAGTTCATCTCTGGGCCTCTTCTTAAAACCTTCCCATCAGAGTTTTCACTCCACTGGAAGAGCCTTTAAGAACTCAGTGTCACTTTTATGAGGCTTCAGAATAGGGTTTTATGAAGGAAAATAAAAGGCTATGTAAATGTGCATTATTTTCCTGTTTCCCTCAAGCATGTTGAAGCAAGCTAGAATTTTGTTTTAACTTTTAAGGCCTAAATACAGTTTCAGCTGGAGAAGCCATAAGGTTTAAAGAGAGGAAATAAATGTAGTGTCCCATATGAGTTCTATATATAAGTCCTTCAAATAATGGCACATATATAACAGAGTGGGGGGAGGGTAGAGGGATGGGAAAAGGACACACATTTATTAAACTCCTATCGTGTGCCAAGCATTTTGCAAATATTATCTAATTAGGCAGCTCATCTGGCTAGGCAAATCAACAAAGGGCATGTGCTAGAATACCCGAAGAAGAAAAAAGTAGTTCAACACTGCTAAAATAAAGATTAACTAAGCATTTATTAGTAACTTAGCAGACACTGTACTAAGTGATGGGGATAGGGATGGGGGAAGCAAAGTAGTCCTCCCTCTCTGGGAACTAACATTCCAATGGGGAAGACAAAAGGTCCTCTTAGGGGGGATGACACTAGAAGCTTGGAGTAAGGGGAAAGGAATGACTTCTTGCAGAAGGGATTAGAGCTGTCTTGAAGCCTAACTAAAAGGTGAAGGTGAGGAGCATCCAAGAGCATTCTAGGCATTCAGATCAGTCAATGCAAGGGCATGGAGAAGGGAGGCAGAAGAAGTGTCAATAGATCAAACTGTGTGAAGAGAAATAAAATGTAAGAAGCCTTAACTAAAAAATAAGTCTATTTGATCCTAGTGGTAAAAGGGAGCGATTGGAATTCAAGTAGGGGAGTGACATGATTAGTAGGAAAATCATTTTAGCAGATGGGTGGAAAGGGAGAGAGAGGGAAACCAATTAGGAAATGATAGTTTGGGCAAGAGGTTATGAGATCTGGATTAAGATGATGGCCATGTGAATAAAGAAAAGATGATGTTGGGGGAAGATGCAGAGAAAGAAGTGACAAGATTTGGCAAATGATTTGATATTTGAGATGAAAGTGAAGAGTTGAGGATGAAGCCGGGGATCCCAAATGATTGGAAGAATGGTGGCACAACAAGATGTAAATAAGGGAATTTGCAAGAGGGCAGGGTTTTGGGGAGATGAGATAGATAAGGTGTTTTGGAAATGCTGAGTTTGAGATACCTACAGAATCATTTCTATCCACCAGAAAGGTAGTTATATAAGACTAGGCCTATGGGGGCAGTTAGGTGGCTCAGTGAGTTACTTAACCCCAATTGCCCTCCAAAAAGCAAAAAAAAAAAAAAAGAAAAAATCAGTAGTAGGACTGCCTTGCTATAGTAAGGGACAAAGTAAGATTAATTAGTATAAACTCATAACCAGTCAGTAGTTTCATGATTTCCTCTGTTTAGCAGCATGAAGAAGAGTGAAGGAAGCATGTAATGGGTCCAATCCAGGGTTGAGGTTTAGAAGACATGACTGGACATAGGACAAGAGGGCAAAGGATTTGAAAGCAGAGGATAGCAGAGTTAAACTGATTCACCCAGAGGTCAAATTAGGGAAGAGAAGAAAGTGTAATCAATGCAATGGCCTGGGATAGCATTGAGAGAGGAGGGAATGGAGGTCAGTGAGAGCAGAGAATGGATACTCCAAGAAAGATGACCATTGCAATGTTGAGGAATCTTAACCTTTACCTCCATAATAAAGCATACTTTATTTTTAAGAGTAGTAGATATTTTATTATACTAAGGACTTTATTGCTTCATAAGTGATCTAACATTTCTAGAAAAGGAGCAGCATCAATGTGTCTCATTAGTTTTGTCACATTTAGAATCATCCAAGCATCTGATGATATATTTTATATCTTTTTTTGAGAATGGATTTTATAATGGTATCCATTACAATAGAATAAACATTTTCTTGTCATGTGGAACAATAATTGTTTTTCAAAAAAAAAAAAAAGAAAATGATTCCTGGACCTCAGAATTAACTATTCAGTATTTTTCTGTAGGCTATAACTTTTGATCTTGTCCAAGTCACTTGATTTCCCCCCTTAGTTTAAAACTATTTTAATGTAAAATATGGTGGTGATAAAAAGAAAAAAACCCCTAAAACAAGTTTTATTAATTACCTTGTTTTATAGGTGAAATTTATTTGAACAAAGTTGCAATCAGCAGATAAAACTTAATGTAAACCGCTAAAGTGCTTTAAATGGTTGCTTTTGTTTGGAGACCAGACTATATCATCAATAAGAAGTGCTAAGAAGGGAGAGGAAGATTTTCATATACAATCTCTTGGTGGGCATGAGGGAAAGCATCCTATTTTTAATAAATGAGTGGTTAAGAAAAATCACATTTAGCATAAGGCATTTTGAATTATATCCTGATGAGATTTGGAAACTGTAATTCAGAAAAATATCTAACATTTACCCACTGACATTTCAGGCTGGTCCCTAAAGTAGTAATAAAAAACAAAACAAAACCTTTCCCCAATCATATCTGCTAGATCATATAAATGCCTGTAAATATTTTATATTCTTGCTTTAATTCATTATAATTTTTAGTAAGTTAACTAGTATAAACATTTATAGGTGGGAAAAAAAGGTATTTAAATATAAAAACAAGACAAACAAAAAGCCAAACAAATTTTACCTAGAAATACCACAAGTAGGTCTTTGCCTTTTAGGGACCATAACTGCTGAGACACTGGATGGGTAGTATGGAGTGGTAGCTGAACTGATTAGAAGATTCAGTCCTTGTTTTGTATTTCCCACCAATGGCTTGTATGTTAGTAATAAACTCTGTAGTGTTAACTTGGAAGTGTGTGGTTGTATTTTTATCCCAACACTATACTAATTTAAGGTCTTATAGCCTAAAAAGACTCATTTTTGTATACATAGTTGGCCAAGCAGGCATTTGGAGGAGGCTACTGCCACCCATCAATATGTATCCCTGGGTAGGCCACTACCTCTACCAGACATGCAGAAGGATTCTTGCTTCTCTCCTGTGTAAGCACTTTGGAAAGAATATTGCATTTTAAGCCAGATCAAGTTCTAGTCCTGGCTTGGTAACTAACCAGACATGCTACCTTGGATAATTCACTGCCCTCAGTATCATCATCATCTATAAAAATGAAGGAGGTATAGATATTGATTCTTATAAGCTCTTTTATGGTTGCAGGAAGCAGATCTGTTTTGAGAGCTCAGTTTTCTGAATGTTTTAAATTCTACCTATTTCTGCTTGTCTCTACCTTGTTCTGTATGCAGGAGACTAGGGAACTGCCTATTCAGAAGTTTACTTTCAAGGAAAAGCAAGTTTGCTTATAATAAAGTATATGAGGACCTAAAAAAAAAAAGTGGTTTATAAAGAAAAAAGTTCTTTCAGTGATCTTTGTGGAAAAAAACCATAAAAACAGTGCACAATTTAAAATATGTTAGGATTCTGTGCAATGTCCAGAAAGGTGAAGAAGTAGACTGAAAGTATTCTTAAAGGTTTCTCTTAATTATTATAGCAATTCACATTAAATGGTATTCTACAAAGCACTTTTGTGTATACTTTTATCTCACATTTCTTTTCAGAGAAAGAATCAATCAAGGGGTTGCACTAAATGATGCTTAAAGTCCCTTCTAGTACTACAAATTCTATGAATTCTATAACATGGGAAAAAAAAGAAAAACTTTATTAGCTTATGTTTGTTAGGTTAGGGCTGTACTGTCACTGTATGACTTGATAGCTATCCAAAGGGAAAACATCTCACAAGGAGTCATCTGAGGAATTTAAAAACAGAAAAATATCTTACAACTCAAGGTTTGGGAAACATTTTATAATTTATATATAAAATCTCAGTAAGAAACCATGTAAAATGACAGAAATATCCATCTTACATAAGAGTCAAAAAAAAAAACCCACACAGAATGTAAATTTTAATTATAAAACATAAGAATATGAACACAACATTGTAAAATAATCTCAGATTATTTGGCAACTTATTACATCATTGCAAGAGACAAATTTGATCTTAAGAAAAGTTTAATCTTATGAAAAACTTAGCTTGGACAGTCTGTTCTCATGGGAGTTAAAACATGTTAAAAAAAGGCTCTGGCCATAAGACCAGGTTTTATTCTGAAACACCTGTGTATAAAACAAAACATAAAATGTCAAAGCTCTATAGATATAAGAAGAAATGTTTTTTTTCATCTTCAATGGATCTCTCTTCATTGAAAAGGACAAATACTGAAAGAAGAAGGTAAGCTTCGAAATAACACAGAGCAGTTGGGTTGAATCTCAACTGGAAAAATTTCAGCTGGAGATGGCATGAATTTTCCTAAACTAGAACTATTTTTACTTCATTTAGGTTGGTAATAAAGTCACATATGTGAATGTATTTTAAAAACAAGTTACAGTTTAACATAGTCACAACTGTGAACAGAAAAACAACTGAGTCCCTTTCTTTAACTAATCTACTTACTTGAATACATGCGAAATAATTCTTTACCTCCTGCCACACTATATTCAGATAAGTTCAGGGCAGAGGCCTGAAACAATTCCTACTGATGAGTGCATAGCATTTAAAACCTGTTTTTATTAAAAAAAAAAAGAGAGAGAATAAAATAAAAATAAAACAGAGATATATAGTAAAGTTCACAGATAAGTCTTTTCTGTAAAATAAATAAAGTGTTCATCATTGAGTAGCATCATACATAGAGTAAAATACAACCTATTTTTACATGTTTATATACTGTACAAAGATTATCAGGATGCCGGGTTGGTTGGAAGCTTTTGCATTTGCGACATCTGTCACATTGGGAAATCCCAACTTTGAATGTTAAAATATACAACTACTTTGTTTTAAATTCAGGTACAAAGTAAACTTAATTTCCTTTATCTGAAATAAATGTACACATCTCCTATAAACAAGAGTTTTGTAAAGCTGTTCAAAACATAAGACAAAGCTTGCTTCTGGTAACATACAGCACATGCGTGTCCTCTTCCTTCTGAAAAAGTGGATGCCCTGAGAGGCACCTCTCTTACCACTTTTTCAAACCATGGGAGAAAATGCTCAGTGTGACCGTTTTGACTTTTTTCCTGGTGCTTCTTCCACTTTCTGCTGACCTCTTGTTCGGACCACTGGTGGACTGGCCTCTCTCTTTCGCTTGGCAGGAGGGGAAAGCTGTGCCTTTGATCTGCATTATAGAGGGGATCAAGGATTTAGAGCTGGAAGGAATCTTAAGTGATAAAGGAGAACAATATCCTCATTTTCCAGGGAAGGAAATTGATGCCCAGAAAGAGAAAGTCACTTGCCTGAGATCACTAAGTAGAAGTTAAGTAGAAAAGTTTAGTAGAAAACTTTAAAGAAAGTCAAAGGCGAGCATCTGAAACAATGTGAGAATATATGGAAAAAAACTGACATTTATCAGGACACAATATTTGCAAAGTTATTCAAGTCCTCAACCAGGGTCTGTCACTAACTGTGTTATTTTGAATATATGTCCCTTAATCTTTCTGGGCCTCAGTTTTCCTCAATTATAAAATCAAAGGGTTGTATTAAGGTTGTGACATAAGCTCCTTGAGTGCTCTGTGTGTGTGTAAGAGGATACAAATATAAAACAGAGACAATCACTCCCCTCAAGTATTATCCCATAGTGATGTTGATACAGGGAAAGAGTAATTGCATGCTGCCTCCATTTCCTTATGGTCACTCATACTTCCATCTCCTCTCAAAGGTGAATGACCTTTGTTAGGGAAAGCAATAGGCCACTTTCACTTGGGAGTTTTCAAGAGGAGGTCCTAAAAGGCAAAGTCAAAGAAAAGGGGACCATATCACTAACTTCTAAAAAAGTTATCGATGCCCTTTATTTTTTTTTTTACACTACGATCATTTCCTGACAGAACTTCCTAACCTGTTTCCAGAAAGAAGAGCCAAGTCATACAATAAAGAAAAAGTTAAACAAAACAACCAACAGAGTGACCTAATCTGGCAGCAAATGAGATATTCCATATTTCCAATCTTTCTACCAAGAACAGAGAAATGTTTTCATCAGCCTTAGAATCCCTTGCTTCCTTCAAGGTTCAGCTTATGCCCCACCTCAGTCTGGAAAGCTTTCTTGATCTCAGTTGTTATAGCTTTTCTTCTTCTTTCTTAAGTTTTCATGTTCTATTTAACTGTTTACAGTCTCACAGTTAACTTGGTGACCTTCACCCTGTCTGGAACTCTGCTTCCTTGAGACTGCCAAAAGTTAGGGCAGGACTGGGTGAGGCACAATTAGTGGGAAAACTTCAATGTTTAGCACAGAATAAGAGCTCAATAGATGCCCTTTTCTTTGACATGACTTGAGGTGAGTTAATAATGGAAAAAGTTCTAGGTGGAAGGTAGTCTGTCAGCAGCTACTGTTTGGTGAACTGCCATGTTGGACACACAGCACTCAAGCAGAAGTGGTGCCAGCTGACAAAGATGTACTAAAGCACAACTACAAACAATGTTACATGTCTGTGGGCTCTGGGAAACACGAGTGAAAGACCAGATGCAGGTATACCACAAAGAAGGAGGTAGCTCAGTTCCAGGGGCCTCATGATTAAACATCTCATCCACCTCTTGATAGAGAAGTAGGTGACAGTCAGTGTGTACACTGAGATATATAGTTTTAAAAACATGGTTGATGTGGGAATTTGTTCCATTTACAATACATTGGTATTAGAAGGGTTTTTTCTTTTGTGGGGGTTGATGAGAGAAAATAGATTTCTGTTACTTGAAAAAAAATTAAATTAAAATAAAAAGGAGATGAGCAAAATCTTTTAGAAGAAGTGAAAACAATGCCAGGTGTTACAAAGAATAACAGACCCAAAGCTCAATGTGTCTTAAAGCTTAAAGGTCCTCAGTCCAACCTACACCTAAAGTATATATCTCCTTCTTCTCTTTTCCTTTTTTTTGGAGGGGAGAAGGCAGGACAACTGGGGCTAAGTGACTAGCCCAAGGTCACACAGCTAGGAAGTTTGTCAAGTGTCTGAGGCTGGATTTGAACTGACTCCAGGGCCAGTGCTCTATTCACTGTGCCATCTAGCTGCCCCCAAATATGTATCTCCTTAAAAAACTATCTGGCACGTAGTCACCCAGACTCTACTCCAACTCCAGGGATATGGGACTTAATATTTCAGTCATTTAATTTCATTTCAAGAAAGCTCTTGCTATTTAAACAACAAGGATATGATATCCACTGGGTCCTGGGCACTGTAGCAGGCAGTGGGGATAAAAATGCATACATAAGGCAGTTTTTGAGCTTATGTATTAGTATATATAAATATCTGCACAATAAATTATGAGGTATTTTTCCAGGGGGAAAGGGAAATACTAACAGTCGGGGGATCAGGAAAAGCTTCATGTGGAAGATAGCTCTTGGGTTTTGACAAGGTAGTGATAAGGGTGAGGGCATTCCAGACCTGAGTAAAGGCATGGACAAAGGATATGGGATGGCACAAAGGCTGGGGGATGAGACAAACAGTAGGTGAAGAGGCAGATGTGGAAAAAGGCTAGAAAGGGATGCTGGAGCCAGGTAGCAAAGGCTTCAACTCACAACAGAAGTCTGTGTTTGATCCTCAACGTGAATTGGACAGTGGAAAGACTTGAGGTAGTTAAGAACAGTGAGGAAGTTACTATGGAATAGAAGGAATGAGACACCAAACTAAGGTTGTGGCTTCATGAGTACAGAGAAAATGGTGTAGAGGTAGGAACTGACAAAATCTGGCATGTAGAATGAGGGAGAGCGAAGAATCCAAGAAGACTGAGGTTTCAAACTTGTGTGATTAGAAAGACAGTTGTACCCTCAAGAGAAATAGGAAGGTCTAGAATGAGAGAGAGATTCTGAAGAAAGAGTCTTTTTTGGGACATGCTGAATCTGATATGCCTAAAGGGCATTTGAATTAGAAATGTCCAACAGGAAGGTGATGATATAGGACTGTAGCAGGGGAAAGACTAGGGATATAGAATATATTAGATATGAAAGTTGCATAGTGATATAAAAAAATCCATGGGAGCTGATGATTTCAGGGCAGAGATTAAGAATCTATCTATAAGAGGCTCAGCTGCTTGGATGATAATTAAATCCATGGGAATGGATAAGGTCACCAAGCGAGAGTGCAGAGATAAAAGAGAAGAGGGCATGGGAGGGAGCCCTGGTGTATACTCACAGTTAAGAGGGTAAGTTAACAGTGATGAGACTTGGGTTCATATTTGGTTGCTAACACTTACTAGCCATGTGACTGTGGGAAAGTCATTTAACCTTTCTCAGCCAGAGGTTTTAATCTGTAAAAGAGGGATAATAATACCTATAGTAACTAGCTCTCGTGATTGCTGTGAGCACCAAGTCAAATAGTACATGTGAAGTGCTCAGCTAAACCGCAAAGAGTTGTGTAACCATGACTACATTAATACTACTTTTGTTAAGCTTCAGTTTCCTCAGTTGTAGAAAACAGACAAAAGACCAGCGTTTCTGATAAAGGCCTCATTTCTAAAATATACAGAGAATTGAGTCAAATCTATAAGAATACAAGTCATTAGGGGCGGCTAGGTGGTGCAGTGAGTAGAGCGTCGGCCCTGGAGTCAGAAGGACCTGAGTTCGGTTCCAGCCTCAGCCTCTCACTTAGACACTCAGACACACTCAGACACTCACACACAAACAAAAACCTAACCGTGTGACCTTGGCCAAATTACTTAACCCCAACTGCACTCCAAAAAGCAAAAAAAAAAAAAAAGAGTACAAGTTATTCCCCAATTGATAAATGGTCAAAGGACATTAACAGGCAATTTTCAGAGGTAGAAATTAAAGATATCTATAAGCATATGAAAACATGCTCTGAATCACTATTGATTAGAGAAATACAAATCAAAACAACTCTGAGGTACCACATCTCACCAGTCAGATTGGCTAAGATGACAAAAAAGGAAAATGACAAATGCTGGAGAGGATGTGGGAAAATTAGAACACTAACGCATTGTTGGTGGAGTTGTGAACTGATTCAACCATTCTGGAGAGCAATTTGGAACTATGGCCAAAGGTCTATAAATAACTGCATACCCTTTGATCCAGTAATACCACTTTTAGGGTTATATCCCAAAGTGATCATAGAAGTGGGAGGAAGACCTGTATGCACAAAAATATTTATTGCAGCTCTTTTTGTGGTGGCAAAGAATTGGAAATCAAGGGGATGCCCATCAACTGGGTAGTAGCTAAACAAAGTTGTGGTATATGAATGTAATGGAATGCTACTGTGCTATAAGAAATGAGGAGCAGACGGACTTTATATTTACCTGGAGAGACTTATACAAACTGATGCTGAGTGAGAAGAGCAGAACCAGGAGAAATTTGTACACATTTACAGACCCAACATATGTGTGACGACAAACTCTGACAGACTGGTAACTTCCCAGCAATGCAAAGTTGTAAGACAGCTCCAAAAGACTCATGATGGAAGGAGATGACTACATTCAGAGAAAGAACTAGAAAGAACAGGGTTTGAATGCAGACTGAAGCAAACTACCCACTCTCTTTCTTTTTCTTGTTTCTGGTTTTGTTTCCTCTTTCCCATTGTTCAATCCTTCTTTACAACCTGACTAAAGTAAAAGTATTTTCAGATCCTATACTTGATTACATACCACCATGAGGGGGGGGGAGGGGAGGAGAGGGAGAAAATTTGAAACTCAAGGGATTGTGGAACTGAATCTTGTAAACTAAAAGTAAACAAATTAATAAAGACAAAAGAAGTACACAAAAGATATATTTTCTACTTCAAGTAATTGTTTTGAAGAAAGTGATATTGTAAACTTTAAAGAGCTACTGAAGTGAGAACTACTGTTAACAGAATAAAAACAAGCAGAAGTGAGCAAGGCAGGAATGAATGTGGTATTAAGCAGAGGGGACAGGGTCCTCTGAGGGAAGCAGAGTGTTGTGAGAGGATGTCCTTTGGATAGAATGTTAGCTAATAGAAATGGCTTTGTTTCCTTGTTTCACAAGCTTATTTAATGCTAAGGAGTGCTAGTCCATTTCTGAGTGCCATATGCTATATATACTGTGTTCCTAAGGTATACATGAGTGTATCCATATAAGGTCCTCTATACTGTCACACTGTACACTAGGGTGACTGATGCTGAGACAATTTCTGTCTAAACCTTATTCCATGAAATTAGTGCATGTAACCAACTAAGCCTGATGTTTAATGACTTCTCCTTTAGTGCTTCAGGTTAAGCCTAAGATCTTTTTCACTGTTGCTTACATATCTTATCTTGGGTACCTTGAATGAAGCTGGTAGGCATTAGCAATTAGCACATTCATGCTGGACAAGCCCTGTGTTTCCAGAAGTCTCCCCTACTTACTTGGAACACTGTGTATGTTCAGCTGAGAAGTATGTTGATGACAACAGCACTTCACTGCTGGTACAGTGACTTCCCTGTCCTGTGTCATTTAATCCTGAGAACAAGGCTCTCGGGTTACACTGAAGGAACAGTTCAAGAGGTAATCTGTCGAGCGTTTCTTTGTGAGGTATGTAATAAACAGGGTCTCTTCTAACCCCTTTCTTTTCTCTACTGGAAATCAGCGATGCCAAAAGGCAGCTGATAAAATATTTGTTAAGACAATAACTTAAACAGAGGAAACATTACTGTAGAAAAAAAAAACAACAACCAACTTTCTCAGGGGGCTTAAAGTGACTTAAATGCAAGTAAAGACTTACCTTCCTAATGGGGGAGATTTACTAACTTTTTCCCTGGTGGACAACTTCTCTTTTGCTAATTTTTGGCGATTTCTAGGAGAAAATGTTTCTGGGCTGCCAAGTTTGGAAGTGGCACGTGTAGCTGGCTTGCTTGGCTGTTTTCTGAAACAGATTAAAAAAAAAAAACAACTGTGCTGTAGGTATGAGGGATGAATACAGTCTGAAATTGTAAGCCATTTGTGATTGCTTCTGAGAAAGGGAGGTATACTATGAAAGTGCCAGGGCACCACAAAAAAAAAAAAAAGGAAAGCTCTTTTGTTTTTTTTAGATTGTGCTTTTTGGAGGGGCAATTGGGGTTAAGTGATTTGCTCAAGGTCACACAAGTTAGTTTTTTGTTAAGTGTCTGAGGCCAAATTTGAACTCAGGTCCTCCAGACTCCAGGGCCGGTACTCTATTCACTGTGCCACCTAACTGCCCCAAGGAAAGCTCTTAAAACCTGAAAGAGATACGGGTAACTTTGGAAACTTTAAATCCCTAACATAATTGTGAAAAAAGTTTCTAATACTTCATTAGGCAACAAAATCATACAGTACATGTAATATATTTTTTAAAAAATTCACTTGTAAAAAGTGAATCTAAATGAGGCAAATTGGTAGACATTTTCAGAGAACTACAAAATGAAAAAAAGAAACGGACTCAAAGTACTCATTGCTTTAATGCAATAACAACAAAAATAATAAATTCCCATTTATAAAATGCTTTAAGAACTTAAATGATTTCACGCAAGAACACTGTAGTGGCTAGGCCCTCATAGAACATAAGGAAAGAACATGTCACAGTGGAAAAGGGACTGTATGTAGCAGAATTTTAATTTCTACTTGTTTACTTGTTTGTTGTATAACTTTGGGTAAACTTGAATTTTTCTGGTCCAGTTGCCTCTTTTATAAATTGGGGACAAGAAAACATTACTTGACAGAAGTCAAATTCGATGGACTAGATGACTTGAGGATGCTTTCTTGCAGCAATTAGATCTATGATTCTCTAACAAAGCAAAGGTAGGCATAAACGACTAGCAATGTATAAAATCTAGCTGCAAGGTAAATGGGTGGATTTAAAATTTTTGGAGTAAAGGTCAAAACACCTTGTTGCTATTATTATTCAACATTTTTGCAGTTGGGTCAACTTCTGAATGGCATAAGCAGAATCTGTGAGGTGGTGCTTTTATTTTAAGTGTTCCTGAATAATCTCATTAACCCTGGATGATAGAAATAAAGCATGATCCAAGCTGGAAAATGTTAACAGCCTGTGGAATCAAGAAAAACAATTCAAAACACTGTTAAGTAGGCAAGTTGGTTAAAGGCTGAGAATGAAATTATGGATGGAGAATGTTATACTAAAAGAGCGAAAATAGCACAAATATAAAATGAGGAATAATTATTGAACAAATACTGATGGACGTTATAATAGCAAATGAAGCTTTCTCTTTTGTTAATCTCATCTTCTTGTACAGGTTCAATTATTAGCCCTATATAGATGATTCTCAAATCTGTTATCTTTAGCACAACTCTCTTTTCTGAGTTCTAGTACTGTATCTTTTAACTGCCTTCTAGACAATTTAACACTGACATCCAACAGGTTCATCAAATTCAACAATTACAAAGCAGACCCAATTAAAAAAAACACAAACACAAAACCTGTTTTTTCCCCCTTGACTCTGCATCTTCCTAGGTACTCGTTTTCAAACCTGTTATCTTTGACTCCTATCACCTGCTCTTAGCCCCTCAGTCAAAAGTGATCCCTTCCCTAGGTTTATTTCCCATAGCACAGGTCTTAAAAGTATTTACATCCTATTACTGCATTCCAATGACTTTTGCACACATCTTATTTTCTCCTCACAAACTATTAGCTCCTGAAGGGCAGGGATCCCATCTTACTAAGTCTCTTTTCTTCAGGGCTTGGCACAATGGCTTCAACAAAGCAGGCCCTTAACAAATGTTTGCTGAATTTGAAATGTCAGGCTGCTCAGGTGTTAACTAGAATAACTACTGAATTCTGTTCTGGGTTCCACAAAGTAAACAGGACATGGAAAACTTAGAAAGCAATAAGTATGATTCGAGGATAAGAAATAAATAGTATAGAAAAGAAACAGAAGGCTAAAAATTGAAAGCACACATACTATCTTTTTTTTTTTTTTTTAAAGCAATTGGGGTTAAGTAACTTGCTCAAGGTTACACGGCTAGTCATTATTTATGCGTGGGTGCTCATTTTCTGAGGCCGGATCTGATCTCGGGTCATCCCAACTCCGAGGCCAGCGCTCTTACTCACTGCGCCACCTAGCCGCCCCTTTAGGGCAATTGGGGTTAAGTAACTTGCCCAAGGTCACACGGTTAGGTTTTTTGTTTGTGTGGATTAAGTGTCGGAGGCCGGCTCCGAACTCAGGTCCTTCTGATTCCAGGGCCGGCGCTCTATTCACTGCGCCACCTAGCCGCCCCCACATACTATCTTCACAGGATCACAGAAGGAACCTCGGAGGTTATCTAGTCAAACTCTCATTTTATAGCTGTGGCCCCGGGCCTGTTTCCTCAACTATAAAATAAGAGAATGCAGTAATCAGTTTATGGATGGTGAAGCTGTGAATTGGTATAGACATTTTGGAAAGAGAAAATGCAGAGCTGTTGTTCTGAACTAAAGAATGAAAATTAATGAATTTAAGTTGTAGCATGAGGGATTCAACTTCAACTCAACATGTACTAACTGTTTCCTATGTGTAAAGCTCTGTGAATAGAGACTGAGGGATCTACAAAGACATACAGGAAAGACAACATACATATCTATACTTAAATAAACACACTTCCACAGTGTGCCTTCCAAGGGCGCTCAACAGCAAATGAGTAAAAAAATCATAAAATGGATGAACTAGAAATCCTAATGCAAGAATGCAAATTTGAACTCATAAACATGACTGACAATTGGTGGATGAAACTTATAACTGATTGGAATATGGTTATAGAAGGCTGTAACTTACTGAAAAGGAACAGGAGAGGTAGAAAGAGGGTTGGAGCAGCATGATATATCAAAGATATAATTTAGTGAAGAAATCAAGGCATGCATTGGGTTTAACATATAGGAGAGCATTTGAATGAAGATCAATGGAAGCAGAAATGGGAGTGATATTGTCATTAGAGTATAAAACAAACCACCTGAAGAAAAAGAAAGAAAGAAATGATGAGTTTAGGAAATAGATTATAAGCTTGTATCATATAATAGGAATGAGGAACTTCAATTATCTGGACATCTGCTAGAGACTTCTCTCTGCCAAAACTAGAACAACTACTATTTTCATGACTTGGCATAATACTAATTTTATCCTTCAAATGATAGAGGAACCAATAAGGGGAATTTCTATTCTGGACCTGATTTACATGAACATGAAAGAATTGGATGCTGGAGTGGAAATAACAGTAACCTTGGTGGGTAGTGAACATTCCACTTTAGAATTTGTGGTAGAAGAGGAAAGAAAGTCAAGCAAAGTCTGAATTCACCCAATTTGGGCAGAACAGATTTAAAGTACTCAGAGGTTGGTTATAAAAATGGATCTTATGGACTAAAATTTTACCAAAAAAGTCAGCTCAAGAAAATGGGAATTCTGGAGAATTAAGACACAAAGAAAAAATTGTTTCATTAAAAGGAAATACAAGAATTTTCTTGGGAGACACGATATGGATACAAGAAACTCACTGACCAATCTAGATTAAAAATAAAAACAAAAATGTTTGAAAGATGGAAGCAAGAGCACATAACAGTGAATGAGTTAAAAAATGGTTTTATGATAAGTATCAGGAGAAGCAAAGCTCAAAATGATCTGGGATTGACAAAGAAATCTAAAATGGATTTATAACTTGGGGGCAGAGCCAAGGTGGCAGAGAGAAGAAAGGAAGTTGTCTTAATTCTCTCCAATTTCCCTTGGAAACAATGTTAAATCAAGCCTTTAAATGGATTGTGGAACGACAGAAGGAAACAATTTTCTAGCTTAAGATGATTTAGAAGGACTTCAAGAAAGGTCTGTCACACTTGGGTAAAAGGGGAGCATAGTATGGAAGGTGTCAAGGCAAGACAGTAAGAGGCTTTTTGTCACAGCACAGATCAGCAACTCAGGACTCTTGGTCCTGGCTAGGCAGGCCAGCGGCATAGCAAGCCAGCAGCTGTGAAGCCTCCAGCTCCAGTGCATAAGGCAAGCTGACAGTCCCAGAACCCAGGCAACAACAGGTGCCAAGTAGGTCGATCCATCCCAGCTCAGGAAGCAAGCTGCCAGCACCTGAGGCCCCAGTGCATAAGCCAGTGACAAGGCTCCTGGCTTCTAGCACAAGAAGCTTGGGATAGTGCCCCTTGTGCCCCAGAAGCAGACTTCAACTTTTAAAAGTCATGAAATGGGCAAAAAATGAGTAAGAAGCAAAAAAGAGCCTTGGGCACAGAAAGCTACTATGGTGAGAGGGAAGATCAAAACACAAACTCAGAATAGGACAACACCGTCAAAATGCCTATATGCGAAACATCAAAGGGTAATATGAATTGGTCTGAAGCCCAAAAAATCTTCTTGGAAATGCTGAAAAAAAAGATTTAAAAAGTCAAATAAAAGAGGTAGAAAAAAATTGGGAAAAGAAATGAGAGGTATGTAAGAGAGTCAACAGTTTGGAAAAGGAAGGACAAAAATTGACTGAAGAAAACAACTCCTTAAAAAGCAGAACTGGCCAGATGGAAAAGGTACAAAAGCTAACAGAAGAAAATAATTCTTTAAAAATTAGAATTGGGCAAGTGGAAGCTAATGACTCTATTGAGACATCAAGAATCAGTCAAAATCAAAAGAATGAAAAAATACAAGAAAATGTAAACTATCTCACTGGAAAAATAGCTGACCAGGAAAATAGATCCAGAGGAGATAATTGACAAATTACTAGACTACCTGAAAGCCATGATCAAAAAAAAAAAAAAAAGCTTATACAGCATCTTTCAAGATAATATCATGGAAAACTGCCCTGATACCCTAGAACCAGAGGGTAAAATAGTCATTGAAAGAATCCACTGATTACTTCCTCAAAGAGATGTCAAAATGAAACTCCAAAGAATATTGCAGCCAAATTCCCGAATATCAGGTCAAGGAGAAAATACTGCAAGCAGTCAGAAAAAAAAAAATTAAGTATCAAGGAACCACATTCAAAAGCTTCTACATTAAAAGACTGAAGGGTTTGGAATATGATATTCTGGAACCAAAGGAGTCTGGATTATAACCAAGAATTAACTATCTAACAAAACTGTGCATAATCTTTCAGGGGAAAAGATGGATATTCAATGAAATAGGGGATTTTCAAACTTTCCTGATGGAAAATGAGAGCTGAACAGAAAATTAATCTTCAAATACAAGATTCAAAAGAAATATAAAAAAGTAAATAGGATCTGAAAAAAGAAAATGATCAAAACCAGGAGGAAATTGTGTATGCTGTAATTTAAAGAAAAATGACATTGGAAGACCAATAATCAATGAAGTGATTAGTTGTGTCCTCAGAAGACTAATAATGTGCTATGTCTCCTTTCTTTCAATAGAGAAGTGATGGTCTACAAATGTGGCACCGAGTATACCTTTTTCAAACATGGCTAACATAATGATTTGTTTTGCCTGACTGTACTTATGTGTTACAAGGGGAGGAGAGTTGAGGGATATGACTGTGATTTAGAAAAAAGAAAAGAACACTAATAAAACAAACAAAATTTAAAAAGGTAAACAGGAAAGAAAACAAAAACAAAAACATGCTATTTAAAAAGGTTAAACTGTTTATATCTCTACACCAGAAGATGATACTTGTACTTCTTGAGAACTCTGTTAGGGCAGTTAGAAGGGATATACATAGAGAGAGGGTGTGGGATATAAGTTGACTTTGAAGTGATGACAAAAAAAAATAGTGAAATAAAGGACTGAACTCAGAGAAGAGGAAAGGGGAAGGCAGAATAGGTAAATTATATTACATGAAGAGGCACAAAAGACCTGTTACAGTAGAGGTAAAGAATGAAGGGAGGGAGGATGAACATTGTTTGAACCATACTTTCATTGGATTCCACTCAAAGAGGGAATAACACACGTTCAGTTGGGCATAGAAATTTATCTTTCCCTATAGGGAAGTCAGAGGGGAAGGAGGAAAGAAAGTGGGGGAGGGATGGAAAGAAGAGAGGGCTGAAGTAGGAGGAGAAAGAAAAGAGAAGAAGGCTGATGGAGGTGAGAGCAGATGGAGGGAGGTGGTGGTCAGAAGCAAACACAAGGAGAGATAAAAGTATAAATGGGGAAAAAATAGAATGGAGGGAAAAACAGTAACCATAACTGTGAATGTGAATGGGATGAATTCTCCCACAAAATGGAAGTGGAGAGCAGAGTGAATAAAATGGAGTATATTATGCTTTAGCTGAAGGGAAAAAATCAGGGGTAGCAATCCTAATTTCAGACAAAACAAAAGTAAAAATAGAGCTCATTAAAATAGATAAGGAAGAGGGGCGGCTAGGTGGTTCAGTGAGTAGAACGTCAGCCCTGGAGTCAGAAGGACCTGAGTTCGGATCCGGCCTCAGACAACGCACACAAAAACAAAAACCAAGCTGAGTGACCTTGCGCAAGTTACTTAACCCCAATTGCCCTCCAAAAAGCCAAAAAAAAAAAAAAGATAAGGAAGGAAACTACATCTTGTTAAAGGGTAAGATAGGCAATGAACCAGTATCAATACCAAATGCATATGCACCAAGTGGTATAGCATCCAAATTCTTAGAGGAGAAGTAGACAGCAAAACTATACTAGTGGGGGATCTCAAACTCAAACTCCCTCTCTTAGAACTAGAAAAATCTAATTACAAAATAATCAAGAAGTGAAGGAGGTGAATAAAGTTAGAGAAAATTTAGATATGCTAGACTTCTGGAGAAAAATGAATGGGGATAGAAAGGAATATTTTTTTCTCACCAGTGCATGGAACCTACATAAAAACTGACCACATATTAGGGCATTAAAAACCTCATAATCCAATGCAGAAAGGTAGAAATATTAAATGTACCCTTTTCAGATCATGATGCAATAAAAATTATGTGTAATAAAGGGCCATGGAAAAACTAAAAACTAATTGGAAACTATATAATCTAATTCTAAAGAATGAGTGAGTCCAACAACAAATCACAGAAATAACTGATAATTTCACGAAAGAGGACAACAATATGGCAACACACCAAAACTTAGGGGATGTAGCAAAAGCAGTTCTTAGGGGACACTTTATATCTTTAAATGCTTACATGAATAAGGTGTAGAAAGAGCAGATCAACTGAACTGAGAATGCAGTTAAAAGGCAAGAAAAAGAACAAATTAAAAATCTCCAATTAAATACCAAATTAGAAATTCTGAAAATCAAAGGAGAGATGATTAAAATTCAAAGTAGGAAAACTATTGAGCTAATAAACAAAACTAAGAGCTAGTTTTGTAAAACAACCCAATAAAATAGATAAATATTTGGTTAATTTGACTTAAAAAAAGGAAAGAAACCAAAGTACCAGTATCAAAAATGAAAAGGGTGAATTTACCATCAATGAAGGGGAAACTTAAGCAATAATTAGGAGCCATTTCTGCACAACTGTATGCCAATAAATCTCACAATCTAAGTTCAATGGAAGAATATTTTAAAATTTTAAAAAATATGAATTTCCCTGATTAGCAGAAGAGGAAATAAAATACTTAACTCCATTTTAGAAAAAGAAATTGAAAAACTGAATAAGCCATCCATGAACTCCCTAAGAAAAAATCTCCAGGGCCAGATGGATTTACAAGTGAATTCTCCCAAACATTTAAAGAACAACTGATTCTAACATTATATAAACTATTTTGAAAAACAGGTGAAGGAGGAATTAAATTTAGTAGGAACTAAATTCCTTTTATGACACAAATATGGCACTAATAAATAAATCAGGAAGAACCAAAACAGAAAAGGAAATTTTTTTTTAAAGCAATTGGGGTTAAGTAACTTGCTCAAGGTTACACAGCTAGTCATTATTTATGTGTGGGTGCTCATTTCCTGAGGCCAGATTCGATCCCGGGTCATCCCAACTCCAAGGCTGGCGCTCTTACTCACTGCGCCACCTGGTCGCCCCTAGAGAAGGAAAATTATTGACCAATTTCCCTAATGGCTATTGATGCAAAAATTTTAAATACAATATTAGCAAAGAGATTACAGCAATTTATTACAATGATAATATACTATGACCAGGAAGGATTTATACCAGGAATGCAGGGCTGGTTCAATATGAGGAAAACTACCAGCGTTAACTGACCTTATCAATAACAAATCTAACAGACATCATGATTATCTTAATAGATGCAGAAAAAGCTTTTGACAAAATACAGCACCCATTCCTATGAGAGGGCATGGGAATAAATAGAGTTTTCCTTAAAATGATAAGTAATATATATTTAAAATCATCAGCAAGCATTATATGTAATGGAGATAAGCTGGAAGCTTTTCCCAAGATCAGGAGAGAAACGAGGGTGTCCATTATCACCAATATCATTCAATATTGTACTAGAAATGTTAGCTTTAGCAATAAGAGAAGAAAAAGAGACTGGAGGAAGCAGAAAAGACAATGAGGAAATAAAACTATCATTCTTTCCAGATGATATGATGGTATATTTAGAGAATACTAGGGAATCAACTAAAGAACTTCTTGAAATAATGAATAAAGCAAAGTAGCAGGATATAAAATAAACATATAAATCATCAGCTTTCCTATATAACACTAATAAAATCCAGCGGTAAGACATAGAAAGAGAAATTCCATTTAAAATAACTGTAAACAATATAAAATATTTGGGAGTCTGCCTGCCAAAACAAACTTAGGAACTATATGAACAAAATAAAAAACACTTTTCACACAAAGTCTAAACACTTGGAAAACTATCAATTGCTCATGGGTAGGCCAAGCTAATATAATAATAATGACAATTCTACTAAAATTAATTTACTCATTCAGTGTCATACCAAACTACCAAAAATTATTTTATATAGCTAGAAAAAATTCATCTGGAAGAACAAAAGGTCAAGAATATCAAGGGAATGAAAAAAACAAACAAACAAAACCAAAACCAAAAATGCAAAGGAGAGTAGATTAGCCATACCAGATCTAAAACTATTATAAAGTGGTAATCACCAAAACTATTTGATACTGGCTAAGAAATGGAGTGGTGGATCAGTGGAAATGGTTAGGACATAAGACACAGCAGTAAATGACTACAGTAATCAAACTGTTCGATAAATCCCCAAATTCCAGCTGCTGTGATAAGAAGTCACTATTTGACAAAATTATGTAGGGAAACCTCAAAAACAGTATGGCAGAAACTAGGCATAGACCAACATCTCATACAGTACACCAAGATAAGGTCAAAATGTGTACATGATTTAGACATAAAGGGTGATACCATAAGCAAATTAACAGAACAAAAGATAGTTTACTTGTCAGATTTATGGTGAAGGGAAGAAT
Source organism: Gymnobelideus leadbeateri (assembly GCA_011680675.1). Lineage (NCBI taxonomy): Eukaryota > Metazoa > Chordata > Mammalia > Diprotodontia > Petauridae > Gymnobelideus > Gymnobelideus leadbeateri. The sequence goes on along the minus strand of WOXC01005197.1, from coordinate 206,732 downwards.
TTATGATCAAATAGGAGATAGAGAACACTATGAAATGCAAAATAATTTTAATTACATTAAAACAAAAAGTTTTTGCACAAAGACAATGCAACCAAGATTAGAAGGAAAGTAGAAAGCTGGGAAACAATTTTTACAGTCAGTGTTTCTGATAAAGGACTCATTTCTTAAATAATAGAGAACTGAGCCAAACTGAAAAGAATGTATTCTTTTCAGGTCATTTCCCAACTGATAAAATTGTCAAAGGATATGAACAGGCAGTTTCCAGATGAAGAAATTAAAGCTATCTATAGTAATATGAAAAAATGCTCTAAATCACCATTGATTAGAGAAATGCAAATTAAAACAACTCTGAGGTACTACTCCACACCTATCAGAATGGCTAATATGACAGAAAAGGAAAATGATAAATACTGGAGAAAATGTGGGAAAATTGGGACACCAATGCATTGCTGGTGGAACTGTAAACTAATCCAGTCATTCTGGAGAAATGCCCAAGGGCTATAAAACTGTGCATACCCTTTGATCCAGTAATACCACTACTAGGTCTATATCCCAAAGAGATCATAAAAAAGGGAAAAGGACCCACATGTACAAAATATTTATAGCATCTCCTTTTGTGGTGGCAAAGAGTTGGAAATTGAGGGGATGCCCATCGACTGAGAAATGGCTGAATTAAGTTGTGGCATATGAATGTAATGGAATACTATTGTTCCATAAGAAATGGTCAGCAGGTAGACTTTAGAAAAACCTGGAAAGAGCTGCATGAAGTAACACTGAGTGAAGTGAACAGAACTAGAAGAACACTACACACAATAAGAGCAACACTGCAGTGACCAACTTTGTTAGACTTAGCTCTTCTCTGTAATACAATGATCTAAGACAATTCCAAAAGACTGATGATGGAAAATGCTATCCATATCCAGAGAATTATGGAGTCTGAATGCAGATCAAAGCATACTCTTTTCACTTTTTTCTTTCTTGTGGTTTTTCCCTTTTGTTCTGATTCTTCTTTCACAACTTGACTAATGTAGAAATACATTTAATATTACTTTATATAACTTTTATCAGATTGTTTGCCATCTTTAGGAAGAGGGAGGAAAACTTTGGAACTCAAAATATTATAAAAGCGAATGTTGAAAACTATCTTTACATGTAATTGGAAAAAAATAGTATTAAGTGGGGGAAAAAAGGAAAAAACAAAATAAAATGAATTTTAAAAAACGAAATTGGGATAAAGAGGAAAATCAAAGTAAGCTTGAGGCCAAGGACAGCTTAATTTTTTTCTCTGAATTCCTAATATCCAATAGTTCCTGGCATGTAATAAGCATGTACATACTAACAGACTGATTAATCAAAGAAGGGATGGAACTTCTTTGGAATGGATGAGATAAGTGACAAGAGAAGGTAAAGCTGCTTAATTTTAATTTTGTTTCTGTTATCTGCCAAGGATATAGAATGGAAGACAGAACACAAATGGCTAACAGACAGCTAACACCCAAGGAGATAAGATAATAAGAGAGAACCCCTGAGTTCAAGTCATCAGCAATTAAGCAATTAAGCTTCTTTTATCTTTTTTTGAAGCATTTCTTTTCTTTTCTTTTCTTTCCAACACTCTTTCCCCACTGGGTGGGAAGGAAAGAAAAACAGTCTTTGCAACAAATATATATAATTAAACAAAACAAATTCCCACATTGGTTAGCAGTCATCTTTGAGAGATGGTCAATGATTTCTGAAATATCACAGAGAATGGGAGAGGTGGACAGTACTGGAAGAAGGTAAACATGTCCTTAATTTTCAAGATCCCTACTCTTTTTTTTGTCCTGGTCAGGTCATATGTAGAATTCCACATTTAATTCTGAGAGTCAAAATTTAAGGACATTAGAGAGTACTGAAAAGAAGGTAACAAGGATGGCTTAATGGGGTCTAAAGATCAGAATATTTGAGGATCAACTGAAGGAATTGGAGATGTTTAATCTGAAGAAGACAAGACACAGGGTAGACAAAGGAGGTATATTTGAAGGAGTGTCAAAAGGAAAAGGGATTAGATTTGTTTTATTTGGACCCACAGGACAGAACTAGGAGCAATGACTAAAAGTTGGAAAGAGGAATATTTTGGCTTAATATAAGAAAAACCTTTCTAGCAAAGAGAGTTATCCAAAAGAAGAATGAACTACTTCTGGTGGTATGTTCCTCCTCTCTTGAAGTCTTTGACATTTCTGGTATATTGTTCATATACAGGTGGATTAGAAAGCCAGTGAAATCCCTTTCCACTCTAAAAGTCTATGGGAAAACTTCTGCTGAAGTTATTTCAATAGTCTAGGCAAAGTGGTGCTGAGGGCATGTATGTACAGTGGTGGAGATGAAGTGATAAGATAGGAGAGGGGTTGCAAGACTTGGCAACTGGTTGTTTACCAGATGTGAGTGAAAGGGAAGAGTCAAAGAACATAACTATATTTTAAACATCGACATGAGATGATGGAAAGTTAGTGATACCTAGATAATAAGATGCAAAGATGGTCTATAGTGTCAAATGCTATGCAGAGGTCAAGGAGGACAAGGACAGAAAAAAAGATCATTGGAGTTAGTGATAAGGACATCATTAATGACTGTTATTGAGTCAGTTAATTAACAAACATTTATTAAGCACTTGCTTAAGAAGTGCCAGGTATTGTTGTACTAAAAGCTGGAAATACAAAGAAAAGCAAGAGAGAGTTCCTCCCCTTGTTGAGGAGCTCATAATCTAATGGGGAAGATACAAACAACTATGTAGAAACAAGCTATATAAAGAAAAAGTAGGAAATAATCAATAGCTGTTTTAGCATAGTGATGGATATGAATGCAAGATTTTAAGGTATTAAAGGGTGAGTAGGCAGAGAGGAAGTAGAGGTAAAGAGAATAGTTCTTTTTCTAGAAGTATGACACAGAAAGGGAGGAAGAGATAGAAAGAGCTAAGACAACAGCTTTAAGAGGGCTGCAAAAAGACATGAGCATGCTTGTAGGTTGAGAAGAAGGGGCCAAGAAAGATGGAGAGAATAAAGATTTAACATCTCTCAAACATATGTGATAGAATAATGGCACGGATAAGAAAGGTAAGGATGGACTAAGTCCACAGAGAGAGGTTCCTTTACAAAGGAAGTGAGGTATGGATATGGAGTTGGGGGCTCAGAGAGAACAGAGGTTTAGAATAACCACTGTATGCAGTGTGCTAGAAAGCCAATAAAAGACCAAAAGGATATAAGGAGTAATTTAGAATCCAAGAAAGTCCTTTAAAATATAAATGTCAAGTATATTTTTAGATGTTCCAAGGTGGGATGAGCTATCCTGGAATATAGTGGATTCCTCCTTACTAGAGAACTTTATGTGAAGGCTGGAGAAATACTCAAAGGGGATTATAATTCAGGTAAAGATGAGATCATCTGGACTTTGAAATCCCTTTCATCTCAGATTCTGTGATTATGACATACTTTGCAATAGACAATTACCTCTGAGCTTCTAATCTTGTAGCTGATCTAGTTGTGGCTCTTGAATACTTTTCATCCTCATCTTCTTCCTCCTCCTCCTCTTCTTCCTCCTCAGACTCTTGGTCTTTCCTGTCCTCAACTGCTTCAGACATTGATTTCTGACGTTTTCTTTCTGGCTCTGATGTTTCTGCTTAGAAAGAATTTCGACTGTTGTTCTATACAATTCCCAAGGATATAGTCACTAATTTTAGAAGAACAACTCAGAAAGGGACTTGGAAGAAAAAGAAGTGGTTTTCCACTTCCTTTTTGTTTTAGTATTTGAAATTTGCACTTGTTTAACAATCTCTCAAACACATTTGAGATAGTTTACTTATGCAGTTCACAGCCAGAATTCATAGAAAGTTCAGTTGTACTCAGAAAAGCATCTGGAATATACCAATTCTGACACGGGATTATAGCAATTTGCACTATTTACATAATATTAATACAAGTGGTGAAGCACTGGATTTTTTCCCTCAATAAAGAAAAATACAAATAAAAACTGATTTTAAAATGATGAAATTATCTGTGTCCAAGAACATAAAACAACTTTAAATCAGTTAAGACCAATTCTTTCGAATCATACCAGTCTCTTCTGATCCTGTGAAAGAGCGCTTGGGCTTTCTTCCTCGGCGACGCATAATTGCTATCATTTTCTCTTCTCCATTGTCCTAAGTGCAATCAAATCAAATGAGATCGAAGTTCAGAAAGAATCCTAATTTTCACTTAAGATACACATATGTGAAAGAAAAATGATAAAATAATGGATACTTACATTGGCCAAATTCACTTCCTCACTTGCTATCTCTTTATTAGAGTCATCTTTAAGAGAAGCAAAGAAATTAATGCATTAATACTTTATTTCAAACTGTTTAGGCAAACCTCATGAAAACTCTAATTATTCTGTAAAGACCCATCAAGGTAGTATTTTTTTTTTTTGCCTTTTGGTGGGCAATTGGGGTTAAGTAACTTGCCCAAGGTCACACGGCTAGGTTTTTGTTTGTGTGTGCGTTAAGTGTCTGAGGCCGGATCCGAAGTCAGGTCCTTCTGACTCCAGGGCCGATGCTCTACTTACTGTGCCACCTAGCTAGAACACAACAAAAGGCTAGAACACAATAAAAAACTGTCTCACTAGTTTCATGTCTATCCAAACTGTACTCCACCTGGTTGTCAACCTAATACAATAAAAATGCTGATACTATTTATCTTTCTCAATATTAAATCTTTTATGCTATAAAATTTCAGTAGAATAATTTAATTCTTTATATTAAAGTGAGTTAATATGTGTTTCAAAATAGATGCTCAAGCTTTTATCAGTTTTACTGTTTCCCCTAAATTTAACATTTAACATTTCATTCTTTCACTATAAGGTTACATCTAGAAAAGGTTAAAAAAAAAAGGCCAATCATCTGGATGAGTTTATTTCCCACTTGCATTGTGAAGTCATATCTAAATTTTTATGTCTGCAAGTGACAACTCTCTCATAAATCTAGAATAGTGGTTTCCTTCCCAACCAGATATTTCCCTACAATAAATTCCAAAGCTTACTTCCCCCACTCTCCCATCCAAATCTAATTGAGAAGACCCTCATCTCACCCCTCCTCTGACTTCTAGAAAACAAATATTACAAACATCATCAGAATTATCAGTCAGTCAGCTATGAAAAGGAGCTGTCTATAATTACATTTTTTGTTTGTTCTGACCCTTCACATCCATTCATTCAAAAAACATCTACTAGGTATCTGTTATGTACAGTATACTATGCTAGGCATTGTGGGAGATTAATGGATATCAGACGTACTCTAATAGTATCTATATCACATCAAAAGAAAAAGAAGGATCTATACTATATTGGGTAGAACCCCTGAGGAGAATTTATGAGGAAGAGCTGCATAAGATGAAAGGACAAAATAGGGGACACAATTTGCACTATTTGAGGGATTCTCCATATCCATGAGATTAGAGATCCTTCAAAACAGATATTTCTAATTTACACATTGGGCTAACAAATATAAATATAGGGAAATATAAAAAACGTGACAGCAATATATTCAACTTATCCACCTGTAGAATGAAAAGCTAAAGGTAAACCATTAAGTTTGCTGAGTTGTTGAGTATACTTTTAACTTCTAATAGGATAGTTATCTTAGAGGGAGAGAAACCAAAAGGCTATTCTTATGTTAACTCTCACTCCAGTTTATGATGTTTTATGACTTTCAGAAAACTCTACTCAGAATAACTCTATGAGGTAGGTAGTATTAACACTATTTCCATTTACTAGATGTTATGGAAGTTTAGTGACTTATCACAGATGTCACTAAGGTAGGTGAGTAGGGACTTGAACCTAGTTCTTCTCACTCCAAGTCCAGGGAGCTTTTATTATACTTGATTATGATTGAGCAATAAAATTAAAGGCTAACATTTCCCCCCACTCCCAACACACAAGTTTCCCATTCATTACAAAGATTTCTGAAGAAACATACCCATTTGATCAATCTTCACTTTGTCCCTTGGTGGAGACTGTTGTATCTAAAAAGGTAGGGAAACCCTTTAAATTAGTGAATTCTAACAAAACCACATAGAGACTCAGAAAACTAAAAGTTCAATTACTTTATCATGAATATTCTTGAAGGTCAATTAGGCTTAGAAGTTTTTACAATGCATTTCACATAACAGGTCTTTACCAAATATTGACTGGATGAATGTTTTCTGACTGCCTATAAAGATAGTATTTTTAATTTCTCTCATTGGTCATATGTGCCAGATGAATACAAAGTAGACAGACAAGCTTGCATAGGAATGCAGAGAATTGCCTGAATCCATGGAAAAATCACAAGCGATAAAATGTCAAGAGTTAAGGAGCACAAATTAGGAGAAATAGCTCTGATCCATCTTTGACAAGTTGATACAATTGGCACTGATAAGAACCATAGCACATGCCTATTGATTGGTGTGGCACATGAACAGGAGTGGAAGAAGTGATGCCAAGAGATGGTCTGTCTGCTGTTGGGCTAGTAAGTCTAGTCTAGGGAAATAGACCAGGATTAACAGGTTATTTCCATGGAAAAGTAACAACCACCACCATATGCAGGGCACTATTAGTCCCGGAGAGACAGTAAGTTTAGATAAGAAGTCTCTGACCTCAAGAAGCTTACAGTCTAACAAAGAAATGCTTAGCACAATATGGCAAATGTATCAGAGTACAAAAGAGAAAAGCTATAAGAAGGTTGAGGGGAAAAGCATTATTAACAATATTCTAGAGGAAACTGTAACACAAATATCTCTTGAATTGAGATGAACGTAGCTTTGCTCCTAGAAATCTCTAATTTGAGTTCCACTGCTTGAGTACTAGAGAAAATAAATTAATATCGATTCAATGTTTTACAAATAATGACTTTAAATAAAGTTTTTGGACATATGATTTGCTATATTATAAGGAAACCTTTTAGGTATTTCACAATTCTAATGAGATAATAGATAATAATAAGTTTTGATGTTAATTGTTACACAAATTATTATTTATAAACACTCTCTGATGGTATATACCAAACTAGATAATTACAGTATATCCAAACTTAAATTTAAGGTATGACTGTATATTAAAACTGCTTAATATAAGAAACCATTAGCTTAAAACCTAACTTTATAAAAAAGTCACATTTTTATTTTACTCTAGAATAATAAATTTAGATGTGAAAGGGAGCTTGGAGGTTATCTCGTCCAACCCCATCATTTTACAAGCAAGGGAACTGAGTCCCAGAGAGGTAAAGTGACTTGGTTAAGATCAGCTGGCTAGTAAATGGAAGAACTATGAATAAAACCTAATCAAGTGATCCTTGCTGCCTTTCAAATTTCTGCGTGAAGAAAATTTACAAAGGGATAAGAAAGCCATTAGGTCTTGAGGAATAAATAACAATTCCATTGTTTTCATGTAGGAGACAATTAGAATTAAACATTTTATGTGAATTGCCATCATCCAATTCTGTTAGCTCAGAACAGTCAAGAGAATGCCTTTATATTTTTTCAGTTATGAGGGTTCATCTGGAATTTTTCCATTTTAACTGAGGGACACAGTTTCAATTAAATTTTTTGGTCTAAAATTGTGATTTCGTAGGAATATCTAGCAAGGAAAATCCCCAAACCAATACATATTAGCAAATATTTTGCAAATTATATTATAAAATGGTTGCCTGGGGGCACTAAGGTTAAGTACCTTGCTCGGAGTCATATAATCAGTAAGGACTGGGGTAGGACTTGAACTCAGGTCATCCTGATTCTGAAGCTAGCCCTCCATTCACTTTGCCATGTTATATCCATGGTAATGCAAAATATTTGTATTGTGGTATATGAATTTGAAAGGAAGAAATATAATGTCAATTACTAGAAGACGGGCTTTTTGTTATTTCCAAGAGGAAGGGTGGTAAGGAGGAGTAACTTATACTTACAGTATCAGTATCTGTTTTGGAGTCCTCTTCTAAATAAACAAAAGAAAGAATTGGAAGTTAATTTAGAAAATCAATCTGATTCATTCTTTATCTGACTGAAAATATAACAAGTAATTTAACTGCGTTTTTTAAACAATGAGTACTTACTAATTTTTACTGTTGCTTCTACAGGGTGTTTACGAGGTCTTCCTCTTTTCCTTTTAACTATTACAGGATGGTCTTCCTAAGAGAGTAATAAATTTTTTTTTAATGGTAATACTATCAAAGTAATTTTTTCTACCTACCCCTTGATACTTAAGATATTGAAAAAGAAAATGAAGAGTTGATCTAAGAGGATATAAAGCACTTGGACAGCCTTTTACATATCCAAATTTTTACTTTAGCCCAAGTTAGTCATGAACAAAATTTATCATCAACTACTATAAGAAATGTTGTAGGGGTGGCTAGGTGGCGCAGTGAGTAAGAGCGCCGGCCTTGGAGTTGGGATGACCCGAGATCGAATCCGGCCTCAGAAAATGAGCACCCACACAGAAATAACGACTAGCCGTGTAACCTTGAGCAAGTTACTTAACCCCAATTGCTTTAAAAAAAAAAAAAAAGTTTTTTCCCCCCCAAACAAAGGGCCACCCTTGCAATCTTACACAATTGGTGGCTTAATAGATGCTGTAATAAGGAAGGATCATAGATGCTGTATAAGGCCTGATCTAGAAGTGGGTCTATCAGAATAAGTTACAGAAGTAGCCCATATGATGGAGGGTACTAAAGCTCCCCGTTTTAACAATTTATTCAATCTGCATAGTTAAACTTTGATTCCACTGGCCTGCTATTACAAACATTTTCCAATATATTTTACTTAGTACATTCAGAGCCGATAAAATATAGTAACTTGGTTGACCTGTAAATCTTATGCTAGCAGTACCAGTGGTACAGAAGAGTTCTACTGTTATTTTGTAGAGTCACAACACTAAGTGGCACAGAATTTATGAATGCATATTAACAGAGTAAAAAAAAAAAGGTGAAAAATACAGCCTCTTGGTCACTACTTCAAGACCTCTACTTTGAACTCCATAAGCAATTGTCAAGCATCTTCTATGTGCCACGTTTTGGAAACACCAACTTTTGAAGCCTAGTGAGCTGTATTAAACTGGTACCTGAGTCCTATCACTGTGATCAGTTTTGTGGTGGTTTAACAAACTAGAACTAGAAATACTCATGTCATTTTTTCAAATTAATTTTTTTTCAATTTTCAAACATTTCCTTTACCCCCAGCTCCTCCACCTTCTTAAATTTGGAAAAACATTATTAATTAGGTATACTTAAGTCTTAATTTTTGGGCATCTCATGGCCCTTTGGATAATGTTGGGCCTGGAGTCAGGAAAATTCATCTTCCTGAGTTCAAATCTGGCCTCAGACACTTGCTAGCTGTGTGATCCTAAAAAAAGTCACAACCCTATTTGCCTCAGTTTCCTCAACTATAAAGTGAATTAGAGAAGGAAAAGGTAAACCACTCCAGTATCTTTGCCAAGAAAACCCCAAAGGGATCAAAGAGAGTCAGACATGACTGAAAAATGACTGAACAACATTAAAGCCCCAATTTCAGCTTTCTTGGGCAATCGTGGTTCAAATATTCTACCAGACCCCTTTCTACTTGGGCATCTGGTTGAACAGTATGAACTTAAAGTAGATAGAAATGCATGACTTTATCATTACAGATTTTGATTTGGTATGGTATAAAGGACCAGTGCAGAGGAACTACTCAATAAAATGGAACCATATTACATCAAAAATATATATATTAAAAGCATTTATCTAACAATTGCACCTTGGCTTCAAAACTACTGATTTGGCAAGGTGTGGTATTAGTAATGATAACAATAAAAACTTCTGAAACCTGACAATAATTACGCAATTTATACTTCTATGGTTTTTAATTAATAGCGTACAAAGTATTTTAATAGTCATTCTATATGTTCCTCAATAGAATCCTGTGAGATGGACAGTGTAAGTATTGTTATCCTAATTTTTGTAACTGAGGAAAACTGAGGCTCAAGGACAAAGTGCCTTGCCCAAGATCAAATGGTTAACAAAGAAGCAAAGCAAGGACATAAACCTAGCTTTTCAGAATCAAGTTAGTTCTTTTCCTATGACATCATGCTGTCTTCTTTCTTGATGAAAAAACTCTATGGAGGAAGGCTATTTCTACAGTAGTCATAGTGTCTTATATTTCCTTAAAACTACCTTTTATAAAGAATTTAGCATAGTTTCTTATACACAGGGGATGTTTAAAAATAAAGTTGTTGCTTTATTTAGTTATTTTAAGATCACATTAGTGTCTGAAGTACCTTGAACCGAAGGTATAATATTTGAACATAATTTTTTGTATTTATGTTATGATATTTTTTCTCTGAGAATTAAAACATTTAAAAGACCAGACTAAAAATGCAAACATTCTTAATGAACAAAAGACTACTTGCCTCTGGAGATTTTACATGGTCTTCTTCATTCTCCTCTGCCTTTTCATCATTAGCTTCCTTGCTACTATGTTCACCTGTAGAAAAGGCACAGTTCTGAGGAAATACTGCAAAAAAATACATTGGCCTGAGAAATGTTGTTAACTAACACCAACATCACCACCTCCCTAGCTTATGGAGAGCTATATTTGTGGTCAAGATTATAAGCAAAACATCCAATTCATGTCTATGGAAAAGGCAATTTAACTTAGTATGACTATGTTTAATAATCAATAATGCAACTCACTTTGCACAGGTAAGGATTCAAATTAGAAACTAGTATTTACCAAATCCAGATGGCCAAACAAAAGCAGTCAAGTGTTTTCTGTATTTTTTAAGGAAAAAGATGAGCAACATAGCTATGTGAAGATTTTTGTTAAGTAACAAACACAACTGACTAAAGATTACAGGTTGCTCAGAGAAGAGGCATACCTGGTGTCAGATTGCCTTAGCCCCTTTCAAAATAGTTTAGGTGAATTAGGTGTATGCAATTGATAAACATATTTTGTTACTTACCCTTTTCTGCCATGGGCCTTGAGGCAGTATTTTTAATACTTTCTTGGCATATTTCTTCTGTGCCTTCAGAACTCTCTGCCTATTCAGAATATAAGAAAAAAAAAAAGAATGCATCTCTTATTTTTCAAACCTATTTTTTCATCACTCCATTTCTTCATCTATTCTGATTAAATTATAAAACAGACACACTACATATAAATATTCCTCCTACTAATACAACTTTTCAAGAATGTTAACATACTATATCTATCTGGAAGAACTGCAGAATCCCAATCCCACTATATGTCACTCAGTTCTCAGTTCTGTAAGAAATATCTCTATATATTATATATAATGTATATTATATAATATGTATATAATATATACTTATAATACATAAATAACAAATAATTATATCTCTATATATAATATGATATCTCAGTTCTGTAAGAAATATCTCTATATATGGAAGCTATTTTTATTATGTATAAATAAAGGAGGCATTAGAATTAAAAAGGAGTACCAAAAAAAGGGAGAGAGAGAATAGCACATGTAGGTAAAATACCTTTATAACTGGTGGCTCTGTTTCAGAACACTGACTCTGTACTACTTCTTTGCATGAGTCCAGGCTATCATCTGTAATTCAGTTTAGATAAAATAAGAGAAAGATAAACTTTAGAAGACCAATTACGTGAAAAAAAAATAAAACCCAGAATTATTACAGGTACAAATAGTGTCTGATGCCTTTTAAAAAATTATCATAGTAGAAGCAGGAAAACTCCCTGCATTCCCCCCACAACCACATAAAAAATGGCTCTAAACAAATTTTAGGGCTACAGAAACAAATCTCCCACTGAAGGCAGTCTTGTATGAAGGGTCCATCGCAGCATGCTGGGAGCAGCACCCAGCCCTGGCTAGAGGGATGTCTGGAGAGTGAATCACCAGCAGCTGTGGCAGTTTCCTGAATTATCAACCCATAAATGCCAAAGATAAAGTGAAAGGTCAGTGTAGACTTTGGGTACAGGGAGTCCAGGAGTTCGGTCCAGCCTCTGCCCCCGGAAGGAGAAATGGCTGAAGTGCTGCAGCTGGTGCCATGTGGCTTCTTCAGAGCTCCTGGCCTGCATATTGTAGGGGGACCAAGCAACCATTCTGAGGGGTAATTGCTCTTGCCTTAACCTGCTTGGATCTGGATTGCTGTCTAGGGTAGAGGTCTTGGGGTGTGTAACCAGGTGTGGAGGCTTCAGAGAGGGCAGCCAACTAATAGCTCCAGTAGCTGAGAAAACCCCAGTGATTTGGGATAGCTCAAAAGTCAAGTAATTGAGTAGCAACATGAACGAGCAAAGGAAGCAAAGGAAGCAAAGCAAGCACAGCAATCAAATTTTGGATTCCTTTTTTTGGGAAATCAGGAGGACCTGAGTTCAAATCTGCCCTCGGATAGTTAACACAAAAACTAGCCTTGTGATCTTGGGCAAGCCACTTAACCCCAACTGCCCTACTTCCCCCCAGCCCCCCCCCCCCAAAAAACACACAAAACCAAATGGGGTCACAGAGTTGGACACAACTAAAATGAGTGAACAACAACAACAACAACAAATTCTCACAGGTAAGTTACAAAAATATGGTTTTGAATATATTATTCATATAGGTGAATATGACTGATTTGAGTATCAAATCAAAGTCCTGAGATCAACCTGGGAAGCCTATATCAAAGGGATTAATACTAAGGATTAATCATTATCTTTCATGATAACTTGAACAAAAGAATCAACAGTATGTTTATTATGTGTATTACACTAAATTAGATTATCACTAATTGTTAACATTCTAGAATGAAAAACCGAGTTCAGTGGAAAAATGCTATTATAAGAATGAGATAAAATTAAATATGGACAAGTGAGAAGTAGTTCAATTACAGATTAAAAATACCAGTAATATAGAAGCATGTGGCAGTGGTTCCCAAGCTTCTTATTTCATGAACCCTTTTCAAAAAGAACAACAAAAACTGACAATAACAACAAAAGTACTCTCTGAACCCCCCAGAGTAACCGAATATACTGCTTATAATATTCTTTACAATTCTTTATTGATTAAGATGCCATCAAGGAATTTTTAGCTTGAACCCTCGATCATCATTACAAACCTTGGTGTATACCAGTCAGGAAACTTAGCGTTATTAGGGTTATGGACGTCAGATACGTAACTGGGCAAATCATCTCTTTGGACTACCTCACTTTTAAAATAAGAGGGTCAGGGGTAGCTAGGTGGCGCAGTGAGTAGAGCGCTGGCCTTGGAGTCAGAAGGACCTGAGTTCGGATCCGGCCTCAGACACTTAACGCACACACAAACAAAAACCTAGCTGTGTGACCTTGGGCAAGTTACTTAACCCCAACTGCCCTCCAAAAAGCAAAAAAAAAAAAAAAAAAGAGGGTCAGATTAGGTAATTTTTAGGTATTCCTCAACTACATTCTGTGATTCTAAATATAGGATGAGATGGACAGGAGACAAAGACCCTGGTGTCATAAATGATAAGTTAAAGAAGAGCTACTAATTGCAGAACTGTCGACAGGATGGCCTGGTGCAAAGTGCTGGAGTCATTCTCATTCCCAATGGGAAAAGCACTTAATAAATGGTAGTAACTGGCTGGAATTCAAATATTAACTGGTATGTATGAGAGGTAATATTCTGAGCGTTACTTACATGACTATGAGAGTATGGGTAATCAGTAGACCAACAGAACAGTTCATGAATTGGGTTTTTATGTCTAAACTGTTATTATGTGCCAAAATGGAAGAGAAATTATGGAGGCAGATAATTATTAAAGTGGAATCCTTCCTCCTTCCTTTAATAACAAAAAATAATTTTGTCATGAGTCAAAGGGTTGGAAGGAACTTAAAAACTATCTAACCCAACAAGAATTCCTTCCATAGATATCTTTAACAACTTGTCATCCAGCCTTTCCTTGAATAACTCTAAAGAGAAGTCTATTTTATCCCAAGATAGTTTTTCCCACTTAGATAGGTCTAATTATTAGGTCTTTCCTATTGTTGAAATTAAATCTGCTATTATGTAACTTTTGCCCAATGCTCTTAGTTCTTCCCTGTGGGGTCAAATGGAAAGATCTAATCCCTACTCTACAGGATAACTCTTAAAATACTTTGGAAGACGGTTTTCTTGTCTTTTTCCCACTGCCAATTCTTGTCTTCTCAGTCTAAACATACCCAGTTCCATGAACTGGTATGGTACCGATGGGTTTTTTTTTTTAAACTACCATGCTTCAAATCTCTGGATGCACTCTAATTTGTCACTGTCACTGTTTTAAAGGGTGGGGCCCAGAACTGAACACAACAGTCCAGATAGATAGTCTGACTAGCACTGAGTGCAATGGTCATATTTCAGATGTGCTTAAAGAATATTAAGATTTTATATATATAAGTAGGGAATATGAAAAGTTAAGGGGTACTTAGTTTGTGCAGAGGTCTTCCTTAACTCAAATGACCTTGGGAGACTGAGAAAATTCTAAGACTAATCTGGGGGGGTGGGTGGGGCTCAGTTGTACTGTAAGAAATAAGGAAGATCTTGGACCTCTTATGCTAGTATGGAAAAGAACTACACCTTCAGGTCTGTGAGTAAGTCAAAGAAATGACTCATATACATGAATTCTCTGTCCTATTTATCAACCAATTTAAACGTAGGGGAGTATAATATATATATATATATATATATTTTTTTTTTTTGAGGGCAATTGGGGTTAAGTAACTTGCCCAAGGTCACACGGCTAGGTTTTTTTTTTGTTGTTGTTTTGTGTGTGCGTTAAGTGTCTGAGGTTGGATCCGAACTCAGGTCCTTCTGACTCCAGGGCCGATGCTCTACTCACTGCGCCACCTAGCCACCCCGGGAGTATAATATTTTCAAGTGTTGAAAATGGTAACAAATGTAAAGGGTTGACCAAGTGGAGAGGCAGAGACAGACTCATTAAGCCTAGAAGATGGCAGCAAATGGGACAATGGTAGAATAGCAAGAATTCTTCAATGCAGTTAAAGAGAGCCAGGGAAAAGGCATGCTACGGTTACATATACACATGGCCAAAGGTAAAGAAAACATGGCTGAGTGGTGGGAGTTCCTAGACAAACACCAAGAAATCCTGGATGGAAGATCAAACATGTGACCTCAGAGTTAGATAAGCAACAAGAAACTGAACCATGATATTAAGGATTCAAATGCTGGGGCTCATGGCTGTCTTCTGTTAGTAATGAAAATTATTTGGACGATGTAGATTAATGGGAATGGAGCGGTTACCTTTCTAGCAACTTCAAGTTCATTTTCCTCCTAGAGTTCCAGCCCTTAGGGTACTATATAAAGCAGAAGCATTTTACAGGTTCTTAGTGAGGTGGTAGGATTTATTGCAATGTTGGGATTTGCTTCTCTAACAATATGAAATTTGTTTCCCTTCTGAGGTAAGCCCAAAGCTTTAGGATACCATCAAGTTTAAGGTCTACAGAAGTTCATCTGGTGAAGGTGGAATTCACTACAAAATGAAGGAGAGTTGCATTGACTACTTGTGGGTTCTTGTAATTTCTTTGTGGTGCTTTGTGTTTTTGGTTCGGTGAAGTAAGAGCTGTTCTATACATGCTCAGCTGCATTTGTGGGAGCCAGGGGCATTTTAATCATAGCTATGATATCTAGGCAAACTATATACCAAGTTTCCAAAAGGAAACTCAGAGGGGGCAAGCCAAAGATTAATGATTTTGATGAAGTCTCCAAGACTGAAGGGATTCTAGTCAAAAGATTACTTGAAAATAACAGATCATCTCAAGGAATTTTAATTACCTAGCTCATCTTCTGAAAAGGAAGAATGTTTTTTTCTTTTTCTTCTAGTTATATTATTTCCATCTTCTTGGCAAGGAAATTCTACCTATAATTAAAAAAGGAACATGAAAGAGGATTTTGATCCTGAGTCACTGGGGTGACACAGCTATATTATAAGCAACATCTAGATTCTAAAATGGATTTACTAGAGATGAAAAAAATCTAGAAAACTTACTAAATTAATCTGAATATGCTTTCCATATGGCATGCCCAAAAGTACTGGTTTTTTCCTTTTCTGAATCTAAATACACTGAAAATACCTAGATCTGTATTAAGTCAAAATGCCTAATCTATTGTAAATAAACTACCTAGATGTGCAATGTAGGCATAATAATTATTCATATTTATGTAATACTTTAAATTTAAAGTGGTCTAACTCCTTGGGAGGCAATGCAAATATTATCTTTATTTTATAGATGAGAAAGCTGAGACTAAGTGATTAAAAATCTAATTTATGGTCCCATAAATTAGCATTAGAACTAGGTATATTCAAATAATCCCTAAAATGCTATCATGCTTAAAGAATTGCTATGTTCAAAAATTCATTTTGTAAATATGTCACAGTGGGTAGGAATGTGTACTAGACTGTGAGCTAGGAGAGCTGTGTTCTAACCTTAACCCTGCTCCTGATGAGTCATGAAGCCTTGAACAAGCTACTTCTTCAATCTGGGTCTGCTTCCTTATCTATCAAATCAGCAGAATGAATTAGATGACTAAGTTTACTTTCAGTTCTAAAGATCTATTTAAATTATGTCAAGAAATTGAACTTCTCACTCATATGTTTAAAGCTTCAGTTTAGTAGAATAACCTACCTCTTCTTGGGCTTTCACTTCAACGGTCTGACTTTGTACAGCTTCCAAGACGTCCTTTACATTGGCAGGTCTATCTACTGACAAATAAATGTAAAAGTTATTAGTCACACTCTAGTGATCATTATGAGGCTCAGGAAGCTAAATTAACAAGCTCTTCAGAACTACAAATGGAAATAAACTCTCCTTTCACTCAACTCTTGGAATCTGTTGGAATCTGGCCCATGGCCAGTAGTAGTTCAGTAGTTTTGTATGAACTTATCATGTAATATTTTATACTGCAGTTACTTATACTGGTGTCCTAACAGAGCCCACCTACTAGATTATCAGTAAGGTGACTGAAGAATTATCTACACTTTGTACCTTCTTCAGTGGTTAGCATGTCGACATGCACCAAGTACAAACTTTAACTGTTATCTGCTGTTGTGAGAACTGTTCTACTGGTGGCCTCCACAGTCTGTACCTAAGTTTTTTATTTGACTTTAAAAATTGCATAGGAAACTGATGGACAA
The DNA here is from genome assembly GCA_011680675.1 of Gymnobelideus leadbeateri. Classification (NCBI taxonomy): domain Eukaryota; kingdom Metazoa; phylum Chordata; class Mammalia; order Diprotodontia; family Petauridae; genus Gymnobelideus; species Gymnobelideus leadbeateri. Next base: position 189,595 of record WOXC01005197.1, on the reverse strand, counting down.
CATGAAAAGCTGTGAGAATACCCAAGAGAACTGATTGCCCCAAACTGACTCCTAGGCAGGCTGAAGGTATACAGAGGGTCAGGCCCACAAGCTACAACTGAACTCAAGCAGGGTTGACAGCAACTCACTCTTTCAACCTTTGATCTTGTGAGGAAGATTCATCTTTCCTCTTGGTAGAACGGGAAGTACCAGAGTTATTCTTCTTCTTGACCTTCCCTTTCTATCTCAGTAGGCTATTTACATGGGCTTTTAGGTAGGACTCTGCTTAGCCTGACCATGGTTGGAGGATGGGTTTCTAAAATCCAAGTGGTCTCCATTATACTGTGTCCTAATGGAAGCAAGGCCTTTGCCTTAATTGGTCGATCTACTACCATGCCTTAAGCAAGGTATTCTGCATATGGTAGGTTCATGATAAATGTTTGTTATACAAAGAAGTTATATCTATTTAAGGAAAGGCATAGAACATTATGGTAGTACATAAATAAAAAAGTTGTTAACCTGGAGAAAACAAGTTTTAGTGTAAAACATTTTTATTCTGAAATTTATTTACCTTTTATTTCATTAGTGCTTTCTGAAAGCTTTGTTTTCCTTTCCTTGCAACTGTGAATGTCTTCACTTGTGTCTAAGTCTGAGTTTTTTACCTAAAATGAAAAATAAAGTCATCTAATACATATCATTCTCTTGAAGAGATTAAAACTGAAAACAATTTTAAATAATAACTTTCAATCAATTATAAATGGAAGAGAACATAATGCACATTTTTTTTCATCTCATACAAAACCTCTAGACCTCTGAGCACATACTGTCTTCCTTTTAAGAGGTTCGTGTAGGATAGACTTTTGCTCAAAGAATTTCTCTTAACTATTTTTTAAGAGAGTTAAGGGGAAACACTATTTATAGTAGGAGAAAGTCACTTTCTTAACCCCCTCCAACCTTATTCATTTTACCCTTTACTTTCAAAATCCTGAATGAGAGAAATAAAGTCTGTAGGTGAAATTCCTTATTTTTAAAATAAGGGGGCTGGATTAGGTGACTTCTAAGTGCCTCCTAGCTTTAAGATACTATAATTTAGCAATCAACTACAAATTGGGCTTAATTGTCAAATTTATTTAAGATACCCACAGGACTATTTTAATTTTAAAATTGGGTGCTAACCTTGTTTCACATATTTTAAAGTATATCATAGAAGGTATCAAATTAGCCAATTTGAAAATTTCATTTTCTTACTTTAATAACTTTTCAAAATATCAGTCTGAAAAAACCTAAAATCATAATACAGTCTAAAATCCAAAAGAATACTGCTATAAATTTAGATTCATGAGCTTATCTAACAATTATTTAAGCCAATTGGCTTTCATGACCTAGAGATTATAAACCTAATTCTCAGCTTGGCTAAGTATACTTATAAGTACACATTTTAATAATGTGACATGTAGGAACAAGTTTAAAATTAAAGTCAGTTGGATGTTTAGCTTTATAGAGATATAAACTCCTGGGGTATCCCCAACAATGACACAAGAAGTAAAAAAAAAATTCCCAACAAACAAATACAGTAATTAATAGACTTACATTTGTTGACCTATTCTGCAATGCTGTAATTTTCTGTGGTTCAACTGTTCAAAAACAAAATTAAAACATTTTAAAGAAATTCAATATTGTAGCACAAGTTGTGTAACGTTTCCTGTCCTTCAATCAATCAATTAGCATTTATTCTGTGCCAGACACTGTGAATAAAAAAGGAAAAAAAACAGCCCATGCCCTCAAGGAGCTTTTATATTTTATAGGGAGAACTATATGTACACAAAAGCATATATAAAGTATATACAAGGTAATGAGAGACAGGTACTGACAACTGAGAGGGATCAGGAAAAGATTTTAAAATAGCATAAATACACATGCCACAAACTATATTTTTAGCGTAACAACTATGGTTTGTTATACTAGAGGAATTTAAACTGAAATCGTTGATGAACAGAAGCATGGGGGGGAAGTCAAAACGAAAAATACCTCAAACAAGTAAATAATAGAATCAAAGAATTAAGGTGGAGTCTGAGAAGACATTCTAGGCCATCTCATCTATGTAGGAAAGGTTTTATAGATGAGGTGACTTGAGTTTCAACACATTTTATATCCTTAAGTTACAGTGTACCCTTCTTTTTCTTTATTTCTTGTGTTTGTATCCTCAGTACCTAGCATAAGTAGGGAGAGGGATAGGACCAGTGATTTCAATGGAACTTCAGTGGGAGTAAAATCCCTACCAATATAAAACTGCCTACCAAGGGAGTAAAACTCTTTACCAATGTAGGCCGGTACCTTTTCTAAAACATATAGTCTTAAGACAGTTGTCTAGAGCAGTGGTGTCAAATTCAAATAGAAATAGGGCCATTAAACCTCACACAAGGATTCCTGTGGCTGCAAAGACTTAGAAAACCATATAGTAACATTTTTGTGTTCTATCGTATTTTTATTTATTTGTTAAAATTTCCCAATTTTATTTTAATATGGTTCCAGATGCTTTCTGGGGAAGTGGAGGGTGACAAAGGCCTCTTTTGATACCTTTGGCCTAGATCACTCAGAGGTTAAGTTACTTGCTCAGGGTTGTTGCACAGTCATGTGTCAGAAGTGGGACCTGAACTTCAAGGATAGCTTTCTACTCATAAAGCCAAAAACAAACACTTCTCATAATCTTTTAAAAAATCAAGTGAGAAGTAGACCCTATACACTTAAAAAGCAATGATCTGTTTACATTCTTTGGAACCTGGACTAAGAAACCTGCTGTTCAGGCTCAACAATGACAGAAAATACATTTTTCTCTTCAACAACTTCCTATTACATAAATAAATCTTTGTGTGAACTATACCTTAAAACAGTAGTGAGTGGGGTGGCTAGGTGGCGCAGTGAATAGAGCGCCGGCCCTGGAGTCAGAAGGACCTGAGTTCGGAGCCGGCCTCCGACACTTAATCCACACAAACAAAAACCTAGCCGTGTAACCTTGGGCAAGTTACTTAACCCCAACTGCCCTAAAGGGGCGGCTAGGTGGCGCAGTGAGTAAGAGAGCCAGCCTCGGAGTTGGGATGACCCGAGATCAGATCCGGCCTCAGAAAATGAGCACCCACGCATAAATAATGACTAGCCATGTTGAGCAAGTTACTTAACCCCAATTGCTTTAAAAAAAAAAAAACAACAGTAGTGAGTTGAACTACATCCTGATTCTAAATGAAACATCTTAGAAATCCTAAAATCTATCACTGAAACTTATTAAATGGATTATTAATTATTATGTAGCTTGAAAAACTTGAACCAAAAACAACATTCTGAAAATCTGTCAAATTTTGGATAAATGACAAACTTCAAGAGTTTCTAAAATGCTAGAATTAGGGAAAAAATCCAAATCTTAGATTAGTTTCACAATCTGGGGTAGGAGAAGAAAGCACTCCTGCTTCTTTTAAGACCATTATATCTGAGATGAATTCCTATATAAAACCTAATGAACTTATGTGTTATATTAAAACAAATGAATAGAAAAAAGCTGCTTATACCCAATGTCACATACTCTTTTCTCACACACTGACAGGCAGGTTTCTACTAATTTTCTGAAAATAGCTGTCTCCAAGATCACTAAGGGACTTAATTACCAAATATAACAGCCTTAAATATACATACATACATACATACATATATATATATATATATATTTAGTTTTCAATATTCATTTCCACAAGATTTTGAATTACAAATTGTTCTCCCCATCTTTCCTCTACCCCCACCCCAAAACAGCAAGCCTACTGAATATGAATACCCCTTCCCCCAATCTGTTCTCTTATATCCTCCCTCATCCCCCCCAGTAGGGCAAGATGGATTTCTATATCCCAATGCCTGTATATCTTATTTCCCAGCTGCATGTAAAAAACAATTTTTAAAAAAACATTTGTTTTTAAAACTTTTGAGTTCCAGATTCTTTCCCTTTCCCTTCTTCCCTCCTCACCCATCCCCACTGGGAAGATAAGCAATTCAATACAGGCTATACCTGTATAGTTACACAAAACATTTTCATAGTAGTTATATTGTGAAAGACTATATTTCTCTCCATCCTATCCCTTCCCCCACTTATTCTATTTTCTCCTTTGAACCTGTCCCTTTTCAAAAGTGTTTGCTTCCGACTACCCTTTCCCCTCATCTGCCCTCTCTCTTCTGTCATCACTCCCTCTTAACCACTTCCCCACTACTTTTCCTACTTTACCCAATTGAGTGTGTATGTTATTCCCTCTTTAAGCCAAATTCAATGACAGTAAGGTGGACCCATTCCCTTTCACCTTCCTGCTCTTCCCCTCCATTGTAAGTTTTCTCTTATATCTTTTATAAGATAATTTACCCTAGTCTCTCTCCCCCTTTCTCCTTCTCCTAATATATCCCTCTCCTCTTAATTTTATTTTTTAGATATCATCCCTTCATATTTGACTCATCCTGTGCCCTGTCTATGTATACATACATGTACTCACATATATATATATATGTATTTATATATACATACACACACACATATATATATATTCCTTTCAACTATCCTCATACTGAGAAAAGTCTCATGAATTACTATTATCGTTTTTCCATGTAGCAATGTAAATAGTTCAACTTTAATGAAAGTTCCTTATGATTTCTTTTTCCTGTTTACCTTCTCATGCTTCTTATAGTTGAAAGTCCTATTTCATTGAATGACCATATTTTCCCCTGAAGCATTATACTCAGTTTTGCTGGTAGGTGATTCTTTTACTCTTAGCTCCTTTGACCTCTGGAATATCATATTCCAAGCCCCTAATCCCTTAATGTAGAAGCTGCTAGGTCTTCTTCTTCAGGTGTTACCCTGATTGTGTTTCTACAATCAATTTTTTTTTTATTTTTTTCAAATACTCAAATTTTTTCTTCCTGACAGCTTTTTAGAGTTCAGGAGATGCAGTTTCTAGTTGTGACTCTGCCAAATCAACTGTGTGAAGGACAAGTAACAAAATTTCTTTGGGTGTATTTCCTCATCAGCAAAAGGAGAGGAATTCATTTAGATCACAAGTTCTTAACTATTTTTGTTAAGGTTAAAATCTTCATGCTTTTCCTACTACAACTTTGGCAGTCTGGTGAAGCTGAAATGTTCTAAGAATGTTTTAGAAGTATAAAATAAAATATGAAGGATTTGTGATATATGCAATGCATTTCAAACATATATTGTGGTATCTATCCCATAGGAATATTATGAGGATCAAAGGAGATCTATGTATATAAACTACTCAGCAAACTTTAAAGTGCTCTAGAAATGTCAAATAATATGACTACTATTATAAAAAAGATTACTGATGGGGAGGCTAGGTGTCGCAGTGAATAGAGCACTGGCCCTGGAGTCAGAAGGACCGGAGTTCAAATCTGGCCTCAGATGCTTGACAAACTTACTAGCTATGTGACTTTGGGTTAAGTCACTTAACCTCAACTGCCCTCCAAAAAGCAAAAAAAAAAAAAAAAAAATATATATATATATATATCAATAAACTAGATAACTAGAAGAGTGAGGGTATTATTAACTGTTCTCTAGGAGACTGGCTGTAAGAACTAGGGAGTTTGTTTGCTTGAAGAAGATAAATGAGGGGGAAGGCGTCATGGGAGCTCTCTTCAAATAGATGAGACTTTCAAAGAAGGATTTGACTTGACACCTCTGAAGGGAGAACTAGGAGCAATGTACTGAAATTGTAGAAAGGAAGACTCTAGTGTAAGGACTACTTCAATAGATAAGGAGGCTCCACATCTGTGGAGATCTTCAATGAGAGCTGAGATGACTACTTATAAGGAACATTCCAGGGTGATTTCTGCTCTCATATGGGTTGGCTTAAACAATATCCAGTGGCAGTGATGTAATAGTAAATGTTGCCCACTCCAATCCTGAGATTCCATGCACTATATACTGAAGGAAGAGCTTTACTTTCTGATCTAAAGAAAAAAGTTAACATTCATAGACATCAAGCATTATGTGTGAGGAAATATATGTGGAGATTTTAATTTCATGTTAACCTTAAACATTAAACAAGACAGGAATAGGGACTAGACCTATGATTTCACTGGTGTGGGGAACTTTGTTCTAGATAGCTGGATGGCGAAGTGGATAAAGCAATGAAGCTGGAATAAGGAAATCCAGCTTTAGATATTTGATGTGCGACCCTGGGCAAGTCATTTAAGTGTTCTGAGGTTTTTTGGTTTTTTTGGGGGGACAGGGAAAGGCAAGGCAATGGGTTAAGTGATTTGCCCAAGGTCACAAGGCTAGTAAGTGTGTCAAGTGTCTGAGGCTGGATTTGAACTCAGGTCCTCTTGACTCCAGGGCTGGTGCTCTATTCACTGCGCCACCAAGCTGCCCTGAAATATATATCTCCTTAAAAAACGATCTGGCACATAGTCTTCCAGACTCCACCCTAACTCCAGGGATATGGGACTTAATATTTCAGTCATTTAATTTCATTTCAAGAAAGCTCTTGCTATTTAAACAACAAGGATATGATATCCACTGGGTCCTGGGCACTGTAGCAGGCAGTGGGGATAAAAATGCATACATAAGGCAGTTTTGGAGCTTATGTATCAGTATATAGAAATATCTGCACAATAAATTATACAGTATTTTTCAAGGGGTGAAGGGAGATACTAACAGTTGGGGGATCAGGAAAAGCTTCATGTGGAAGGTAGCCCTTGGGTTTTGATGAGGTGGTGATATGGGTGAGGGCATTCCAGGCCTGAGTAAAGGCATGGACAAAGGATATGGGATAGCACAAAGGCTGGGAGATGAGACAAATAGCACGTGAAGAGACAGATTTGAAGAGGGGCTGTCTTTCTGCCTCTATTTGTATTCCCATCACTTAGTCTAGTAACTGGCCCAGAGTAAGCACTTAAAAGGCTGTTGATTTGACTTGAAAAGAACAACCTGAATTTATATAGTACCTTAAGGCCAGTACAGTGTTTTCCTCATTAAAACCATGGATATAGAAAGCTTAGGTATTATCAGTTACATTTTGTATGTAAAGAAACAGAAGCCTAAAGAAAATAAGTAAAGAGAATCACACAAGCTATGAAGTGCCAGAGCCAGGTTCAAGTTCAGAACTCTTGACTCTAAGAAAAGTGCTTTTTCTGGGTCCTTAGCAATACTTAGGCAAAGAGTCACTTACAACAAGTAAGTGAAACCACATGTTGTAGTGTAGTGTTGAGAACTGGTTTCAGAGTCAGGAAGTCCTGGATTAAAGTCCTGTATCTAACCCATATGAGTGAGATGACCCTATTATATAAGCAACTTAAACCTCTCAGAGTCATTTGACTCTCCTAACTTTAATCAGTATAACACTGCCCCATCTGTGTCAGTGGAGGGAGTCTTCTCACTGCAATTTTTCTACACTGATAAAATCACTGGATAGCTATCAACTATTACCATTATAAGATGAAAAAATTTTGTTACAAGATAAGAATTTAAACAACATTGCTAGTTTTATATCTCTTAGTTAAATCCTATTATTATCTCAATTTGGAAAGTAACTTCAAGAAACTAAAACTTTGACCTAAGCAGTTTTTGATGACTATATACTTCCATCTTTTGCAGTACCTTCCCCACCCCCAGATATTACTAATGGCAAGCATGGCAATGCTAATAACCAATCAATACAGAATTAGGTCTTTTTCACACAGTGAACATAAAGCAGAATACTCGTGAGTTTTCATTTCAGATACTATTTGCATACTCTGTTCTATTTTAAGCTCTACCTTTTAGATCCCGGGTTGGCAAATGGAAAATGAGCTAAGAATGGGTTTTACATTTTTTGGTAAAGTTTTATTCTATTTTAAAATGTAAAAAACCATTCTTAGCTCACCTCCCCCAAAATCAAGGTCATGGGCCAGATTTGACTCTTGGGCTTTACTGATTACTACTGACCCTTGTTTTACACCTTTGGCTAGGTTGAAGATTTTGTGAAAAGAAAAGTCACCACTCCTTTTAGCCATGATGGGTATCAATACTTTTTCTGAAATAAGAGAACAAGGTTTTAAAGACAGAATTTAGTAATTCTCCTTGAATTAATTTCAAAGGTGTAGGAGAGACATAATTTAGCATACATACTGTTTTGCCCTGAAAGTTTCATCTGCCATGCCTAATCTGTATCAAAAGGGGCAAAATAAAACAATTATTATCACAATGAGATTTACCTATTCCATTTTCTCCTTCTCCATCAAGGCCTTCGGGTAATTTTGAAATATACTGTTTTTTCTCCTCTTCTGAAGGCACAGCAGTCTAGAGATCCAAATTGAATAAAAAGCAAAATAATGCCCAAACAGAAATCCAGCTTAACTGTAGTGAATACTGAAGTATCAGAAAATGATTCATAACAAATATTTAGTTCATTATTTTAACATACACATATAAGAAAAACAAAAACAAAGACCAGTTGGTAATACTGATTTAAAAAACCACAAGAAATCTTACATTTAATTATGAAAGAAACTGCTCACCTTGTTTTCCCATACTTCATCCATAGAAGAACATAGGATTTTCTGCTTAAGCCTTAGAGTAGCACTCCCTAACAAATACAGGATGGCCTTGTGCAGAAATTAAAACGAATTTAAATTAAATTAACTAAGTGCCCATCAATGGCATGGTACTAACTGGGTTTGGGGAGTCATTTTGGGGGATGCTGAATTATTTGGCTATATTATCCGAAATAAAGCTTTGGTTCCTGTTACAGGTAAGAGAGAGGATGATTTCTATTTGTATAAAAATTAAGTACAACAAAGATAGATGTTATGTACTATTTAAACATAAGCATATACCCACCCTATTGGTCCAAATAAAGACTATACTTTCCCCTAAAACATTGCTTTTGTCTGCCTTGACCTTAGTCTTCTGTGGTATGAGGCAGGGGCTAACTGTATTATGTATAATGTTCTTTTACCCACATCACACTGCCTTTTATGTAAGTGACATTATTAATAGCACCTGCCAATAGGGAGAGCCTAAGATCCTTTTGCTCTTAGCCCTAACCAGGGGTAGCTTAGAAAACCCCCCAACAAACGACATTGACAACTTTTGTTTTTTTAATCATCTAGATTTCCAATTTGATCCTTTACACTTGCCCTATACAAAGAGCCAACTGATATAACGATTTTTTAAAAAGAAAAAAATTCTGCAAAACTGATCATATGCAATGTTTCATACTTATAGATTCCCTACTTGTATAAAGTTCTGTAGGGTTGAGGTCTTCCTATATATCTCCTTTGGGGGTCAAACTTATTTGTTTGTGCATTTTGTCGATACTATTTTCCTTGTTCTTCTTACTTCATTTAGCAGCAGTTCATATATGCCTTTCCTTGCTTTTCAATATTTATTGTGTGTGTATGTGTAATGTATATGTATATACATTATATATAATGTGTACATATAAATATATATTTATAAATAAATATAAAATACATATATATTTTTCTAATAGCACAGTACTATTTCAACATATTCATGTAACACAATTTGTTTAGCCATTGCCCAATCAATAGGCATCTAGCTTATTTTTATTCAATTCTTAGCTACCAAAAAAAAAAATATGCTGAAATGCTGCTATAATTATTTTGGCATATATGAAGCCTTTTTGTTTGTTACTTCCTTGGGATATGTAACTAGTAGAGAAATCTCTAGGTTAAAGGGTATGGACATTTTAGCCCTCAAGAGGTAGCTTCTAAGCCTATGCATAGCTCTTACATCTCTCAATTATACAATTTTCACTATATACTATTAATATAGTAATTTCATTACCTTCAATATATAACACAACTTTTTTTCTCTTTCTCAAATGTATTTTAAAATATTTTTATGGGGAATAATCTATATTTGGACCAATTTGGTATATGGCAGAAATGTTACACTATTATTATTCAGAATAATAGAATCCCCAGCCATACCTCAGTTTCCAAGTTAGTTTTCTGTTCTAATCCTTCCAAAACATTTGGTAGAGTCTCTCTACTGCCTAATGAAATAGAAAATATTAAACCAATTTAAGAATTTAATTTTGAAATATTTTATGAAGAAAATAAAAGCAGATAAGTTATGTCAGTAGGCAAATACAAATTTGCTTAGTTATCTTTTGTTTTGATATGAAATATTTAAAAAGAAAAACATGGGATGAAAATACTAATGCTCATATTTATGTAATACTTCACAAAATACTTCCTTCACATTTTTGTGAAGTTGGTGGGTACTAGGTAAATATAACTATATCACTTTTACAGAAGAAGACTGAAACTTAAGGCCTTAAATAATTCGTGCAAGGTCACATATCTATTAAGATGGCATTTGAACCTAGGTCTCTTGACTGCAACTTCACTGTTCTTTTCACTATACAATGCTGCATCTATAAATATATTTTAAACATGCTCTAAATTTCTTTTCCAAATCATACTTGACATAAGGATGTCTTTGAAAATTAGGTCACAGATAATTAGAGCTATCCATAATAAATTTCAGGGCCTCAATTTCCTCATCTGTAAAATGTCAGATTTAGTCTATATGACCTAAAAGGTTCCTTCCAATTCTAAAATTCAACTATACTTTTTATGTCTAGAGAAATACTAATAGTTACACAAGGGAAATAATTTCCAAAAGTCAGAAGTTACCAGATAGTCTATGTGAAGATGATGGTGGAATTAATTTACAACTTATTTTCTCTCACTTTCATACGAAGTAGTATAACAAAAAAATTTCACTCACTTTAACTTACCATTAAACTCAGTTTTTCTGAATATGCAAGATGATTAAAAGAAGCCAACTAAATTGATCTTTACATAAAAATGAAGAAAATCTTCATTAACTAAGCTCCTACTAATTAAGACAAAGATTAGAATTAGGTATACCACTGTATTATGAAAAGGGATTTCTAGGAAGGAAGGCAAGAGTGCAAACAAGGTTGTAATTTAAGGTATTTGAAGAAAATTGCTCCCAACACTTCAGATATACTCACAATTACTGTGCTAATTACAAATAATCCATATCCAGTCATCAAAGCAAAATGCCTAAGAAACTCTAATATGTAACAGTATTACTTTATGGCAAATACAATTCATAAAGTTCTATTTCCTTGAAAAGAAATCCATAATTCAGACGACTTTGTTTTCAATGGCACAAATTACTGAGGTTTTACTTCATATCCTAAGTGCAGCATGGGATGATTCTGTGACCATTTATAAACAAACAGCATTAGTTATGATTTGTAACGAAGAGAATTAATCTAGTATATGCCAGGTAGGATGCTAGGTGCAAGGGACACAAATACAAAGATGAGAAAATCTCTGTGCTTAAGGAACTAGCCTGTGCAGTGGTATAACAACAGCTAGCGTTAGACAGCACAAAATACCTTATAAGTACTATATTGTTTTAACCTCACAACAAACCTGGGAAGTAGGTACTATTATTATCCCCATTTTACAAAGGATGAAGCTGAGGCAAAGAGGTTAAGTGACTTGTACAGGGTCACATAGTTAGGCTAGATTTGAACTCAGGTCTTCCTGATTCTAGGTGTAACATTCTATTCACTGTACCATCTAGCTGGAGATGGGAGAGACAGCCTGTCACATATATGGAAAGTAAACTGGCCAGAATGAGTAAACTAGAGTAATGTACAGCAAGACTAGAAAGGTAAGCTGCAGCTACACTGCAAAGGGCTTTAAGAGCCAAAGACAGGAGTTTGTATTTTACTTTCTCAGCTGAGGACCTCATCTCTTATTTCACTAAGAAAACTGAGGCTATCTACTGCCATCTCTACTTCCCCCCTTCTTTTCATCTTAAAACTTAAAATCATCCAACTACTCTATATGTGCCATTGATAGGATCCTTTCCAGTCTCCTTGAGCAGACAGTTCCTTCGATCATCTCCTTTCTCTAACCTTCAACCTCTCCTTATTGGCTCCTTTCCTACTGCCTTTAAAAATATGAATAAAACACTTTATAAAAATAAGCCTCCTTCACCCCTTGCATCTGGTTTCCAATACAATGAACTGAAATGGTTCTTTTCAAGTTACCAACTAGCAAATATGATGATGGTCTTTTCTCAGTTCAAAAAACAATTTTTTTTGGTTCTATCTACACCAAAAAGGGAACAATTCCATATACTTAAACACAAAAGAGATTGTATGAGAAATGCTTGCTTTAGGATGAACTGTGATAAATTCCACATTAGTTTTAAAACTTTGTTTTTGCTCCCTTCTGTTCTCCTCTTCAAAATGTTTCAGTGGCCCTCATTATTGCTACGTCCAACTCCTTTCCCCACCCCTCTTAAGTAAAGAAGCATTGTATTTTATAAAATGTTTTTCTGTAGCCAGACCTAATTTGACTCTCACAACAACCATCAGAAAAGCAGAGCAAGAATTATCTTATGGAATGACTAAGGATTTTGCCTAAGATATTTAGAACACAGAAGTAGAACTTGAACTAGGTCTTTCAGATTCCAAGGACAGTACTTTGAACCAGTCACCACCAAGAAGTAGGGCTGATACAATCATTTTTAGGCCCACTTCTGTCTCAAGCTTCTATTTACAAGAGTACTGAAAGAGCTATCAAGAGAACTTTAATGCTGGAAATTGCTATACAGCTTGACATTCAAAACTGACGAAATAGAACTACTTTATTATATAACTAGTAACTAGCCATGTAATAAGTGACACTCCTAATTCTATAATGTTTTCAAAGTACAGGATATACATTACCTCATTTGAACCTCACAACAGCCCTGTGAAGTAGGTGTTACTTCCATTTTAGAAATGAGGAAACTAATAATCAGACAAGAAAAGTGTAACTCAGTGTAACTCGGTCAGTACAGAGAATCACAGAATGTTAGATAGCATCACAAATGACTTTAAGGATCTTCAAGTTTAATCCCATCATTTTACATAAGAAATGAAGAATTAGATGTTAATTTGCCTAAATTTACACTATTAGTAGAAGATAAGACTAGTTCAGTGTTATTATGATCTCATATGGCCTTCTACTGTCTGGTGTTTTTATGAAGCACTATGTATCTGAGTTAAATGATCAAATAAAAACTATCAAAGTTCTGTGAGCTATATTTTAAAAAGCTATAGTGGACAGAGTGCTGAGCTTGGAGTCAGGCAGACCTGGATTTGATTTCTGCTTAGCACTTTTAAATTGTATGACTCTATGTAAGTCATTTAACAATCTACCTAAGGCAACTCCTTAGGTCTTGCTAAGTCACAGACAGCTGCATTCTACTAATTAACATAAAAATCTTTGTCATAGTCTAAAAATAAATTCTTACCTGTATCATGCACATCTTCTACAGAAGAAATGTTAATTCCAAGGTTTTCTTCCACCTCAACTAAGTTCTTTATGGCATCATGGTCACTATTTTTTTCTACTGTAGGTTCAAAAATTAGTTCAGCATTGTGATTACTATTTATAGTTACATTATCCCACTTAGGGACTAACAGAGGGGCCTGTTCACCACAAGGAGAAATCTTGGGTTTGGAAAGAATAATTTCTGACACTAGGTCACTAATACATTGAGGGTTTTCAGTTTTCAAGTAGTCACTATGCTTTTCTTCCTCAAAAGGAATACCAGAAAGCTCTACTATTATTTCTTTGGCATCTGGCACGTCTTCAGTTTTTTCAGTACTGATATTTACAGCTGCAGAAGAACAAATACTGACTATAGGGTCTTTAGTCACATCCTCAGACATTTCTTCATTTCTGCTTTGATTCACCAGGGAGTTCTCAGTTGTTTCTGTAATAATGATTGAGGTATTCTTTATTGAATTGCTTGTGGTAGCATCATTTCCAAATTCCCTTTCTCCATCATGAATACTTTTGCTTTCTATATTTACAGTGCTGAAGGAGCTATTATTTTTTTCTTCCCGTGTGAGCTCATTATCTGAAGAATCTTCATATTCTTCTGTGGAGTTTATTGGTATCACTGTACTAGTCTCTTTTTCTTTTACAGCTGGCCTTGGACTTTGAGGGTCATCATTTTCAGCAACTATACTTGGCATGGGAACCTCACATTCTCTTACTTTTTCAGGAGATACTACAGAAGAGCTCTCCTCTCCTTCAGCACCTATTGCAGCAGGTTGAGTTGTTTCCTGTTTATCTAGGCTAGTCACAACCACTATGTATTCCTCAGTTGTGCTGGTGGAGATGATGGCACCATCATTTATTTCTTCAGCTATTGTGGGAGTAAGTCTATTCTCATCCTGTGGGACTGTGCTGGTCATGACTACCTCACATTCTTCAGTAGTGCTTGTGGAAATCATGGAAGTATCATTGATTTCTTCTACTGTACTGGCAGGGGGATGATCCTTGTTCTCTGGGACTGCACTAGACACTGGTCCCTCACAATCTTCCCCTGAGCTGGTAGAGATTAAAGCACTCCCATCTTTTTCTTCTATTATTGTGTCAGGGTGTTCATTTTCCCTTTCAACAACCTCACTAGAAACAGGCCCCTCACATTCTTCTGTTATACTTGTAGAGATTAGTGCACATTCATCTTTCTCATCTTTGCTAGTAGAAGCAAGCTGCCTTTCAAGTCCTGTGGTTGCACTGGACATAGGTGCCTCATAATCTTCAGCAGCTACAGAAATGATGCTTTCATTTCTTTCTTCAGTTGTGGCAACAGGGTGTTGAGCCTCATAATTTTCAACAGTTGCACTGGACATAGGTGCATCAAACTCCTCCACTATGCTTGTGGAAATCATAGCACACTCATCCTTTTCTGCTTTTCCAGCAGCAGAAAGCTGATTTTGATCTTCTATAACTGCACTGGGCATTGGTGCTTCAAATTCTATAACAATCCCATCATTTTCTGTAATTCTTGCAGTACTACAATGACTTTCATTACCTTCTGCAACTGTACTTAGTAAAGGAATACAATATTCATCTGAAGTGCTGGTAGAAATTATCAAACCTTTACTCTTGCTTTCGCTGCCAGCAGAAATACTCTGGTTTTTGTTTTCCTCACTGGCCACAGTGGAGAGATCATCATCTTTTTCACTTGCTGGAAGAATATGTTCAACTTCATATTCTGGAACTGCTTCAGATACTAGAACCTCATCGCTTTCAACTATACCAGTGGAAATTGTGGCATCTTCATCTTTCTCTTCACTAGGGAGCTGACTATCATTATTTGTAGCTGCGCTGGTCATGGGAGCATCACATTCTTCTGTATCCATAGGGATTACTGCTATGTTAGTCTTTTCTGAAATTGCACTGGTCACGCTGCTTTCAACAATCTCCTTTGCACTGGAGTACATCATTCCATGTTTCATTTCTTTTTCTGCACTAGTCATACTATCAACTCCACTTTCGTTTGTATTTATGACAGCTATGCCTGCCTCAGCTTCAACATGCTCAACAACAGTACATATCATCAAGTTTTCACCTTCTTCAGCACTCAGACAAGTCAGTGCACCTTCAACCTCTTCCTCTATTCCTGTGCAAGTTAAAGTATTTCCAACTTCATTTCCTCTGCCTGTACTAGTAACAACACCCTCATCCTCTTCATCATCTTCTTTTGCACCTGTGCTGGTCACAATGCCCTCATCATCACATGGACCAACAGCAATTAGTGTGATATTAGTGACTTCTTTGGCTACTGTACTATCCATTGTACTCTCTCCATTTTCTTCTGACTCGGAGCTTATTGGGAAGCCTTCACTGCTATCTTCAGATCCTGTACAACTTGCTGCCCCCTCTCCTTCTTCTGTTATTCCTGTGCTAGTAACTGCACTTTCACCTTCTGTACCATCATTTACAGAATCTTCCCCTTCTTGGTTGGCACTTATACCAGTTGTGGCATCATTATCTACTACTGTTACACCAGCACCAGTAACCATGCTCTCTTCCTGTGCTTCTGCATCAGTCACTGAGCAAATAATGAAATTATCACTTCTTCCTTCTAGTCCTGTACATGTCACAGTACCCTCAGTTTCTTTTTGGGGACCTGCTCTGGTCATACTTCTCTGGAATTCATCTATATCTTGACTACTTAAAGATCCCTCTGTTACTTCTGTGCCTGCACTTGTTACAGCTCCATCACTTTCTACTTCACTTATACAAGTAACAGTACCTTCGACTACTTCTGAATTTCTGTTGGAGGAACTATTACGTTTCTCTTCAGAGCCTGCACTTGTTACAGCATCATCTTTTTCTTCTGTCTCAGCACTATTTACATTATCCTCCATTTTTACTGTATGACCTATGCCAGAGCCTTTATCTCTTTCTTCTGCATCTGTACATTCTCCACTTTCTCCTTCCTTGGTACTAGTGAGTAAAATTTCACTTTCAGCAAAGCCTTCAGTGACACCACCACCTTCTTCAGCCGCTGCAACAACAGTACATTCATTAGCTTCTGTTCCAATAGGAACATGATTATCTGCAGTGCATACACCTGTTACAAAGCCTTCATCTGCCTCAATACTTGTACAAAATACAGTGACCTCACTTTCTTCTCTGCCTGTGGAAGTTGCTGTGGCATCACCTGCCTTAACCAAGTCTATGGTAACTGCTTCACCTTTTTCTTCAGTACTGGTGGCAATGGCAACTTTTCCCACTTTATTAATCCCTACTGTAGTGATTTTAGTTGCTTCTCTTCTTTGGTATAGAGCAGTGAATCCATTATTTCCTGCACTGGTGCCTACCTCACTGTTTTCATTCCTTCCTTCAACATCAGTTATCACATTTTCAGTTTCTTCTAGTCTTCCCATAATTAGGGTGTTTATGCTTGTATTTTCTGTAGCTTCAACACTTACAGTATCTTTTTCTATAGTAGGTTCTATAACAAAGTCAGCATCACATTCTTCTTTCTTGACAGCATGTACAGCAGTCATATCCTGTTCTAAACTAGTGTCTAGAATTATACAATCATTTTCCTTATCAGTTATTTTTGTGGAGACAAATTCTGTTGTGTTAATATCCTCATTTATAATCATGTCAGGTTTCAAGTTATCTTGAGACACTGTGCACTTTTCCTTTTCTTGTTCACTGTCTAATGTAGTTCCCTGATCACTTTCTTTAATGTTTTTGATGGTTGTACTGTTTTCTCTCGTTTGTTGACTTGTGAAAGAACTGTCATCATGTTCTATGTTGCTGCTACACAACTCAGTGGTTTCAGATTCCTTCATATTCAAACTTGTCCCCAAGACAGGAGAGTGGTCTATGTATGACGTGTTTACTGGTTCACATTCCAAAATAATTCTTTCCTCAGCTAAAGAACTTCTATCTAAATTATGAGAGTCTTTTTCAGGTATACCAGCTGTAGATACAAAGCACTGTGAGGAGTTTGTGTTTATGGAATGTTTAAGGATTAGTTCTCCTTTAGTGGAAGAACTGAGTAATGGAGTAACACTTTCCTCATTAGGTTTGGTTATGCTTGTAAAATTCTTCTGTGTGTCAGCATTCTCTGAAATGACATTGTGCAAAATTCCAGAACTGATTTCAGGGTCTATCCCCAGTTGATGTACTTCTTGCTGAATGGATTTTTTCTCTTCAGAATTTTGCTCGGATGCAAGGCCAGGAATATCTGTTTTCTTAGTGAGGGTATTTTCATGTTCAGTATCCTTTTCAGAATTACTGCCAGATGTTGACTGATATTCTGATTTAAAGGTGGAATTTACTGATTTTGGATCATTTGCAATAGTTCTTAATTCATTATTTGGAACTAGATGTGAAGTTTTAAGTTTCATAATGTTTTCAGATCCAATTTCTTGCCCTGAGCTAATGCTGCTTTTGTCTTGGGTTTTAGAGACTTCAAGAACATTTACAAAGATTTGCTCTGTATCAACTTCCATTGGCTCTTGCCCAGGAATTAATAAGTTATCACCACTCTTTTTTGGCTTCTGTAGAGAGGGAATATTGTCTATTGATAACTTTTCCTCTCCTTTGATTGATTCCTGTGATGATAAACTTCCTCTCCGATTTTCACATAGTCTTCTACTTAACTTCTTTTCCATGACTAAACTATTGCCTTTAGTCTTTTCATGATTATTTTCAATTTCTTTACCATCCTTTTCATCTGACTTTTCTTCCTTCTTTTTAATTTCCTTACTGCCATGCTTTGAGTTTTTACTTTTGTGCCCTTCTGATAATTTCCTTTCAAGCCTAGAACTCAAATCTTTATCACTTTTGTGTTTTTCTTTTGTCAATGCCTTTTCTCCCAATGGTAATTTAATTTTGTGACTAACTTCTTTCAGTAAGCTATGTGTAGATGAAGTGCTTTCAAATTCAGATTCAACACTAGTTTCCTCTAGAACTTTATCATCACCTTTGGGTTTACGTTGTTTATCAGTGTCACTTTCTTCTAAGATTTTTTCTTTGTCAGGCTTTTGAGAAGCTTGTTTTGTGACACTTTCTTGTAATTCTGTTTCATTTGTTTTTGATGGCTTGTTATGGCATTTTGATTTAGACTTTAATAAAAATCTATCTTCAACCAAGCTCTTTGTTCTTCTTCGCTCCTTGTGAACAATGTCTTCTGTTTTTAAATTACTATCTGAATTAGTTGATTCCATATCACACTTATCTTCTGAATAATTTTCGTTTTTTTTCTGAGTTGTGTAATTGTGCTGTTTGGAACTTTGGGAGTCTTTCTGAACTTTAGAATCACTTGATCTTCTTGACTTGTGTTCCGATTTAACTTTTTCAGCTGAAAAGTGTCTATCTTTTTTACTATTTTCTTTACGTACAGTTTCATCAGTTTTTATAGTATATTCAGAAACTGTTTTTCCATCTTTGCCAAATACTGATATTTTCCGTTCATTCTTATGTTTACTTTTTTTGTCAGATTTATCATCAGAAGAAATCTTTGGTTGTTGACTCTGCTTTTGAAAACTCTCATCTCCTTTCAAGACTTTCTCAGAAGCAGGGAGTTCTGTCTCATCACCCATTTTGTGTACAACGTCTACTTTATATTTATGTTTGGTAGTCAATTTATCTTCTGAAAGAGTTTTCTCCTTTTCAGCCTTTTCTCTGTTTGATCTCACTTCCTTCTTGGGTATATTTTTTAAATGCTGTGTTTCAGAATCATCTTTCTTAAGATGTTTTTCATTTTTAAGTGTACTTTTTTGCTTCTGAATTTCTTCAACATTCATCTCAGATTTTTCCAAATGTTTTTTAGCATCTCTTATGTCAGGGTCTTGCTGTGCTCCTTCCATTGGAAAGGAAGTAGATGTCCGTCTTTTCTGGTCCTTTTCCATTTTGGATTCACTTTTGTTTTCATCAGTTGAATGTAATGACTCGGAAAGTCTTCGTGCAGGTTTGCTTGGTTCACTTTTTGTATAAATGTGCTTCAGTTCCTTTGAAGAGGATACCTTTTCACAATGCTATAAAAGAAAAAAATGTATTTGAGATACTTTTAAAAAATGCCTTTTCTTTTTTCATGTAACATTTTATTTAGAGTTGATATTTATGATTTTAGGTCACCAAAATAATGTTATGACAGCAGTTAATTCATATTGACTTAAAGACCATAGGTTTTAATTCTAAATGACCAAAATAGAGAATCATTTTGGTGTAGGGGATATCTTTAAAACTGGAATAATACCAGTAGCTCCTACCTTGAAGGACTGTTTTGATGCTCAACTGAGATTTTCTATGTATCTATCTGTGTATATGCATAGTTTCTCTCTCATTGTATATATGTGTATATGCCCATACACATATTACATGTAAATTTTGCAAACTTTAAAGCACAGTAAAAATGTCAGTTATGATTAAGAACCAAACTTATATAATAATAGCCAACATTTACTTAGTGCTTACTATGTGCCATTTTACAGATAAGGAAACTGAAGCAAACAGAAGTTAAATGAATTGTCCTGGGTCATAAAGCTACTAAGTGTCTGAGGCTGGATTTGAACTCAGATCTTCTCAACCCCAGAGCCAGAACTTTATCTGTTGTGTCACTCCATTTATTAATTTGTCTGAAAGTATTCTTCCTTGCTCCCAGTTGTTTGTATTGTTCTGACATCTAAGTCAATTAATCAATCAAATGATCTATCTAGATGTTTTTTTTTTTTTACTTATCTTGGTACATATTACTTATAACCTGTGTGATCTTGGGCAATTTCTCTTGGGCTCAGTTTCCTCATTTGTAAAATGAGGGGTTAGATTAAGTAGCCTCTGAGGTCCCTTCTAGCTTTAGATCTATGATCCTGTATTATCCCTCACCCATGGCTTCCTCAAAAGGATGTATGCTTTAGGCCAGGGACTGTTTTGGTTTTGTTTCCCTATAATGCTTGTTGAATTCAATGAGATTGAAAAAGTCTTAAAGAAAATTCATTTCAATGTAATTTTGAGTATAGATTAAGAGGCAAATTAGTTCCTTTTTTTAAGTGCCAGAAATTTGGGAGCAGGTTTGGTTTAATGAGTAGTTAAGATCCATTTGTTTCACAGAGTATCTTAAAGTCCTTCAGAAGAATTTTTTTCTCTATTAAAACACTAACTCCTTTTTAAAAAAAAGCATATAATTTACTGCATGGCTTTTTTCATCATTTAAATTTTTAAAAACTCACAAAATTAATTCATTTTATGAAAATAACCCTTTAGTGCTTTTCAAAGATTGCACTTTGTTTACATCAATATTCCAAGGATTTATGATTTCATCTATATGGATACTCCTTCCACCAACACAGACTGAAATTCCTTCCTTCCTTACACTCCCTAATGCCCCAGTACTTTTTTTTCTTTTCTTTTTCTTCCAGGAATCAAACAGAAGTTTAATTTCAAAGTGAGGGGAATGGCTACAAGCAAAGAGGGAATGAGACATATGTTTTGGGGCCCAGCCCATAGTGTACTTTTCCCCCCCGAAACTCCTTTCTAACCAAGTTTTGGGAACAAAACAATGTGGGCTGGTAGGTGGCAAGGTGTCATTCACATGTTTGTTGGGCAGTGTCTCTTGTGTCAAAACAAAAATATATTCATAAAAATACCTGTGCCCTTATGATATTTTTTTCATAGCACTCATTTACAAGCATTACTGGAGAGCAGTTGTTTAATAAACACTTGCTGACTCATCTTCTTAAAGGTATAACAAAAGTAAATTTCCTCCCTCATCTATTATCAAAATTTTGAAGTTAATTTGATCACATTCGAATAATTATTACATAATTTCTAGTCAAAGTATTACTTTCCTTAAAGAACTCAGAATTTGATTTTTAAAAAAAATATAACAAACATTAAACAACATTAGTAATAAATATTTGCAAGAGAGTAAGGATGCTGCATTGATCTTTACACAGAACTATAATTCAGTTTACTGTGTATGGGTTAAACTTCTGTCTTACTACATGAAAGAAGAGTAATTGTTGAAATTCTTTTCCTTTTGGATATTTATAAGACATTTTAGTTACATTATTACAAACAAAGCACTGTAATTATCTGCTAAAAAAAATCAGCAAAGAGTAGAAGTGGAATTTTAAAAAAAAGAAAGAATGCAACATCATGAATATTCACATCTTGTAACATAGTTTCCTGAGGAAATAGATTAACAGGAAAATTTTTTAACTTAAAAAGGAGTATCACATCAGTTCTCTCCCCCAAATTTTTTGAAAACAGGGCATTAAAAAGAACATTTAAAGGGTTATGGCATACCTCATTTATTTTTAGTGCTTCTTTGGGTTCTTCTTCGGAATTCTTCTTTTTAGAATTATCATCAGTATGCCTAAGTATTGAAATAACGAAGTGAAATGATAAATATTAATGTAGTTTCAATTCAATTTATAGATAAATTAAATTTCTCAGAATTGTTGCAATCCAAAAAACCATGATTTGAAAAATTATTGCTAGATTGGTTAAACTTAAAATAGCACCTCTATTTCAAGTACTGCTATCATGGCAAATAGCATGATAAAGTTAAAAAGCTCTGGGATTAAAAGCCAGAAATGTAACTTCAAGTTTTAGTTCATATTTTGGCAAATCATTTAACTTCTCTAAGCCTTATTTCATCATCTGTAAAATGGTGATAAATTATGCCTGTCATAGCCGTACCTCATAGGGTTGTTTGAAAAAAAAAAAAAAAAAGAAGCCAGATCAATTATTTAGACTGGGAGAGGCTAGATGGCTGAGGTTAAACATACCAGATCACAGAATCTCAATGCAGGAAAGGGCCTCAGAAGCAATCTGAACAAGAATCCCTCTGACACAAAGATTAGTAAGTGGTCATCAAGACTTTTCCGGAGATTTCTTTTGAGGAAGATTTCTTCCACTATTTTATAAGGTAATCCACTTCAGTTTTATATAGTTCTAGTTTTTAGGGATAGTCCTTATATTGAGCCTCAATTTGCCTCTGCCACTGTTTTAAGTTCTGCCTTCTAAAGTCCTCCAAATATTTGAAAGATATAGCTAGACGACAGTTTTGGCATCAGTATTCTGTCTTCTCCAGACAAAATATTTAAATCTTTTAGCCATTTTCATATGGCCTCATTTCATGGTCTTTCACCATCCTGGCTGTCCTCTGGATGCTCTTAAGTTTAACAATATTCTTTGGTGTGGAAGGCCTGATAACTAAACATAGAATTTCATATATGTTCTGACCAGGCAGAGCAGAACTATCAGCTTTTAAGTCTTGGACACTATGCCCTTCTTTCTGGACTAAGTCTACAATAACAGTAGAGTCTTGGTCTGTTATTTCAGATGACCCATTGACTTATATTGAGTTTATAGGCTACTAAACCCACATATTATTTTCAGATAAATTGACCTCAAGCCATGCCTATGTGAAATTGTATATGTATATGTGAACATGTATATGTGAAATTGGTTTTCTGAATCAATGTCTAAGACATCATAGTGAATCTCTTCTTGTTAGATTCAGTTCTAAGCTCTAGTCTGTCAAGATCTATTCAGATCTTGATACTGTCATCCAATGTATTAACTATGTTTCAGCTTCATGGCATCTGTGTATATTAGCTGGAAATCTTCCTCATTTTCTATTTATCCTAATTAATCACTTCTGTGATTCATGGCTTTAGAAAACAAAACATGTTATGTTTTTATAGAAATCATTAAGAAAAATATTTAAAAACACAGAAACAAGGACATGCCTGGGGAATTCTACTATAAACCTTAAAAAAAAAAACCCTTATAGGAAGCCAATAATGTCTACTTTTGGCTCTGGCTATTCAGTCCCAAATCAATGTAAATGAATCCGTCCACATTTCATCATCTTGTCTATGAGAATTTCATTAGGGACTTTGTCCAGTGCTCTGCAAAATCCAGAGAAATTATACCTACATCATTCCCTTGATCTATGGGTCTAATAATCTTGACAAAAAAAAGCAATGAAATGAGTTTGACATCTGTTCTTGTTATCTGTTTGTAATTACCACTTTCCTTTTCCAGACGATTATTAAACATCTCTTTAATACTATGTTCTAGATTTTTGTCTGGAATTGAAGTCAACTTCACTGGTAAATGCAGGATCCACCTTCTTTCCTTTTTTGAAAACCAGGACACTTGTCCTTCTCCAGTCCTGTGGCACATCTCCCATTCACCATGAGCTTTCAAAGACTACAGACATTCTCCTTCCATGTGCCCCCTGGGACATGGAGGATTATGACATTAACTAATAAAGAACAAGTGCTCTCTTATTATCTCCCTTACTCAAATAAAAAAATTGATCTGTGATCTCAACCTGATTGTTCCCTCAAATAATGTAAACTGCAAACTATCAATGTCTTTCTATCTAATGTGACACTTGTTCATGTATTTCTATGAATTTACCAGTGGGTATGTACATTAGCTGGAGATCTTCCTCATTTTCTTTCTATTTATCTTAATTAATCACTTCTGTTCTTTTTCCTCCAAAGACTATTCTCCTTGGCAGAAAAAAAAAAGTAAATTAAGAGTTTAATAGTTCTATTTTCATTATTTATTATCTTTTATGTCTCATTTAGGACATCGTTATTCATGTCTCTTATTATGTCCCATTCACTCCAAGCAGCAATCTTACATTTTTCTGATCCTCTAAGAACAAAATAGGTTTAGAAAAATCCAAAACCCTTTCACTGTTTTAATTATTTCTCATCAGCCTCATATAAGCTTTAGTACTTCAAACAAGACTTGTATAAGGTCATTTCATACTCTTGTATTCATTTATCTTCCACATTTGTCTCCAAAACAAAATAATAAAAGTAAGTTGGTTGATGAATTCTCTGTGTGCCCACATTGGTCTAGTTATACAATGCCTCTTTCCATCTTCTTTATTATTCCTTTGAATCATAAGAATTTAACTCTTGAGACCTTTCCATTCCTATTGATTCAGATCTTTAATAACATCAACTCAGTAAGTCTTACATATTTTTAAGGATATTATTTTTAGTCAAATTCCATTCTTATTTTTGTATGTTGAAACTGACTATTAATAATTAATAATATAATTATTAATTATAATTATATAAGAATTATAACATAGTACATATTTTAAGTGTATGTTATAATTATATTATAATAATTAATAATAACAAATTTATAATTGTCATTGATTTTAGATAGTTTCTCTGACAATAAAATACTCCAAAGATCAAAATGGCTCTCCAAACAGAATAGCCAAAGAAAATCACAAAAGGCTTACTATGTTTTTGTATTCTTACTTTGCCTCTAGAATTAACAATCACACAATCTATTAAAAACAGCACAATTATTTATCTTAAAATGCATCTTTTAGGGGCAGCTAGGTGGCACTGTGAATAGAGCACTGGCCTTGGAGTCAGGAGGACCTGAGTTCAAAGCAAGCTTCAGACGCTTAACACTTACTAGCAGTGTGAACTTAGGCAAGTCACTTGACCCCAACTGCTCTGCCTTCCCCCTTCCAAAAAGAAAAAAAAGCATCTTTTAAATGTTAAACTTCCTAAGTGAAGGACAGTAATTAGTAAGAATGTTGATTAACCTGATCAGTGAAATATATTAAATTTACCTACACCTAATTCCAAGTAAAGCTATTTTCTTACTATTTTTTTTTAACGTGGGCTATGATGAATATCATTAACAATGACTAAGAAGTAATTAAAGAGAACTGGATTCAGGGTTTTGGCTAGATAATAGTAAAAAGTTAAGATTAAGGAAAGAGGCTTGGTGGTTTAACGGGAATACTGAACTTGAAATCAGATATCTTAGGTTTAATTTTGGTGATGCAGTAGATTGCAGCAAGTCCTAATTTTTTATAAGATTAGGACAAATAATACTTTCTATCTTACAAGGTTTTACATATACTTGTCTTGCAAATGCAATCTTTAGGGAGACTGAATACTCCTGAAATCATGGATCTTTCATTTAGGGAAGTATAAATGTAAGTTGTTATTATCAATTACCATGAATAGTTTGAGTACCTAATACCAGCTTACTAAAATAAGTATTTTACTGAATAATTAGATTTGCATAGATACTGGCACAATATGGGTCCTAATTGTGGGCATTTTGATACTAGGAAGGCAAAACTTTTAGGTTCTTCATAAATTAGCAGTATGCAAATTAAAGGGAATCACATTGTTAATAAAAATTAAATAGTTTTTAAAAATCTGTAACTCTGTTAAGTCTATCTTCAATGAAATATACTGCAAGGTGAAGAGGTACCATGGGAATGCATACTTGTGAAGAAAAGATGAGTATATTTTACATTTTAAAAAATTTACCTTGTATCTTTTTTTCGTTTTTTACTTAGAGCTACTTTTTTTTCTAAAACTTTTTGTTCTTTAAGTACTTCCTTAGTTCTGGTAGTTTTGGATTCCACATTTTTTCCAGATGACTCGTCCAACTCCATACTACTTTTGCCTAGGATAAGCCAACATAAACTTTAGAAAACAGTTTTTAAAAAGTCAAATAATAATCTTCCATCAACGCTTACTAATGAATCTAGAATTGATAAAAGTGCCAATAACAGTATTATTATAGAATCTTAAAGAGCAGAACAGAATCATAGAGGCAGAAACTGCCATAACAATCTCAGGCTATATTGTATTTTAAACACAAAACTTTTTAAAAATCCTAATCTATTTTTTTTTATCAATTTCCACATTTCTAAAGCTAAATAAATGTTTCAATACTTAAAATGAAGACATTACAGTCTACCTCAATAAAATCAGACCAAAACGACAAATAATATGCAGGTACACAGCTAATGGCAATTTTCTGTTTAATAAAATGTTCGTCATTGTCTAATGTCACATTTTAGTTACCTTTAAGCAAAACTTGATGTTAGTGAATACCAAGTGTCTAGCTTCACTGTATATTCACCAAGTTCTTTTGTAATCATTAATAAATCACTTTTTAAAAAAAAGCATATTAACTAAAGAGCAAGCATTTTATAGGATGTTACTGAAGTGCCACTTGAATGAGTTGCCATGGCCAAAGAATTCACTCAGTGGCCAACCTGCTGGTGATGAGGAACTCCACATCTTGTCTTGGACAACAGAGAGAAATCTGTTGCTCATCTTTTATTTGAAGTCTTTCCAGCCTTAGGGGAAACTTTCATATCCCATACTCGATTAACATAGACTTTAAGAATTCCAGGTCACCTCCATACCATAATGCATCAGAGGAGGACTCAAATATCATATTTTAAAAGATTAACTTTAAAAAATGTATGTATGTAGATAGGTAATTATAAATGTATAAATACCCATACATATACACAAGATATGTAGTTATAGACATAGCTATGATTATGACACACTCACTAGCTCCCATGAAAATCAATTTCATTGCTTCATTATGCTATAACTTTCATAAGTAAATGGCAAAGAACTTCTTTCTTTTCCTTTTACAATATTTTTATACTTCTAGTATTGTCTATAAGCAAAAAAGAAATTTTAAAAATGAGTTATCTTTAGTACCTTGACTCTTGGTTTTTGAAGATTTTGTTTTTTCTGCAGCTTTCTGCTTACGTTTTTCTTCAAGTCTCTCCCTGTTAACCTGTCTCCTTAAAAGTCTTTCTTCTTTCTCTCTGGCCTAAAATACAAAGTAGAATGTAGTATTCACAATCATCCTCCAAACTTCTTAGGCAAACCCCACAAAAATATAGAACAACTGTTTTAGGGGCAGAATTTGGTTAATAAATTTGCAGTGGAAAAAGTCTTAAGTTATTGTCAACATGTAATCTCAGCAAAAGTTTGTGTGTGTCTAGGCATATATTCCAGTGATCTAAAGGTTTGGGTGTGGATACTCCTGATCACCAAAGCAGACAGTAACCCTTCTGTGGCTTAGAAGAAATCATTCAAGAGTTGCTGAGACTGAAAAAAAAAAAAATCATCATCCT
Source organism: Gymnobelideus leadbeateri (assembly GCA_011680675.1). Lineage (NCBI taxonomy): Eukaryota > Metazoa > Chordata > Mammalia > Diprotodontia > Petauridae > Gymnobelideus > Gymnobelideus leadbeateri. Next base: position 162,300 of record WOXC01005197.1, on the reverse strand, counting down.
TGTCTCATTCTGGTGATGTGTATTTCTGTATTTACACAGGTTAGTCCTTAAATGCTGAACACATATAGTTAGCCTGTCTCCAGGTCGTATATGAAGCCTTGCCATCTTGGTACGGCCTGCCTTTGAGAGTACAGGTTATTGCCACATGACAATGAACTATCAGAAGAGAGGGTTCTTAACTCGATATCTATGAACTTGTTTTTTCAATATTTTGATAATTATTTCAATAGAATTGGTTTTCTTTGCAATCCTATTTTATGTATTTAAAAACATTATTCTGAGAAGGGGTCCATGAAGGTTTGTTTACCAGACTGCCAATGGTATCCATGACTCAAAAAAGGTTAAGAATTCTTGCATAAAGAGGGTGACTGGTGTGTGAATGTGTGTGTGCATATCTGTGCGTGTCTCTATCATGAGGACTGCAACTATCAGAACAGGAGATACAAACCTAAAGGTTTTCAACAACTCTTTAAAGGTATTATTTAATTCAAGAGTAGTAACTTGTTAAATACTGTAATTTTCACTTAGCACAATCCCTAAGGGAAATGAGTATATCACACAATTTATTGTTTCATTAAGTCATTTTTCGTAATTTTCACAAAACCATTTTGTCATGATTCTTTTTTAAGTATTGTATACAACTAAAGAGCTCCAAAAAAAAGTTTGGCAATTATTCTTTCATTAACTGAACTAAAATAAAAAAACAAGCCATAAGCCAGCCTATAGTCTGGGACTATTAGGATGTTCTAGGACTCTATATGGGTAACCTCAAAAATCTTACCAAGAAACCAGACAAGGAAGGCGTAGTAGCCCTTGTTATCATGATAATATATTCCAAATGGTTCTGTTAATTATAGTGACAGGTAAATGCAGAATGTTATTAGAAATATCTAGGTTCTACTAAATTTACTCCACAATGATTTACCTAAATTTTTAAATGTAATTCCCTACCACATCACCTTTCCCCTTGGGAAATGCAGATGGTACTGCAAAGAAAAGTAACTCTGAGAGCTTAAAGCAATAATGGAACTCAATTCTAGTACTTTTCTTTAAAAATCAGGTTATGGATTCTAATGAGAAATCCTTTTACCTACAACATAAATAACAATACTGTCATATTTATAGTTTCTAAAATATATTCATATTCTCTTATGTTATTTGGGTCCTACTACAATCTTGTGACGCAGGGCATTTGACAGCAAACAAAAAAATTATATTAGGAACCACTGTGTGTAGAATATTGTACTAAGTGTTAGGCATTATCTTTATTCTACAGATGAGGAAACAATTTCAGAAATGATTTTATGTTGTTTTTCTTCTTGGTATCCCAAGAACCTAGTGTAGTACCTTGCACATAATTGGTGATTAATAAATATGTCATTAAAAGTCATAAAACTAGTAAATGGCAACCTTAGGGCTAGAACCTAGGTCTTCTGACTCTGCTCTTTCTACTATGTCCCACTGCTTTTAACTGTAGCCATGTTTCTTATCCCTACAATGATTCAAACAGGTGGCTGTCATCAACCAGTACCCTTCTATAGCACTGAAACCGGATTCCCATCTACCTTTCTAGTATTCTCACTTCATTACTACTTTGTAGAAATTCTTTGTTTCAGCCAAGCAGGGTTACTAACTGTTCAGGAAATGTACTCTGCAGTTTGCCACCTCTACCTTTGCTCACACCATCACCCCCACACCAGTTCACTTTACCAAATCCTATTCATAAATCATGACACAGCTCAAAACCAGCCTCTCCCATAAAGCCTTTCCTCATTTCTGAAGCCTGAAGTGATCTCTTCATCTGTGGGGCTTCTACAGCAACTCTTCTCCTTGAGTATTTATAAAGTAATACTGTACTTCCTTATGTAATCTCATCTTTGGTCCTGAAATATTTTTCAAATCTGGTTTCACTGAACTTTTCACACATTTATGCCATTTTGTCTTCATCAGATCTTAAGCACTTTGAGGGTAAGGACTGTCTCTGGATGGCATCTGATGGTTCACATAGCACTTTCATCACAATTGTACTGATTTATACTCTCCACTGAGATAAGAGGGGACTCAGACACAGAGAGAGGCCCAATGATTTCTTTGTGGTTTCCTGCCTAACAAGTACCATAGCTCATTCATGTCCTTGTCTTCTACTTCACTCTTCTCCCTATGTTTCATTCCTACTTTCTGATTTTGTTTACTAGACTCATAGTCTGGGAAGACAAAGATGAATCGGAGAATAAAGACTTACGACAGATTGCCGACGCTGCTCTACAGTCAGCTCATCATCTGAATCACTGTAATACTTGGAGTAGAGATAAGGCCGGTGCACATAAGTGTGCCGGACAGTTTTTGCTTTTCCTTCACCAGGCTCACTAACCTGCGGCTTTGCTTTATTTTTAATCTCTCTTTCTTCATCTAGAATAAAGTGAATAAAAAGATGAAAGTATCTGTAAGTTAACAGAAAAATCAACAGTACACTGATTAATGATCACACTTGACTTTTGTATGATCCAAATGTTCTTTATACATCCCTCAAAAGCAAAAACAGCATGTCGGAATTCACAAAATATTTCCTTTACTACAAGACATGACTTGTTAATCTCAACTATTTGCATGCGGTAGTCTCACACACTTTCTACGTTCTGCTTATAGTTATTTGTGTACTTAACATAATCCTCCTACTGAGTTGTAATTTTCTTGAAGATAGACAGCAACTGTCTTACTCATATCTATGCTTTCTTGGGGCCTTGAGAATGCTTCTAAGAGAGAAGGAATTCAATAAAGTCTGTTAAACAAAATTAATTCAATAAGGTATACTTTAGTTAAACTAACATAAACTTTTATGACAATTTAATCCTTTCTCATTTAGGTCTAAAACCTAATTGTAATAAGTAGCTTAAACAAGCTAAAAAGAATTATACTACACATATATGAAGAATACTAGTGTTTTTTCTATGTGGTATGATTAAGACTGAGGATTTATATTCAATAATTCAATAATTAAATGAATATAAATTTTTATTATTTAATAACATATTTTATTATGATTAAAATATATTTTATATTATATTAACGATATAATAATATAATCAATAATGGTTACATTGTTTATTAATATAATAATAAAAATATATTAAATAAAAACACATTTATGTGTTTCCTACTACTCAGAAATCTAAAATGTCTTTATTTCCTTTTTCTTCTTTTTTTTAGAGTGGGAAAGGCAGGGCAATTGGGGGTTAAATGACTTGCCCAAGGTCACACAGCTAGTTAAGTGTCAAATGTCTGAAGCTGGATTTGAACTCAGGTCCTCTTGACTCTAGGGCCAGTGCTCTATTACTGCACCACCTAGCTGCCCCAGTGTCTTTATTTCCAATATAGAGACCAGGTTCCAGTGATCAGGGGCTATTGTAAAAAGACTTGAAATTGTGTATAAAGAACACATCATTTAATGGAATATTATTATTCTGTAAGGTATAACACATATTAAAAAATCCAGAGAAACATAGATCTTTTCTGAAATGATAAATGCATAATCAAAACAAAGTTATACAAAATATAAGAATAAAACTAACACTGAAAAGTCACAAAACTCTAGTCAAATATAATGATCAATGTAAGTCTCATTATCAGAAGTCGAAAGACACTTCCTTCATATTTAACAACTGATTAACTGTTTGAGGGGAAATATATTTTATAAAGAGGTTTGTTTATTATTAGTATCTGTTGCAGGGGGTAGGGGAGGAAGCCAAGATGACAGAGTAAAAGAAGTTATCTGTTAGGCCAAAAAATAATATAAAAATAAATTAAAAACATTTTAAAAAGTCATTAGCTAGACTTTCTTTTAATGACTATAGTGTTGTGCTTTCACAGGATGACCAGCTTTCTTTTTATTCATTCTCCCACAGGACTCATGCTGGATTAAAGTTGTATAAAACTGGCTTATTTTTTTCATATGTGGATGAATTTTTAATAGGCAAAAAATGCAAAGGGTTGGAAGAAGAATGAAAAAGGACTTTGGCAAGGCCTCGGTAAACATATGTTTTTCCTTTGTTTTTTCCTTTTTTTCTATTTCCCTGTTCATTCTACTTTACCTACAATTGCTCCCATTTTATTTCAATACTTTCCCCCTTTTTCTTGTTTTTTTAAACATTTCCCTTGAACTCTTTTTCTTTCTAGGTCTTACACAAAGCAGAGGACATTGTGAAGGTGGATACCAACTTATGAATAGCATTTAACATTCAGAAGCATGCTTTACAAAAATGACAACTAGAATTCAATTTTATGAATATATAAACACACTAAATAAAACTTCATAAGTTATCCACAGTTGTATATATAAAATACATGTTTATATGTGTCAAGCATTTACCATCAGATGTAATCTCTCCTTCTTCAGTGCTATCTGAAACTACAGCATCTTCTTCACTTTCTTCTTCAAAGGATGAGAGATCACTGGTATGCACAGAGCTAACTGTAATATCTGTAAGTCCATCCACATCTGAATCTATCAAAGAATCTTTAAAAACACACAAACAAAAAGTAAACACACAAAATCTTGGCACTAGGAAATTCACAAAACCATTTGTACATAATAAAAAAAATTCACATATTTTGAAACTGTAATTGTACAAATTTAGCTTTTTAAGTTTAAAATATTCCTACCACTGATAAGGAAAAAAAATAATATAGTTGTTTGTGCCAAAATTTAAACAGCATGTAAATCAACTTGTAAAGACAATATAACTTTATTAACATCAAAATATAACTATTAAAAAAAAGTGTAATTTAATTACACCTGGGGAGCTTGGATAAAGAGATATTAGCTTACCTTATAAACATGCAAATTAAGATAGGAAAGAAATACAGAAATTTATGCTGTATTAGCTAGGAAAAAAAGGGACTTCAGCTTTTAGAGCTTATGTATCTCAGCCCCTCCCACAAATCTGAGTTTCATCAAAAAGTAAAGCAAAGCAACTACTCCAGACTTGGGACAGGATTTTTATACCTTCTTTTGTCCCATCACATGTCTTCAGTTTATTACCGCTCCTCTCTGAGGGGGGCTGTTTTGTAATTTCTACTTCTTTCTCTTTTACTTGCTTTTCATCCTTAGTTTTTTGTATATCTTCATTCCTTTTAGAATGGTCATATTTCTTATCAGTTTTTTCTTTCTTTTCTTTTTTTCTTTCACTCTTTTCATTACTATCTGGTTTCTTTTCCCCTTTGTCTATTAGTTTAGTTTTTTGGTCACTGCTTTCCTGTAGAAAGTCTTTGTTTGGTAGAACTAAACTATTACTGTCCTTCATGGGATTTTTTATTTCTTCAACTGGACTAGGGAGATCATTTAAGTCTTCTGACTTTGAGACTGTTTCAAGTCCTTCAATGAATGGGTCAGAGAGGCATTTGTCTTTGTCTGTTACATCTTCTGTGTTTCTCTCTCGATCAGGGCCAGCATCCATGCTTGGCTGAGACAGAAGTCTTTTGGATGTTCTTTCAGTGGTCTTGGGATTTGTACTTTCTGTTGATGCCCTGGCAGCATTTGCTTCTTGATTAAGAGAACTTATAGTTTCCAAAATGGACATGGCATCATTAGCCACATTAGCACTAGATCCAGCAGCAGGAACACCTTAAAGGGAAGGAAAGTTTAGTAAAGAATTTATATATAAAGCATATCAGTTCTGCTTAATTAACTGTGAACTACAGAATGATTTCTAAATGTGAATTAGCAATATCTATAAAACAGTATACTCTGTAACCCCTGGTACATAGTAGACACTTAACAAATTGCTAAAAAAATCAATCAACTCCTCTGTAGACATTACATTATTATTTAGGTCTTCAGCTTCTTGTGCACAGATGATTATGTCAACTGGATTTTGACTGTGTGGCTCTTTAGAGAAAAGGCACTGTATGTGATATGATCTGCTTCTTTTTATTGTTCCTTGTAACTGTAAGTAAGTATGGTCTTAGAAGTCTTAAACTCATCCACTGGCCTGGAAACTGGCTCTCATGAGGCCAATTAATACAAACAAACCTATCCTTGCTACTTGACCTTTCAAAAGCTACTCTAGGTCCTCACTGCCCAACAGAGATAAAGACAAGTCAATTCTCCCAGGACAAAAAAAGACAAGGACCATTCACCCCCCCCAAAGGAGCAGAGTGAATAAACAGAGGAATAAAAGGTCTACTTAAGTAATAAAAGGTCTGTTTGTTAAGTTCAGTCTGATTAAAAAGGCATTTACAATATTAACCCTCAGAGCTACTACTCTTAGAAAAAATCCCAACAGAGTTGGAAGAGTGACTAATTGAAAAATAATCAGTAAGACTCTGGGTTCTTGATATAATAAGTAGCTTTACAGAGGGATAACTAGATGAAGAAGGCTATTAGTGTGGTCATTTGGTCACATCTATGATACAGAGATTTCTCTGCTTATATTTCCGGAACTTGGGGCTACAACTTATGGTTCCTATTATTATATGTATCTGAAAAACAATAGTGCTTAGACATGAAGCAGAGAATATTTTCTATAATTTTTTTCCCTAGTCCCTCCCCTTATGAAGAAAGAGGGAGGATCATGCAACACTTTCAATCATGTGGTGCTTGAGGAAACCTGACTTTGCTCATGAAGACAATTCATCTCTTGCTACCCTCTCCAGGCTGCTTTTTATGCCCAGAACACACTGGGTCAGGAGTTGATATAAGCCTCTGCTCTCTGACATCATCATTAACAACTGCTCCTCCTTCAAAGTTTACTCCATCTACCTATGTCATCTTGTCCAGATTTTTTGGACCTCATGCATAAAATGCTTCATTACCACACCTCCTGGCTTTCTTTAAGTCCCAGATAAAATCCCATGTTCTGCTGTTTTTTTGTCCTTTATTCCTGAAGAGGACCATGACATCAGAAAGGTGATGCCTTAACTTGCAAGTGAATTGGATTTTAAGTGAGGAAGGGCTTTGCCAAGTCATCAGCCTCACTTTCTCCTTTGGAATCATCTGGGCCCAGTGGCAAGATATAGTTGAGGAATGGAAATGATCCTGGATACAGTGAGAGACCTTGGCCTTTTTAAGCTAAGGTCCTTAACAGATCTCAGTTTGACAGAGGCAAAGCCTACTCAGTGATTAAGGCTAGGTAAGAAATGAGGCAAAGAATGGTCTCTTTTACCTAGTCAAATAAAAAATCAATATGGGAGAGGAAGACCTTCAGGGTTTCTGAGCAAAACTGAAACCTCACTTTCTATAGGAAGCCTTTCAGAAACTTTAATTATGGTATCTTCCCTATGTTGATTATTTCCTATTTATCCTGTACATAGCTTGTTTGTATGTTGTCCCCTCCGTTAGACTGTAAGCTCTTTAAGGGGAAAGGATTGTCTTTTGCCATTCTCTATATCTCTAGAGCACAGAATACTGTAACATGTAAGCACTTAAATATATATTGATTGCCTAGTTCACTGTCCCTTTCTTCCTTAATGAAAATGGCATTTAGCTCAGTTCATTTTCTCACCAAACTCCTAGAAAAAAGCTGTTTATACCTAAAGTTGCCCTACTTCCCTTTCTCAATCCCCAAACTCTTTAAAGTATGACTTCTGACTTAACTAAAACGGCTCTTTCCAAAGTTACCAATGTCCTCTTAGCTGCCAAGTATGACAGTCTTTTTTAGTCCCCACCCTTACTGACCTCTCTGTAGCATTCAACCATCCTCTTCTTCTGAATGCTCTTCTCCTGTCTCTGACTGACCCTATTCTTTCTTGGTTCTCCTCCTATCTGCATGACTGCTTAACATCATAGGGCCAATCCTGGGGGTGTACTGCAAACTCTGTCCTCTACTTTGCAATATGTCTTGGTGACCTCATCAGCTCCTATTGGTTAATTATCACTGATGATGACTCCCAAATTGATATACCCAGCCCCTGTCTCTCTCCTGAGCTCCATTCTTACATCACCAATTTTTTTATTTCAAATTGAAGGTGCCAGAGACACCTCAGACTCAATATGTCCAAAATAACCACTTTCTCCATTGCATCCATGCTTCTGAACTTCCCTATTTCTAGTGAAGACTTCATCCACTGTCCCTCACCCCACATGCCCAATTTGTCATTTCTTACTGTGCCTTGTGTCTACTCCTATAAAATTTCTTGCATCTATCTTTCTTCTTACTTATGGGCTTACCTCCTTAGTTTAGAAGTCCACATTATCTATCGCTTAAAGACTACCACAAAGCCTTTTCCTTCCTCTACTCAATAAAAACTAGTGACTCTCTGATAGCCTTTAGAATCAAATATCTAGGGAGTGGCTAGGTGGTGCAGTGAATAGAGCACCGGCCCTGGAGTCAGGAGGACTTGAGTTCAAATCCTGCCTCACACAACACAAAACTAGCCGTGTGACCTTGGGCAAGTCACTTAACCCCAACTGCCCTACCTTCCCCCCCTCCAAAAAGCAAAAACAAAAAACAAGCAAACAAACCAAACAAATAGCTACTCCTTTTCTTGGCTTTTAAATATTTTAAAACCCTTCACAGTCTGATCCCAATGTACTTTCCCAGCCCCATTACACATTACTCCACCTCACATTTTAGTCTAGGCAAATTGGCCTTCTTGCTGTCCCCACATAAGACATTAGTCCATCTCCTTTCACCGTAACTCTGTATGGGCCAAACCCCATGTCTGGCATGCACTACCTCTTCACCTTCAAGATTTACCTCAAGAACCACCTTCTACAAAAAAAGCTTTCCTAATACCCCCAACTGTTAGTGACACCATCTCTAAATTATCCTCTATTATTCTGTCTGTATTTTTACATATCCCCCTATCACATATGTCCCCTATGTGATCTCATGAAAGCATTCCTTGAGAGTAGGAATTATTTCCATTTAAAAAAAAAATTGGTGTCCAGAACTTAACACAGTGCCTACTGATTGATTCTCCTTCAAATCTGCCCTTATCTTTGGTGATTTCCACATTCATAATGATGCTCCCCTCAAATATCATTCAACTCAAATGAGAGGTGGTGGTATGCATACAAAATTTATAGAACAGAAGTAATACCTTGCATTATGATGGAAGAATCTGGTTTTTCATCATCTGGAGTCGTACTGGCATTTGTCTCCTCTTTATGATTTAATGTGGCCAAAAATTCATGAACAGCTTTTTCCACCTGAGGTCTGAATGTGTGGTTAATTTTTGGATCCACAACCTGAGAAATAATTCGGTCAATACCAGACTCCAACATTCCTGACCTGAAATGGGAAAAGTGAAACAGAGGTTAAAAGAAATGTACTTTTAACTGACCACATTCCTTTTCTTTTATTAAGTTCTTTCAAAGTTGAACCTATTCTAGAGGGTGGGGAAAGAGGAAAGAGGATGGCATCATAAGAAAAGCAGCTAAAATTACATATAACTTTAGACTTCTTCTTGCACTCCCAAACCTCCTTAAAATATCATGTATCTACGTACATGTGGTTTTTCTCCCCTCAGCCCAAGCAGGATTTTGTGGGGGCATAAAAGGAAAATAAGGTGTTTTATGGTATTCGTGATGGTTCTCAAGCACAACAAATTGTACATCCTTCCCATGACCCAAAAATCTGAACATCACTTGTGGAACAAAAACAAAATATTTAAAACAATCACAAATCTCATACTGTTCTTTGAAAGGTAGTGAATAATGGCTTTAGAGTTCAAGTAACTCAATATAATTGATTCTTAGAAAAATACTTGTCCTACCCAATGGCTAAGGAAAACTTAACAGCAAATGGTCACTAAAAACCAGTACTGAGCCTAGAATAACTTGATAATTATTTATAAATTTAACACAAATAAAAGTATTTTCAATAAATCTCGAAGGAAACTGACAAACCCATACAAAAAATGCCTACTTTAATTAAATAAGACTTTAGACAAAACACAAATAGAACTTAAGACTTCTGGCTTTCTTTTCATTGTTCTCTTTAAAAATTAAGAAGTGTATATTTTTACTCTTTAGAAAGCAAACTACTAGGTATATATATTTAAACAAAGGCAGTTTATGAAATGGCATGGTAAGAAAAATAGCAAGAAAAATATCTTTCTCCACAAACCTGAGGTAGGTTCCCACAAGGATACCCAGACTCAGTGGGGAAAGACTCCACAAGACATACATGGGTGGGTGACCCAAGTACAAAAGCATACATGGAGGGAACATGCATAGGCAAGGCAATATGGCACAGGAAAAAAAGTCAACTTGCCTCTGATGCTATGGGGTTGTAGGACTGATGCTGTAGGACAGCAAAGAGTAAGGAATTTAAAAGAAAAAAATGAAAAAGTAGAAAACTAGTTCTCTTGGATATTTTGAGTAAAGCTGTGTCTGAAGTCAGGCAATGAACCAGATGATCGTTTGAAGCACCTTCTAGCCCTGTGATTTTATGATTATAGCTATGTGGGCCACGTGGAAAAAAAAAAGAACTAACATACCACAAAGTAGGTTATATACTTCTTAAAAGGACTAATATAAAGACACCCATTTTGCAAATGTAAGGTCTATGTTAAAAACACATGAAGGAAAAGCAGCATATCAAAAAGTAATATATACAATCTAAAAGCAATTCAAAGTATTCTGATTCAAGGTACAAATATAATACATATTTTTAAAGGTATGGAAAGAAAGTATCCCCTTAACATCCTTCCTCCTACCTCTAAGGAAAAAAAAAATCCTTTATCTTCTTTACTTCCTCAGATTATAATCTTATTTTTAAACTAACAATGAAAAGTGCTGAAGTTGTAACAAGGGCCCTATAACCACTGTGAAAAGTTCCTGCAGGAACTATGAGTTCAGCTCTAGGATTTGAGTGAGCAATCCCTACTCCATAACAAAAATCCAAAAGTAGTCTCTGCAATATTGGAAGCTTAGAAACTGCTGTAATCTACTGATGGTCACCCTGATCACACTGAGCTATTTCTATGGCTGCATTAATTCTGCTCAGTAAAGATCAAAGTCTCATTATTCAGAAACAATAACCATCTTTAGACTATGCCACAGATGAACATATAAGCAGAAAGAAGTACTTTTCTGGATAAATTGTCTAGTTATAATCAACTTTACATTTTTCACTATATATGACAAATCTTTTGAAATTTTTGGATATGCAGATTTCCTAAACAACTTCTCTTGAATACCCCTAAACTGTGTCTAGTTAATGAGACTGAAATAAAATATGCCATATTTTCATAGCAGCAATTGAAATTTTACAAAGTACTTTCCCCACAACTATCTCTAGGAGAAAGTACAAATAATACCTCTAATTGAGAGTTGGGAAAGTTAAGCCTGAGATGGGCAAAGTGACTTGGTCATGTAAAAAGATATACTTAACAGAATCTAGGTAACACAAGAGGGTTATTTTCTTAAAACAACAACAACAAGCCTTATTAATGTCGTTTTCTTTCTTTATTTTCACTCCTCAATTGAATTTTACTCCCCACAATTTTATCTTGCTGGGAAAAAAAATCGACAAAATGAACCAACACATGGCTGATTCCACACTTATAGTCCACTGTTTCTCTTCTGGGGCAGAAGGTAATATTTCACTGCCAGTCTTCTAGAATGAGACGCCCTATGTTTTTCAATCTAAGTTTCTTTTTAAACAACTGAGGTAGTTTTATAAATTGTATAAAGTGTTCTTTTGGTTCTACTTTACTCCGTATCCACTTTTAAAAATTTCTAATATTTTCGTATTACTTTTATGATATAAAAAGATTATATTCATATCACAATGCATTCAACCATTTCCCAAATGATTGGCAACCACAAATATTATAAAAAGTGAGGTTATGTTTTTGTAAATATGAAACCTTTGACTTTCTAAATAAATCTAAGAACTATAAATAACCAAAAGAAGTATCCTTTGCAGACACCAATACTCAGGTAGGTAAATGTTTAAACTTAAAATAGGTGGTTGTCTATCTTAAAACTTACATAGTTAAGACTGCTTCTTTATGGATGAAGACTGTTTAATGTTCCTGAGTAGCCCATTTCAACGTTTTATCTTATAGTCTGTAAGTCCTTTTTGGGATACCTAACCAGAAATTCTTAATTCAATTTAAACTCATATTCTTGTTTGGTCCTATAAGGAGATGGATAACTTTCATAACCATTTTTTGTTCAATAGTTAAAGTCATTCCACTGTCTTTTCTTTAAAAACAAAAAACTCCTTGTACATTAAGTTTAAAGGTTCAAGTACATACCTCATCAGAATAATTTTTTTTGCATGTTTTCTGGACACTTTTTTAGTTTTTTTCAAAACTCTTTTGAAATGCTAAGGCTAAAGTTCTTGTGACTTTTCACCTGAGACTTTAAACACATTTAATAAGCAAGATGAGCTTCAACATACATCAATATGCCAAAGAACTATGATTCCAAGAAAGATAACAACTTCGCTCTTTAAGTCAGTAGATAATTCTCTAAATTTCAAAGCTCAGAGACATTATGACAGCTAGCAAGTATTAGGAGGTGGGACTTCTAGTGCTTTCTCCACTATGCTATGATGTCTCTTCACATGTTTCCTAGCAAAATGAAATGCATTATAGTGGATGTACTATAAGTCCTATTATAAAGCAGTTTGCTTAATTATTTTTGAAGAATGTACTTTTGTAAATGGGTTGGGAAATTATTTCTATGAAAAAATAGAATGTTATCAATATACTTTTCTTAAATAAAATGCCTTAGAATAGCTTGTAAGACTTTTTTTCCCCTTCTACTGGTAGTCAGAAGTCAGAATGATTTTTCAAAAAAAAAAACAAAACTGACACTTCCCATTTAATCTTAAATGGTCAAGAGCATGAATAAACCCTTTTCTTAAAACTACTGCTCTATGAAGTAAAAAAATAAAATAAAAGAATGCTATATTAACAGCTTTGAAATGAAGTCCATGAATAATACAAATTTAAGAATAAGACAAAATAAAGATTAATGTTTGTGTAGAAGTCTCTAACATGCTCTTCCACAACAAATTTTTGGATAAGTCAACTTGTCTAGTTCTTGTTTTTGTTCCCATGATGACATAGTTTGTATTAGACTTATCTGTGTATATTGTTCACCCTTTGGTAGAATGCAAGCTCCTTGAGTAGGATTACTAATTTTCACTTGTTTCTCCGATATTTAGCAGTGCCTTGCATGTGATTGTTGTTTAACTAACTGTGTTCAACTCTATGTGACCCTATGGATGTTGTCCCTGGGGGTTTTCTTGGCAAAGATACTGGAGTGGTTTGCCATTTCCTTCTCCAATTTGTCCCCATTTTATATTAGGCACTTAATATATGCTTGTTAAATTGCTGAATTAAATAAAAATATCTAATTTTTTTTAATTAAAAAATTAATCAAATGGACTAAATTACAAAGTCTGTGAGCTCATTGAAAGTAGGGTCTGTCTTTTGCCTTACTTTGTATCCCCAATGTTTAGCACAGTTCCTGGCACAAAGTAGGTGCTCAATAACTAGATGACTGACTTTTTGAAATATTATTTCCCCCATTAGCAATACTTTCCTCCTCTAGTTATGCCAGTGGGGTCTACAGAAAAGAAGCAGACTGTTCCAGTTTAGGAAAAGAATGTTAAAAGTGAATGTAGAACACTGCTAAAATTATGCTGTCATATGACATTAGCTTATAGAACTTGATAAAATGCTAACATCATTTGGTAAACAAGCTTTTCTGAGCAGTATAACTATGTTAAAGTAAAAGTAGGTTGTGACATTTTAAAATTTGCATGTGAACTATTTTTTAAAAAACAATTCTTCGACTTACTTGAGAACTTGCTGTCTAATATTATTTCTTAACTGGTTCTTATTGAGGTGGGGACTCCATGTATGAGTTGCTAAGTGATTTGAAACAAAGTTGTCCACACGTTGTCTCAGATTCTGATAGGCAGGCTAGAAAGAAAATCATAAATGGTACACAATATTAAAACTGATTATCAGGAATTCAAACATCTTTTGTTATTACTAACAACAAAAAAATTTCCAGAATGTTAATCCATATCAAAACAACTCATTTCTTTAGTAAATATTTATTGAACACTTACTTAAAATGTGTAAGACAATGTAAGGGATAAAGAATGAGCAAGAAATGGCCCCTACCATTATGGAATTTATAATATAGTAGGGGAGATAAAGACACATACAAATTTTATAAAACTGGGTAGAATGTTACAAATATTGAAGATAGGTACAAACTGTTATGGGAATTCAGAGAAGGGAGAGATCATGTCTGGCTGGGCATTTGGGGATAAGGTCAGGGAGGATTTCATTGAAGAAAAGGCATTTAGATTGGGTCTTAAAGGATAGGTAGGAATTAAAAAGGTAGGCATGAGGGACAGCATTCCAGGCAGAGAAAAAAAGAAACAAATCTTCAGAAAAGAACAGGGCAAATTCAGGGGCGTGAACAATTCAAAGAAAGCTGGAAAGGAATATTAAGATCATAGTTGGGGGGCTTAGAATTTTATACTAAAGGGTTTGAATTTTATTCTGAGCTATTACCCCCTCCACCCCAATTCTAAAGGTCATTTTTCTTTTCCAAGCTTTTTTTTTAAACTGCAAAGGCAAGAAAGAAGTCATAGTAGATTCTTAGGCAGGGGAATGACAGGATCATAGCTTTATTTTTGAACAGTTAATCTAAGTATCTGGTTTTATGTAGTATGAAGGATAGACTAGATGTGATAGAGTAATGGTTTTCAGTGGTCCAATGTGCCAAGCAAGTTTTGCCAAGTGTAGTGAGCTCTATGGAACTTAAACTTGCAACTACATGTACAAGAACAAGTACCCTGAGAATCAGAGAGAATTTATACTTGCGATCAATCACATGCACTAGCATCTCATAATTTGCCACTGTTCCTTAATGCAAAGAATACTATGCCTTGATAAAAAAAGTTTGAGAGAGGAAAATAAAGAGCAGAGACTAGAAGTGGGGAGATCACTTAGAATGCTATTAACAGTCCAGACAAGAGGCAGGGAATGTCTGAAAAAGGGTAGTTTCAGGAGTAACAGAAAGGAAAGGAGAAATGTGAGCAATGTAGAGGAAGCAGGGCTTGAAACTATCTGTGTCCATGTGGGAGGGAGGCGGGGGAGGGTCTTCAAAGATATCAGAGCTTTGGAGCCTTGGTAACTTGAGAGTATGATGGGGTCATAAGCAGAATTAGGGAAGTCGTAAGAGGCTGGTTTGAAGGGAATGATGAGGTTGGTTTTTGACATGTTATGTCTTAGGTATAGGAAGAAATTCAGATATAAATACCCAGGACAAAGTTTAAATATCTGCTTAGGGGTGGCTAGGTGGCTCAATGAATAAAGCACCGGCCCTGGAGTCAGGAGGACCTGAGTTCAAATCCAGGTTCAGACACTTAACACAAAAACTAGCTGTGTGACCTTGGGCAAGTCACTTAACCCCAATTGCCCCCCACAACCCCCCAAAAAAGCAAAAAAAAATATCTGCTTAATTTGAGACACTTATTTTCCCAACTTCATGTGACTGGGCTAATTATTTAACCCAGCTAATTAATGGATCTTTTCTATTAATTTCTTTCACTGAAATTCTATTTTAGCTAGCTTTCAGATATATGACATCTACTCAAAATTCAGCATGATTTTTAAAAATCCCTATATAATTCTCTTTTATTTCCCTAATTTACTCCTATTTTTTCAGAGGTAAAAAGAAGTGGATAGATGGCCAGTTTTGGAGTCAAGATTACCTGGGTTCAGGTCCTTCCTCTGACACAAACTAGCTAGTGAACAGAGTTAATTTGCTAACAGATAACTGTAAGTTAAAAATAACTGCCAATTTGCCTCGGCAAAGAATTTCTGCACAGGAAATTACCACTGAATTACTATCAAAATTTTTTTTACTACCACTCCTCCCAAGGAGAAAGGATTTCTTTTGATAATCCGATGTGACATTCTAAATCAATGTGAGATACTACCCCAATTCCTTTACAACAACTTTAAAAGTCATATCTTTCCCTTTGAGTATTTTCAGCTGACATAAAATTTTTTCTTATCTATACCGCAAATACTGCAAAACTCTACTCCACTCAAGGATTTTCATTGCTGAATACTAGTATCAATCATGTCAGCTACTGGGAGCAAATTTAAACTTTTTTTTCTCCCCTTGGTTGTAGCAACATTTCCTTCATTCAACTTTGAACTAACATGTCATTTTCCAATTCTTTTCAGTGGAAAGTCTGTCTAAAGTTACCTAAGTGTCCTATCTGCTGCTCAAATAGAAGGAATTCAGTCAATGGCACTACCTGTTGGTTTTTTTTTTAAATAAATGAATTCTTTCTTTATGTTTAACTACTGCTTATTTTAAACTTAAAGGTTATTGATAGTAATTTCTTCTGAATATTTCTCTTCTTCCTGGACAGTTGTGTCTAATCTGCCAAATCTAGACTATAATCACAGAGCAGGGACCTGTTTTAATTATTAAACATATCAAAAAGCTTGCTCTACTTCACCACACACGAGTACCATTCCACACCATTACTTGGTCACTGGGTCTTCTCAGTACAAAGAACTGCAGTGGGTTGATTTCTCCTACTGATTAGTGTCAATATCCATGCCAAATACTGGAATAATTGAAATATTAGAACTATCTCAGCAATGTGGGTCTTGTAAAGTGTGTATCTCCATTCGAACTGAGTTCAATACCTAGATAATAGGCTACACAAGATGGGTTAGTTTCAAAGGATGTCTAGGGGTTTTAGTTCATCTGAGGCAGGTGAAGGGAGGAAAAGAAGGTTGAATTAGTCTGAGAAAATGAAAATGTCTCCCTTAGCATATAAGGTTCACCAAAGCCCCCAAATTAGCCTTCTTAAGACAATCTTCAGACCTCCAGAACAGTTCAAAGTATTGTAGTTTGAACCCACATTTACACCTTACTTTGGTCTGTACCTGTCTTTCTTGCAACTCAGTGTGCCTGCTAGTCCAAGAACAGTTTTCCACATGTAAATACTTATTAAATGCTTGTTGAAATCAATCAACAACAATTTATTAAATGCCTACTATGTGACAGATACCATATTAGGCACTGGGGACGCAAAGAATCTCTCTGCTCTTTAGAAGTTTACATTCTACTGCAGATACTAAATGGACATATATAAACATATATAACCTAGCTATAAAATAATTTTGAGGGTAAGGCACTAGCAGCAGTTTGGGGGTGGTTCAGTGGGGGAGAGGGGATCACACTGAATGTAATAAGCTGAACTCTGATGGAAATTCAAGTTTCTAAGAAGTGAGGAGGGAGTACATTGAAAGTATGGAGGACAGCCTATACAAAAGCACTGAGACAGAAAATGGAATGTCCTGTGTGAGGGACAGCAAGAAGGCAGTCTGAATGTACCACAGAGTGCATGAACAGAAGTACTAAAATAAAGTGAAACTCCTTTTACTGGTGCATGCTGGATTAAATGTGATAGCTTATAGTTATGAATGTCTCTCCTGCAAATTGCTCATGTATATGTTCACTTAACAAAATTTTAGAAAAACTTCTTGAGCAGGGGTAAGGGATCTTTTTCCTACTGAGGGGCACTGACTTATAGGAAGGAAAAAGCTCTATCCAATGCCACGTGAAAATAAAAGCTATTTAAAATTTATTTTTCCTTAGGACTTTATACTGAAAGATTAAACCTATTTGACTTGTGTATTTAGTAAAGGAGACAAAATGTTGTTAAATAAATATGGAAAATATTTTAAAATATACTTCAATTACATATTTTAGCAAATTAAGATAGAGAGAGAGGAAGGAAAAGAACCACTGTAGAGGAATAAAGGACAAATAAATAGTATGAGGAAAAAGATAAGACAGCAAAAAGAAAAGAAAGATACAAGCAAAGAAGAAATTGGGGAGGTTGTCAAAGATGATCAATTAGGGTCCCTCCTAACTCTTAAAATTCCATTATAATTTTGCTATGAAATTATTCATTTGAGGTACAGACTTCAAAATTTGATCACCAATTATTTACTTATGCTTACAGTTCAGTTTTTTTATCTTAAAGTTGGATGTCTCCACTTTGAAAGGGACAGCCACAAAATGGCAAGAGGGAACAAAGAATGGAGGAAAAGTATTTAGGGACTACCTTGACGATGACTAAAAAATAAAAAAATTTTTCAAGCCAAAATATATTTATTAAGCATCTACTATGTGTCAGCCACTGTGCTAAGCACTGGGGGATACAGAGAAAGGCAAAAGGAGCCCACAAGCTAATGGGGGAGACAACATGGGAACGACTATGTACAAATAAGATATGCACAAGATAAGTTGAGGGTGATCACAGAAGGAAAGCCTTAAAGGGCATCAGAAAGACTTCTTGAACAAAGTGGGATTTAAGTTGGATTCTGAAAAATGCCAGGCAAGCCAGGGAATACAGATGAGGTGGGAAAGAATTCCAAGCATAAGCGACAGCAAGGGAAAATGCAGAGAATAAGGAGACAG
Source organism: Gymnobelideus leadbeateri (assembly GCA_011680675.1). Lineage (NCBI taxonomy): Eukaryota > Metazoa > Chordata > Mammalia > Diprotodontia > Petauridae > Gymnobelideus > Gymnobelideus leadbeateri. Next base: position 143,861 of record WOXC01005197.1, on the reverse strand, counting down.
ACTATCTTGTCTGAGGAACAGCAAGGAGACCAGTACTACTGAATTATATAGTATAAGGAAGGGCATAAGATAAAAGATTAGAAAGGTAGGAAGGGACCACTTTATGAAGGGCTTTAGAAGTCAGAGGATTTCATATTTGATCATGGAGGTGATAGGGTTGGGAAGATAGGGAGGGGATGGTGATATTAGAGTGACATATACCTGAACTTTAAGATCATCTTGACAGCTGAGTAGAGGATGTGTTGGAGTGACTAGAGACAGGGGGACCAATCAAAAGGCCAATGTGGTCCTTGTACCAGCATGGAGGCAGCATCAGAGGAGGGATGGTAGTAAATATTAAAGATGTCTCAAAGATTTCTATTTTTTAAAAATCTGGACCTGTGATTTCTTTAATGTATAATACATGGAATAATGGTCTGGAAACTCACTCTATAAATGGGGATCAACAAGTGACTTACCCAAGGTCACATGGCCAGTACGTGTCAAAGTTAGGATTTGAACCCAGGTCTTCCTAACTCCAAGACTGGCACTCTATCCACACCACCAGGCTTCCACTTATATTTTTGATGAGCTTTAGAAAAACTTTAATGACACGCTCTATTTTTCATATGTAGAGTAACTTACCCAAGATAGTGAACCCATTATCATAACTCTGATGTAGGAAAGCCCTCAGATTTGGAAATCTAGCCCAATTACCCTGGTTAAAAAGAGATTCATGTAACTATCTGAGCTCTGAAAAAAAAACAAAACAACAAACCCATTTATTTAGAAAAATAAAATAAAAAAACACCTCAAGATGCCTTGGGAATAATCTCATTCCGTAAGTGTACAATAAAAAGCCAAAACTCCAAATCTCAACAATCACACATTTTTTTGAAGCATTAATAAAAATGTTTTTCCTTAGTAGACCAAAATGTCCAATGCTCTCAAACAGAGGTTTTTAACCTTTTTTTTTTGGTCATGGACTCCTCTGGTCATCGGGTGAAACTCATGGTCTCATGTTTTTAAACACACAGGAAAAAAATATGTAAGGTGGGTGCGGCTAGGTGAAGAGAGTACCGGCCCTGGAGTCAGGAGAACCTGAGTTCCAATCTAACCTGAGATACTTAACACTTACTAGTCTTGTGACCATAGGCTAGTCCCCAATTGCCCCTTCAAAAAAAAGGAAAAATATGTAGGGTTACAGAGAAAACCAACTATATTGAAATACAGTTATTGGGGCGGCTAGGTGGCGCAGTGAGTAGAGCACAGGCCCTGGAGTCAGAAGGACCTGAGTTCGGATCCGGCCTCAGACACTTAACGCACACACAAACAAAAACCTAGCTGTGTGACCTTGGGCAAGTTACTTAACCCCAATTGCCCTCCAAAAAGCAAAGAAAAAAAAGTTAAAGAAAACAGAAATAGTTATCAAAACATTAATCTCAAATTAAGAACCCCTGCTCTACAAAGAACAATGAACCAGGAGTTAGGACATCTAGGTTCCCAAGTACCATCTGTTAGCTATACAACCTTGGGCAAATCATTCTTTTAGCCGCTGCTAAAATAAGGAGGCAGGTTTAGGTGAGAGTTTCTTAAATGGGTTCCCCCAACTGTAGTCCAGTGTAACAGATTTCTTTTCTAAGCCTATTCTATCTTGTGCATTTAAAAGGGTTCTGATTTTTTTTTTTAAAGAACGCATAGGCTTGACCAGACTTATCTATGACACAAAATAGCTGAGAACGTTTGGAGATGGTCTCTAAAGTCCTCATCAAAGTTTAAATAGCCCTCCTTGTCTGAGTCCAGCTTCGCTTTCAAGCAAGCAACGCTAGGATTTCTCTTTCTGTCAACCCACCTGTCTGTTCTCTCTTTTTGCTTAGTCCCAATCTCACCCTTCTTATCCCTGACCCTTCAAATCACACTAGGGTTTTGAGAACTAAAATATAAAAACATATAAACCCTGGAAATTAGAATTCCAATCCCATTTCATAGCTTGGAAAACCCAGAGAAGAGATGCGAAGTAATCAGCAGCAGAACCAGAACTTGATCCACAACTCATGCACAGAGCGCGTCGAGGTTTGCAGCGCACTTTAAGCAGACTAACTCATCTGATTGAGAGTTCTTTTCCATTACGGGGTGCTGTCAATACCTTCGCCCCACTCAACTTCCACTCAAGCCCTGAAGCCACCTCCCATTGGAGCCTGGGCATCTCCCCTCCATGTACCCGGACCACATCCTTCCCTGACGGCGACCTCAGGGATGGCCTTCGGGGCAGCCACGGCCCTGCGGCCACACTGAGCCCGATGGACGGCCCTCGCCCGGCCCCTCCCCGTTCCCTCCAGCCCCGACGCTCTCCAGGCGCCCCCTGAGGCCCGCACCTTGGTGTCCACGTCGGCCAGGCAGTCCCTGCGGAACTGGTCGAAGAGCCCCTGACTCTTGAGGTGATTGACAATCATGGCTACGAGCTGAGGGTCTCCCGCGCCGCCGCCGCCGCCGCCGCCTCCTCCTCCTCCTCCTCCTCCTCCTCCGCCGCCGCCGCCTCCACCTCCACTGCCCGCGGCTTTGCCGCCGCCGCCACCACTACCACCGCCGGCGGCGGCTGCCGTCCCGCTTCCCGGGCCCGGGCCGCTTCCAGCTCCGGTCCCGGCCCCCGGTCCCGGGCCTGGCGGCGGCGGCGGCTGAGGCTGGGGCGGAGGAGGCGGCGGTGCCGGCGGCTGCTGGGGCTGCGAGTTACTGGCCATGGCGACGGGGGCCGGGCTCCCCCCCTCACCTCACCCCTCACCTCACCTCACTCCCAGCCCGGCTTGGCTCGGCCCGGGAAGGGACGTCGAGCCTGAGGAGAGTCGGCGAGAAGGCCGACGAGTAAGGCCCACACAGGGGTCCTTTTGGAGAAGCTCCCGTAGCCGCCACTGCCGCCGCCGCCGCCGCCGCCACTTAGCCCCGGCCGCCAACGGGATGTTGTTACTAAACCAGCGGCCCCAGTACGACCCCGGAAGTGAAAGGGAACGCGGGGGAAAGCGAAAGGGGCGGTGATAGCTACGGTGGCCAGGAAGGCACAATCCCTCGGTGAGCTCCGCGTTCGCGCGGCAGGGCAGCCATATCCCTAGGCCAGTCCCCGGAGGGGCGGGGCCGAGGCCTCGGGGGAACTGGTTATGCCTGAGTCACCCACTTCTGGTCGCGACGGGTGGCCCTGGAGCACGCTGATAACCTCCCAACCCCTAATATGCCCTTCCACCTGATTTTCTTGTTGTGGGGCGCGGGGCTGGGCGTGGGTCACCCAAAGTCTTCCGTCTTGAAGCTGCCATTCCACTGGGGGGGGGGGTAGAGGAAGGTGTGCAAGACCCTAGTTAAGCCGCGGGGACAACGAGGAGCGAGAGAACCCCGAGGATTTATGTACCTGTCCCGAGTAGGCGTTTGTTTCATGCTCTCTTACGGGAAGAAGCGGGTGGTCCGGTTAGGCTTCCTGGGGGAGGGAGGACCAGGCTGAGCCAGGAAGGAAGAGAAGGATTCTGGGACTCCAGGCCTGGGCGCCCACGTGCCGAGGCCGAGGCTAGAGCCAGGGGGCCCCCGTTCCAGGCCTCCTGGCAGGAAGCCAAGCAGAATGGAATAACCTAAGCCTGGGAAGGTGGTGGTGGTGGGGAAGCCCGAGGTCATAAAGCCCCTGGTTCCAGGCTGGTGCATTTGGGGGTTCTGTCCTAAAGGCTAGAGGAGGGACCTGAACATTAGGGGGGGCCTGGTCTGTGGGCTGGGGGAGGGGCGGGTTTGAAGCCAGAACTGCGGCTGCGTAGTGCAGACATTTACCCTCCCTACCATCCAGGAAGGTAGGTGCAGTTAGCATTACCCCTTTTTACAAATGGGGAAATAGGATAAGTAATCATCGTCATCATTATCCTAACTAACATAGAGTGCTTACCATGTGTACTTTACAGCTTTTCTCATTTGATCCTCACAACTCTGGAAAATAGGTGCCATTACTATCCCCATTTCACAGATGAGGAAGTCGACGTCAAATGCCTTGCCAAGGGTCACATGGTTAACAAATATTTGAGTCAGGATTTGAATTCCTTATCCTTGGCTTCAGGCCCATTGCTTCATCTGCTGAATTACCTAGCAGAAATTTGGAGTGGAGACAACAAGACTTGGCAACTAATTGCATGTAAGAGGTGAGGGAGAGAAAAGAAAGGGAGAGAAATGAGGCAAGCATGAGTCCAAAGTTATGACCCAGGGTCTTTAGGAGAATGGTGGTCCTCATGTATTTGATGTAGATGGTGACAAAATGCTATAAAAGCAAAGGACAAAACTAGTTGTTTCATTGTGCTTCATAGTTTATTACATCTTAATATACTTTAGGGAGGAATTTTGTAGCCAGTAAAATAGGTCTTCCTAAAACAATTTGAATTTTATTTTATTCTTTGTTAAATATTTGTACATATTTATTAATTTAAAAATTAATATTTGTACATATTTTGTTAATGCTCTTTTAAAAAATCACTCATCACTCCCTTACCCCTCCCCTCAAGTCCCCTTTTTAACAAATGTAAAGAAACAAAACAAATTTGTGTTGTGTTGGTCATGTCATTAAAATGTCATTAGAATGAAAATAACGATTCTTTTATTCTTTGCATTTCCTTCTCTAGTACCTAGCACAGTACCTGGGCACATGTTAGGGGCTTAATATCAATCAACAAATATTACATACCTACTATGTGCTGAGCATTGTGCTAGATGCTGGGGATGCAAGTACAAAGAATGAAATGATCATTACTTGAACTTACACTCTAATTTCTGAAGTAACAAGGACATATACAGATAGCATCAATATGAAGTTAATAAATATAAATATGTGTAAAGGATGTAGGTAGATATCAGTTTAACACAAAGTAGTTTGGGAGGGAGGGTATTAGCAGTTGGGTGTGGGGGAACCACAAAAGGCTTGGTGCAGAAGATGGTGCTTGAACTGCCTCTTAAAAAAAGAATGCTCTATGACTCTAGTCATAGTGTGACTCCATGAAACAGTGGTAAGGAGAAAATGCATTTTAGGTGTGAGGGACCGAGGGTCCAAAGGCATAGATGTGGGAGATAGTGTTGGGTATGAGGAACAGATAGGCTAGTTATGCTGTTTTGCAGAGTGTGGGAGAAGTAATATCCAGTAAGCCTGTAAAAGTAGATTGGGGTCAGTTTGTTTAGGGTTTTAAAAACAAAACAGGAGCTTTTTTATTCTGGAGGTGTTGGAAGGCATTGGAGTTAGTTTTCACAGGGATGGGGAGCCTTCAGCCTTGAAGCCACATATGGCCTTGAGGGAGAACCTTCCCCCACCCCTGGGAGAGGAAGGCAGAAGCTGCTCATTTAGGTTTTGGGATCAGGGAGCTGGAGGAACTTCCCAGGTTGGTGAGTCAGTGCAAGCTCACCTCCTAGGGCAGTGGGGCAGGGATGCACAGGGGCATCCTTTGTAGACTTGCTTAGTTTTTCCTTTATTTCCCCTAGAGTTTCCCCTACCCCCCCTCCTCTTCTCTGATTTTTTTCTCTTTTTGGTGGAACAATGAGGGGATTGGTCCTCAATTTCATATTTTTAAACATCTATAAGGAGAAAGCCAATTCACTTGACTTCTGTACTCTGCAATCTTCCAGAAAGTCCTAATGTTATCATATTTTTAGTGAAAGATTTAAAACATTTTTTGAAAACCGAGGATGTTTCCAAGGAAGGATAATGGATTGAGTATATTAATTGTTTCTATTAAAGATCTTCAATATTCCTTTAAAAGACCTCTGAAAGTGGAATTCATGAAATAAGTATAAGTTATTACTTCTCTCTGTCATGTTCTGCGTTTCCCATTTCTCCGTCTGAGTATGAATTTTCTTTGAAGTGATGACTGAGATTTTATGCTCTCTGATTGTATGATTTACTTTGCTCATCAAAATTTGCCATAATGTTGTGTCACTATAAGAAGTAGCATGATATGTTAGAAAGCGCATTTGGCTTTGAGTCATGAGATCAGGGTTGAATATCAGCTCAGATATTATCTGGGTGAAGGAAGACTCCTGACCTTGTTCCAAGCAGCCTTTCCTCAGGGTTCATGGTTGGCCCAACAGGTGGCTAAATTGTCCTGGTGTCAGGAAGACATGAGTTCAAATTCAATTTCAGATACTTGCTGTGTTACCCTGGGCAGGTCACTTAACCTCTATTTGCCTCAGTTTTGTCATCTGTAAAATGGAGATAGTAATGGCACCTACCTTCTAGGGTTATTATGAGGCTCAAATGAATTAACAATTGTAAAGTGCCTAGAACATAGTAAGGGCTATATAAATGTTTGCTGTTATTGCTGGAACCTACACAAATCTCAGAACTTGAGTAAAAATAAAATAGAAGTTATAATAGTTCTGCTACCTCACAGAATTAGGAGGAAAGTACTTTTGTAAGCCTTGGAGTACTCTCTAAATGAGTTTCATCACTGTTATACCTTGGTAGTATTGTCTTTTCCATACTGATGTGCTTTTAAGCTTGACTTGCCCAGTCTAGTAGCTATCTCAGGTCATAGGTTAGATGGGTTTTAAGTCATTAAGCAGCACAATCTTCTATTTTGTTAATTATTGTCCATTTAGATCAGATGTGTTTATCTATGTAGCATGGGGGTGAGACAGATAGGAGGAACCTTGAAATGAAACACATACTTAAAAATTTTTTAAAACCCAACTATAATGAAGCTACACTTGAGCAAGAGTTGGTTTTAGAAGAAAAAAAGATTCTTTACATCAGTGGTGTCAAATGCAAACAGAAATGGATCCCTAATGGGCAGCATACTGACTTTGAAAATCACAAATTGACAGTATTTATGTTGTGTTTTTTCTTATTTTGTTAAACATTTAAATATTATTAAGTGCCAGGCTTAGATTCAAGGAGACGAGTTAAAATCCATATTCAGACAGTCATTTGCTGTGTGACTTTGGGTAGGTCACTTATCCTCTGTTTGGCTCAGTTTCCCCATCTGTAAAGTGGGGATAATAATAGCACCTACTCCAAGGGTTGTTGTGTGGATCAAATGAAGTAATAATTGTAAAAAGCTTAGCACAGTACATAGAGCATGGTAAGTGTTAAATAAATGTTAGCTATGATAATTATTTTATTATTATTTCCCTTACATTTTAACCTGGTTCAGGCAGAAGTTTTGCTGGTTCCTGCATATGCAGGTCCTGAGTATTTCACCTCTGCTTTACATCACTATCTTTTAAAAAGCAAGAACTTTCATGTGAATGTGATTTGATGCTAGAATTACTTCCAAAGAGATGCAACATTCCTGAAAATGCTATCATTATTGGTAGAAGCAAAGGGGTATATATTTACATATAAGCTTAAAAAATCATGGAGTAAATCAATCATAGGAAAGCAGTTGCTTCAGTCTTCATGATATGTTTTTAGCATACAGTTCAATCTGAAGCTGTCAATGCTATCTTTATGGATATAAGTGTGGTTTCTCTGGGTATATACATTTTTTTTAGGAGGGCAATTGGGGTTAAGTAACTTGCCCAAGGTCACATGGCTAGGTTTTTATTTGTGTGTGTTAAGTGTCTGAGGCTAGATTCGAACTCAGGTCTTTCTGACTGGCACTCTACTCACTGCGCCACCTAGCATTTTTGCGTTTGCCTATCAGCAGTTTTCTGACAGGAATAAAGGGCCATGATTAGAAAGGAAGGGTCATTCAATAAGCCAAGGGAAGCACTGAACTCTGGCTTGTTTGAACAGGATTTTGAGTGTCTAATATGGTAGTTTCTTTGAAGAATATACTTTGACAGAGGAATGTAATGGAAATGCAGATTTAAAGATCTTCCCTTCCCCTAGGCCCTTTGATTGGCTTAAGAGACTCTGAGAACCTTCCTTGATTTGAAAATATACTCTGCCCTCTAATAGGCTGAATGTGGTCACATGGAGCCTATGGTAGGAGGCTTGGTTTTCAGGAATGACCACACCTTGATGCTGTGTGATTGGGCAGTGGGTCAAGAGGGTGGTTACGTTCTCTGAGCCAGGAGAAGACTATATAATCCCTGATTTGAGGCTTTGCTTTGGGGCTCACTTTGAGAAGTGTTGTGTGATTTGACCAGATGAGACTCTGGGCAGCTGTTGAGAGCCCCCAGACTTTGAAAACCCAGATGTTGATGCTTCCCTTTCTGGTAACTGTGATTTGGTATTGAGGTAATGATTGGACAGTTTGGAAGCCTGTCTGCTTGATCTGTTTGTAAGTTCTGTCTGTATACTTTAGGTAAATGATATATGTTTGATTGATTAAAGTAAGCTTTAGTAAAAGTAAGCTGCTACAAGGAAATATATGGTACAATGGAAACCGAAAAGTGGGTTTCTTGTTAGCAAAATGTTTATATCTGTCATGAAATGAATTTGTATGAATATTAACATAAGCATCTATTGAATGGCCTACTTTGTGCAGAGTATTGTACTTGGTAGACAAGCTCTTTGAGGGCAGGAATCATATTTCTATGTTGTATTTTTCTAAGTACTTAGCACTGGGTGCTGCACATATTAAGTACATACTAAATGGTTTTTGAATAAAAGAATGGGTGAAAAAAATAAAATATAAGTAAGTAGGTTGGTCAATGGTCAAATAGAGTACATCCCCTCCATAAATCTCATTGCTCCGTACTGCCCCAACCCTATTCCTTCTACACAAAACAGCATTGTCCCAACTTCTCCTATTCATAGCATTTTTCTTTCATCAGATGGTGTAGCAGCAAGCACCCTAGCATCCCCAGAGTAGCTGCCAATGCAGGTTCTTAGATCTGCTTTTCAAAAGGAAAGCAACTCAAAATGGGTTAACAAGCTTACTTTAATCAAACAAACATATATCATTTACCTAGTTCAGGGGGAAAAGGTCAGCACCCCGAACTTCAGAGTTACAGAACTTACAGATCAAACAGACAGGCTTCCAAACTGTCCAACCATTATATCAATACCAAATCACAGTTACCAGAGAGGGAAGCATCAACATCTGGGTTTTCAAAGCCAGGGGGGCTCTCAACAACAGCTTCCCAGAGTCTCATCTGGTCAAATCACACAACACTTCTCAAAGTGAGCCCCAAAGCAAAGCCTCAAATCAGGGATTATATAGTCTTCTCCTGGCTCAGAGAACGTAACCACCCTCTTGACCCACTGCCCAATCACACAGCATCAAGGTGTGGTCATTCCTGAAAACCAAGCTTCCTACCATAGGCTCCATGTGACCACATTCAGCCTGTTAGGGGGCATAGTATATTTTCAAATCAAGGAAGGTTCTCAGAGTCACTTAAGTCAATCAAAGTCTCTTAAGCCAATCAAAGGGCCTAGGGGCAGGGAAGATCTTCAAATCTGCATTTCCATTTACAGATGGACAGGCATTAAATCATGAAACTGTTTGCAATAGGTGTATTTATTGAAGGAATATATTTTAAAAACACACACATGCAAGTTTTCTGCCTTCAAGGTGCTTATAGTCTAATGATATAGGCTGTACCTTTAAACACATAAAATAATGATAGTGGTAGTACTACCAAAGTAGGTAGTAAGTACTTGTTGAATGGAATTCATTTAAATGGGAATGATTATTGGCATTGAATAGCATTGTATCAGTAATGCCAAAGTGACAATACATCCCAGATACACAAGTGTTTAAAGGACATAGAGAAAATCAGTGAACACAGTAGGGTGTTCACTGTATTTAAACAGGAAAAGGTTCCAGAAAGTAAGAGTTTGGATCTTAGTTTGAAAAAAAGGTGACAGGTGTGAATAGTGCTAGTCTTCTTTCTCTAGGGAGACTGCAGCAATGGGAAATCTTGCTTTATAAGGTCTATACACTGAGCTATCAAACTCAGGGACCCTTGAACTAGGGGCTACTCATGAGGCAATTCTCAAAGCCTATGCCTCCCAGGAAATATCTTGTTTCTGGCCAGATGGCTAGATTTTGAGATGACACTGCCTGGGGAATTCAAAAATTCCCACTATAAGAGATATTGGTGGTAGGAAGTAATTTCTTTAAACTTCTCTCTTGGGTTGGTGCCAGCTCTTCTTCCATTTCCATGGACATTTGCTATAAATTGTTACTACTACTTGTGGGAGGTGTGGGAGAGAAAAATCTCACTCCCTGCCCATCATCTTAAAAGAAGGTACAAAAGAAAAGACAGAGAGAGAGTCCTTGTGAGGAAATGCTTATCAGCTTGCTTTTTATGTGTGATGGAGTGGGAACCAGCCTCAGGGTTTCTGGATGTTCTCTCAGCAAAAAGGCAGTGCCATGTCTGCCTCCATGGGAGGTGCTCTTCAGACAAAGAGCCATGTTCAATAATTGCATCAAATTGAGAAGGTCCTTTCCTAGCCCCTCCTTTCTTTCCCCCCCCCCAATGAATTTAATTGTCAATTTGATGGAACCTTGATTTTGCTTGTCAAAACAGTGACATTTCAGTTTCAGGATGTCACTTTTTTGGCTCTTCAGTTTGTGGAGTTGAAAGTAACATTAACAACTGTGACTAGTGTGTAAATTATGTTGGTCTGTTTTGCCAAAATAACTTTTTCATTAATATTTGTAAGGGGAAAAAAACCCAGCCAGAATATATTAAAAAATTAAAAACCCACATCTCCTATCCACCTGTCTATCTCTACCAAGTATCTATTTGCATATTCATTTATAGAGGTTCCTCTCCTCCCCTGCTTTTATTTTGGATCGACTGGGTCTCCTTATCTTGTCAAGGCTGGAAATACAGTGTTCACTCACAGATCAGTTCCAGTGCTGATCAGTGTAGAATCTTTGACCAGCTCTATTTTCTGACCTGTGTCAGAAGGTCTGTCCTTAGGTAGCCTAGTGGTCCTCTGCTACTGGGAACTTACCATATTGGTTTTGGACTTAGTATGGACACACGACAGGCTTTGGGCTTAATTTCAGTTCAGAATTCCCCAACTCAAGGAATCGGCTGGTCTCAGCTTGCCTTGTAGTAGAACTTACAAGTATGGACCACCATGCCTGGTGAGGTTCTCGTAAGTGGCTTGGATTGATTGGCATCATTTCCCTGGGGGTATTGACCTTGTATATACTCAGATTGTACGTGTTCAGAACACTCAGATTCTTTCCTGCCTTCCTCCCAGAACTTCACAGCACGTGAAGGAAGCAGAAACCAGAAGGCAGAGCAGGCAGGCAGCAGCTCTAGTCATCTGTCATTTCCTATCTGTGCTTTTCTCCACTACAAGTAAGTCCAACCACTTATGATAGTAAATTATACCAATTAAATAGCCATCCATTAATGAAATAGAAGTAGATAGTTCTAGGCCTCAAAGCACTAGCCTAGTTTTGGTCTCAGGTTATTCATTTTGTATACACGCCTCATATATAACTTGAGAATCTGAAATTCCCTGTTTTCTCTAGTCTTCCACTCCCTAATCAGAATTTCAAGCCATCCTTGCTTTGCACTGTTTGCTCCCCTAGGTGGTGTTCTGCCTCTCTACATACCCACTTTCAGAGAGTTGATGCATTTGAAATAGGATTGATGACCCAATCAAGGTAATCAGCCTTTGTCCAGTCAGAATCATTGCAGTCCTTTCTACCTTCTTGATAATCTTCCTGGCTCCACAACATGCTCCAAATTCCAGACTTAAGGCATTTTTTTAAAACTATGGATAAACCTCTTGTTCAAAAGGAGTTGAATTGGTATAATTCGATTTTAACTGAAATTCAGGTGTAATATTCTACAAATAAGATGTCTCTGCCCTATTGACCATAGACCCACAACTACTGCTATCACTTAGCATCTCATACTCTCTGCGCACTGAGTACATGCAGTAAATCATGCTACATGTTTATTGCTTTCTTTCATTTTCTTATTGGCAGTGAAATAGTTCAGGTTTGTTTGTGGCACACACATTCCTACCCCCAAGCCCTCTTCTTTCACTTCTGTTCTCCTGTCACTACTCTTAGCTGCCCAGTGCCTTCCTGCTGTTCTGAGGGGCTTTTTAGGACTGTCTGTTACAACAGACCTGCTCTCTAAGGGCCAGACTCTCTATTCCGTTTAATTCCAATGAAATTTCAGCTAGTGGTCCCAGAGGACAATTCAGTTAATTTAAACAAATATTATTAAGTCTCCAGGATGTGTAAGGTATTGTGTTAGACTCTAGAATCCAGAGATTTTAAAAACAGTCCTCTTCCTCAAGGAGCTTTCATTCTCTTACATAGATAAATATCACACAAAGCAAAGTGAGACAGTCTTGAAAAATCTCTTCATGCTAAGGCATTAATTACAATAGCTATGGAAATAGTAATGTAATCCAACATAATCACTTAATGTTGGAATTATGGGTGTTAGGCTAATGAGGCAGGCAATTATTTTATAAGGAAATCCTCTGATCATACATGTAGGTGACTGCTTATTTCACTTATTCATAAACTGATGTTACCTTTGTCTTAGGATTGTTCTTGGGTTTATTATTATTATTCATGTTTAAACAAGAAATAAAATTATTTAATTTTATTTTAGAATTGAAAAGAATTTTAAGGATGGGAAGGGGACTTAGGAGATGGTACATAGTGTTTTGGAGCTGGTAGTAACTTTGTAAATCAGTCCAGTCCCTCATTTTATAGATGGGGAAACTGAGGTTAGGAGAAGTGACCATGGTAGTAAAACTGATCTTTTAATTCTAGATCTAATGGGTCTTCTCTCAGTGCAAAACCTTTTCTCCCTATCTGTTTCACTTAACTCTGGTGACCATCTTCTCCTACTAGGTACTCTCTCCTTTCTGGAGAAATTACTTTCTTTTGATTTTCCTCCTATCAGTCTCACTACTCCTTCTAAGTAGCTTTTGTTTACTCATTATTTGTATCATATCTCTTGTGCTTTGAGTGTTCCCCAAGATTCTCTCCTAGGCCCTCTTGTTTCTCCTCTACATTCTCACTCTTGGTAACCTTATCAAATCTTATGGGTTTAATTATCATTCTACACAGTCATCTCATATCTATACAGATAGTTCTCTATTTACGTAAGTGGACTGGTTTACAGACCTCTACACATAAAGTGATTTTATATAATATGATTTTGCCTTCTGATTTGGAGAAAAGGAGGGAGGGAAGGAGACAGGAAGAAAGATGCAGGCCTGGGGAAAGAAGGGGCTACACAGGGTTCAAAGACAAGTGGGAACTTGGACAGAGAAGCAAGTACAGGAGGAACATATAGGGACTGGGGTCAGCTCTTTGGTGGCCTGGCCAAATGGAGAGGAAGAACTGGGGTGGGAGAGGATGGGCCACATGCAGAGCCAAGACAAACACACAGGAACTGGACTGGATGTGGGCAGAGTGGGACAAAGGTGCCAGAATTCTGAAGCCACAACTTTGATCTGGCTGTAATGGCAGGCTCTCTAAAAGTCTATTCTTTTGCTGTCATGGAGGGTTTAAAAATTTTTTTTTTTAGTGGGGAAGTGGTAAGGCAGAAGTGCGAGGCCATGGAGAGCCCAGCTGAGTGGGAGGAGCAAAGAGAGAGGGCACAGTACTGTACAGTAAAGTTCACATAGGTGTCTTTGGGATGCAGAGCAGATTTCTTTCAGAATTCTTTATGTAAAGTCAAATTTGCATAATGTGAATTTACATACAGCAAGAACTATCTGTGTATATCCAGTCCTAGTTTCTCTGTGCTTCAATCCTACATCGCCAAATCGCTATCGTACATTTAAAACAGGGTGTTCTGGAGACATTTTAAACTCAAAATGTCTAAAACAGAACTCATTATCTTTTCTCCTAAACTCTCCCCTCCTCCAAACTTCTCTATTTCTGTCAAAGCATCAGTATTCTTCTAGTCTCCCAGTCTTTTTACTCCCTCTGCAGTTTTGGCATTATCCTGGATTCCTCATTTTCCCTTACCCCACAGATCCAATCAGTTGCCAACCCTCATTTCTACTTTCTTGTTGTTGTAGAGTCATTTTAGTTGTGTCCGACTCTTCCTCATTTGGGGTTTTCTTGGCAAAGATATCAGAGTAGTTCGCCATTTCCTTCTTCAGCTCATTTTACAGCTGAGGAAATTGAGGCAACCAGGGTTAAGTGACTTGCCCAAGGTCACATGGCTAGTAAGTGTTTGAGGCTGGATTTGAATTCAAGAAGATGAGTCTTGACTTCAGGACCAGCCTTCTATCTACTGCACCATCTAGCTGCCCACAACATCTTTAACAACTGACTCACATAGCTAGCTATCCCCTTAATTTAAGCCCTAATTACCTCTTGTCTTGATTATTGCAACAGTCTTCTAATTAATCTCCCTGCCTTAAAACTCCCACCAAGCCAGACCACCCTACATACTGCTGTTAAATTAATTTTCCTAAAACATAGATATGACCGTGTGACTCCCCTACATTCAACTCCAGTGGTTTCCTATTGCCCCTGGGATAAAATATAAACTAGTCTATTTAGCTATTAAAACACACAGTCTGGCCCCAGCCTATCTTTCTGGAGTCATTGGATGGTATTCCCCTTTCTGCGTGCTGTGATCTAGCCAAACTGGCATTCTTTTTGTTCCTTCCATAAGATCCTTCTGTGGACCTTTGCTTGGACTGCCAGGAATGCTGGAATTCTCAGCTTCCTTACCTTTAAGATGCAACTGAAGCACTATTTTCTGTATGAAGCCTTTCCTGTTCTCTCCAACTGCTCTCTCTCTCAGACTACCTTGTATTTAACTGCTTTCTCTGTGTGCTTCTTTGGGTTTATTGACTTTATATTTATGCTATATATATTTTTGTATACACTTATTGTCTTCACCATTGCAGGTAAGGATTTCATTATTTTTTGTGCTGATATCCCCAGTACCTACCTTAATGAGCAACACATAATAGAAGCTTTATAAATACTTTTTGATTCCTTGATAGATCCTAGGTCTACTGACTCAATTCAAGACTCTTCCTACTATACCAAAAAATGTAAGTATAAATTTAAAATGGCTAAATCTTAACATGATCAATACATTCACTTGTTACTTAGAGAATTCTGTATTTTAGGAGTCAGTTTTCTCTTTTCACCTTCATCCTCTGATGAGCTACAGTCAGTCAATCAGTAAACATTTAAATGCCTGCTATGTGGCAGGCATTGTGCCAAGGGCTAAGCTACATAAAATTATGAAAAACAAACAGAAAAGTGAGAATGATAAAGCTCTGGAGAGGCAGAATATCTGTTCTTCTTTTGGATTAAATAAATCACTCTGTTCTATTGTCAGAATTCCTAATGCACTGATGTTTGAATAAGCAAATCTGTAGAATTATTTGCTTATAAGGCAGCTAGGTGGCCCATTGGAGAGACTTCTGGTCCTGGAGTCAGGAAGACCTAAATTCACATCTGGTCTCATACTTTTACTAACTTTGTGCCCCTGAGTAAATCACTTAACTATTGTCTTCCTCAACTTTTTTGTCTATAAAATGGGCTTAATAATGGTACCTACTTCCCAGGGTTGTTGTGACAATAAAATGAAATTAAAATCTTTAAAGTGCTTCGCAAAACTTAAAGTGCTCTATAAAAGCTAATTGTCATCATCATCACCATCACCATCACCATCATCATCATCATCATCATCATGGAATGATCAATGGATCAGTCAACAATTTTCTAAGTGCCCATGATGTTCTAGGTGCTGGGGATAGAAATACAAATAATGAAAGAGTCCTTGCATTCAAGGAGCTTACATTCTAATATGGGAGACAACAAGTACATATAACTATATGAAGAATGAATACAAAGAAATTAAACAGATGACATGTGGAGGGGAAGGGCACTAGCAGTTGAGGAGATCAGGAAAGATTTTATGTAGAAAGTGTGTTTGTGTGGGGTGGCTTTGTATGAAGCAGAGGTGAGGAGGGTGTGCACTCCAGGTATGTGGGATGGGCAGTGCAAAGAGAAAGGAGACAGAGTACTATGTGGAAGGTCAAGTGACTTGATCACAGAGTGTGGGAAGAGCATGGCTAGAAAGATAGGTTATGGCAGGTTGTTAAAGGCTTTAAAGTGCCAAATGTAAGTTTATATTTTATCCTGGAGGCAATAGGAAATTTCTGGTGTCAGATTTGCATTTAAAGAAAGTCACTTTGGCAGCAATGCATAGAATAGATTGGATTGGGTAGGGATTTGAGGTAAAGAGAATAATTAAGGGGTTTTTGCATTAATCTAGGCAAGAGGTGACTGAGGGCTTGTTAGGGCCCACCTTACAGGGCTGACGTCAAACTCACCTCTCCAGCTGCCTCTACAGCACTCCAATTGCCTTCCACAATTCCTGTCACCCCTACGACAAGACCCGGGTTGCCTCCATAAACCCCTCTTCAGCTGCCTCTACAGCTCTTGTCACTCTGGTCACCCCTACGACCAGGGTTTGCCCCCACGAACCTCTCGGGGGAACCTGCTCCTCCTGAATTGACAAACAAATCCTGACACCAAGATGTGATATATCTTGCCGTTTAATCTCTTTCTCATTCACAATCCCCTCTTCTCTCCTTCCTCCTGCTTTTACCTTACCTCCCTCCTTTTATCTCCTTTCCCCTCCCCCCAGTCTGTTCCCCCTCAGCAGTAGCAGGCTTCTCATGGCAGGGGAGTGTTCCCCTGTTAGCAGCGCATACTCAATACCCCAAAATCATGGGGCAGAATACACGCTCAGGTGCCTCCAACCCTGCTTGAGTTGCTCTGTCCTTTGCCTGAGTTTTCCGTGGGTTCTCAGAGTTCGGGTAGAGTCTTAAAGGGCCCCAACAAGGGCTGAGCTGAGGTAGTAGCTGTGTAAATGGAGAAAGGGGGTCAGTTGCAAGAGATGTGAAAGTAGAAATGGCAAGATTTGAAAACTGACTGTATATGTGGGGTAAGAGAATGAGGAGTATAGGATACAAATCTGGGACACTGGAAGGATTGTGGTGCCTTCAACAGATTATGATGAGTTCATTTTGGACATGTTGAATTTGAAAATGTCTCCAGGGCCTCTTATTTGAAATGGTGAATAAGTAATCTGTGATGTAGGATTGTATGTAGCTCAGGATAGAGACTGGGGCTGGAGATATTTTGTATCAGACACACACACACATATTCGTATATTCGTATACACACATATATGTGCATATCTATTATCTATAGCTATCTATCTATATATCTGTAAGTTATCTGCATAGAGATGATAATTAAACCCAGGAGCTGACAAGGTCATCAAGACAGAGTGTATTGGGGGGAGAGAAGACAGTTTAAGATAGAGCCTTGAAGAACATCTGAAATTAAGGGATTTCATCTGGATAATGAGCTTAACAAAATAGATTGAGAAGAAGCACTTAAAGAAGAAACCTAAGAGACTGAGAGAACTAATAGATGAAGCATCCAGAAAACCCTAAAAGGAGATGGTGTCCTGTAAAAGAACATGGTTAGCAGTGTCAAGTGGAGTGAAAAGACTAAGACCATCATATCTGGCAACCAAGAGATTTTTGTTTACCTTGGAGAGAGTAACTTTGGCTGAGTGATGAGATCAGAAGCCAGACTTGGAAATGTTGAGGAGTGAGAGAGAAGAGGAGATAAGTGGAGATACCTTTTTTTTCCACTGTGAGTTTGACTAAGTTGGAGAGGTACTCAGGACAGTAGGTTGGGGCAGGGATGTTAGGGTCTAGTAAAGTTGTTTTTAAGGATGGAAAGACTTAGAATTAGTTAAAGGAACTTGGGAAGGACCAAGTTGATAGGGAGAAGTTAAAGACTAGATAAAAAAGAGATGATTGAAGATGCAATCTCTGGAGAAGATGAGCCAGTGATGAGTGGGTGTCAAGAGTACATGTAGGGACGGGTAGGTGGCGCAGTGAATAGAGCACCAGCCCTGGAGTCAGGAAGACCTGAGTTCAAATCCAGTCTCAGACACTTAACACAAAAACTAGCCATGTGACCTTGGGCAAGTCACTTAACCCCAATTGCCCTCCAAAAAGCAAAAAACAAAACAAAACAAAAAAAAGAGTACACGTAAAGGGATTGGCCTTGTCAATAATGACCATGTCATTGTCTGACTAGAGTAAAGGAGGAGAGGGTAATGGTGTCAAGGGAAGGGGTTTGGAGATGGTAAGGAGAGAAAAGGGAACTCATGTCTAATGATATAAATTTTCTAAGTAAAATAAGAATGAGGTCCTCACCTGAGAGAAAGAGAGAGTAGAGAAGGAGATGTGGGAGACTTAAGAGTGTGTGATAGTGATAGGAAATGTTTCCCTATTTATTCTGCAAGGATTAGTTTTTCCTTAGTTAACAATGCAACAAATCCCTGAGTCTTGATTGGACCCTTCCAATAACAACTTTCTATTCACCTATGGGTATAAGAAAGTTCTACTTGTGGAGTCAGGCCCTGACTTGGATTTCTGTAGGACATAAGAGTCACCATACCCTGCTCTACTGACTAAATATGTTTCCATGTGCAGATGAGGGGAGGTCCCCAGAAACCAGAGAATCTAATTATTGCATATATTTCTTTATTAGTACAAAGTAAGCCTCTTTTTGTTAATTGTTCATTTCATCCCAGCATTGAATTTGAAATAGCAGGATGCTGGTATTAGACCCTCCCTCTAACAAGGCAAGCGAGAGGGTTTGTAATAACTTCTGTAGAGAATGAAACAGGGAATCAAAAAGAGAGGAAGAAAAGAACTGCCCTGCTTCAGTGAGGGCCCAGTTATAGTTGGATAAGGTGAATTTATAATGTCCCCCATCAGCATAGTTGTGTGACTTCCTCTGCCTCTGTTTAGCAGTATGTGAGTAGGAGTGAAAAAAGTAGATACAATCCAGTGGGGGTAATCTAGAGATAGGTTTTGTTAGTGGATGAAGGACAACAGGACAAGGTTGCTAAAGGATTTGAGAATAAAAAACAATGTGACTTAAATTGATTAACTATGGGGTAGAGACTGGATAGGAACAATAGTAAAGTAAGAGCAGAGGTAATGGCCTGAGAAGGGGCATCTAGATGGCTTAGTGGAGAGAATACTGGGACTGGAGTCAGAAAGGTGAGCTCAATCTGACCTCAGACATTTACTAGCTGTATGACCCTGGGCAAATCACTTAACCTCTGTTTACCCAAGAGGCAGGTTGGTGACTTAGTGGACAGACCACTGGGCCTGGAGTCTGGACCATTGAAGTTCAAATCCAGCTTTAGACACTAATTAGCTGTGTGACCCTGGGCAAGGCATTTAACCTCTGCTTTTCTCCATAGGAGAAGGAAATAATGAGGGAAGGGTAATAGGTTCAAATGTTGGGGGAAGGGTAATAGGTTCTACCAGGGACCCTAATCACTATCAGTGATCAGAAACCCTGCAATTCAGTCTGGAAAGAATTCACCAGGCTCAAGCAAACTTGGAAGCTGAGATTGTAAAAGTTTATTGTTACGCCATACAGCACAGCGGGCAAGAATTCTTAGGGAACCTGCAAACTTAAAGAAAACATAGGCATAGTTTTAAAGAGTCAAGACAGTAAATCAGGCGTCAATTATACTAACTAGGTGAGTAAGGGTGGGATCAGGGAGGAGTTAAGGAGTGGTCAGTGCTTAAAGGAACATGCACTTTTAATATCAACTGCACAGGCATATTGCCCATAATTCACTGGGAAATAGCCCAAGGGGGGCTACCTGGAGATGTGGTTTTAGGCCTGACAGGTCACTAAAGTCAGCCAGTGATCACGGCCACTGAGGAGTGCCCAGTCTGCCACCCATCAATGTCATGTTTGACAAGATGGATGTTGGGAACCAAGGCTAATTCAGACTCAGTATGGGTATAATTGGCTAAGGACTTAACCTATAGATAGGGTATTGAAGGATTCATGGTGCAACTGGCAACTCTACTAAGGGAGATAACATTTGCCTAAGCTAAAATGTTTATAGATAGTTTAGTGAAGGATTCATAGGTAACTTGTTATTGTTCCAAGCAGAGATAAACAGTTCATGAGTTGTTGCTGGGCAGAGTGCTGGCAGGGGGAAGGGTCAGAGTTAATGCTCTGGGGCTGGGGAGGGAAAATGTGATTTTACAGACTTTTTTTACAAATTGATTTTACAGACATAGATCCCAAAGCACCCCATTTACAAACTGTTACAAATTGGTATTACAAACATATATATCCCAAGCACCCTATCAGAAATGGCAAGCCATCTAGTATCTTTATCAAGAAAACCCCATGGATGTGTGGTGTCACAAAGAGTTGGACACAACTGGACAGTGATAACCTGAGAAAATACTCAGGGGATGGAGGGATTGGAGGTTGTGATAAAGGCAAAAGACTTATGTTTAGGAGGGATGAGGCATAAAGAGAAAAGAAATGTTAGAGGTAATGGTCAAATAAAGGAGTATCAATCTTTGAATAAGACATTAGGTAGAATACTTGTGAATAGATCAAAGGTACAACCATCTCTATTTGTTGCTTCGGTATAGTAAGAATTAAGTCATAGGTTATAAGGAGACTGAGGAATTAGGAAGTTACAGAGTTTAAGGGAATATCAATGTGGATGTTTTAGTCCTCTTGGAGAAGAGGAAGATGATGAACTAGGTGCATCACTTCTTGAAAAAGGAGGTAACATGACTAGGGAGCTGGTATTCAATAGTCACAATTATCTGGATTGGGAGAAAAAATTTAATTACATGAATTTCAAAGAAAGACATTGCTCAGGGATAGTGGTAAAGAGGGTAATGGGGAACAAGGAGTTTTCCAGTTTCCCCTCTAGGCTCAATGTGTCCTGGATGTCCATGCAAAGTCTACCTTTCTAACCGTGAGACATCACTTATTTGTATTTACTCATTAACATAAAAACACTGTCAGCACAACTGCTGGTTTGGAAAGATAAAGCTAATTTTGTATGCTTACTTCTTTTTTTTTTTTTTTTAAAGCAATTGGGGTTAAGTAACTTGCTCAAGGTTACACAGCTAGTCATTATTTATGCGTGGGTGCTCATTTTCTGAGGCCAGATCTGATCTTGGGTCATCCCAACTCCCAGGCCGGCACTCTTACTCACTGCGCCACCTAGTTGCCCCTTTAGGGCAATTGGGGTTAAGTAACTTGCCCAAGGTTACACAGCTAGGTTTTTGTTTGTATGGATTAAGTGTCAGAGGCTGGCTCCGAATTCAGGTCCTTCTGATTCCAGGGCCGGCAATCTATTCACTGCGCCACCTAGCCGCCCCGTATGCTTACTTCTTAACTCTGACTTAATGCAATAATACAATAATGTGTGTTATTTAAGATACCAGGTTTTCAGTTTTTATTCTTTTTTATTTAAAGTCTTTTGGAATTCCATAGTTTACTTAGAATATCTTTTTTTTTCTTGTGCCGCCCTCAAATATATGCTGTTTTTCTAAGAATTCTTACAGTGATTATTTTCCTCTCTGCAGCTCACATTGCTTTTTTTTCTCCTCTTTTGGGTATTTATATTCTCTCAAGGTAGAGAGACTAAGCTCACTTATATATATCTCTCTTGTTCCCTCTACTTATGTCTTCAGTTTTCTCACCTATAAAACAAGTGTTGGATTAGATGATTTCTAAAGGTAACTTCTGGCTCAGAATCGTTGGGCCCTTCCCTGTCTAGTACTTCATGACATAACAGTTCTGATGACCACTTCTGTAACTTATTGTCAGCTCAGTCCGTGCTTAGGTAACACTATCTCTTTGAGTTTCTTTGTATAATGCTCCTGCGTTGATATCTAACATAAAGCAACTGCTGCTGGGCCCGAGGGGCTGGGGCACTGAGCCCCCTTCCCTCTCCTCTGTTCTGGATCCAGGCATACCATCTGTACAGTGTTCAGTCCTGGGGATATTGGCTTTTAATGAGAAGGTTGGGGGTTCCTTTTCTCATACTCTTTGGCTTTTTCCTTTTCTCAACCTGAGCCTCAAAGAAAAACTATCTATAGATTGTAGCTTATGTCTAGAGTCTCTCCAAAAGGGAGGGATAGGAAAGTTATCTGGTGCAATATGCATCAGGTTTGGAATAGATATTTATTCCTTAAATGTAGAAGAAATTCTCAATAAAACAAAAATTCTTCACGTTGACAAAAACAAACTCAAACAGGTGGCAGTGCTGTTATTATACTCTGCTCAGTAATCAATGTTTATGTCCATTGTTGTTTGTCCTTCATCTTTGAAGAGGCCCAGTGACATCACAGGGCAATGGCTTGACTTGAGTGAATTAGATTTAAAGGAGGTAGAACTGCACAAAATCATTAGTCTCACTCTATCTTTCATAGTCATTCAAATCCAGTGGCAGGACAAAAGTCAAGACAAGGAACAACAGCCTGGGATGCAAGTAGGTGACTTGTGTCTTCCAGATGTCTGACCAAGCTCTAAGTACTCCATGGCTTCTACCTCAGCTGCCCTAATGGCCATTGGAACAAATTGTTCTCCTCCACCCATTCTGCTGGGGCAAGTCTTCATATACTTGGGGTAGACATACCACTAACTAACCAATGGTACTCTGGGTTACCCTCAACATGGTTCAGACTGTCAACTGAGACTGGGATGTGGCTGCTGCACATGCTCTACAGTTTCTTGGAGCCACAGGTGAGAATTGGGTGAAAGGTGGGCACCCACGGTAGATGAGCAGCCCTGAAAAGGGCTCAGCAAGTCCTCACACCAGAGATGCTGGTCCTTTCTGAACTCCCCAGTTTTATGTAAGTACTTGGGTAAGGTGCTCTATCAATACAGTACAACAATAAAAGATAGCTCACATTTGTTTAATACTTTTAAGTTTAGCAGAATGTTGTTTTTACACTATCTGTACTCTGTGAAGCTTCCAAAGTGAGAATCCTTTTTCAGTTTTTTTATTGGTCTTTTTTTTTCCAAAATTCCATTTCCAAATATCCCTCCCACCCCTCCTACTCAGTTTTCCTTTGTAACAAAGAATAAAAAGGAAAATTAATTTAGCAAAACTAACCAAAACATCAACTAAATCTGACAGTATACATAGTGCTCCAAACTTATTGTCCCTAATCTTTGCAAAGAAAAGAAGGAAGGTACACTTTTTCAATTCTTCTATGGACCTAACATTAGTTATTATTACTACCCTTTGTTCAGTTTCTTTCTCCCTCCCTCCCTCCCCTCCCTCCCCTCCTCCCCTCCCTTCCCCTCCCCTCCCATCCCTTCCCTTCCCTTCCCTTCCCTTCCCTTCCCTTCCCTCCTTCCCTTCCCTTCCCTTCCCTTCCCTTCCTCCCTCTCTCTCTCTCTCTCTCTCTCTTTCTTTCTTTTTTCTATTCATTTACACTGTGTAGTCATTCTGAGTATTATTTCACTGGTTCTGCTTACTTCATCTTTGCTTCTCTGGATTTTGTATATTTGTTAATTTTTACTGTGCAATTACAACGACAGTATACTATTTGTTTAGCTATTTGCCAAGCATTGGATATCTTCTTTGTTTCCAGATCTTTGCTGTTACAAAAAGTGCTATGAATTTTTTTTATTTTTATGGGACTTTTCTGTCTTTGATCTTGGACCAGAACTGAGTTCTCTGGGTCAAAGGGCATGGACATTTTAGTCACTTAAAAAACAATAAAATATTTCCGAATTACACCCCAGACAAAGTTACTTTCCCTAAGGCAAAAGTGTGATCATCTCACTCCCTGCTCATTGAACTCCTTTAAATCCCCATTGCCTTTAGGATCAAATGTGAACTCCTCTGTTTTTTATTTAAAGCCTTTTATGACCCAGCTCTAACATGCCAGTTCAGGGTTATTACACATTCATATGTTGTTCATTTTGTCTAAGCTGACCTTCAGCCACTCAAGCTCAGCACCCTCAGGGATTTTGTGTCTATTTTGTACCTTTTCTTTACCCCAAGAATTTTCTACTCTGCTACTGAATGTATCATGATCATTATTATTACTAATTATCCCCAATGATACACAACGTTTTCTTGATCTCTCTCCCTACCCTATTTTGACCCTTTCCTTTCCTTGCCCACATAAGTGTATGGTTCAAAATCCCCTTCTCTCCCCCTGCCTCTCCCCCTTTAGCTTAAGCAACCATGGTGCCCTTTCTCAAAAAGTTTTTATCAACTTTAATTCTATCCTTATTTTTATTCCCCTCCTAATCTATTCTGAATTCTCTTTTCTCATGTAGATTATTCTCTTACATATTCCTTTTTTATTTCCCCTAGGTCCTTTATAAGAGGTATGGCTTCTGGAATGCCAAATTTGAATTCCTTCTTTTATCCCATTTCTATATTAGTACCTTTGTAGGTCTAGCCCCATCTTCTATTCTATTAGTAGTTTAATTTAAATTAAATTTTGTTTTGTCCTGTTTTTGGTGGGATCTTCTGCTGTGGTTTACTTCTAGAAATATCAGTCCATGAAGGAAGAGTTCTATATTCTGGGAGTCACACTGTCTAGTCATAAGTCTTGATCCCACCCCGCTGCCTTTACATAAGCACTTGTTATTCCTAAGGCTGGGAATATTTTTTCTCTTGATTTGATTTTTCTCTCACCCCTCCTTAGTTTTGACCACCCCCCTCACCTCCCCAGTGATTCGTTCTTCCTTATTAGGTAGGCCTGGAAAGCACAAACCTTGCTCAGAGAAGCTCTTCTTTTACTGTTCTCATTCTTTCAAGAAGAAACCATTTTGAGGCTTCTCTTTTCCTTTAATTTCCTCTTGTAGGGTGAAATGCACGTTCTACAAGCTCCATCTTGGTTCTTCTCTTGTTCTTATTCTTTATTACAGCATCTTGTCTTCTTCCTCTTCCCCCTCCCCCATTTATTGAGAATAAAAAAATACTATATCTTCTCTGCTTACCTCTAGGATGAATATTTCACATTTCCCCCTCCCTCTTCTAACCATTCCTCTCCTGATTCCTGGATATTCCAATATATATGCATGTATATATACATAGGAACATATATACATACATATAACTGCCTCTTGGACGTCTTGAACTGAATTTTCCATATGCATTTTAAAGCCAAAATGTTTAAAACAGAGCTCATTATCTTTCCCCCAAATCCTTTCCCCTTCTGAACTTCCCTATTACTATTACTACCACTGTTCTCCTCGGCACGCTGATTCACAGCTTGATTACCGTCCTTGACTCTCCATGCTCATTCACCCAACATATCTAATTCTTTGCCAAATCTTGTTATTTCTACCTTCATAAAATCTCTCCATATGTCCCTTCCCCCAGCCCCCAATTCATGTAGCCATATGCCTATTCTAATTCCTCCTCTTCCCTTTCCTGGAAGACTACAATAGCCTCTTAACTGGTCTCTGTTTCATTGCTCTCCGCACTGAACTCCATCCTTCACTTAGTTGCCAAGGTGATTTTTCTAATGTGTAGATCAGACCTATACTTACCTGCTCAATAAACTCCAATGGCTCCCTGTTACCGTTCAGATGAAATATAAACAATGGTACTTCTAGTCTTTATACCTTTCTCCTTGCATTCTATAATCCGTCTGCCCTCAGTTCCCTGCTTGCAGTTCTTTGAACATAACACTTCATCTACTACCTATGTACTTTTTGCACCAGCTCTCTCCCATATCTAGAATCCTTCTCCCTCTTGGTTTCCTTGGCTTTCTTCTTAGCTCAAAGCCCAATTTCTACAAGAGACTTTCCAATAGTTTCCTCAGCTATGATCACCTTTCATTTCAGAGATCATCTGTGTATGTGCCTAGTTATTTACATATTATCTTCCCTCATTAAACGGTGAGTTCCTTGAGATCAAGAACTGTTTTGGGCCCTTCTTTGTGTCCCCAGAGCTTAGCACAATGCTTGGTACACTGTAAGTGCTTAATAAATGCCTGTTGACTTACTGGTTATCCCTGAAGTCCCACTGTATTATTCCACTGACAAAAAATATTAATTTGAAGGGGAGTACAGGATTTAGTCTCTGGATTACCAATCCAGCTCTTCTCTTCCTTCTCCTAGCTTTTAAAGATCCCCATAAGTCTCTAGACCTTTATGCTCTTTTTGTTACTATTCCCCTTTGTTACCATAGTCATTGTTGTTCTTCTTAATATCCAGGCATACTTTATATTTAAAAACAATAGTCTAAAAACTTAAAAAATTTATTTCTTAACATTTAAAAAATAATTGTGTTTTTTTACATTTTATTTTTCTAGTTTGAAGTTTTTGCATGTCAAATGTTTTGCTCATTTCCTTTTATTTTCTTTTTTTTGCTTTGTTTTTTTTTTGCTTTTTGGAGGGCAGTTGAGGTTAAGTGACCTGCCCTAGGTCACAAGGCTAGTTTTTGTGTTAAGTGTCTGAGGCAGGATTTGAACTTAGGTCCTCCTGACTCCAGGGCTAGTGCTCTATTCACTGTGCCACCTAGCCGCCCCTGCTCACTTCTTTTTGGGAAAAAAAACAAAAACAAAACATCTCTTTTGTTGAAGGTACATCTTTTAATTGACTATTATGCTCAAGTTTGTAGTATTTACTGTTTAGGATTGTATTTTGAGCACCTCTGTTTTTTTGAATAACCTGTTACTCTTTTCTCTTATTCATTGTGGCTGTGTAGTGATCATATGTGATTCAACTCAAGATTCCTTCTTAACTGAAGGTCTTTGTCCTGGATATTTGAATGAAGTTGCTTGACACTGAAATTCAAGAATTTAGCTACTATGATGGAGGGACGGCATTCTAGGGGGAGGGGAGGTTGGAAGTACCCACTTTCGAAGAGGGACAGGATCAAAGTAGGGAATGGACCAGGTGGGGGGTGGGATGGGTGGGAGGGAAATATAAGCAGTCTTTTACAATATATCTACTATGGTAATGTTTTGCATAGCTTTATAAGTACAACACATACTGAATTGCTTATCTTCCCAAAGGGAGTGGGTGACAAGGAAAGAAGGGAATGGATCTGAAATTCGAAATTTTAAAATTAAATGTTTCAAATATATATAAATACTATTATTAATACTATTTTGCATGTAATTGAGAGATAAAATGTGCAGGCGTTGGGGCACAGAGATTCACCTCGCCCTAATGGTAAAGTTGAAGGGGGTATGGGAGAAGATATGGGAGAGAGCAGATTGGATGAGGGGATATCTTGTGGGACTGCTATTCTGGGGTGGTGGGTAGGGGAAAAATGGGGATAAAATTGTAACTCAAAATCTGGCAGAAATGAATGATGTAAACCAGAAGTTAATAAAGCATTTGTTTAAAAAAAAAAGAATTTAGCTACTATATGCCGTGAAGTTTCAAGTGTGAGATTTTTCTCTGGTAGTAATTTGTGGATTTAATTAATAAGCATTTTGTCATCTGTAGTAAGAGGTTTGGGGTAGTTTTCTCATATTATTTAATGAAGCACTTTATTTAGATTTTAAAATTTATCATATTTTTTCTGGGAAATCTATAATCCTTAGGTTATAGCTATACATCCTGTTCTAATGGTTAATCACTTTGGCATGTGTAGAATTCATGTAATCATTCAAAGTTATTTTTTGTTTCTCTTCTGATAAATTATCTTCCACTTCTGTATTTTATAGTTCTAAATCTGCCATTCTTTTTTGAGAACCTCTATTATTTTGGAGAGATTCTCCATCATAAATTCTAAGGTGTCTGTCTCTTTTGTTGTTTATATTCATTAATCCTTTTTGGAGAACTTAGATTTCTGGCTTAATTTCATTCTTAATATTTTTTTTAGAAAGATGATTGATATCTTATTTTAAACCATTTTGGAATTTATTGCTATTGTTCCATGATCCTTGGGGATCTGCAGATCCCCAACAGATCCTACAGATCTCTTTTTCATCTAGTGGTTTAAGGCACATTTTCCTTAATAAATAATACTTATTAACTATGTTATGACCTTTTATTGAATTTTTAATAATTTTTCTTTTATCTTTGCAAGTTTCACTTTTACTATATATACAGGGGAGATAGGCTTATTCCCTAGTTATGTCTCTTGAACTTTTTTGTCTTTCAATATTTTTTTCTTGTATTGTCAGTAGCTTAACTCTGGTTTCCCCTTTTCAGTCTTTTGTTCCTCCCTTTTCCACAAGATCCCTTTCTTCCTTCATCAGAGGCTATATCATCAGACTCTTCACATTCTGGGGCACAGTGGGATGAGTCTTGGTGATCCTTGCTCAGAGTAAGTTCTATAGGGAGAGGGATGATCAAGTCTAGGTTTTTAGACCCATTTCCATTGGACACATTACCGCCTCCCTTTCTGGGTGGTTCTGCACTGCCATGTCTCCCTGTTCCTTTCCTTCTCATCAGTTCCCTTTCCTCTGTCAGACTGGGTAGAATCAATGTCTTCTGCCTCTTGTGGGATGTGGAGGCTTAGACTGAGTCACTGCCATAAGAGAAATAGGTATGATTATGGTGGCCAGGAGCCAGTAACATAAGCCTATGTACCCTTTGTGTGGGTAAGCTGGGGAACTCTAAGTATTTTATATTTTCCAATGTTATTTCATGTCACCTTCACATTCTTCAGTGTTTCTGTATTCTTATCTTCTTGATTCAGTTTCTTTAGATTTAGTGAATCTTTCCTTCTTTTGAGGCATGTACATTGGGGAGTTATTCAGAAAACTATCACTCCATTATCTTGTCATTAATATGACTCAATTATTTTCTTCTATGCATCATACCCAAGAACTTCTAGATCTGTATGAGAACGTAGACATTAACTAGTTCAACTTATGCAACTAGTAACATTTAATGAAAGAAGAGGGAATATCTCCCCCACCTCCCTTTTTGCATGCTCTATAATTTTTTCTGGGTCTTATTAACACAAAATCCATGCACATAGTCCTAGAACATTCATATTCACATAATTATGTGAGGACTGACTGAAATATATCTCAATTGGCTTAGGATTTCATGACCCCAATTAGCTTAACCTCGTCTTCAAACTTGAAGATTTTCCTCTATGTTCTCTATGTCAGATAATTTATCGAACTGTTAAATGTAGAAAGTCCCTCCACCAACTTCTGGGAAATTTGACTGTTTAGGCTTATCTATCTGGGAAATAATCTCCCTTTTTTTCTGTACCTTAAAGCATTTCCCAATCCCATATTTGTTCTTTTTAAGAAGCTCATAATCAGGGGCAGCTAGGTGGTACAATGAATAGAGCACTGGCCCTGGAGTCAAGAGGACCTGAGTTCAAATTTGACCTCAGACACTTAACACAAAAACTAGCCATGTGACCTTGGGCAAGTCACTTAACCCCAATTGCCCAGGCTTCCCCCTCCAAAAAAAACAAAAGCTCATAACCAAAGACTTCTCTGTTGAGTAGCTCATTTTACCTAATAACAAAAACCTGTAAAGAATTATAAAGTGCTTTCCTTATTGTGCCCCATTGTGGTAGTCAATATAATGTTCTTAACCCTATTTTAACAGATGAGGAAATTGAGACTGAGAAATGAAATGGTTCATTCGTGGTCACAAAACTAGTAAATGTTAAAAATGAAATTCAAACCCAGATCTTCTGACTCTAAGACCAGCACTCTTCAAACTATTCCATGATGCCTTTCTAAGTGTACCAACATCTCCACCAAATGTACCAACATTTTTAGAGACTTAAAGAATAATATGGACAGGAATTACACAGACTGAGAAAGTGTGCAGTTTTGGTGATCAGCATCATGGTCATAGAAACTCAGCATTAGGAAGTGACCATCTATTTCAACCCATACTTAAATAAGATTCTCCTTTACCTGCCCTGGGTTCATCCAACTCATTTGAAGACCTTTAAAGAGAGGAAGTACAAACGGTGACCCTTTGTGGTTTTTGTAGAGCTTGGATTGTTAGTAATTTTTCCTTGCATCAAACTATATTTTACTATTTTACAACTCTCACTCATTGCTACTAGTTCTCCCCTTTGGGGCCAAGAAAAATAAGTCTCTTTCATTATCCTTAACAGCTCTTCAAATACTGGAAGACAGTTCCAGTGAATCCTCTCCAATGACTTCTTTTCTCCAGGTTAAACATCATAATGGGAAGAGTACTTAACTTTTATGAAACCCCAGATTTCTTGAAGTAAAGAACAGAAACATTAATCAAGAAATCTGAGCTAATAGGCACTTATTGAGCATCTACAATGTTGGGTACCAAGCACACAAATATAAAAGTGAGACAGTCCCTGCCTCCAAGTAGCTTACATCTTACTGGATGTATAAGCCTTAAGGGGATAAGAATTTGATTTATAAAGCATGGGATATGGTAAAGGAAGAAATTGTACAGCTTCATAAAAATGAATACCTTAGGGGGGCGGAGCCAAGATGGCGGAGTAGAAACAGCTCATCCAAGCCACTCTGCCCCCACATTCCCCCCAAACGATGTAAAAGGGTACTCTGAACAACTTCTGGAGCCCCAGCACCCACAGAACGACACAGAGAAGCTAAACCCCGCTGAGGACAGCCCAGCAGCCCTGCAGGAAGGACCAGCGCAGTGGTCTGGGACCTGGCAGCGTGCAGAGCGCCGGAGCAGGCGAGCCCAGGTCCGCATGAGCCGAGGTTTTAGCCCCAGGGCGGCAGGGCCAGCAGCCAGCTGGAGGAACCCCAGAACACCAGAAGCTGTGGCGACTCCAGAATTATCAACATAGACTTGCCTGGGACAAAGTAAGAGGTTAGTGCCCTATGGACTTTGGGACTGGTATTAGGGAATGCGTCGGCTCCCTCCCCTGGGGGCTAGAAGCCGCTGAGAACAAACGCCATTTTGTAGTTTTCAAAGGCAGCTTCCGCTCCCAGCCTGCAAATTTGTAGGGAGATCCAGCATTGATCAGTCTTGGGAGGTAATCGCTCTTGCTTTAACCTCCCTGGATCTGGATTGTGATCTAGGGTGGAAGTCGTGGGTGGGTTTACAGCTTGCCAGAAACGGAAGTTGCCCCCCACACTTTCGGGATGAAAATTCCTCTATCTGGCCTTAAAGCCATAGTGTGGCAACAAGCCCAAAAGTCAAGTAATTAAGTGGCAACATGCCAAGGCAAAGGAAACAGAAAAATGCAACCCTAGACTCCTATTTTGGGGGCATAGAGCGGGAAAAGGACTGTGAGGTCAGAAGTCCTGCTCCAAAAGCCCCAGGGGAAAACATGAGTGGGTTGCAGGCCATAGAGGACCTTAAGAAGGACTTTAAAAATCAAATAAGAGAAGTGGAGGAAAAATTGGAAAGAGAAATGAGAAGGATGCAGGAAAAGTATGAAATGAGGGTCAACAGCCTGACTGAGGAAAACAACACCTTAAAAAATAGACTAACTCAAATGGCGAAGGAGGCCCAAAAGGGCAATGAGGAGAAGAATGCCTTAAAAAGTCGAATTTGCCAGATGGAAAAAGAATCTCAAAAGTTCACTGAGGAGATTCATTCCTTCAGAGTTAGACTGGAGCAAATGGAAGCTAGTGACTTTATGAGAAATCAAGATGCTGTTAAGCAGATCCAAACAAATGAAAGATTAGAAGGCAATGTGAAATATCTCATGGGAAAAACCACTGACCTGGAAAATAGATCCAGGAGAGACAATTTAAAAATTA
The DNA here is from genome assembly GCA_011680675.1 of Gymnobelideus leadbeateri. Lineage (NCBI taxonomy): Eukaryota > Metazoa > Chordata > Mammalia > Diprotodontia > Petauridae > Gymnobelideus > Gymnobelideus leadbeateri. Next base: position 112,495 of record WOXC01005197.1, on the reverse strand, counting down.
TTGGACTACCTGAAAGCCATGATCAAAGAAAGAACCTAGAAATCACCCTTCACGAAATTCTCAAGGAAAACTGCCCTGATGTTTTAGATCCAGAGGGCAAAATAGAGGTTGAAAGAATCCACCGATCACCTCCTGAAAAAGATCCCAAAAAGAAAACCCCCAGGAATATTATAGCCAGGTTCCAGAATCCCCAGATCAAGGAGAAAATACTACAAGCAGCCAGGAAGAAACAATTTCACTATTGTGGAAACACAATCAGAATAGCCCAGGACCTGGCAGCTTCTACACTGAGGGATCGAAGGGCATGGAATATGATATTCCAGAGGGCAAAAGAACTGGGAATGAACCCAAGGGTCACCTACCCAGCAAAACTGAGTATTTTGTTTCAGGGGAAAATATGGTCATTCAGTGGAATAGAGGACTTTCAAGCATTCTTGAGGAAAAAACCAGAATTGAATAGAAAATTTGAGACCCAGACACAAGAAGGAAGAGATGCCTGAGAAGGTAATCAGGGAAAAGAAATCAAAAGGAACTTATCAAAGTTGAACTATTTACATTCCTATATGGAAAAGCAATAACTGTGACTGATGATATCTTTCTCACTATGAAAATAATGGAAGAAGGGGGTGTGGTCATATGAATACATATGTGAATGTGTGTGTATATGGTTACAGTTATATATGGATAGAGGGCATAAGTTGAATTTGTTGGGAAGGGAGAATACTCAAGGGATGAAATTATGAGGTGAGAGAGGAAAGTGGCAAGAGGAGATGGGGAGAGACAGGGTAGTGTAAACTATCCCATGCAGAAGAAGCAAGGGGAAGTGGTTGCAAAAGAGGGGAGAATAAGGAAGGCTAAAAAGGCAAAACCACATTCACATTGAATTTGGTTCAGGGAGAAAATGACATACATACTAAATGGGATATCTCAACCTGCAGCAGGATAGGGGGAAGGGGGATGAGAGGAGGGATGATGGATGGGAGGGCATCCTTGGGGTGAGGGGAGGTTGGAAGTACCCACTATAGAAGAGGGACAGGATCATGTAGGGAATGGACCAGGTGGGGGGTGGGATGAGTGGGAGGGAATTATAAGCAGCCTTGTACAATATATCTACTATGATAATGTTTTGCATAGCTAGACATGTACAACATATACTGAATTACTTAACTCCCCAGAGGGAATGGGTGACAAGGGAGGAAGGAAATGGATCTGAAATTTGAGGTTGTAACATTAAATGTTTCAAATATATATAAATACTATTATTAATACTCTTTTGCTTGTAATAGGGAGATAAGATGTGCAGGCATTGGGATGCAAAGACTGACCTTCCTCTAATGGAAAAGTCGATGGGGGTATGGGAGAAGGTATGGGAGAGAGCAGATTGGAGGAAGCGATATCTTGTGGGATTACTGTTCTGGGAGGTTGGGTAGGGGAATAATGGGGGGAAAATGATTGTAACTCAAAATCTGGCGGAAATGAATGATGTAAAACAGAAGTTAATAAAACATTTGTTTAAAAAAAATGAATACCTTAGTTTAAATTGAGTGGTGATTTTTCTGAGAAGTTGGCTGCATAAATTAAAGTAGATGCTTGGATCATATAATTCAATTTCATAGTCTGGATTTGTTGTGGATAATTGGGTCTCTCTTTGGCCTTGTCAGTATCATTGGGCTCTTATTTTCACAAGAAGGGATTTTTCCTTACCCATCTCCTGTGCATTAAAACATAAACCTATTTTTGATAAATGGTTGGCAAGCCTACTATTGGAAAAAAAAGTGTTGACACCTAAAATAACTAATGCATCCCCTCACCCTGTACTTATTTGTGTTAGTATGTGGATTCTTTCTCTCATGTTTTTTTTTCCAGAACATTAACTGAAACAGTAGGTTCTTTTGATATTTCCAGGTTTTTAATAGTCTCTCCATGACATTACCAGCACTTTTAATATTCACATAATCTTCTGAAGTTCAGTGTTAATAAAGGTCTGTTCTGTCATCCAACAGCAGTGGATATAGAGGTAATAGATTTCTGTTCTTGGGAACAACAGCAGAACTGGAATAAATACACAGTGGTGAGACAATTTTATTACAGTAGGTCACAGATTTAATCTGTTCAAGGCTCCTCCGGGCCAAAGAAGGTTATTTTTATATTAGATTTTTTAACAGTTCACATTTGGAGATAATTTAGACACCTAATATGTCCCTGAACTAGCCATTGTGCTGTTTCCATATTGAAAATACGAAATAAAGGTTTATTATCTTTGGCTAGCAACCTACAAAGTACCTACAGAATCCTTTTTTGACATTCTCCAATGAGAACTATAGAACACACACACACATATGGAGGTATGCCTTCTGTCAGATAGACTGGTAAATGTGTCTCATAAATTTCAGATATTTGCAAGTAGAGCTCTCAAGTAAATAGCTAGTGTTTTTGTTTATGTAAATCTTTTCTCATTTACATTGCTATTTTCCATTGGGACAGCAGATGGCAATATTTCCCTTTTTTTCTATTCCCCTGCCTACTTGACCTGCCCTACCCCCCTCCTCTCACCAGCAAAGTTTATACAGAAAATCCTAGGTCTCCTTCTGTTCAAATCTCTTTACACACTATGCAGTACATTTTCCAACATCATACTAGTTATTTTCTCATCTCAGATTTCTTTTGTGGCATTGAGTGTTCAGAAGGTTATAAGATTTCAAAAATGGATTTGTTCAGTTTGCTGGCATAAAACCAATCCATCATTTTAGCCATCTTTGCCCACTGCTGAGCCCAGTCCAATCTTTCCATCCTATACAACCAAATTATGGGTAGCAAAATTATAACTATGAAAAATTATTGTTAATTCTTTTCCTATTTGAAATTTAGATTTTAGGATTCTGGGCTATATTTTGGCATTGTATTTATACTTCCATAAGTTTGTACTTTCAAAACAAAGAATGGTTTATTGTAATAGAAGGTGACTTAGCCTCATAACTTGGGTGCATTTTTACTGATATTATTTGTTTACATTAGGATGAGAGGTCTAAAGGATAAACCCAATCCCTTGCCTTTCATGTATTAAATACAAGCTTGTTTTTAATTGAATACAGTGATTCCTTGGAAAAAAAAATTGCCAAGTAGTGCCGTCAAGGTCGGAAGCACCTTGAGTTATTTGCTGGGGAGGAGCCTGTTGAACAGGGACCAGAGATCCTTTGCCAGTTCCTTTTGTTAAGCATTATGTGTTTCTGATTTTTGCTTATGTTCTCATACCAGCCTCTTTGCCCTGTGCACAGCTAACAGTGAGGACAAATTAATTCTGAATTTTGGAAGGCATACAATAAAGTGGACTAATTGAATTCCATCATTTGGATTTCTAATCATGGGAAATTAGAATCACAAAATGTTCTGGCTGGAATGGGCCTTTGAGATCTTCTAGTCTAACCTCTTTGTTTCACAAATGAGGAAAGTGTGGTGCTGTGGAAAGAAAACGGGATTTGGCATCAGACCACCAGTGTTCAAATCCAAATTCTTGTTTATTACCTGTGTGACATTGAGCAGTATAGTCTATCTCTTTACCTCGCTGGTTCTCACCATTTACTCCTGTATCAAAAGAGGGGCTTGGACTACATTATGTCTAAGGTGCCTTCCACATATCTATCTATCTATCTGTCTGTCTTATCTATCTATCTATCTATCTATCTATCTATCTATCTATCTATCTATCAATTCTATATCTTGTGATCTTAGAAAATGCCACCCATGGTAATGAGACTTGCTCAAGGCCATGCAGCTATTTAGCAGCATAGCTACTAACTGCTTCACATCTCTTGGCTCCTAGTCTAATGCAGCTTTCCTTCAAATCATGCTAAGTAGGACAGAGCGGTAACCCTAATCCTACAGGCTTTTAATTCATCACTGTTCTTTCTGTAATCACAGCTTTTTGAAAGGCACAAATTAACACACACACGCTAGAACGAGAGAAAAAGGGCTAAATATAAGAAAACATCATTAAAATCCAAGTCATCCCCTTTTTGCTGTTGCAGCAGAGACAGTCCAGCAAGCTTTGTTGCTGACTTCCCAAATAAATTGTGGTAGTGTATTTTGATGCTGTGGAATGTGGCAATAATTTCAATAGGTCAGCAGCAAGCTTGAGAACCTTTGATGAGTCTGATTACTAACTGAGCCAAGAAGTTCCACCTTGATGAATATCATTTCACCTCATCCAGAAAAGTCTTAGTGTCAGTAGAACTGCAGGGTGAAAACTGACCATGAATGCCATTTTCTTCTTGCAAATTTAATTTAGATTTAGTAATATAGTGTAAAGAGATTGAAGGGATCTAATATTGCAATAAGGAAAATTGGGTTTGGATCTCTGCTTAACACTAATCATGTGGCCACTGGCAAATCATTTCATTTCTGGGGCCTCAGTTTCTTCATCTATAAAATAAGAATAAGGCACTTATATTACCTCTCTGTTGGGGTTTTGTGAGGATTGTTTCATAAACCTTAAAGTGCTATACAAATACAATGATTGTAAATAGGAGATAGAAGCAATCTGTCCACTGCCATAGGAATGCAAGACAAAGGACACCACCTCTACCCCACCCCTCTAGTATGGGTAAAATGGAGCCCTGGGGTGATTTACATGGCCAGTGCTAGCTGTTCTGGGCATGATGGGGAACTGAAAGGCATTTTCTCATCCCAACTCAAATCTCAAGCAGGTCTAGGGAAGGGGGTCACTTAGGCAGAAACAGAGAAGTTCAAAAGGCAGACTTGATGGAAGAGCTTTTGCTTATTGGCTAGGTATAGTGGTGGTGGTGAATCTGATTCACAAATGAGCTGAAATGACCATGGTCTCTGGGCTGGCTCACACACTTAGGGATCACTTCCTTGTGGCCACATATCAATCCACTATAATTCAATAGAGGACAGTAGAGAAAGCAGCTCTCAGCCCAGAAGATGACATCACCAAGTCTGAGCTCTGTGGGAAGGACAAGGGACAGTTTCTGAGGCAGAGATTTTCCTGCTGAGGAGTATCCAAGGAACATACTGTCTAGGTTACACTTGTTTCCTCATCCACATATTTTCCTTTCCTTGGAATTACTTCCTCTGGTTTGGTCTAATAAAAGAGAAGTATCTGGGGGTTTGTGAGGTCTGATATACTGATCAAAGATGTTGTGAACTAGGATTATAGGGGTCCTCATTTGAGAAGGGCATGGGCTACATTAAGACAAAAAAAGGCATGAGAGAGAAAACAAACAAAAAAAACCTATTGAGTCAACCAAAGTTCAGCTTATCACCCTGAAAGTCATTCTTAAAAAACAATTCCCTGCATCATTGATTTTTATATAACAACTCCTTGCTTTCTTTTCATACTCTCTGGGTCATTTAATTCCATTCCTCGCCTCATGGCCATCCTGGAGAGATTGAGTTGGCAGAATACACTTGGCTCAGTCAATACTCCAATGAATTTTCTTGGGTGGGAGTTGCCTCAAGGTTACAAGCTCTGCAAATGCATTCTCCTTATTGTTAAGGATAAAGGTTTAGAGGCCTTTGGGAGGTCACTGAACTCTGGAAATTTCACTTGGTGGCAATTTAGGGATAAAGAATACTGAGAACTCTAATTTGCTGATTTCTTTCCCCCAAGACAAGGAAGACAAAGTAGATAATGTTAGCTTGCATTTACCTAGGTTGGGGCAGCGAAATTGTGTAGTGTAGATTCTATTACATAGAATCACAGATTTGAAAATGTGTTAGAAATTATCTAATAGAACCCAATCTCATTTTAAAGATGAGGAAATAGAAGCCCAGTGAAGGGAAATCACTAAAGTAAGCCCAAAGATAGCAAGTAGCCAAGCCAGGATTTGTACTTAGGCCTCTGCTACTGGACATTTTTATCAATGACTTAGATAAATACATCATTGGCAACCTTAGGAAACTTTAGGCAGTGGGAAGTACTACCTATTATTAGAGCTCTTTAAGAAAAAACTGGACGATCATTTGTTAGATATATCGTAAAGGAAATTCTTTATTCAGTTGTGAGTTGGAGTAGGTGGTCAATGAGATACCTTGTAACTCTGATTTCCTGTGATTGTGTGGAAAATGTTTCTCCTCTGGGTGGGGAGGACTCAGGTGTTATAAAGGTGGGAATTTCATTGGTATCATAAGATTGTGGAAAATAATTATCTTTTAGTTTAATGACAGCTATTTTGTAAATATAAAATAATGTGGTATTTACCCTTCTCTACATCCTGACACTCTGTAATGGTAATGGAATTTAAAGATCCCCTTGTATTGGCTTGATTTTTGGGTTGTGTTAAAACCCAGAGCCTGTGAATCCCACTTGTGAGATGGACTTCTTGATGTGAAGAGAGGGGCTGAACTGGGAGGAGCTGGTGCCATAGATAGAGAGGCCCAAACAGATAGAGGCCAGGAGCAGCATCATGGAGGCAGAGGGAGAGAGAGAATTTCTGGGGGCCAGAGTTGCTGAGAGAGAGAAAGAAAGAGAGAGAGAGAGAGAGAGAGAGAGAGAGAGAGAGAGAGAGAGAGAGAGAGAGAGAGAGAACGAGAACTGCCAGCCAAAGCCACCCAGATTACTGAGGGACAGTTGGAGCTGCCCAAGACTTTTCATAAGTACCTCTTGGAGCTGACTAGAACTGAGGAGGTGTGACTGTGGTGCAGGTATTTTTTCCTCTCTGTTTTGATGTTACTTTGCTAGTTTTATTTGCTGGTAAAGGACAGTGCTGTTGTTGCAGAAGTCCTGAAACCATGCTGTTGGTTCAGAAGCCCTAAAGGAGGATTTTCTTGTTGTATGTTTACAGAAATCCTGGAGGAGGGTCTTGCTGATGTTTTCAGGGGTCCTGAGACTGTTCTGCAGGCAGAGAGTGAATTGATGAGGACGCTGGCAAAGTATATTGTGGCTTTGTTAAGCTTTGTCTTCCCAGGAACAGAGATCGCTGAGAACTTGCCTTGGGTCAAGATGAAAAGACCTCTCCTTAGGTACTGAATGCTGTGATGATATGGTAACTTTGTTGTGGCTTAGGGGTAGATGGCCTTTGTGCTTTCCACTGCCCCTTTGAGAAGGTGCTTGGTGGTAACTCTTGATAATTGTAATTCATTTGTGATCCAGGGGTGAAGTACTTTGATTTTTGTGCTTTGTGGCTGACCAAATGAATGTGCTTTGTTTATAATTGGAAACTAATCTCCAATTGAATAGAGAGAAGACTTTGTGATTAACTAAATGAATGTACTGCCCAGGGGTAGAGTACTTAGATCTTAGTACTCTGTGATTGAATTCAGGACTTAATAAATTATTGAGTTACACATGCTGAATGCTGTATTTTGATTTTCTATGAATGTTTTGCCTTAATCTGTCACTGAATAAATGAAGTTTGCTATGCTCATAATCCTAACCTGGAAGTTGCTTGTGCTTGGCGTTACACACTCATGGTATTTTGGAGTCCTAGATGTGGAGAGGACTTGCAAGACAATTTGGTCTAGCTCCCTGTTTTGGGCAAGTGAATGCCTACTCCACCCAGTTCCCATAATTGTCTATTCTTGACTTGAGAATTTCCAGGGATAGAGATTCCATGGTCTCCATCAGTAGCTCTTCCAAGTGTTTTATTATTACAAAAGTCAAGAAATTATGCTCAATATCAAACCAAAGCTTAATTTAAACTTGCTTCCCTTCACAATGGGCCATGGACCAAGGGAACAAATTAAATGAAGTGCCCTTGTGAATTTATAGTAGCAATAGGTAGCTTTTATATAGCATGTTAAAGTTTGCAAAGCTCTTTACATAGCTTATCTCTTTTGTTCCTCAACCCTATGAAGTAGGTGCTATTACTTCCAGTTTACAGGTGAAGAAACAGGGTGAGGTTAAGTGACTTGCCTAGGGTCCCACAGCTAACACATACTTGAAATAGGATTTGACCTCAGATGTTCCTAACTACAAATCTAGCAGCCTATCTTCTATGCCAGTGGTAACTTTTTTTTTTAAAGCAATTGGGGTTAAGTAACTTGCTCAAGGTTACACGGCTAGTCATTATTTATGCATGGGTGCTCATTTTCTGAGGCCTGATCATCCCAACTCCGAGGCCGGCGCTCTTACTCACTGCGCCACCTAGCTGCCCCTAGTGGTGACTTTTTCAAATACCATGAGCTTTACTAACATTGAAAAGTTATTTAATCTGGTAGAATGGGATGGAGACAAATTCCCGTAGATTCCCTTTGTTGGACCCAGCTCCACTCTGCCCTTCCCTTTTTGATTTTTCACTTTGCCCTTCCTGAATGTCAGACACAAATCCACTCACCCTTCCTTATTGTAAAACAGGCAGCCCAACCTTTCCTTCATTGATTTGTAAAACAGAGAACTCCACCTTGCTTAATCTGTAAACAGGCAGAACCCCCACCCCTTGTTTACCCTTACCCTTGATTATTCTGTGGGTGGGAGTCCCAGCCTAGGGTTTGGCACAGGTGGGAATACTGACCAGTCACTAATAGTAGTTTCAAGTGAACACTGACCAATCATTGGAGTTTCAGCTTACATCACTGTAGTTTCAGCTTACTTAACCTGGCTATGGAACCTCTATAAAACCTATACACTGTCTGTGCAAAATTGTTATCTGATTTGGGTGACCATGTACCCCGACAGTCCCATGGTGTTCCGCGGTAATAAAATCCACTTTCTAAATTTAATGTTGGGGATCTTCTGTCTTGCTTTTATTAAGGTACAACACCTTCTAATTCAACTCTTTCAAACCAAACTTCTTTGGAATTGAAACTTTTGAGATGTCACAAGAATGGAAAAGGCTTGGCTTCCTCTGGGGTGAAAGCCTCCTGCATTTTGACAGTTTTGTTTGTAAAAACTGGGCTTGCTTGTTGACCACAGAACTTGACATAATTTGGGTTCCCTAATGTAGGCTGTGTCCATAGATGATGCTCTACATTTGGATGGAAACTGTAAAACTCATGCAGATACTTTGATGTTGTCTCACTTGGATAGAAAATTGTGGCTTTAAGATAATTTCTTCAAGTGGTGAAAATGCAGAAGATATTTAGCTGGCCTGTTGTGAATAGTCTCTCTGGAAAATAAATATGAGTATATAATTGTATGCTCTTAGAAAAAAAAATGTCTTTGTTCATTGTGACCTATGGTGAGAATTCCTATGCATTTAGAATTTTTTTTTGTCTGTACAGCTTAAAGGATACTTAAGGGTTCCACAATAAATTGTGGCCAATTTTAAATTCAGAAGTGACTCATTTACTGAAAGTTTTGAGCAATCATGAACCTAGATCAGTCAATGCCTCAAGCAAGCTCAAATTATGCACTTGTTTCTTTCATTGGAAACTTGGAAAATGATGTTTTGTATCATAAGTCCTTAGAGGTAAGAGTCCATTAAAATATTGTTCTGACATGGCCAAGATGCTTTTTCAAATAGGTGGATGCACTCCTGAGGGCTCTCATATGGATAAATGATACACTAAATACATAAATTATTTTCAAGTAAGTGGTTGTCCAGTTTTGATGAAAGAAGAGAATTTGTGAAATTAGGGAAAAATGTTTTCTAAGAAGCACATAATAATAGTGGAAACTATAATAATTTACATGTACTTTTTTTTACTTCCTCCATTAGAGTCTTTCTTTGATGCCTTATTATGATCTGGAAGTGTTTAGGGCTATTGAAGGCAGTGTCTATGAATGCCAATTTTTGAAGGTTTTGTTGGAATGGAAAGGCTTCAAATATTGGTGCAGTGATGGACTTTTCTGTCTAACATTTGAAGAATATTTTATTTAAGTTTAGAGAGGCTTGTTACCAGGGGATGGCTACCAGGAAGTGAACAATTTTTGGTTCCATCTGTGTACTAATAGTTGAAGGTTCGCAGATACTTTAAATACTAAAGAAGTTCCTTACTTGTTAGAGTGTTTTCAATGTTTTTGCTTATGTATATCCTTAGAGTGAAAGAATGTTATAAAAAAACCCTAAATTTACAGCATTTCTATGTCATGGTCCTTAAAATCATTTTTCTTTTTCTGTCATATTAGCCAATCTAGTAGGTATGAGGTGGTACCTCAGAATTGTTCTAATTTGCATTTCTCCAATCAAAAGTGATTTAGAACTTTATCGCTTTAGATAGCTTTGATTTCTTCATCTGAAATTAGCCCCTTCATATCCTTTGATCATTTATTAATTGGGGAAAGGCTTGTATTTTTATAAATTTGACTGAGTTCTCCATATATTTGAGAAATAAAGTTTTTTTTTATCAGAGATACACTGTAAAATTTGTTCCCTAATTTTCTGCTTTTAAAAAATATCTTGGTTGTACTGGTTTCATTCGTGCAAAAACTTCTAATTTAATATAATCAACTTTCCATGTTCACCTCCAAACAACTATAAAATAGCATCCTAAAGCAAATTTTGGAATGGCAGAACCAGATTGGCTAATATGACAGAAAAAGAAAAGGATAAATGTTGGAGAGGATGTGGGAAAATTGGATCCTAATGCACTGTTGGTGGAGTTGTGATATGATCCAATCATTCTGGAAAGCAATTTGGAACTATGTTCAGAGATTGTAAAACTATGTATACCCTTTGATCCAGCAATACCACTACTAGTGATGGAATCTTAATAAAGCTGCCCCCAGTCCCAATATTCTAACTTGATCAACAGGATCACTGTACCTACCTAACCCTGCCTGCCAATGTCCTAACTTCTTCATATATGCCTCACTGCTCACTGGAACAAGAGGTGTGTCCCCGAACTTAGTTCCCACAAAAACAGCAGGTGTGTCCATGTGATGGAAACCTAGCTACAGCCTCTACCTAGTCACTTCCCCCAGACCCATTCCCACATAAACAGGGTATTCTTGTATTCAATCACAATCACATCATCCATCTAACCCAATAGGACCACAATAGCTAGCCAATTGGAAGGCAGCATGACTAGAATGCTTAACCATGGAACCATAGATGGACCCTATCTCCATTACCTAATCCCTTAACAAACTCCTCCTGCCTTTTTAATTAATGATATTCCTCTATTCTATGTAAATTTCTATTATGTAGTTGCATCTTTACCCCATAAAAATCCATCTTGCTTTCTCTGAAGTTGCTGGTTCCTCTTAGAACTTAGCCCACTTTATGAGAGGCATTAATTTCAATAAATGCCTATACTTGGATTAGAGGTGGTCTGACTCTAAATTCTTTGAGACGGTTCCATCATAACACATTATGAAACCCCAACAGTTTTCGGGTGGGCAGAGCCCCAGCCACAACAGTTTTTGGTGTCCCTGGGTTTAAACCACAGCACTAGGTCTACATCCCAAAAATGTCACAAAAGGGGGAAAAAGACTTACATGTACAAAAATATTTATAGCAGCTCTTTTTCTCTTGGTGGCAGAGAATTGGAAATTGAGGGGATGTCCATCAATTGAGGAATGGCTGAACAAATTGGCATATGAATATAATGGGATACTATTTTGCTATAAGAAATGATGACCAGGTAAACTTCAGAAAAACATGGAAAGACTTCTATGAATTGATGTAAAGTGAAGTGAACAAAGCCAGAAGAACATTGTATACAGTATCAGCAATATTATCTAATGATTAGCTATGACAGATTTAGCTCTTCTCAGCAATACAATGATCCAAGACAATTCCAAAGCACTTATGATGGAAAATCCATATCCAGAAAAGAAACTGATAGAGTCTGAATGCAGATGGAAACATACTATTTTCACTTGTTTTGGTGGTTATTTTCTTTTGACCTGTTTCTTCTTTCACAACATGACTAATATTGAAATATGTTTTGCAAGATTGCGTATACATGACCTATATCAAATTGCTTATTGTCTTAAGGAGGGAGTGGTGAAAGAGGGAGAGAGAGATAATTTGGAACTCAAAATTTTAAAAATGAATATTAGAATTAGAAAAAGATATTATCAAAAATAATATCAGAATGGTTAGAATGCATCTTCTGTGTATTAAGAGATAAGTAATTTTTCTGGGGAGGAAAAGATGGAATATCCTTGAGTGTTACTTGACAGTTGCTTGAATATTTATCACTTAGGCATTTTTTTCTTCTATAAGAATCAACTTTTCACCTGATTGGTTGTGAAAACACAAATTATTTCTACCTATTTGTTCTGTTTTCTTATTAGACTCTAAACCCCTTATGGGCAGAGCTTATGTCTTCGACTTCTGCAGCTTCCTTTATTTCTGGGTAGAGTAACAAAATGGACTCTCGGTGTATGCTGACTGATTTATTGATTGTTATTCACCTGTGGAGTGTTTGCTGAGAAGTTGACCTAGCAAACACTCCACAGATGAATATTTTTTCTATAATTCTGTAATGAAGATTTATTCTTTCCTTTTCCACAAGACTGTCTTACACTAAATATGGAAGTATGTTGGCATGTAGCTTGAAAAGGAGAGTTAGGAATAGGTAAAGGCAAGTTAGGGCCCTCAAGTCTACTTAAGAATTTTTAAATTTGTCTCATATTGACTCCCTATTAATTTCTCCATAGGAACTATTCCAAATGTTTGTAACTCTTTTCTACCCTTCCATCCCAGTCTTCATTGATAACCCTAGGTCTTATTTCCATAAGAAGATTAAGGTCATCTTGCATGAACTACTTATCTTTCACTCTTCTAAACCTTAAAACATCTTTATAGCTTCATCCTTTCCTTAAACTCTGTGAATCTTCATTCATTCTACCTTCTTTCTTTTATCTCAGAGGAAGAGATATTTCTTCTCTCTAAGGCTGGACTCAGTCCTATTTCTTCCCAGTTCCTTCTTGTTTCATAAGCTATGTCTTTTATAAATTATATGCTCCCTATTCAGTCTTTCCTTTTTCACTGACTCCTTATTTCCTGTCAGAAAAAAAAATGCACCCAGCTCTCCATCCTCATGTTGAACTATTTGATGTTGGGTTGGCAGCGTTGCTTTTCCAAAGGCCCTTGGGATTAGCGTACTGGGCTCTCTCCATCAGGGTTTTAGGTTACAAGGTGGTTTGAGCTGTCTGGTGCATATTGCCTGCTGCCTCTCCCATTGTGCTGATCTCATTGTTGTATGCCTTTGAAACCTGGACAATCTACCAGAACCATGCAAGACACTGAATCGCTTCCATTTGAATTTTCTTAGGAAGATTATGAAGATCATCAGGCAAGATAAGGTAGGAGACACTGAGGTCCTTTCTTGAGCTAAACTGCCAAACATCCAAACTCTATTGCAGAGAGCACAGCTCTGAAGGGTTGGTTACATTGTTTAAATGCCAAAGGTATATTTGCCTAAAAGACTATTCTACAGAGGCAAGTGCTCACTCATATGGAGGTCTGAAGAAGCAATACAAAACACTCTCAAGGCCTCCCTGAAATTGCATGCCATAGGAGACACTGGCAAAGGATCACCTAGCATGGTGTGCCCACATCAAAGAAGGTCCTTTGTTCTGTGAGCAAAGCAGAATTGCAAGAGTTAAACATAAGATGAACAAATTTAGAAACATCTCCTATCAAAATGTTCATTTGGGCTATTTGTGCCCAACCTGTGGTAGAGTCTTTTGTACTTGTATTGGTCTGATTGGTCACAGTTGGACACACTGTACCTTGACTCCTACATAATGATGTCATTTTGGTCCTCTTTGAGAGAGAAGGACAGCAACCAACCAGCCAACCAACCAATTACCAAAGTAGTAAGGGAGTCGGGTATAAAGAAGTAACAGTCATATTTTTCAACCAATTTCATGGACTGGCAGTAGACCTAGCCAGTTGCTAGGACCATACTTAAGTTATTATTATTATTGTTAACTACACTACTCTAATCGCAACATTATGAATCACCTGAAAGATTGCTCCAACTCAGTAATAATGAAAGAAATTCATTTCAAAACAACTTTCATGTTTCACTTTGTTCCCTGGCATATTGGCAAAAGATGACAATTGCTGGGGCTAGTCAATATTGGAAGAGTTGCATGGAAATATAAGCATATAATAACATACTTTTGGTAGAACTGTGAATTGGTTTGACCATTCTGGAAAGCAATCTGGAACTATGCTAAGAAAGCGGCCACTACATCAGCTTATAGCTCTTTTAGCCTCTACTCCTGGAGAGATCATTGGCTCTCACCACCTGAAGAGAGGCTGAAGGTGTAAAATCAGGTATTCTTAATCTTTTTTGTGTCATGGAAACTTTTGGCAATTTGGTTAAGCATATGGCCCTTTCTTAGACCTGAGATTACAAAGAAAACCAATTATATTGAAATTCTCCAAATTTTTAAAACCAAGTTCATGGACTCCAGATTAAGAACCTTTGTTCTTAATCATCCAGAAGTAATTGCTTATTTTCCTCTTAAAGATCCTTACTGTGGTGGAACCTTATTTTCCCCTGCTTATACATTCCTATCTTTTATTTTTTCTAATAATCAAGATATTCTTTCCTCTCTCCAACTGAAATATTTTGTGCTTTCTTTGACACAACTGCCTGAATATTTCTGAATAACTGAATAAAAGCTGAATAAGCAGATCAAAGAAATATGTGGTCTTTTGCCTCAGAGAAAGGAGTGAAATCATCAAAAGAGAAAAATCACCATTCCATCTCATTAGATTACTGCTCAATTTATATGAAATAAGTCTCTCTAAATACTGAGGCCACACCTAGAACACTAGATTAACTTTTAAGTACAGTACTAGTTTTCATAATACACTGCACTTATCCACACTTTTCATCTTTTCTAGTGCTTTACAAACATCACTTAATTGATTTACTACCATTGGAAGTAGTTCAGAGAAGAGCAACAGGAATGATTAAAGGGCTGGAGGGATTGATTTATGATGAAAGATTAAGAACTGAACATAATCCGAACTTTGACTAAGCAAAGATCAGGGGAGACATTTTAGACATCTATAATTATCTGGGGAAGGTGCATATTCCAAAACTTGAGACAAATTCTTTATCTTGAACATTAGGGATAGAGATTTTTTAAAAAGATGCATTTTTAAAAATTATGAAAAATTGAGTTGGGCTGAGTGATTCTTTTTTTTTTTTTTTTGGAGGGCAATTGGGGTTAAGTAACTTGCCCAAGGTCACACAGCTAGGGTTTTTTGTTTGTGTGTATTAAGTGTCTGAGGCCAGATGGAACTCAGGCCCTTCTGACTACAGGGCCAGTGTTCTACTCATTCCACCACCTAGCCACCCCTGTGACTGATTTTCTTATGGGATAATCTCTTAGGAAAAAGAACAGGTTCACTATTCTAGGTGATAAATAAGACTGTATGAAAGGAGGCCTTCTGATGTATTTGGAAGAATATTGGATTTGAATTCAGAAGACCTGGATTAAAGTCCTGGCTCTATCACTTAATAGCTATGGATAAATAATTTAGCTCTTTGAGTCTCAGTTTCCTCATCTGTAAAACCTGATTTATAGATTGTTGTGTAAAGGGGAAAATTATCTCTTAAACACTTATATATATGTATATATATATATACACACATGCATGTATACATATATACACACAAATTTTAACACATATACACATTTTTATACATACATATATACATATACACATTAATATGTGTATATATATATATATATATGTATATGGGCAGCCAAGTGGCACAATGAATATATGTCCAACCTGAAGTTAGGGAAATTCATCTACCTGAGTTCAAATCCAGCCTCAGATACTTGGTAGCTGTGTGACCCTTAGTAGTGGTATCATTTAACCTTGTTTGTTTTAGTTTCCTTATCTGTAAAATGAGCTAGAGAAGGTAATGGCAGACCACTCCAGTATCTTTGCCAAGAGAAGCCCAAATGGGGTTATGAAGAGTCAGAAATGCCTGAACAATGAAGTGTATACACACACACACACACATATTCAATTCTTTTCCATTTTTTAAGAGTTGGAAGAGACCTTAAAAATCATCTAGTCTAGGCAATTAGTTAACTTGCATTTGATTTGCTTCTTTGACCAAAATAGCTCAAAGGAGAAAATATTTGCTGGTTTCCATGTTTCTATATGGTACAGTGTCAAGAGGGTGAGATTTGAAGTAAGAGGCCTAGGTCTGATCCTGGCTCTTTTGCTTACTAACTTTGTGATTTTGGACAGACCATTTAATTTCCCTGGGCCTCAATTTCCTTTGTGAGGCAGTGAGGTTGTAGTGGAGAGATTAATGGACTTGGAGGCAGAAAGACCTGGGCTTCAGTCCCACTTTGGATACTCAGCAGCTGTGTGACTTTGGTCAAGTCCCTTTACTTCTGTGTATATCAGGCAGCTCCCTAGGACTTATCCATTAGGTTATAAACTGTTTTTATCCACATTGGTGGAAGGAATTCCCATAGATCTTCTATATTTGCATAACATATGTTTTTCCTTGAGGTTACCCCAGTGCATCTACCAAGTAAAAAAACAAAATAAAATAAAGTATACCACTCTTTTAAAATATATGGTTTTTGGGGTCTTCACTATCTTTATGCCTCTAGGATTAATTCCACATATATACATAATGAAAATTTTCCACTTCAAAAAGGTTCTCTTAGTTGCACATAGGCATTGAAATGGAAATTTTACAGTATTAGTGATAGTTCTTCCAAGTTTTTAATAACAACTCTCAAGTTTGCAGAAAGCATTCAATACTGGCAAAAGGAATTTAGGAATTTTCCTTTCTTTTCCAATTCATCAACAGAAAGCATTTATCAAGGACCTACTGTGTGCTAGACTTTGTGTTTAGTGTTGGGAATGTAATGATGGGGAAAAAATGACAGTTTCTGCCCTCAAGGGACTAATATAAAATAATCTAGTTAGGAGTGTGTGGAGAATTATACATTCTCAAGTAAAATACAAAGTAGTGTCCAGCAAGACAGTCCCTGGCACTTAGTAGTTGCTTAAGAAATACTTACTGATAGTTGAGAACAATAACTGATATATATGTAACACTTGAAACTTTGTAAAGTTTTTACATATTATTATGTCATTTGATCCTCCCAATACACCTACAAATGTTATCATCTATTATACTGGGGGCGCGGGGGGAGTTTCGGTCAAAGAAAAACAAAGCTGATTAAAGATCTGCCATATTGGCCAGACTCTAAAGGAATATTAGCATTTGTGGTGCTAATATCAGTGGCCCAGACTGAATCTGAGCTAGATTGAATCTGAGCCCTCTTATTCTGTTTAACAGATGAGGAAGCAGGCTCAAGAGGCTAATTGACTTGTCCATGGTGACACAGTTAAGTATTTCAAGTAGGATTTGAATCCAGGTCTTCCTGACCTTAAATCCAGAACGAGAGAGTGATCTCATACGCCATTCTTAACTGGAGGCAAGCAAGAGAGGTGACATGGGGAGTTCAGATAAATGCTTCATGGAGAAGATGGCACCTGAACTGAGCCTTGAAGGGAGAGAAAGAGAAAAAAAGGCAGACAGGTATGGAGTGTCCAGAAGGGGAAGGAGGTAAGTCTTCTTCTAGTCCATTTTGATAGGACCACATCTGAAGCTTTGTATTTACTTCTGGGTGCTGTATTTTTGAGGGATGTTGATAAATTGTAGCGTGTCCATAAAAAGACAACCAGAATAATGACAGGACTGGAGACCATATCATTGGAGGATTGAGGGGAGGAAATGGGGTATTTATCCTAGAGAAAAGAATGCTTGGGTGTGAATGAGTGTGTGTGTGTGTGTGTGTGTGTGTGTGTGTGTGTGTGAAGGGGGGAAGGTGACAAGATAGCTGTCTTCAGATGCTTGATGGGCTGTCACCTGGAACAGTGATTAGATTTATTCTGCTTAGCCCCAGAAGGTTGAACTAGGAACAGAAGGTAGAAATTACAGTGAGGCAGATTTCAGCTTCATGTAAAGAAAGAACTTCCTAATGTAGAGCTGGAGGGAGGGAAAGAGGAGGGAATGAGCATGTATAGAGGACCTACTATGTGTTAGGCACTGTACTAAGCACTTTACAAATATCTCATTTGATTCTCATAACAACCCTATGAAGAAGGTGCTGTTATCCCTATTTTACAGTTGAGAGAACTAAGGAAAGCAGCTAGTAAGTGTCTGATGCTGGATTTGAACTTGAGTCTTCCTGAGTCTAGGTCCATTACTCTATTCATTAGACAAGAGTAGAATGGGTTACCTTCGTAGTTAGTGGGTTTTCCCTGAATTGTTGATCTTAAGGGAAAACTTAGATGATGACTTTTTAGGGATATTGTGGGGGGAACTCTTGCTCAGTGTGGATTGGACTAGGTGGTCTGAGGTCCCTTCTAACTCTGGGATTAAGTGATATAAAAATACCTTTATACCTATGACCATATCATTCCTTAGTCTCCTCCCCCCATTTCCACCAGTGAAATCCTGCCAATCCTTCAAGGACCAGCACAAATACCACCTCCCCCACATAGCCTACTCCTGATAACCCTGGTCAGAAGTGATCTTGCTCCCCACTTAGCTTTCAAAACATCCTTCTTCATGTCTTATGCAACATCACATTCTCTTTTGTACTATATTTCTTTGTATGTATCTTGTTCTTTGTATTGTGTGCACATCATCACTTTCCCTTCCTTTTAAGGGTGCCAATTACTTTTTACCTAATTTATTATAATAACCTCCTAACTGATCTCCAGTCTTTCCTTTCACTAATTCCTATTTTATACAGACACCAAAAAGATCTCTCAAATGCACAGATCTGATCACGCCATTCTTTTGTTCAAAAACCCTCAGTGGTTCTCATTGTCTATAGACTAAAATACCAACTCCTTAGCCTGGATCTTGCCTACTCCCACAGCCTTTTTTCATTTTTGCTTCTCTTCACATATTACATTCCAGCCATCACAGACTAGCAAATCTCATCCTATCCTTTCTCATCTCCATCTATTCCAGAGACTATTTTTCATGCCTGATAAAGCGTAGGAGTACATTCCACAGTATACTTGAATCTCAGAGTAAGAAGGGTTAATACGATATGTCGCCCAACCTGGCCTAACAGTCTGATCCATACTTCTTTTTAAACATTGTTGACAAAGGAAAAGAAAAGAAAAGGAAAGGAGAGACCTCAAAGGAAAGACCTCTAGTGAGGGAAATTCCCTCCACCTCTCTTCAAGCTGAGTGATTCCTCCCACTTTGTATTTCACCATAGTATTTTCCCTGATGTCTCCTTTGCATGTATCACATTCTGCCTTGTTCCTTCAGTTTTAATTGAGAGTTTCCCATCCCTCTTGACTCAATTTACTCAAATTTTAGGAAAATGTGCTTACTTCTTCTAATGCATAGTGGAAGACAATATTATTGACTCAGGTAACACAGAATTTTTCTATTTAACATTCTATTTGTTGTTATTCAGTTGTGTCTGACTCTTCATGACCCCATTTAGGATTTTCTTGGTAAAGAAACTGGGGTGGTTTGTCGCTTACTTTTTCAGCTCATTTTACAGATAAGGAACTTAAGGCAAACAAGGTCAAATGACTTGCCCAGATCAAACAGAAAGTAAGTGTCTGAGGTCTTTGAACCCAGGGAGATGAGTTCCTGATTTCTAACCCAGTACTCTTATGGACTGTATCACCTAGCCACCCTTAACATTCAATTTATCATGTATGTTAATGGCTATAGCGCATTATCCGTTAATAGAGATCTTTTGGAGATTATCTGTTAATTCCAAAATAGAAATCTAATTGTGAAGATTACCGGCACTATGATAGACCCATAGTTATATTTACAAGCTATATTTATATCAAAAATATATTTTGTAAATATATAATGATGGAGGCCTGGTTAGAGAATAATTTATGGAAGAGTTACTGAGTCAGTAAGTAACACAGCAAGCTCCTAAAAGAGCTAACTTGATTCTTATGTTAATGCTTCATCCTATGCAGTATAAGGAAAGTGACAATTCTTCCGTACTCTGCACTAGCCATAGTGCTATATTCAATTCTAGGTGCCATATTTGAAGAACATTGATGAACTGGATGTGTCCATGGCACATTGACCACTATGGTTGAGAAGATTGAAAGCCATGTCATATGAGAATTGGTCAGAGAAACTGGGGATCTTTAACTTGGGGAAGAAGAGATTTAAGAGGGAATAAGACATTTGTCTTCAAGTATTTGAGCTGATTAGACTTGCTCTTCTTGGGCTCAGAGGAAAGAAATGGGTATAAATTACACAGAAGCAGATTTTGATTGAATTTAAGGAAAAGCTTCCTAATAATTGAAGCTATTTAAAAGTAGAAGAGACTTCCTTGGAGGTAGTGGGTTTTCTGTCATGGGAGACCTTCTAGTAGAGTCTGCATTATCAGAGATTTTGTTAAGATTTGTCAGAGAAGTTGATGAAAGAATACTATTCAGGTACCATTTGGTCTAGATCAGTGGTTCTCAAACTTTTTGGGTTCAGGATCCCTTCACTTAAAAAAAAAAAACTATCGAGGACCACAGGGACCTTTTGTTTTACTCTATTAGTATTTATTATATTAGAAGTTAAAATGTTTTATTAATTTTTATTATCATTACAAAATAGTTTTGTATTATTACAAAAATAGTATTATCACAAAATAGTATTACAAAATAGTATTATTACATTAATTATTATTATTATTACAAAAATAGTTTTGACCTCAGAATCCCCTGAAAAGACCCCATTCCCCCATCTCTGGGTGATTTAGATGATTGCTGAAGATCCCTTTAAACTTTGAAGACTTTATGCTTGAGTGTACAACCATTGTTCCTAATAAGAGTGAGAAATGCAGAATTGGACAGTCCTACCTAGACCTCATTGTAGTCTCTTGATACATGTTTGTTGATTGACTAACTTTGGGGAAAGAAGATAATCCTTATTTTTATTGAAATCAGAGGTGCTATTTCATGATCATTTCCTTACATAGTAGAAAGAACAGTGGACTTGGAGACCTGAATTTGAGGTTTTGTTCAGATACTAGTTTCCTGTATGTGACCACAGGCAAGAAATTTAAATCTGTCTGAGCCCTACTTTCTTTGTCTATAAAAAGGACACATTAACACTTGTGTGCTCTATCTCATAGGGCTGTTGTGAAGAAAGCACTTTATACATCATTAAGGACTATTTACATGTAAACCTTATTATTAACTAGAACCAATTTCCCTGGCACAGGTGAAGCTTGAGGGGCTAGAAAGTTAGAGACCATCCAAGAAGTCTTCTGGGGGACCTTGGGAAATCACATGAATTTCAGTTTCTTCATTTTGAAAATGAAGGCTTTGAACTAGATACTCTCTAAGGTTGCAACAATTCTATGACCATAGGGGATGAAAAGAGATTTAATTTATATCAGGGAAATGACTGAAAGTAGCCAAGATGGTACTCAGGACAGATAAGTTTTGATGGGGGGTTGTGGAAGGCATGAATTAAGGAAAGCAGCAAGCATTTATTAGGCACTTTCTACATGCCAGACACTATACTAAGCACTAGGACTACAGATACAAAGCAAAAAAGACAGCCCTGCCCTCAAGGAGTTTATATTCTAAGGGGGGAAGACTAGACAAAAGGGAGCTGAAAAGCTGGGGTTGGGAGAGAGGGAGATGTTGAAGGTACCTGGCATGGAAGCAGGATTTTGAAGTTCAGAGAGCAGGAAATAGGGCTAGGACGAAATGAAGACCAGCTGCCCTGTGGAAGCACCAGGAGGAACGAAGGCACCAGTGGGAGGAAGGAGCTGGTCCTTGTGGAGGGATATTCCAAGGTGAACAGGCCACTGGGATGGTAGGATGTTCCAGGGTAAGGAGGCCCCAGGCGCTAAGGGAGCTCCAGGGTGAAACAGCAGTAGAGACATGACTTTGAAGTCCAGAAAAGTCAGGAACAGGGGTGAGAGGGAGAAGGAGATGGTTGCCAGAAATGGGGCAATATGCAACAAAGGCAGTTCAAGATGAGAGGTCAAAAAAAAAAATGAACCCTTGGTTGTCAAGGAGCTGCATTTCAATTGAATTCAACAATCATTTATTAAACACTGATTGTAAAGAGCTTAGATCTATAAAATATGTCTGGCAGGTGAATTTCAGTTAGTTACTAGAGTGTTGGTATATCAGGTAGGTAGGTTGTATAGGAGTAGCTAGAAAAAAATTGAAAATGTCAAGAAAGCTTAGGGTAAACCAACCAAGTGAAGAGTGGGCTGGGAAATAATTGATGATTTTGGTCTTCTTAAAGGACCTAGAACCCTGAAATTCCAGAGCTGGATCAGAGAAATCATCTAGTCCAATTCCTTACCGGTAAGGAAACTGAAGCAGAAAGCAGACATTTGTGAAACATTAATGTTTGAAAAGCTCTTATATTCTGTTACTTGATCCTTCACTTTCAAAGAACTAAAGCTCAGAAAGGTTATGCCATGTTCTAAGACAAATAAACACAGCCCACAGAATGACTGCTAGCACAGGTTTATTCTTGATCTGGTCAGACAGGGTTAGTAAGAAACTTGATCTGGTAAGAAAGGGTTAGTAATCTTGCTTTATTCTAGTCTAGTTTTCTCAGAAGAGGATTGCTGATAATGGGAGGACAAACTCCTGCAGCATTCCCTAATCACCCTTCTCACAGGGGCCAGCGAGAAGGGGGGCAATTCCCCCTACGTCTCGATGGGGTCAGTAGAGACACACACAACCTGTGCATCTCCCTAAATCCCCAAGCGTCAATGGGGGCCAGTTGAGGCAAACACAGATTCCCCCCAAGCCTTGATGGGGGCTGATCAAGCATCTGTACACTCAACCTTAAGGTTCCACCTAAGGCTCCCCATTCACTGACCAATGACCACCTGTTCTATAGGGGCAACAGACAAAGAAGGCATACTGACAGCAATAGCCTTACAAGTTTACATCACCCCATCCCTTTATCTCACTGTGCAGCTGCAATGGATGTTTATATTATTTATCATATATAATGCTGCACGAGCATGGTGGAGATGTTTTGAACCATAACTGTGGGAACTCATATCTAATACCTGGGAATAAGAGATTGTTATGGCTATGGATCCTGGGAAACTGAACTCTAAGAAATAATAACAAAAGTCCCCTTTACACACCCTAAAATCCACCTTACTTACACTAAAGTTCACCTTATGTACACATGTATAAGGTCAATCAGCTATCTGGGGAGATGAGAATAAAACCAAGATATAGAGCTATTTCTCCAATCCTTAAAGACTCAGTTCAAATCCCAGCTTCTGTAGGGGACTCTTCACAGCTCTTGCTCTGCTAGCACCTTTCCTCTGACTTTACTTCCCATCTATACTGTACATATCTTGTACATACCAAAAGTTCTTGAAGATAGGGGCTGTGTTTTTACCTTTATTAATATCCTGAGGAAATCAAAATTATTCTGTATCATTTAATACAATTCTGTTCTGTAACCAACCCTATTGTGTGTTATTGCTGCATTTGATTAAGCCACATTTCTCTGTTCTTGAGTTAAGCTCAGGAATGCAGTTTTCCCTCCTAGTTAATTTAAAGGTGTGGTTAAAAAGAAAAGTTGTTTTCATTAATGTTATTAGCCCCTGGGACATCTGCTTGTCGTCAGTAAGCTCCAACCAGCTTAAGCTGGTGCCACCTCTGGTGTCATCTGTCCTTGCCTGTCCTTATGCAATTAGGAGAGATTTGATCTTTCCCAATGGGCCCACAAACCTGATGAGACTCATCTCCTAGCCAAGATTACAAGAGGCAGATGAGTCCCATAAAGCAATTAGCCACATGTGAATAGCAAACCACTTTTCTTAGCCAATTGTATTGTTTCCCAAATACCCAGACTCCTTTCCTTTCCTGTGTGTAAATAAAGAGGGTCCTTCCTTTCTCATTGGGGTCACTGGCCTTACTGAGGTGGTCAGTCTGTCCTGCTTTGTTAATATGCATCACCATTAATAAACTGACTTTTCCTGGAATACATGCCTCAGTTTACCTTTTGTGAATTTACTCACAACAGTCCCCAGCACTTAAGTACACTGCCTGACACATAGTCAACACTTAAATGCTTGTTGGCTGATATCACATTGTCCTTTGTGCTGGTTTAGTGTTTGCTGTCTATAGTTCCTTGAAAGGAAGGAGCTTTATTAAAAAGACACATTTCACCAAACTTCACCATTTTGTTGACCCTGCCTAGGAGAGTACATACTACCATTTTATCCTGGAGATCACTACTGGCTGTCCTGTAGACTTGCTATTGGAATCCCTGAAAATGTTTTATTTGAGCTTGTTTTGTCACAGAGATTAAGAAGTACATAGAACTATACAGCCTAGCATGGTGGCTGTCATTTGGTAAAATGGTTTCATATTATTTAATGGTGTGAGGTACACCATAAATCCTGTTAACGCTGCTTGCAAACTTTTGTTCTTTTTCTACTAGTGATGATGGATCATATAAAAATCGAGACTATATGGAAAGCATTATACCAGACACATAAACTATCTTATACATTGAGAATTTAGATGGTTTCGAGCTTTGGAGTTCAGTAAGATGTGGTATCATAGGAAATGTGCTTGAAAAAAAGACCACAGTATATGCAATACATAACTCCGGACTCAATTTCTTGGGTTCACAGCTCTTTTACCAGTTATCTAATAGATGATTGTTGGGAAACTGTAAAAGAACTCACATATGGGGCCTCAATAAATAAGATTAGTTGTGGAACTAGGATATAAGGAAACATATAAAAAACTTTTAGAAGGTCAATGAGACTTTGGGAGATAAAATTCAGTCGTTTGAGGAAAGGGACAGAATGAAATTTGCTTAGTAATGTTCAGAAAAGTACAAAAGATTCTGAATTTAAAAACCACAATGGAGTAGTTTCTATTTTAAAAGTTCTGGTTGAGTCAACAATAATACATATTTCCAAATGGACACTAACTAAAAATAATTATAACTACGATTTATTTAGTGCTGACTTTATGTCAGGCACTGTGCTGAAAACTTTACAAATAATATCTCATTTGATCCCCACAACAACCCTGGGAAGTAGGTACTATTATTATCCCCATTTTGAATATGGGGAAACTGAGGCAAATAGAGTTTTGTTTTTGTTTGTTTGTTTGTTTCTAAGTGACTTACCCTGCTGGGGTCATGCAGTGTCAGAGGCTGGATTTGAGTTCCAGACTTCCTCACTGTAAACCCAGTGCTCTATGTCCTCCACCATACAACTGTTCCTAAGAATCTGATAAAAACTTTGATGACTTTTTACTCATTGTGTCTGAAATATTCTGCTTCAAGGTCACCAGGGTATTTTTTTTTTATTGTTGACCCTTACTCACTTTGCTCACTTGATATAGTTTCAGAGTTTCCCCATTGCTTGTATTAAACTTGAATTAAGGCTTGTTTCTTGAATAAAATCAATCTCACTAAAGAAGGACTCACTAAAGCATGGAAATGCTGGGGTGTCCAGTTGCTACTGTTTTCTCTGCATACATATGGGTCAGATCTCATTACAAAAGAAGACTAGCATTACAATTCTAGAATAATCACAGAATATTAGAGATAGAAAAAAAGTAGGCTAAGGAACTCACATTTTGACCCTGAAAGGTGAAGAAGCTTGCCTCACATCACACAACTTAGAGAGTAGGGACTCAACTTCATGTCTTCTCAAACTCACTGTGGGAGGACCAATATATAATAGGGCTCTCTCTCTCCCCCAGTGTAGCCTAGGTTAGCCTAGCCTAAGAAGTGACAAAGCATTGGAGCTAAGGATATGGTGTAGATCAAGCCAATGCCTCCCTTGACACAACTTTTTAGGGATCTCTGGTTTTGTTGATGTGGCTTCCAGTGGTATAAAAGGTCCTACCAATATGGTTGTCAATTCCCTTCAGACTTGGTGGATGTAAGGAGACCACTGTGAGTCAAAATATGCTGACAAGACCCATTTCTGTATGGAGATAAAGCTAAGTGCCACTTTATCCTTGTATAGCCTTGCTATGTTAGAACTAAGTAAACTTCCTCTTATTAACTGTTCGATGACCTACAAATGCCTCAGTTTGTTCCAATATCAAATCTTAATTAACATGGTCCTCAGGTTAGTTATCATCAGGTATAAACCATCATTCAAGTCCCTAACACTCAGTCTAATGCTCTTTTTTGCCACTTCATATGGTCATTCTCATTTATTCAGGGACAAGACTTATTTTTTTACCTCAAACCCCTAGAACACAAGACTTGAACCTCGAAGTAAGTAATCAAGTCTCTGAGAGACAGAAGTACCTTTCACAAGGTCTGAACACTAAAACTCATGTACTGCTTTGTAATCCTAGCTTAGAAGTCATCTAGTGTGACCTCCTTATTTTTTTTTAAAGCAATTGGGGTTAAGTAACTTGCTCAAGGTTACACGACTAGTCATTATTTATGTGTGGGTGCTCATTTTCTGAGGCTGGTTTCGATCCCGGGTCATCCCAACTCCGAGGCCGGCGCTCTTACTCACTGCGCCACCTAGCCGCCCCTAACCTCCTTATTTTTAAGACTAGGAAAGTGAGGCCCATAGGAGTGAAGTGATTTATCAAGGTCAAACTTGGTAGGAGCAGATCTGGGATTTAAACCAAGGCCATTTGACTCCCCCTTTCCTCCCCCCAAAAGGACTGCTTTCCAAGAGTTCTAGTTAGAGGCTATTAACTTTTAATTTACACATTATTCCAATGTGGTACATGCTCTGGAATTACCATTCCAGCTCCTACTGGCAAATGCATGTCATATCCAGAGAGAACAGTGGCTTCATCTTCCCTTGGGGTTCTAGGGTTAGCCTTGAAGTGTTGGGAGGTAATGGTTTCCTAGTGCTCTTTCACAGGAGTCCCTTGTGGTATGCTTCCCTTCATGATTATCAATTAATGCCAGTTATTTAATCAAAATTATCCTTTAGAGTAGAGCATTTACTACAGTGGTATGGGAAGAACTGTTGATATAAAACATCCCCCTAAATTCTGTGACATACTTCAATCAGCATGTACTGAATCCTGTAAAAGTGGGTTCAAGCTTAAAGACTATGTGGCAAAGGATATAACTTACAGCTCCCAAAAGTCCTTTTATTGGAGTCCTCAATATGTTTCCTTCCTTTTGCTGTTTACTTCCTACTAGACTCCTGTTGGAGCCCTGAAAATGCCTTTTTTCAATGTATTTAGTTTGTACTTGTCTTCCAATGTAGACATTGTGATTAGTTTTGCAAATCCTCTAAACTTCTGAAGTTTACAAGGTCCTCCTTTGGTCTAGAATGGAGGGAGGAGATGAGGGAGAGGAAACAGACTTTTCCTCCCATCTCCTTGTGCCCCCCAAATTGAAATTCTTTCAAGGACTTAGTTGGAACTTTCTTCTCTAGCCTGCTAGACACTAGAATCCTGAGGGTCTAAATGGTTGCCTGCTATTTTATAGAATACCCTTAGGGCATGATAGAATCTCCCTTACCCCTTACTGGCACATTTCCTATGGAGTACCTCTTCATTTTCTTCCAATGTCTTTCAAGGGCTTCTCATATTTAGTATAATATCCTTGATGGATTCATTCAGTAGAGCTGTTTTCATCTGGTTAAGGTAGTTCCTTTAAATGAAGTGGGATGGTTGACTTATGAATCAATCCCTAGCCTTATACTAACAAGCTTTGTTATTTGATTTCTCAGGTCAGAACAGACAGATTTTGATGGAGGGTTGCTGAATGCAAACTTGTTTTCCTTTTAAAGTTACTCAATGCTTGTGGGTCTAAAACAAAGGGCAGGGATTTTAGTAGAAGAGGGAAAAGACAAAGTATCCCATCCC
Source organism: Gymnobelideus leadbeateri (assembly GCA_011680675.1). Classification (NCBI taxonomy): domain Eukaryota; kingdom Metazoa; phylum Chordata; class Mammalia; order Diprotodontia; family Petauridae; genus Gymnobelideus; species Gymnobelideus leadbeateri. The sequence continues at coordinate 84,812 of WOXC01005197.1, read as the reverse complement.
TCGTGACCTACATATGGTTTGCAAGAACCAAGCCAAATTAGTTTGCTTTCTTACTTGAGGAAGAGGAGTGACTTCCATTGGACCCAAGGTTGTAAATCCCAGTGGGAAGAGATGCATTTGATCTGGGATGCTCTGAAAGGCATAGGATTCCTTCTGATATAGGAAACTGATTTTTTCTTTCTTTATTGCCTTAAGTTGGGAGAAGGCCATTTCTAGCACCTAAGATAGCAACTTGTTTAGTACTAAGCATACAGAAATCCTCAGTAAACTTTATGTAATATTCTCTGTTTGTTGAATTTGTATAACTCTATTTTGGGGGACAATTGCGATTTTCTCCCTTACGTGGAGGAGTGTACTAAATTATATACCCTGTTGAATGAAGAAAATCTGCACGTCATTTGAAGGCCAGCCAGATAAGTTTGGGTCAATTTATCATCAGGTTGGCCACAAAGGGATAACTTTTTAAAATAAGTTACTCTCAGAGGCCATATTCTAAATTATAATGGTATTGAAGTGCTAAATGAAATAGTTGGTAGAGTGCCAGACCTCAAGTCATGAAAGCCTGCTCCTGCCTTTACAGTCCCTTGATAGCTGTATGATTTGGGCAGGTTACCTAATTTCTCTCAGTTTCACCTTTCTCATCTGTAAAATGGACATAATCAGCCGCTCACAATAATGACACTTTTAGACCTTAAATATAACCAAATGCTTAGTTTAAAAAAAGAAATAATAATAACATTATGGTTACTTCTATATTAAAGTAAATTCAGAAATCATAGAGACATCAGAATCTACACATTAACTTGAGTCACACTTTCCAACCAATGCACTCAGTCTCTGTGTGGGAGAGTGGACATACATACACTTATAGAAACCTAGAAAGGAAGCACATGAGTGAGAAAAAACCCAGGTGTTCCAGGTAACTTGCAACTCTGGAACTATAAACTTTGGTGTAGAAATGACCTTCATAAAGATTTTGTATAGATAAAAGAGTAGGCATATAGATCTGTAGTTGGTAATATTTTCTTCATCACCTTTTTTTCATTAATCAATAAGATTTGAGATTCCCCCATGCCCAGTCTTTTGATATTGTCCTCTCCCTTCTAATCTTGTAAAGTATTCTCTCGGTATGCTCATGATTATATCACTATGAGTAAGTATCTTCTTTATATATTTGATCCACTCTATCTGCTTTCCCTGTCTTTGTTTTCCTTAATGCTATTTCTATTTTCTCTGAAAGTACCTCAGGGACTATGATATGTGTGGTGGTTCCACTATCTTGGAAAAAGAAATGTTTGCTGTATTATCTTTTATAAATCTTCTGCATTTTTCTTCTTTCTGTTTTCATCCTTGAAAACATCCTTTCATCCTTTTGGGATGACTTTGCTCAGTTGGATATCTTGCTAAGCTTTCTTTTGGTTGGTTTTACCCTCCATTGCTTTGCTTTATGAGACAATATTGTTCATAATCATTCATCAACCTTCATAAGATTTTTACAAATATATTTTATTATATCTGCATATGTGTACATATATGAATGCATATGTATGTATATATTTGTATATATATATACATTTGTATGTGTATATACACACATATTCATATGAATAATAATCTGATCTTACTTTTTCAACCATTTCTCTCTGGCAAGTAAATCACAAGTCACTTTTACTGACTATAGCATTTTGCAGGCTCTTTTAGTTTCCTTTTCATGGCAATTAATTTCCATTAGTTCAACTTCTGGGTGAAGTTATTACAGAAGGTGTTGCTATAATGTCTATAGTACATTTGCTATTTTTGATTTTCAATAGTTTGTTTAAATAATTCAGGGCAAAATATTAATTGTATGCCATATCTTTTTCTCACTACTCTTCTTTCTATTTTTTAATTGTAAATTCTGATTTTAGTTCAGATGAGTTAATGGTCTGACTATACAGATGCTGACTCAGGGGTAACTCCTAAATCCATAATAATTATTTTCCTGTTTAAATGTAGTCAGTTTTTTTTCTTTGTGGTGTTGTTTGGTGTTCACCATGTCTAGTATCTAACTTTTTTAATAAAGAAGATGTTTATGTAGACACATAAGGTTTTGCATAATCTACATCTTTGACTTCTCTAATTTCTTTCCCCTGAACCATGTCTACATGCATATATCTCCCTGTTTTCACCTTTACCTATCTTTGCTCTAAAATCACCAAGTATCATCTGAGTTATATTATTTAGATTTGGAGGGTCTTGTCAAATTGTTATGGAATTTCTCTATTGTTTTATCTTCAACAACTTATGTTGGCATGCAAACTATATTCAGTGGCCTTTTTGCAAATATTTGTAGATAATACTACAATATGTGATGCCCAAATGAACCATGAAATAATATCTCTTGTAGTTTTTGGACATACAATACAACTCAAACTACCAAATCCTTTCTTGACTCTCCAAGGAGGATCTTTGAGCTATCTTTACATTTATCTGCAATTGCCTTCTTTCTTCTGGTTTTGTTAGAATGTTAGGTTTGATTTGACTTGACTCTTTCAATAATGTGTCCACTTATAGATCTTTGAATAGGTATCTCAAAGGTAGAATACCAACAGTCAAATTAAAGTTTACTCACAGTTGAAAAGTTATATAGTTCTTAGTATCTAAAGCCTACCAGTTCATCATAGAAGCACAAGAGGACTACAGGTCTGAGGACTGATTTTTGTTTTTCCTTTGTTTCATGGATTGTCATGGCCCACAGATTTCATTACCAAGTGGCCAGTCTACTGTAGATGTTCTTCTCCATGATTAGATAGGCTGGTCCATGGAAACAGACTTAGTCTATTTCTGGGGTCATACTTGATTGATTTTTTTATGAATAATCATTGGCTCTTGCTGGAAAATGCTTCTTCTTTTCTTAAAAAATATTGTATTTAATTTATTTTTCTGGTTACATTGTAAGTTCTGAGTTTTCTTTTTCCTTTCCTCCCAACCCCACACTAGAGAAGGCCAACATTTGACACAGATATCTATGTGAAACTATACAAAACATACTTCCATGTATCAGTTCTTTCTCTGAAGGTGGATAGCATCTTCTTTCATAGGTCCTTTGTAATTTATTTGAATACTCATATTACTCAGAATAGCTGAGTCATTCACAGTTACTCTTCAAAACATTATTGCTGTTACTGTGTACAATGTTCTCTTGGTTCTGCTCAACTCACTTTTCATTATTTAATGCAAGTCTTCCCATGTTTTTCAAAAATCAACCTACTTGTAATTTCTTACAGCACAGTAGTATTCCATCATACTCATATAACACAACTTATTCGGCATTCCCCAGTTGATGGGTGTTCCTTCAGTTTCCAGTTACTTGCCACCACAAAGAGAGCTGCAGTAAATATTTTAGAACATATGGGTTCTTTCTGTTTTACACAGATTGCCTTGGGCAACAGACCAGGGATATTCCTGGGTCAAAGAGTATACATAGTTTTTATAACTCTTTGAGTATGCTTCCAGATTGCTCTCCAAAAGGCTTAGAAAATTTCACAGCCTATTAGTGTCCCAATTTTTCCACATCTCTTCCAACATTTGTGATTTTCCCTTTCTATCATTTTAGCCCATCTATAAGTATGAGATAGTACCTCAAAGTTATTTTAATTTTTCTAATCAATAGTGATTTAGAGTTTTTTTTTCCTTATGAATATAACCTTTGATTACTTCTTCTGAAAACTGCCTGTTCATGTCCTTTGATCATTTATCAGTTGAGGAATGACTCATATTCTTATAAATTAGAATCAATTTTCTTTCTTTCTTTCTTTCTTTCTTTCTTTCTTTCTTTCTTTCTTTCTTTCTTTCTTTCTTTCTTTCTTTCTTTCTTTCTTTCTTTCTTTCTTTTTTTTTGCTTTTTGGAGGGCAGTTGGGGTTAAGTAACTTGCCCAAGGTCAAATGGCTAGGTTTTTGTTTGTGTGTGCGTTAAGTGTCTGAGGCCAGATCCGAACTCAGGTCCTTCTGACTCCAGGGCCGACGCTCTACTCACTGCGCCACCTAGCCGCCCCTAGAATCAATTTTCTTATATTTGAGATATGAAGCCTTTATATGAGAAACTGTCTAATCCTTCCCTCACATTTCTTCTTTCTTTTTAATCTTGATTATGTTGTTTTTATTTGTATAAAACCTTTTGCATTTAATGTAATCAAAATTATCCATTTTATATCTCACGATGCTCTCTGTCTCTTGTTTATTCATAAATTCTTCTCCTATCCATAAATCTGGTAGATAATATGTGCCATGTTCTTCTAATTTACTTTATGTCTGTCATGTATCCATTTTGACCTTATCTTGGTAAATGGTTTAAGATAATTTATCTATACTTAGTTTCTGCCAGACTGTTTTCCAGTTTTCCAAATAATTTTTACCCAAAACTTAAATCTGTACCTTTGTCAAGCACAAGGTTACTATAATAATTTACTATCATGTGTGAAAAATGCTTCTTTATTCCTTAGTTGATTCAGTTCCAACTTGAGCTGACTCTCTTGACCTCCCATTTTAGCCTAGGAACTGATATAATAACAGTTTCATCAGCTCTCTGAAATAATTGATGCACATATTATGACCCCCCCCCCCATTTAATAAATGAGGAGAATGAGGCCTTAGGTTCATCAATTTGCCAAAAGTTGCACAGAAAGTAAGCAGCAAAGTTAAGACCCACTGTAGATCATTTGACTCCAAATTCATCCCTTTTTCAACTAACACCTGGCAGTTTGTTGAACCGAATTGAAATCTCTTATAATCCCACTTCTATGAAATTAGGGAACCCAACAGTTTGTTTTTAAATTGCTAAAAAGTTATAGATGATATGTTGGGGAAAGTCAGCTTTACTGGCCCTGTGGTTATTGGTTTGAGAAAGTGATATTTGCTTTCAGATTTGTGTGGAAAATAACTGGTTCCTAGGACATTTCTTGAATCAAGCTCACAGTTCCTCCAAAGCAAATTTCACATCCATTTTTCCATTTTGGAATCCAATTAGAACCATTACATCAGTTCAGTCCAACTTGACCTTGATTCTACACCTGAGAATGTTCTGGAAGAGCCAAATAGAGATATTCCTGGAGAGTCCACCACGCCCCCTCAGAAAAAGAAAAAAAGAATATTGTAGAGAATGAATAATATCTACACATAGACACAGCCATTTTCTCAGAATGGGTTCTATTAGTAATCTGGCCTACTTTTATTCATTCCCATTCAGTCTTTTTAGCTTGATGCTGAATGGCAGCCACATTTGATTTACCTTCCAGGATCTTGCTGAATTTTGTTAATTATTTTTTGTTGCCAGCTCGGTTTCGAAGCAGAGGCCCTTTCTTTTTCTATAGGCACCCAGGTGACAAGAGAGGCCATTTTTAATACATGAGATTAAAAACTCTCAGTCTCCCAGGGAGCACTGAATGTTATTCACATGTTGCTAGCTTATTTTCTATCCTTGTTTTTCTCTTCATCGTGGTTTCCTAGCCCCAGTTCTTTCTCCCTGTTGGAGTTGGACAGAATCCAAAGTGAACCTCATTGAGAAATGCTCTGGGCATTGTTTCTCTTTATTTACGAATGTTGAGACTAAATAGGAATTGTATTTGGTTTAAAACATCAGGTTTAAAAAAAAAGGTGATGGTCTTCTAATCTACATATTAATTCTTTTTCTCTTCCTCCCTCCTCTCTCTTTCTCTCTTCACCTCTTCTCTCTCTTTCTCTCTTCCCCTCCCTCCTTTCTCTCGCTCTCCTCCCTCCTTATCCCCTCTTTTCCTACTCCCCTCTTCCTATTTCCTTTCTCTGCCTCTCTCCTTCTTTCTTTCCTCCCTACCTTCACTGCTTTCTTCTCTTCACACTCTCCTCCCTTCCTTTCTCCCTTCACTACATTCCTTTCTTCACTGTCTTTCTGTCTCTCTCCCTTCTCTGCCTCCCTCTCTTCTCTTTTTCTTTCCTTTTCTTTCTTTCTGCTTCTTCTCTTGCTTGTTGAGTTTATTTGTTTGGGTACTACCTTCAGCTAAACATTCAGCGTTCCTGTCAAGATCATAGTGTTCCCATGGAAAACAAAGAGCATCCTTTTTTCCTTCTCCCCTCCCCTCCCACCCCAATTATGACCTTCATATTCTAGGACACACATTCACAGTTATGTCAACATTTCTATTGAAAACTGCTTCTCTCTCCAGTCTAAAAAAAATCTACTCAGTCATATTAGGGTTACCAGAAAAGAGATAATCCTCAGAAGTTAATCTTTTCAATAATTGTCTCTGCCCTTGTAACAACAAAGAACAGCTTTGAAATTTAATTAAAACTTTGTGAAATGTTATATAATTTTGAAACACTCTATTCCCTTTGGTTATTTCATCAAAACATGGATTTTTTATGTGGCAACTTTCATCTGAAGATCCTAAGATATGGTGTTAATTTGATAAAATACATTATTGAGAACATGGTAATACTGCAGTCCCTCATTTCATCCCAAATCCCAAGTCCCATTGGGACACCTTTACCTGTGATATGAAGTATGAGAGTCATTCATTACAAAAGATCTAAGGTGGAAAGGCAAATGGATTTGATTTATTCTGATTCTGTCCTCTCTTCTGAATCCTGCTGCTACCCAGATAAGCAGCAAGGCAGAGTGTAGAGAGTGCTGTACTAGGCAGCCTGAAGATCTGACTCTGATACTTGTGAGCTATGTGACCTTGAGGAAATTATTTAACCATTTAGAGCATCAGGTTCTTCTTTAAAATAGGGGGTGGTAAGAAGTTAAGTTAAGAGGTTCTAACGAAATAACGGATGTAAAATGAAAAGTGTGGTAGAATGGAGACAAGGGTTCAAGTCCTCCCTTTGATTCATACTGGCTGACTGATCTAAGGCAAGATGCTTTAACTTCTTAGTGCCGGGCAACACCCTAAAATCATCAGGTTGCTGAGCAGTTACTGATCTTCACTGGTAGAGGAAGATTCCTCACCAGGAAATCACATGTCCAGACCAAAATTGGAAAAAACCCCACACCTTTCACAATGTCTTTGTATGTTATCAAATGAAAAAAAAAGTCCTGTGGTTCCAAAAACATTACAAAGGCAGTTACAAGCAAAACACAGTAAATCTTAAATATAAATCTCTAATGTTTTTAGGTGAAAATATGTTGAACTGAAATAATTCCATGGGATACTGGCTTTTGTCTGTAAAGGGGAAAATTTAAATTGCTGTCATTTAAATAGGCATTTAAAATGCCTATTGCATCTGACATTTCAATTCAAATCAGTTCAACATTGAATTTAAGTGCTTATTATCTGCAAAGCCTTGTGTGAGGTGATTGTGTTTCAGAAACAAAAAGGAAACAGTTCTTGCCTTTATGGAGCTTACGTTCTATTAGGGTAGATGAATGATTTGTAATTATATCAGTATGGCTAGTCTCTCCATGCCTTAGCAAGTATTTATGAGTTGCTCTGGCTGAAAAATTCATCACTTTGTGTTAATAAGATGACACTCTTCAAATGGAGCCAAGCTGTTGCTTAGACAACAGGCAGACATGTGATGTGTTGCCAGATTTGACCTGGAAGACTTTCTGGCTTGGTAATCTATTGGTGTACTCATGCACAAATCTACTTTAGTAGAGAATTGCATACAACATTGTTCTCAATGATAAAATACTTGTTGATAGCAAACAATTTTTTGGGGGGGCGGGGAGGGAATGCTGTAGTTTCCCTTTCCTGACGTGAATGATGTCATTTTAAAATTAGTCTCTATTTTAGTATAAACAGGCAGTTAATCCCGCCCCCTGTTTTTTGCCTTCCTCTATCCCAGTTTTTCTACAAGAACAACCAAAAGATAAACTGATTCTACCCATCTTGGACCCTGAGGCCATTCATCGACAATAAATGAGGAAGTCTTTGTCCCTTCCCCTGAAACTCACATAAGCCCAGTGACTGACTGTGAACTCAGCATGGCTATGTGTTTTCTGAAACCTCTATGTATCTTTGGGAAATGACATATTCAGTATCTTCTTTGCCCTGTAGAGACCCTTTGGATCAACTCTGTCTTGGCTTGTAACTCTGGATGAAAGCTTTTAAAATATCTCTTAGACTAATTTGTAAGCAGCGGATTTTCTTTCTATAACATAATCACATCACTTTATTAGTTAACTTATTTATAAGATTTAGAGGATCACAGATTGAGATCTAGAAGGGGCCTTAAAGAGCATCTAATTTAATCCCCCCATTTTACAGCGGAGGAGCCTGAGATTAAAGTTAGTGTCAGAAATGCCGTACATGAAGGGCTTACCCAGGGTGACTAAGCTTTGGGGAGCTCTCACTTTCTGGCTCATTGCCTCACTCAGATGACCTGGAGATACCAATAGCTAATGCTTCTCCCAAAGAGTTTCCACAAATACACAGGCTCACAAAATGTATAGCACAAATGGTTTCATTTATAAATTAATAAGGGACACAAGAGGAACTCATATATGAGACTCTAATAAATTAAGGGAATGACTCCTACCCCACTGATCCCCCCATATCTCTATACTGTGCGACTTAGGGTCTTTCCCTATTTTGAGCTCAAGCAAGGGGTGAAAAGAAACCAGGTTTTTTTCCCCCACATTGGTGCTCCCATCTGGGTTGCTTTAGTCTTTGGTGTAGTTCTTCCTCTCCCTCCCTCCAGTAGCTCTCAGTGGACATCCAACCCCTTCTTTTTATTTATACAGCTATTACCCTTTTATTTAGACTTTTGTCACCTCGAGTCCAGATTATTTCAACAGCCTCCTAATTATTCTCCTGCCCCAAGTATCTCCTCCCTCCAGTGTGTCCTACATAAAATTCCCAAGGGGAGCACAGATCTGACCATATGTGTAATCAACTCTAGCAACTTCCTCTTACCTGTAGGATAAAATATAAATTTTTCAGTTTAGCTTTTAAAGTCCTGCCCATCTGGCTCCAATATATCTTTCCAGCCTCAGTGGACCTTATTCCTCCCAAACTCTGCAATTCAGCAAAACTGGCTATTTCACTTGTTTCTCACATATAACACTGTATCTCTTATCTCCATTCTTTTCATGGACCATTCCTCATGCCTGGAATGTACTCCCTCCTTCCTTCTGCCTCAGAGTCCTTTTCTTCTTTTAAGACAAAGCTCTAGTACCCATTTTTTTGTGGACTTTGTTCATCATCCTCCTCATCTCTATCTTCTGTAGCCATGCTCTTGACACTTCTGTAACTTTGCTTCCTATATAGCTCAGCTCTGAGCACCATTGGTCTCTCTTGTTCTACCTCCTAAAATGAAGCTCCTTCTCTGGCTTCTGTAGATTTTCTACTGTTTAGTAGATGGTAGTGCTTGTCACTTTTTCTCAGCTTATCAGTGTTCTATCAGCTGGATCCATACAAGGAAGATAAGTCTGGAGTCTCTGTAGTTCAAAATGTACTTCTGGGCCAGAATGCCTCTGTTTGTTTAAAACCCTTTTTTATGCTCAAGTCTCACAGTCTTTGCCCTTGAACAGAACAGAAAGGGGTATGGGAATGTTCCTTTCTTGCACTGATCAAATAGGTCTCTGTTTTCAACTCTGTGCTGGCTTATCATGAATCTAATTTTGCCTTCTCTCTTCCTGATTGCCTGAGAATGTGCCTGTTTCTTACACTGCATCTTGGGGATTGGAAGTACATCCTTCCTCTCTACTTGCTTATCTTTCTCTCCCCCCTTCCTCTGGGGCAACTGGGTCAGATTATTCAAATTATCCCCTGGACTTCTAAGTCAATCAATTAGTCAACATAAGTTCCTACTATGGACCAGGCATTATTCTGGGTGCTGGGAATACAAATACAAGAATGAAGTGTACCCTACTCTCAAGGAGCTGAGATCTCCAACATTGAGAGAGGATGGATGGAGCTTTAACTTAGCTGCCTATCTCTAGAGAGAAGAGGATTTGGAGTCTTCCATAAGCTCACCAGTCTAGTTCTAAACGAAACACTAAAGGTCCCTGCTCTAACCCTTTTATTTTACAGATAAGGTCTGAGGCTTAGAGGTTATTAGGTGATGTTTCTCATGTTTGAACTCAGATCCTTCGACTCCAGGTACTCAGGATAAAATTCATCTAAAAATAAGATTTTTTAACAATTTTGCTCCATACTATTTCACATTGTTAGTTGTAGGTTTAAAAATAAATTCAAAAAGTTGTTCTGAAAAGGTCCTACTACAGTTTTTTTTTTAAAAGAATTTTACTACTGCAAAATAATTTGGAGAACCAATTGGTCAGTTGGTCAGCAAACATTTACTGAATGCCTATTATGTTCTAGGCAGCTAGATGGCTTGGTGAATAGAATGCTAGGCCAGGAGTAAGGAAGACCTTAATTCAAATTTGGCCCGGGCAATCCTAGCTAGCTGTGTGATCCTGGGCAAATCACTAAACCTCCGTTTTCTCAATCCACTGGAGAAGGAAATGGCAAACCACTTCAGTATCTTTGCCAAGAAAACCCCATACAGGGTCACAGGGTGCTGGACAAGACTGAACACAATAAGAACAAAATGTGCCATGCGCTGTGTGTGTGTGTGTGTTTGTGTGTGTGTGTGTGTGTGTGTGTTCATAAGCACAGGGGATACAAAGAAAGGCAAAACCAATCTATCCACAAGGAGTTGACATTCAGATGAGTGATTCAACATTCGAATAACAAGCTACATAGAGGATGATGACTATATAGTGCAAATGGGCAGGAAGCTCAGAGAGAAGATGCTTCGCATTGAGGGAGACCAGAAATGGCCCCTTGCAGAAGTTAAAATTTGAGCTGAGACCTGAAGGAAACTAAGGAAGCCAGGAAGCCGAGGTGAAGGGAGAGAGAATTTGCCTCATGGAGTATGGCCACTGAAAATGTGTGGAGTTGGGAGATGGACTGCCATGTCTGAGGAGCACAACAAGGCCAGTTTTGCTGGATTCTAGAGTACATGGAGAGAAGCAAAGTATAAGACTGTAGAGGTAGATTCTAAATCAACATGACTTAATAAACTGCCTAGGGGTGAGACTATAGCAAGACTTGCCTTTGATAGGGGCTGGAGGTTGCTCATAGTGCAAGCTAGGGAGCAGGAAAAGACCAAGGTGGTCCTTCGTTGAGGAAGAGCCAGAAATATTGGTCAATTACCAAAGATACAGGTTGCTAAGCAGAAGGACTGAATGTAAGATTACAGGGGTCTGGCTCAGAAGTATGACTTGAGACCAGAGGACCATAGTGTTTAAGACTCAGACAAAGAGATATGATCTGGGTCAGTATTCACAGATAGTTATAGTGAAGAATAGGGTCTGGAGATAATTTGCATCACTCAGTGTGTCTTGAGCGTGAAGGTATTTCTTTGTCCAGGTGTATTAGAAGTCTGTACTTCTGGTAAAGGCAGTAACATTTCCTTCAGAGAAAATCATGATGTGGGACATTGAGGAATTTAGTGGCCTCTTGTCTTTTTTTTTTGCTTTTTGGAGGGCAGTTGGGGTTAAGTGACTTGTCTAAAGTCACACAGCTAGTAAGTGTGTTAAGTGTCTGAGGCCAAATTTGAACTCAGAGCCTCCTGACTTCAGTGCTGGGAGATAGGAACTATAATTATCCCTATTTTATGGATGAGAAAATTAAGAAAATTAACATAGCTAATAATTTCTGAAGCTGGATTTGAACTAAGTCCTTCTGACTGGGTCACAGAGTCTGTCTACAATGCTACTTTGCTGCCTCTGGTATTTAAAACCTCTTGATAGTGGGGTTTAGTTACTTCAGTTTATCTAACAGTAAAATGGAGATGGCCATACTTGGACTAGGAGCCTAGGTAGTATAGTACAATAGGCAGCTAATAGACAGAAATTAAAATAAATGTATCTTTCAGCATTTACTTTCCTATAAGCAAAGCTTATGAATCACTACTTTTCAAATTATAAAGAGTAAATAAAATTTGGGGCATGGAGTCAGGAGGCCTCATCTTCCTGAGTTCAGATCTGGCCTCAGAGACTTACTAGCTATGTGACCTTGGACAAGTCACTTAACCCTGTTTTCCTCAATTTCCTTATCTGTAAAATGATCTGGAGAAGGAAACACTCTAGTATCTTTGCCAAGAAAATCTCAAATGAGGTCATGAGGATCTAGATATGGCTGAAAACAATGAAACAGCAACACATATTTGCATTACCCACCTCATGGGGTTGTTGCAGGAAAAATAATTTTGTAAACATTAAAATGAGATATAAACCTAATTTGTGACAAAGACTGGGTCCATCTTTAAAATTCAAATTCTAGGAACATCTGGTGCCCTCATCTCAAACCATCATCACTACAAAGCCATTATGAATATTGACATTATGAATAGTGACATTGAAATTTGGGCAAATTATATATTACCCAAACTTTGAGTAGACAGATTTTCCATCATGTTCTTACCACACACATTTAAAAGGGAAAGAGGAAATCACATATAGATGGGGTATATTTAGAAGGGGTGCAGGTGTGTGCATAATAAGACAGTGCTGGATGCTTTTTCAGGATGGCAAACAAGTTGGTATGTCAGAGCAAAAAGAAACTAAAATAAATCTGTATCGTTCAGCATTTACTTTCCTATAAGCAAAGCTTTTCCAAAACAAAAAACCTCCCAAGAAATTTAAATATAATTAGTTGGTCTCTACAGGTCTAAGTTCTAGGATCTTAGGACAATGGCACTTCATTTAAATGAATTAAAAATAGGAGTTGACTCTCTCCTTTATACTCCTCCAGAAGACATGTTGAGTCTGTGGGCATGTGAAAGAGTATATGTATGTATGTCTGTGTGATTGTGGACGGGTATATATTTGTGTGCCTGTAGTTGTGTAGGAGTGTGGGCAGGGCAGGTATGTGTATACAAATCTTTTTGCTGCAAACACATGCACAAAATTATATTTGTTTTCTTTATGTTTGTAAAACAAGGAGTCAGTGGTAAGAAACAGGGCTAGAGAATTCCTATTACCAGATGGCTACTGACAAAGTGCCGGGGGCCTTATCTACGGCACCGGCGGTGGGTTGATCTGTAACTATTATATCCCCGTCCTCTCTACTCACCTATCCCCATGGCGAGTCTTCGATCGTCACCGGCCTCCGAAGAGGAATTAACCCAGACAGAGCACCCGAGGTTTCAGGGGTTGTTTATTCACGGCTGGTCACATCCCGAGAGAGAGAGATGCTTCCGCGTACAGCATCTTATATACATTAAACCACGCCCTCATATGGAAATTAGCACAGTAAAAGCAAAGCCTATCCCCGCCCCCAACATCTCCCCCTTTTTGTTTTATCAGGGCTGTGGCGCCCGGTGCAGCCTTGCTAAACATTACACATCATCTAAGCTTATGGCTTCGCCGGGAGCGGGGTGCCCTGGCTTGGGTCGTCTCCTCAATCCCTGAAACCTTACCCGTCCTGGGACCCAACACCTTCGGGCCCTGTCTTAGGTGGCTGGGTGGGAGAAGTTGCCCGTCGTGGGGCTTGCCCCGTCTTACCCCAAGGTGTTACATGTCTTCCATGGCGGCGAGCCAAACTGAAGGATCTTGTCCTTCTCTTATAGAAAAGATGGCTTGTTGGGTAAGTAACATATAGCCCTTATGCCGGGTGGATGCACGGCATATGCACCAAAATAAAAGCCCAATAAGTAATAAGAGGAGACCCAGAGAGGCACCCAACCCGCCCCAAGAGGCCCCCATCGAGGCGTCGCGAGTCCGGGGGTGGGGTGTTCTATCGCCGTTCCACATCAGGATTCCCAGGATGGTGGGCCATGTCCCTGCAAAGGAAAAGAGAGGGAACTCCTCATCCCGATAATCGGGTTGGGTTCATTCAAGATCTCTAGCTCTATGTACAGGTATCCATTTTTCGGGGAGACTAGAATTCTCATTTGGATAAAAGGATAAATGGCCTGGTCTCCTTGCAACCACTGTGACCGGCCCATGCCACTTTCCTTCTTCATCCCTCCACATTATCTTAGTTCCTGGTAGGGCCCTTGTGGGGGGTGGCAACTCTATGTGTTTGGTCGCAGTTTTTCCAAAAAAATCTCTGTGCGGCCGAGGTGCCATCATCTCTAAATTGGAGAAAGTTCATGGTAAAAACGGCTTGTGCCAATTCCTTTTGGGTTATTCCCCTGCATACTCCCCCTTTTTGTTTATAGAGGGTTGTTTTCAGTTTGCGATTTGCTCGCTCCACCATGGCTTGGCCTGTGGGGTTATAGGGGATACCCGTAGTATGATTGATAGAAAATTCTAGGCAGAATTCTGTAAAGGCCCTAGAGGTATATGCCGGCCCATTATCAGTCTTTAGGGCTTCTGGCACACCTAAGGTGGCCATTTGAGTGTACAAATGTGATATTACATGTCTTACAGTCTCGCCGGGTTGCAACGTAGCAAAGGTAAAGGAAGAAAAGGTATCTACTGATACATGTATATGTTTCTGTCCTAAATGTGTGACATCCATTTGCCAGAGGGCATTAGGCAAGTCGCCCCTGGGATTGATGCCCTCTGGCTGGGGGCGCGGCCGGAAGGGTGCGCAAGCGGTGCATGAGTGTACAATGGAGTGTGCTTCTATCTTAGGAATGCCATAGAGGCGTCTGAGGGATCTAGCTGAAATATGATACTTACCGTGTGCCTGCCGGGCCGGATCAGGATCTTGGTGGGCTATATATAGGGCACTATCGGCTTCATCATTGCCTTGAAAAATAGGTCCCAAGATAGATATATGGGACCGCACATGTAGGACATAAATGGAATGTCTCCTACCCTTTATTCTATGTTGAAGTTGTAATAAAAGATCGGCTATGGTGGATCCTGGAGACACATAGGCATGTTCCAAGCAGGGAAGCAATAGTGCACAATACATACTATCTGTAATTAAATTTATGGGTATAGTATCAAACAACTCTACAGCTTTAATAATGGCAAATAACTCATTCTTCTGGGTGGAGGTATATGGGGTATCAAATACCCACGTGGCTGGTTGTGACGGGTTGTGAACTACAGCACGGCCATTCTTAGTGGCATCTGTAAATATATTTGGTCCGGCCACTGGATCGGATACCACTACAGGCGTGTGGCGTTTGAGAATGAATTCACTATACATCCGGACCACTGGGGGAAGTGTGACTTTCGCAATATTCATACTAGTCAACACCGTGGCCCACAGCAGGGAATTTTCTGCAAGTGTATGACTGAGCTCTCCTGATAGATCTAAGTTAAGAAAAGGTTTGCGCCCAAATGCGCGTTGACAGCGCTCAGAGGCTTGCAAACAAAACCAAGCTAGGGTCTCCCATTTATCTTGTATAATCTTTTTTGGAAATTTTGGATATAACCATTCTAAACATCCATGTCTTTGAAAGAGGCATCCCCAAAATCGCCCTGTATCTCTTAATATTTGAAAATATATAGGTTCATCTGGGGCTTGGCGACTCAAAACAGAGGCTTTTTGCAAAATCTGTGTTCTGCCTTGGGGGTCCATGTCCTAGGGGAGGTCAACTGTGACGCCCCTTTTAGAATCTCATATAATGGCTGCATAAGTGACTGTGGTATAGGGATTGCTGAGCGAATCCACTGAATTGCTCCCACCAACCTTTGAAAATCATTCAATGTCCTATATTGGGACTTATCAATGCCAGGAATATCTTTAACAATCTGTTCGGGAAGAACCTTTTGACCTAAATATTCATAAGGATATGACTTTTGCACCTTCTCAGGGGCTAGCAGCAATCCTTTACCTTGCAACAACTCGGTTATTAGGGCCAAACAACTCTCTGCCAGCTGCAGCTGTGGTGCAGCGATCAATATATCATCCATAAAATGTATAATCATAAGACTGTTATATTTTTCCCTAGCTGGCCTTAACAACTCTGCCACATATAACTGACACAAGGTTGGGCTATTTGCCATTCCCTGGGGCAAAACCCTAAACTGATATCTCTCGGAAGGTGCCTGGAAGTTAACGCTGGGAACAGAAAAGGCAAACTTCTCTTTATCATTTGGGTGAAGAGGGGTACTGTAAAAACAATCCTTAATATCAATCACTATTATCTCCCAATTCCTTGGGATGGCTGCCGGCGTGGGTAGTCCAGGTTGGAGGGCTCCCATTGGTAACATGGCAGCGTTAACTGCTCTGAGGTCAACTAGCATCCTCCATTTTCCACTTTTCTTTTTGATGACAAATACTGGGGAATTAAAGGGACTAAGAGATTTCTCTATTTTCCCCTCTAATAATAAAGTATCCACAATCATCCTAAGCGCTGTGAGCTTCTCTTGGGACAGGGGCCACTGTTCTACCCATATTGGTTTCTTATCAATCCAAGTGATCTGCGGGGAGAAGCTCTCTTCGGCAGCGGCCCCCACTAATTTCCCAGCAGACTGTCTGGAGTGGCCAAAGAAAGATTCAATTGGGAGAGGAGATCACGCCCCCAGAGGGCGTATGGGAGCCCTGGTAGGAAGAGAGGTTTAAACAGTCCTGTCTTGCCTTTCACGGCCCACTTCAGGGCCCTTGCTGCCTTAGGGGCAGTCTGTCTCCCTCCTACCCCCATTACTGGCTGCCCTCCCGCCGACAGTGGCCATTCAGGCTTCCACTGGCCTCCATTTATCACGGAGCAATCCGCCCCAGTATCCATAAATGGCACTGGGGTGTACTGCCGCTGCCCCGTAAGGGGGTCTGCGATCAGCGGATATATCCCCCAGTCATCCCAGTCTACTGTCTCCCCCTGCTCAAAGGCTCGGATGGCACTGGCTGCGACCAGACCTGTTGCCCCTGGTCTGGGTCCTCTCCCCCCGTCCCTGAATGCTGCCAATCTGCATGGGGGAGGCTCAGTCATGGCCGTTGGGGCGGCTAGCCAAGCTTCTGGGCAACTCGGGGAAACTCCGCCCCAGGCCTCCGGGTGTCTAGAAGAGGCCCCGCCCCATCCTCCTGTCTTTTCCTGTCTAGGCCCGCTCGGCATCTGAGCTGCGTCACACCCACTATCCTTCCGGTCAGTGTCCCATGAAGAATGCGGAAGTGTCGTGTCTCCGCCATCTTTTTTGCGGCTTTCCCCTCTAGCCCTCCTTAATTCTTCCCAGGGGTACACGGGAGGGGGGCCCTCATCCTCCCCCCCATCCTCCCCTTCATCCTCCTCTTGTGGCCCCACACCGTGACTTTCCTCCTCTTCACCCGACCCTTCTATGAATGCTTGGCAGGTTTTTAGGGGGATTTTATACCCCCTCTTAGCGCACAGTTTATACAGCTGGGCGGCTACAACCCCTTTCTCCTCGGGTCGAAATTCAGGTATGCTATTCAATCCTCCCATCTCGTCCTTCTTATGAGATGAGGCTGTCTGGGGGGAGTCCGTCCAGCGGACTCAGACGGTCCCTACAGATCTCAATCCCTGTTCAGGCGCCACTTGCCGGGGGCCTTATCTACGGCACCGGCGGTGGGTTGATCTGTAACTATTATATCCCCGTCCTCTCTACTCACCTATCCCCATGGCAAGTCTTCGATCGTCACCGGCCTCCGAAGAGGAATTAACCCAGACAGAGCACCCGAGGTTTCAGGGGTTGTTTATTCACGGCTGGTCACATCCCGAGAGAGAGATGCTTCCGCGTACAGCATCTTATATACATTAAACCACGCCCTCATATGGAAATTAGCACAGTAAAAGCAAAGCCTATCACCGCCCCCAACAACAAAGGATTCATAGGAACTGACTGACTGGAAAAGGGGCCCCGTGTTCTTATTATATGGGTACTTAGTGGACATTTAAGGGCAGTGACAATAAACATGCCCCATTTTCAGTCTCTGAATACTAATTAGCACAAGATTATAGCTACATTGACATGGGCTTCATATATGTTAACCCTTTTGGGCCTCCCAACAATCCTGAGAGGCAGTTGCTATCACCCTCATTTTGTAAATGAGGAAACTGAGGCTTCCTTTTCCAGGAATGGTAAAGTTGATTTGACTATTACAGGTTTTTTCTAGAGTTAGAAGTAGAAGGAAGTGAAGTGGGTGTGGGAAGGAAAGGATTTATACCTTACTGTGAAGATGGTATGGAAATAGCACCATAGAAATCTGTGTTGAGTTAGATATGAAAAAGGCAAATCAGAAATTTTCTCATCTTTTAAATTAGATTAATTTAAATTTAACAGACACTTATCAATCACTTCTTATGGGTAGCCTGGAATGGTGGTAAGAATACTGGCCATTGAGTCAGGAAGACCTGGGTTTGGAACCTAATTCTATATGTCTGCTGATTTTGTGACCTTGGGCATGTCACCTTCAGAAATGTAGGGGTAAATGATTAACAACCAGCTCTTTGGAGGAAAAAGTACCCAATACACTCTTTTAAGTCTGATCTGCATTAGTAATACTTTTCTCTGTGACTTTTTAAAGTTTATTTAGTCAACAAAACAACAAATCAAGCCCAAATTTGTGGCATTTGCAGATTTCTGAGTTGTGAATGCCCACTGTGAAAATTTAACCATTGGTTCTTGCAAGCTGATTCCAATACCCCCTGCACCTCTATATACTTCTGCCAAGTAGGACTTATCCACTAAAATCATAGGTGTGATATGATCCTGCAAATTCAGTGTTGGTGGAGGGAGTTTCCACATTGGCATTGTGGTAGCTACTGGAAATATAAAGATGAAAAATGGCAGTTCCTCTCCTCAAAGACCTTACAGTCTGGAGCTGAGTGGGCTGTGGAATATATATAAATCACTATAATACAAATCACTGGCTTATTGTGAGAATCAAATGAGGTTATATATGTTATAATGTTTTGTAACCACAAAGTGATATAAACATAAGTGAAAGTTGGAGTGGGTTGGCCACCATGGGATGGACCTTTCAGGCTCAGTAACTTTAAAAAGGCATTTATTAAGGTATAAAGGGGTTTTGATCTATGTTTAACTCCCAGGTAATCTTGATAGCCACCCACTTGATTCCATTCTGTAATAAAAAGAATCTTGGTCTCAGTGAGTCCCATGCTTTTCTGCACTGTTGGGTGGATGAGGTGAGTAAATGCTGTGCTCCCTGTGACTCAGAAAGTCAGAAACTTTCTATTCCTCAGTTAAGGCTCTCTCTACAGGGCTCCCACATGGGCAACACCCAGTATTGGTTAAGGGAAGGTGTCAGTTGTGGATTTACCCAATCAATCTCTATCTGCTTGATGAACCAGATTTCCTTGCAGAAGTATCATACTTCAGTGAGTTTTGGTGTGATCTTGGATAGCTTAGACAGTGTTTTTTTCCCTTAATATAGAACCAGAATGCAAATAAACAATATATAACAATGAGCATACAAGATATAATAAAACGGTACTAGTGTATAGGCCCAGATGTTCACTGTCCTAACTCACATTTTGACTGCAAGTCAGGTCCCCAGAACAAGGCTACTGCTCCCCTCAGAATGCTAGGCATAATGTGGTGGTGTTATAGGGGACTTTCTCTGGCAAGTCCACATCTGGCATGTGCCTTCCATATCATTTGCCCAGTTATTATCTCCCAAATATTATGTTGGTCATTTTTTCTCTCCTCAGTATCAGCCAATAACATCAATTAGCTTTTCCAAAGGAGTGTTTACTGAGAAGATATAGCAAGGCTTGAAGTACAAAAATGTTCCCTTCAAACTGGGACAGATTATCTCTTTTATGTTCTTGTTAGGTACTTGGGAAGAGTGACTCATATTCAAAATGGTTGCCTCCAAGCACTTCCCCTATTAAGTTCATTTCTGGTGGTGCCATAAACAGTGGATGAGTCAGTCAGTCAATCAGTGACTCAAAAAGCGTTTATGAACATTTGCTGTGCTCCAAGTACAATGGTAAGTGCTGAGGCTACATAGAAAGGTAAAAAACAGTCCCTGCCTTTAGAGCACATATTCTAATGGGAGAGATCACATTTAAATAACTAAGTACATAAAAGATCTCTACAGAGTAGATGGAAGGTGATCTATATAGATGGAAGGGTTAGCAGCTGTGGGGACCAGAAAGAGTTGGATTTGAGATAAGTTTTAAAAGAAACCAGGAATACTAAGAGACATTGTTGGGGGGAGAACATGTCAGGCCTGGGGGACAGCCAGTGTAAAGGCCCAGAGATCAAGCAAATGACATCAGGCCAGCACAACTGGGTCAGATAGTAAGTGAAAGACAGTAAAATCTTTTTTGGCAGCTTAATCAGATTAAACTGTAATTGGTAATGTTTAATAAAACAAATATGCAGTATCACAGATATTGTTAATTTGTGATTTTCAAGGTCATTATGGGCCTGCAGGAAACTATTTCTATTTTAGTTTGGCATCACTGTCCTATTCCAGTAAATAGTTGAATAGGGATTTCCTCTCTAACATCCTTGACAAATGTGGTCATCCAGTTGCTCTCTACTGGAAGACCTGTGGTAATGGGAAACCCCATTGGAGGAAGCCCATTTTGCTTTTGGAAAGTTCTAATTGCTGGGAAATCCTTCCTTCAGATCTAGCTAAAGTTTGCCTCTGCAATTTCCAGCCATTCTTTGTATCTGGTTCTATGTTATCATTCCCCCATTGAAGGACAGTTAAATCTAAGAAGACTAGAAAGGTAGGAAGGGACCAGATTGTGAAGGGTCCTAAATATCAAACTGAAGACTTTAATATTTGATCTTGGAGGTCATAGGGAGCCATGGGAGCTCACTGAACAGGAGTGTGACTTGGTCAGTGTTGGGATTTTTTTAGAAAAGCTACTTTGTCAGCTGAATGGACGATGGAGTAGAAGAAGAGGGACCTGAAGCAGAGAAAGCAAGTAAAAGGCTATTGCTGTGGCCCAGGAAAGAAGTGGTGAGGATCTGAATCTGGTCTGTGATTGAATGAGTAGAGAGAAAAGGATATATACATGTGATGCTGTGAAGGTAAAAACAGCAAAGGATTGGGTATGTGATCTTAGTGAGACTAAAAAGTTACAGATCCTAATGATGATAGGTAGCATTTATGTAGCTCTTGCTATCTTATAGGCCTTGTGCTAGGCAGTGACACCAAGGTTGCAAGTCTGGTTCACCAGGAGGAATAGGGAAGTTCAGAGAAGGAGAAGGGATGACTGGACAGATGAGAAGAGAACCAAGATAGTGCAATCACAACATCCCAGAAAGGAGTGAGTATCCAGGAGTACAGAAAAGTCAAGGAGAATCAAGATTGAGAAAAGGTCAATAGGTACTTTGGGGAGGACAATTTCAACTGAATAATGAAATCACAAGACAGATCAAAGAAGGTTAAGAAGAGAGGTAATGGAGGCCACAGTTGTAGACTGCTTTTTCAAAGGGAGTAGAAATATGGTACTATAGCTAATGGGGAATAGTACAATGAAGTGAGGATTTTTTTTTTGGAGGAGGGAAGGCAAGGCAATTGGGGTTAAGTGACTTGTCCAAGGTCACACAGCTAGTAAGTGTCAAGTGTCTGAGGCTGGATTTGAACTCAGGTCCTCCTGACTCCAGGGTTGGTGCTCTCTTTACTGAGCCACCTACCTGCCCAAGTGAAGATTTTTTAAGGATGAGGAAGACATGAGAATATTTGTAGGTCTCAGGAAAGGAGCCAGTATATAGGGAGAGACTGACGAAAAGAGTCAGTGGGAGAGAACCATGAGGACAACTTTCTGGAGAAAGTAGGAGATGAGAATAAGGAAGTATGTAGAGGGGTTTCCCTTGGCAAAGAGACAGGCCACCTCTTTACCTGGATGAAATAGTGGAAGAAAATGTCTGAATTATAAAAGATGAGGAAGAGGGGAGAAGGGGGAGTTCAGGGTGAATAGGAGTGAAATGTGAGATAAATTCCAGAGCTCAGAAAGTAAGGGAATGGAGTACCACAAGAAGCTTAAGGAAAGATGAGAAAGTTTAGAATAACACCTAGGAGAGGGGATAGTGAATTGACCAAGGATTGCCTTGCTGCAGTGAAAGCACAGTTGAGATTAAATAACATTAGTTGCCCCTTGACTTTCAGGACAAGATGTCTTGATTGCTAAGTCGACCCACTGTTGAGCTAGGTAAAATAAATTTCTCCTCAGGGCAGATCCTCACCTGGCTTGGCTCGTGTGGCTATGGCAGATTCTGATATGGACCACTAGACTTTAGGTGGTTCTTCTGACCTCTTGCTTTTTTTTTTTTGGAGGGCAATTGGGGTTAAGTAACTTGCCCAAGGTCACACGGCTAGGTTTTGTTTGTGTGTGTGTTATGTCTGAGGTCGGATCCGAATTCAGGTCCCTCTGACTCCAGGGCTGACGCTCTACTCACTGTGCCACCTAGCCGTCCCCTTCTGACCTCTTGAAGCTCACAAGGTTATAACCCAGTCCATCCATCTTAAATACTCATTCACTTAAGATCAAGAAAGAATAGACACAACAAAGAGAGGGGAAACATAGATGGTCATGTATTTACTGCCACATGGTAGTCTGGTTGGGGAAATGAGGCAGTTGGCACTCCCTCTCAACCACCTGAATGCTTACAGCAACTCTTGGCTTACTATTAAAGAAGAGAGAGAGAGAGAGAGAGAGAGAGAGAGAGAGAGAGAGAGAGAGAGAGAGAGAGAAACAATGAATGTCCTAGAGCTAGTCCATATAGACTTAGGAGAATTGATTATTAAATTTCTGGTGTGAACATTTCTATCTCAGGAATTGACCAACACTACAAATCTGGACTTGATTTATTGTTTTGTTGATTGTTTAGATAAGGAGTTGGCAAACTATGGCAACCCTGCCACTGCCTATTTTTGCACTTCAAAAATTTTAAAACCATTCTTAGCTTGAGGCTGTACAAAAACAGGTGACATTGGCCAGTGGGCCATAGTTTGCCAACTCTGGATCTACACTTAAGAGAGTGATGATGGAAAATGCCAAGGATGCAGATTAAACTTAAAAGTGTGACCTACATAATTTTTTTTCCAGGAGAGCAGGGTGTTAAGTATTTACCAGCACACTGATGAAGAAAGCTTTCATGTGTGAAAGCCTTTTTTATGCACACTCATCACGAGACTTTTCATCACCACACAGTAAGCAGATAGGAAGCAGTTAGTAAATACCTGCACATGCTCTGAATAGGGGAGGATCACTACATTACTCATTGAATTTCTGGAAGCAGCCACAGCAAGCCTCCATGAATATTTGTACCAGGCAAAATATATTGTTCATACCCTAAAGACTGTGCCCTCTTTGGCCAGTCCACCATCTCTTTCCCCCCACACAAGAAGATATATTTCATGGGGTGGTATATCCCAGAACCATGTCTTTTCCTCCTCTCCCCTAGGCAGGACAGAAGTTGCTTTAACTCTGGAGTTCTAGAAAATGCACAGTTTGTCTTTGTTTAATTCTCCATAACTCCATAACTAAGGGAATAGTCAAAGCAGTGTTCACTTGGCCATGCATGTTTCCACAGCAGTTGACACTCTGTTTTGACCATTTTCCCTTGGCAGTGACTTCTGATCCTGGCTGACTACAGCTAGCTCATTACCGAGCAGGGTGTCCCAAGAAGGAGAAGCCTACATACTCCTATAATCACCCTGGTGTCTCTCTCTAGCCTCAGCCCTGCTCATGGCATCCTTTCGCCACAGCTGTGTCTGTCTCCTAACTTCCAGCGGCCACTCCTCATCAAATCCCTGACATTTAGAACAGTGGGTTTGGGGAGGGACAGTCAGTAGAGTCTTACTTTTATATCAGCGGGTAGTGTACCCATGAAAACAAAATCATGGTTCCTTGTGTAAGATACATATATTAAGGGAGCCAGTGAATCCTAGAGCTGCATTCCCAACATTTTTATTCATTTCATTGCAATCTGTAGTTAACTAACAAGTAGTTTTTAAACTTATGGGAGGCCCTGTATTCCAGGACCCAAAGAAATAAAAAACATGGACTTTCTCTCTTAAAGCATCTATAGTTTAGTTAGGGAACCCAGAATAAGTAGAGAACAATTAGCTGCTACTCATGTTACCTAGCCTAGAAGAGGAAGTTGTGGCATATCGGTAAGAGTACTGAATTAGGAATCAGGAGTCCTGATAGCTGTGTGTGACTTCTCTCTCCTGAACTTAATTTTCTTCATCTGACAAATGAGGCAGTTGAATTGGAAAATTTCTCATGTATTTCTTCCAGCTCTAAAGTATATGAAGCCATCTGGCTTCCCTTTCTCCCCTTTAAGTCCCAGCTAAAATTCCACCTTCTATGTGAAGCCTCTCCTGATCCCCCACAATCCCCCCCTTGTGCTCTTCCTCTATTGTGTCCCACTTTATCCTGTACATTATCATTTTTGTACATAATTGTCTGCATGTTGTTTCTACCATTAGACTGTGAGCTCATCTAGGATGGAGGAGCTTTTGCCTTTCTATGTATCCCTAGCTCTTAGCACAGTGACTGACACATAGTAGGTGCTGATTGACTGGCTGATGATGAAACTTTCTGTTTCAAAATGAATGAGGGTGACACAACTCTTGGCCATTTATGTTCACACCAAGTTGCCTCACCATTTCCCTTTTATAACTGGCATTGCCCCATGGACTTTTTCTTGGTGGACATCTGGTTGGTTCTGTATGACTAATTGCTAAGGGCACAAGTGGAATATCTAAAGGCAACAAATACTCTTTAAAAATTTTTTTTATTTTTATTTTTTGTGATAAATACTCTTAAAATTTGTTTTGAAACAAAGTTCTGCTTAAGTAGGACAGCAGTTTTGTTTTTTTTTTTTGATTAGTCATCAAAGGATAAACTGCTATTGCTACTGTTCAGAGAAATTAAAAAGTGGATTCCTGTGGTTGGGGTAAGACATAGGCAGGGCCTTGAAATCTTCCATAACTTAGGTCTCTGTTATTCTTTCTTTGCAATTAATGGACAGGAATCTCATTTAGAGACTCTTGGCGAGGGGGGGGGGGGTGGAGGTGGGGAGGGAATCACATTATGCTCCTAGAAAGGAGGTGATATAAAAGCGATGCCTTGATAAATTATTTTGCAAAGATTAATTTTCTCAAAACAAATGGAACAGAAGATAAAAGAAAATATATTCATTACTTATTATCCTGTGACTAGTGGGTCCATCCAGGAAGAGTTGGAATTAATCTAAAAATAGACCTCAAAATTTTTTTTAAAAAGTAAAGTTGAATAGTGCTTCTTATGGAGTTCTACAAAAATAAAAATATAGTATCACAGTTGACCTCTCAAAGCTTTACTTTTTTGTGGAAGTGAGACATTATTACAAAGTTTATTGTATTTCTGGGATCTGGTATTTGAGACACATCAAATTCTCCCTTTTCTGCTACTCACCTCCAGATCCCTTGACTTACCTCTATCTTTCCTTACTTGCTTGTCAGTGTCTGGCCCCACACAGCATCCCATTCAGATGAAAGTCCCTTTAAATATCATAGGTTCCTGCTTTTAACAATGGCTACTCACATCTAGAATGAGTTCTTTCCCCCACCTCTGCCTTGAAGGATCTGTAGTCTCCTTCAGGTTTCTCTGCCTCTGGAACTGTCAAGTTGAGAATGAATTATAGTGGGAATAATTTTTGTGTATGGCTTGGAGGAAATGTCCCCTGAGGTACTTTCAAACTCTTAAATTTTGCAGCTGTGTTTCAGATAGTACTACCTTCTCTTTATATAAGCTTTTCATTTACTTATCTCCATACATGTTTTATTCTCCTCAGTTAATGTAAGCTACTTGAAGATAGACTGTTTTGGTCTTTGCACACTCCTGCCTAAATTAGTGCCTTGCACTTAGTTTATCCATAAAGATTGGATTAAGTATATTGAATTAAATTGGATTGAAGAGGAGTCAATTCAAGGCTTATGGAATTTTCATCCATTCTTTGCTCTTCCTGTTTCTTTGTCAAGTACACTATTTGGATCTTGTTTTTGTTCTTCAAATAAGATGTCTTTCTTGGAGTTTCCAAAGTCTTAGACTTCAGAGTGTATAGGACTACTTTGCCAATCATTATAGCCAAATGAGGTTTTACATGTCAGTTATTTCCATAACAACGTTATAAATGGAAGATATATATTTTAAGACAAATGCAAGCAGGAAAGGATGTTATCCACCTAATTATGGCCCTAATCAATGTTACACGGATATCCATGAAATAGTAAGAAATGTTTGTAGGAACCAGAGAAATATTTTTCTTTACCTGAATCCAGGTTCCTGAATAATGATCCTGAAAATTGGACAGTTCCATCCCTGAAGAAAACATTGTGAATTTAAGAGTTTGAGAGTTCTTGAGTAAGGTGCTGCTTGTCAAGCAAGGGGGTGATTTCTGCAATGGCTCCTCTGAGGTGGAGAGCCCCCCACCCAGAAGATTCTGTAGGCAAAGGTTTTTTGTTTTGTTTTGCATCCAAAAAGGCAAGAGAGAGAGAGTACTTTGTTTGCAGTCAGGAAGACCAAAATTAAAATTCCGTCTCAGGCTTTTGCTAGTTATGTGACTCTGAGTAAAGGAAACTGTACTAAGTTTTCTTACTTGTAAAATAAGAACAGGGAAGGAAATAAACATTTGTTAAGAACCTGTTATGTGCCAGTCACTGTGTTAAGGTCTTTACAGATTTCATTTGATCCTCACAATTGCCCTGCAAGGTAGTTGCTGTTATTACCCTCATTCTATATTTGAGGAAATTGAGGCAAACAGAAGTTGAGTGACTTGCCCAAGGTCACACAGCTACAAAGTATATGGCTTGACCTTGGGCAAGTCACTTTACCCTGTTTGCCTCAGTTTCCTCATCTTAAAAATGAGTTAGAGAAGGAAATGGCAAAACCACTCCAGTATCTCTGCCAAGAAAACCCCAAGTGGGGTCACAAAGAGTTGGACACTACTTGAACAACTTAACAACAACAACTTCCTGACTCCAAGCCCAGTACTCCATCCACTGTGTCATCTAGCTTCCGATATGGTTTGACTTAATTGCTTCTAAGGTCCCTTTTAATTCTAAAGCTGCGATCCTGTGATGCTACGTGTCCTGTGGCTAAAAGACACAGAAGCTGAAAGTTGTTCAGATTATGTAGATCTGAGGGGAGCGTGAAATATCTGTTCTGCCACCCTGAGAAGTTGTCTTTACATCCTGAGACCACTTAATAGATGTGATGGGTTATTGTTTCATATTTTAAGTATTTGTTAATGTGTGCTTGTTGAACATTTGAGTCTTTTGTGTTCCATTCCTTTTTTCTTGGTAGAGGAGATAAAAACTTGACAGCATTTAATAGGTTCTGTAGAAAGGAATCTGTTAGTACTTTTAAGAGGGGACAACCTAGACACAAACCAGACATAAGGTTTATTTAAGAGATTTTTTCCTGGAACTCATGAGTGTGTGAGAAAAAGTTTAATCTTTTCTCTTTGATCTCAGGCCCATTCTCTGGACTAACCCAGTTCATGAGAGTCCAAAGCTGGAGCCAAAGCTGGAGCCACTTAGGAGGGTGTCCCTAGGGCCATGGGTGAGGGAAGCATGTGAGCAAAGCAAAGCAATTTGTTGTTTCTGTTGTGAATGAGGTTGATAACATTATATGCCTTGTGAATGAACGTTTTGTGTAAAGTGCTTGCCATCTCTCTGTGACATTTAACCACACAAGTGAAGGACAGATAAACTTGATAGGACCAAGCTAGGCTGATATCTGGGGACTGGGCATGGTGGGGCCTCTCTTTAGGGTGGGATATAATGTATTAACAATGGTCTCAGTGTATCCTGGCACTGCCTCCCTTTCCATGTCTTCAGCAGAATTAACTTGAGTGTTAACATCCAAATTATACAACTGAATGTTCTTGGACTTTAATCCTTGTCCTCATTCTCTGCAGCATTTTACACTATTGACTACTTTTTCCCCTCTTGTCTTTTAGGATAATGTTCTCTCTCTCTGTCTCCAAATTCCCTATCTCCCTCTCTTTCTCCTCTTTCTGTTCTCTCTCTGTCTCTGTCTCTGTCTCCCTCCTTCTTTCTCTGTCTCTCTTTCCCTCCTTTCTTTCTCTCTGTCTCCCTCCCCTCCCTGCATCCCCCCTTTTCATTTCCCTTAGTATACTCTATGCTGCAACTGATATAAACTACAGATTATTCCCTGATTTTATCCTGTTCTCTCTTACCTTTATGTATTTGTAAAGGATGTCTCCCATGCCTGGAATGTACTCCCTCCTCGTCTTTGCCTGATAAAAGCCTTCTCTTATTTCAAAGCTTCCTTGGGTATCAGTGGAACTAAGGGAAAGGAATAGGAAATAGAGGCTTTGAAGGGAAAATAGATGTGGTAGAAGATATTATGTCTTATTTCTTTACAAATCTATCATATCACACCATTGCCAAACTGAAACCCTTTCATGATTTCCCCTCATTCACAGGATCAATTCAAACTTAATTAGCCTAACATTAGAAATTACAGAGCCTGGATATATTGTGCTCAACAGGTATTATATGTTATAGAACTTTAAATAATACAGACAAAAAGACCCATTTGGTCTGAAGATTAACATCTCTTCATAAATTTAATTTCTTTATTTTTATATTTGATAGAAAACTTCATCTACTTTAATTTCACTTTACCTTGAGTTTTCCCTATTTGTTAAACTGCACTCTCTCCATTTAAAGAGGAAGATTTTTCATAAGATACCTAACAGCCACATGGAAACTGAAAAATTTAGTTAACTACCCAGATCTTTTTAAAGATTGGTGTAGTTGGTGTTATATCAAGTAGCCAGACATTTGACTATATGGGTGTGTGTGCATGTGAGTGTGTGTGTGCGCGTATGTGTGTGATCATCTGAATGGTTGACGTTTTGTAGATATGGCCAAAAGATCCTCAAGTTTCATCTGATAGTTGAAAATGTTTGGGCAGAGGACCGATATCCTTGCCAGGTCTTTCCCCATACACCACCAGAGTTAAGAGTTGGCACTTCATTCACTTTGCTCTCTTTATCTTCTTGGGTTCCAGAGATACTGTGTCATTATTCAGCCTGATTTTGAAAATTACTTCCTATTATATATTCAGACTATTTTGTTTTATCTTGTCACTCCACGTTAAATCTGGGACTTTAGGTTTAACTCTTGGACATCCCCTTAAAGTTTTCTCACTTATAGTATCCAGCTGTCCACATTGTTCATCTTCTTGCCACCCCTCCTGCTCTGGCAACAGTAATCAAACCAATATTACTACTTCATCTAGAAAGGGAAGATCATTTATCTCCACTCTGGATCTACCTATCATCCCTTCAACTTCCTAACCAATACACCTTTTCCTGGCCTCCTCTACCTTATATATATTGCCTTCCTCTACTGTGAAAACTCATAGAGGTCAGAGATTGTATTACTTTTGTATTTGGATCCTCAGTTCTTAGAGCAGGATTTGGTACATGGTAAGTGTACTTTAATTTCATTCATTCATTCATTCATGGCATGACTTCTCAAGGTGACTAGCCAGTGAAAGTGATTTAAGAAATTTAGGGAATCCTGGCTTATCTCTGTATCTTCCTTAAGAGTAATATGATAGGCAGGCAAGAGGCACCAGGCAGATTGGACAGTTAATGATGTTTTATTCAGGTCATTGCATATCTCTCTCTGTTATCTGCTGAGCACAGCATACATTCCGTTAGCTGTCTCTCTTCCCATGTTCACATTGGCAAATGTCCCTACCATATGGTGGTAGGAAGGGTTCTGTGCTTCCTAACATCACATGTAGGAGGTATGAGTCTGAGGTCCCTCTATCCTTTCTTTAGACCAGCACATGTAAGGGGTGTGGTTTTCCTCAAGGCATTCAGGTTTTAGTCCTGTCCAACATAGAAGAGGGGAAGAATTCACAGGCTGCCATAGCCAGGTATCATTAACCTGATTTCTCCTTTTTCCTTCACCAAAATTTGGCCCATCCTGTGTCCTCAGTCACACCTCCATGGCATCCCTTTTAAATCACATCTGAAGATTTTGTGCTTAGAGCTCTTGGACTTGTTCCATGCTCAAGTATGTCCTATATCATTCTACATCATATGTAGCAATCATACCTCCCATTTAGATAGTGCTTTATAAAGCAATTTCCTCCAATGTGAGGTCAATAGTATATGGATTATAGAGACAACTAGGTAATGCAGTGAATGGTGTGCTAGACTGGGAGCCATGAGGTATGAATTAAAATACAGTCTGAGATACTAGCAGGGTGATCCTAGGCAAGTTACTTAAACCTCCACCTGCCTCAGTTTCCCCATTTGTAAAGTGGGGATATTAATAGTACCTACTCTCCCAGGGGTGTTGTGAGGACCAAATGAGATGATATTTGTTCAGCACTTTGAAAACATTATGAATGCTAATTGTGATTATGATGATGATGATACCCATTCTGCTGATGATAGAACTGAAGCTTTGTAGTATTAATAGATATAATATCTTCCCGCCCATTAACAGGCTTCATGTGGAGCCCATTAGAGGAAGCTTGCTTAGGGAAGGCTTGCTTGTAGGAAGGCTTTCACACCTTTTGTTAAATTCTAATTAGACACTGAGTCATGAGGGTTGTGATGCCCTCTAGCTCTAAAAAAGGGTATATATACTCTGAGGTTAGCATTTTGCTTTGGGGCTCACTCATTGGAAGACTGAGTGATCTGTCCAGATAAGACTATGGGTAGCCATTAAGGAGCTCCCCAGCTTTGAAAACCCAAATGCTGGTGCTTCTCTCTCTGGTAACTATGTATGTATTGCCTTGGTCAGACAGTTAGAAACCCTATCTGTTGGTCTTTGTTCCTCTGCTTGTATTTTTCTATTTTCTTTGTTTGGATTTTCTCTCAAGTTCAGTGTGCTGATTTTCCCCCTGAACTAATGAATGTAATCAAAAAGATTGTTGACCCCTTAAACAGCTGTCTTTCCTAGTAAAGAAGATCAACCTGTGCTAGCAGCCATCCTGAGTATGCCAATAGGGTTGCTGCTACAAGCTAACAGAGTTTAAATGATTTTTCCCAAGGCCACACAACTAGTAAATGGTAGAGAGGGGATTTGAACACTAGGATCCTGACTCTTAGTCTAATATTTTTGCTGCTGTGTCATGACTGGCCCTAGTATACAAGATGTAACATGGTTAGTTTAGGGCATTCCTATTGTCTTTCAGAGTTAGTATATTAAAGAGGGTCTACTTCATTTGCTGACTGGAATTAAATCATGATTCATTTCTCTGGGCTGGATACAAATCATTCCTGTATCTAGTTCAAGATTACATTTTCTGTCTTTTTTTTTTTTTTAACAACTGCAGTTGCTTTTCTCTGATGCCATTGGAATTCTCTGTATCCTACTGGAAATGCTGGATCCCAAACTGCCCTGTATAGTATAGTAGAAGGATTACTTCAGTATTCACTGTTACCCTTCTGCTGAAATGTCTCCCTTCTCCATTCTGTGAGCCTGCACTCTTAATTCATATTCAGCTGGTGCTCAGCATTCATTGTCTTCCTCTGAATGAGAACATTTGAGCATTTCCGCCTTCCCCTTGGTTTTTTCAAGTTTTTGAAAAGTTCTCATGACCTATTAAACCACTCCTTGGCCTGGAACCTGAGTTTTCCTTGAAAATGGTTTCATTGTTGTCATTGGGGTTGTTTTTGTTCTCAAACCAAATCTATTTTTTAATCTGTTTCAAGCAAGAAAGCCCCGAGAGAAATCAATGTTATGGCCTTTCCTGTCCTCCACAAAGGTGCAGCTATGCAGTGTCTCTGAATTCCCTGAAGCAGACCTACATTTTCAGTAAAGGACTCCTATTAATTCAAGTCATAATCCCTTCATGGGGCAAATGAGTCCTCCTTCCTATCCCTACTCCCCACTTTCCCTGGTAACAATTTTTGTTTTGTTTTGTTTTCGTATGGTCTTTTGCTTTCCAGCTCTCTAATGCATCTCTTATGATTACAAATTTAGAATAGAGAGGCTTGTGAGGTCACTCAGTCCAACCCTCATTGTACAGAAGAGGAGCATGACCCTGAGTAGAGTATCATGTCCAAGGTGACATAGATAGTAAATGTCAGAGGCAGAATTTGAATCCAGCTCTCAGTACCAAAATCCAGCAGCCCTCTTTCTACTGTAACCTACTTCCTCTTTTTCTATTAATTGTAGATTATTGTGTGCACCCCAAAACTGTGTGCAACAGAAATCCTTACCCAAATAATACTCAGAGGTTTCTCAAGGTAGGAAGCAGAAAAGAATGGTTTATTAGGATCTTGAGAAAGCACCACCCTCCTGACAAATGGTCAAGGAGGAGATGCAATTTGCAAAAGGAAATGGTGAAGTTATAAAGCCCTAACACAGAGTTCTCCCCCACACCCCTGCTGACCCTTTTCTTCCATTGGCTGGAAGTTAGGTATATAATCTAAGCATGGCAATCTACTTCAAGTACCAGAACAAGGAAACAGTAGATCACCCAATGTACATTTGAGAAAGCACTTCTGTCCTTATTTGGCATATCTTGTGCTAAGGTGGCACTGGGGAGGGTCTCCATTGCTCTAAGTCCCAGATTCCTGCAAGGTCAGGTGACCTCTAAACTTAGGCCTCATGGATGCTGAAGCCACTCTAGATTTGATTTTTCAGAATGGGGAAACTTCACTGCAAATTATCCCTCACATTATGGTCATCTGAACTTGTGTCTTATTCTCTCATTTTACTATGAACTCTAGGGATTGTGTTTTGTCTGAACTTTTTGTCTCCATTAGTGTCCAACACATTTTTTTTCAAGACAGATAACTGGATAAGTGGTTAGGGAGAGATTTTACTATATTTTGAAGCTGGCTTAAGACAAAACTTCCTTTTCTCTGAGAATGGTAGAATAGGAAGCCAGTTTACAGAGATGCTCGATTTTGAGAAAGTCAAATTGTTTAAAAAAAAAAAAAGAAAATAGTTACAGAAATAGACCTCAGTCAGCACTAAAAGCTTAATTTCACCCCCCCCGCTTTATTCCTGCCAATTTAGGCTTTCCCCCATCTCCATCCAGCTGAACCAAACCATTTATGAATTGCCTGCTGTGTGCAGAGCACTTTATTAGTTAATGGAGGAGATGCCAAATCCAAATGAGGCATAGTTTAGGCTTATTTTAGTATGGAACTATGACACTAAGGAGATAGCTGTAATACACCAGGAATATCTCCCAAATGAATTAGGTAGGTGCAAAGGGAGGAAATGGCATTCCTGACTGATGAGATCAGGGAAGGTTCCATGGAGGAGATTTCATCTGGACTTTAGAGGGTGGGTAGGAACTGAAAAGGAGGCTGGCAGAAGAAAGCTTTTCCACCGTAGTAAACCATTCATACAAACATATGGAGAAAGGCAAGTACATGATGTATATAGGAGATGGTGAGTTTGGTTGGATAACAAAATATATAGAGGGCAGGAGTATAAAGTAATTCTGGAAAGACTTTGTTGTATCAGAACTGTGAAAGACTTTGAATGCCAGGCAAAGAACTTTAACTACTTTGTAAGGTAGAGGAGCCATTGAAACTTTTTGAGTGAAGTAGGGTTATGATCAGATCTATACACAAGGAAGATTATTCTGGCAGTACAATGAAGGAGAGGTTGGAGGGAGAAGAGAATGGAGGTAGGATCATTTATTCGGAGGCAAAGTCTGGGCAGGTATTAATAAGTGCTTGTATTACGGAACCTGAGTGACTGGAAGGATAATGAATGATGCCTTTGACAGAAATAGGTAAATTTAGAAGAGGGACAAGTTTTGGAGAAAAGATAATGAGTTCTGCTTTGGACATGTTTAGTTTGAAATGTCTCTGTAACATAATTCAGTCTTTTGAAATGTTCAGTAGGCAGTTGGTAATGTGAATCTGGAGCTCAGGAAAGATATGAGAGCTACATATATAAATCTGGAAGTTAACTGAATAAAGATGACAATTAAACTTATGAAGGCTGCCGATATCACTGAAAGAGAAAGTGTGGAGAGAGCAGAGGACAGAACTTCAGGGTACACCCACGGATGATTGAGAGTGATCTAAATAATATCCCTTCCAATTCAAGATCCTAAATATTATGTATTTATATGGTTCCTTTAACCATTAAAAAAGGCTTTATTTGGCTATTTCAGAATGGGAACCATTCTTTTCATCAAATATCATATCCTTCTTACTGTTATCTAGAAACTAGAGGGCTGAGCAGGGTCCTCATTTGGATTGCAAAAGACCAGGTTTCACTAGAGAATGTGAGTGCCAGGGTCTTTTTATGTAAATCCCTGAGCTCTCAGTACCAGATACCAATGCAAATATCTAGCAAATGTAATTAGGTTTTATATCTCAGGTATGATTTCCTTAAGGACAATTTTTATGAAAAATGTAGTGGAAAGAATGGAGAAAAATTTGTTTAGTGCCTGTTTCTGCAGCTTACTGAGCTAGCCACTACACAGAGTAATTTAAACAAGCTAGTTGAGGGACTTAATTGATCCTATGTTGGAATTGATTTGGTACTACATGTTGAATTACTCTTCTGTATTCCACAAAATAATAATGGTGATAATAATAATATCTCAAGCTTATATCATGGTATAAAATTTATAAAGCAGTTTCCTCTTAACAATTCAACAAAGTATCATTAAGAGCACTTCCAGGGTTCCTACACAAAAATCTGTTAATCAATGCTCTTTTTTTTTCACCTCAGTAATTTTTGGCAGTGTTAAATAGTATGCTTGGCAGCATGAACTCTAGTGAATTAATAGACAATTTTTCTAAAGAAAGCTGTCATTGAGGGGGGTTTTGTGTGGTATGCATGAGTATTTAATGAAGATAGGTAAGCAAGTGGACTTTTGAGGAAATTTCTGGCTCAGTACACACAAATTCATAAAAAGTGAGTCCTACAAATAAAAAATGTAATTCTTAACAACAGCCCAAAGCACATAAGTCATAAACATTCTTGTTTCTAGCATGGAATTAGATTATATCTTCTGGGATCAAGTGGATCTAACTTGACACTAGGCCATCTGGAGTTCCCAGAGACAGAGATATACAGATGGGTAGACAGACAGACATACACAGGTGCAGATAGAAAGGGAGGCAGAGAAAGAAACTTATTGTATTAGACTGTGAAGGGCTTCGAATGCCAGGCAAAAAACTTTAACTACTTTGTAATGTAGAGGAACTGTTGAAAGATTTTAAGTGAAGTAGGGTTATGAATCAATGGATGCCCACCAAATGAATCAACCCTTGCCCTCAAGGAGCTTAGATTCTACTGAGAGTTGTAGACAACACCACATACCTTTTTGCTAAACCCTAAGTCAGAGTTCAGGGTCAGTATTTCCATGCTTTACCCCCTATCCCCCATCCTGAGGCAGGTTAACCTTTTAACAATGGAAAGCCCCTGCCATCATCCAGGCACATGACTCATTGGAGGCTCCTTACTCTGAGGTAAGACTTGAACTCGATATCTTTCTGGCTTCAAGGCCTGTTCTCTATTCACTATTCCATTGCTACTTCTTAGAACTTCAAAATTAGCAATGGGCAATTTGGGAAGGGTTTGTCTTTGATTTCAATAGAAATCTTAAATAATTCAATTCTCTTTTGTCAACTTCCCCAATTTGTTTTTGAGAAAAGCACACAAAAGTCACACAAAAGGGGTAGTTAGGTGGCCACAGCGAATGGAGCACCAGCCCTGGAGTCAGGAAGACCTGAGTTCAAATATGACCTCAGACACTTAACACAAAAAAACTAACCTTAGGCAAGTCACTTAAACTCCCAATTGCCCTACCTTCCCCCTCCCCCCCCCCCCCCGCCCCGCAAAAAAAAGTGACACAAAAGATTTTATCTGACAGGATGTGGAATGGTAGTTCTGTTTGGTCAAAAAAATCCCAACACCCTGCCCCTCCCCCTAATCCCCAATCCAAGTCTCAAACACCTGAGTCTCCTTGGACTGATGCTAAACTCTCCACTGCTCCCAACACTTTGCAGAACCAGCTTGGGGGCTTGAAATTGAAGGCTGTGGCAATTCCACCCACATTGGAAAAAATCTGTTGCATCTTAAGAAGAAAGATGGGAATCTTGCCAGAAAAAGTGTATCACTATGATCTGTGTAAGGGAGAAGAATAGAATCAATGGTGCTTGAAAGACATCAGCATTTTACTTTTTGTGTCGTTTTGAAACGGAAAAAAAAGGTACATGTTGTCATCCTGCATTGGGCTGCAGTTCAATTCATTTAGGTACTGCTCTACCATACCCTGAGGGACCTCATTATCTTGGAAGATTACAACTACCCTGGTACCCTCACCTCCTCAGCACTCTCTGCCCCTGAGACCCCTCTGAAAGGAAAGTGGAGAGGAGAGCTCCTCCCAGAACCTCCCTTTAAGGAGGGTGTCCACACAAGCCATCTCTTCATCTCCCACCTGGTTGCACTTCTCCATCATGCTCCTATGCTGTATCCCTCCTTTCCCTCCTCATTCTTCCCCCTTTTCAGCTTTCTTTTGTGGGTGGTCTTTCCCTATTAGATTGTAAGCTTTGAGGGCAGGGAATGTGTTTGTATTGCTTAACACTATTCCTGGACATAGTAGGTATTTTTTTTTTTTGGTTTTTGGAAGGCAACTAGGGTTAAGTACCTTGCTCAAGGTCACACGGCTAGGTTTTTGTTTGTGTGTGATAAGTGTCTGAGGCTGGATCTGAACTCAGGTCCTTCTGATTCCAGGGCGGGGGTGCTCTACTCACTGTGCCACCTAGCTGCCCCCATAGTAGGTATTTTAATATGAATGACTCACATCACCCCCTGACTCACCATCACTCACAGCTTAGTATTATAGAATAGTGTTATAGAATCTTAGAGCCTTGAAGGGACCTTGGTGGTAGTCAAGGCCAAGTCATCCGTCAACAAGGTTAGAGAAGCACAGATTAGAGTGTGATGCAAGAAAGCCAATGTCTGTTAAAGGGTATTGATAATATTTACTGTCATGTTATCCTGAATATTAATAATTTATAAAAGTTAAAAATACAAGATAGGCTGAAAGGAATGACTCACCTAATCCTTGGACAACCTCAAATAAAAACCTACCATCTGTGATCAAAAGAGTAGGCACTACTGTATAATCCATAGTGAGAACCCAGCAGCTCAACAAAGCTTTCCTGGGAGATGAAGATAAATTATATTTGCCTGGGAGTATGGAATCATATAAAGTTCTTCTAAGTTTGCTCCAACCTATTGTTCAGTCTTATTTCATATTACTCTAAGCTCCTTCTTGCACGCTCTGTTCCATTCAGACTTGCCCATTAACTGTTACCCATTCACCCCTTCCCATTATTTGCTTCTGTGCTTTTTAATAGGTTACAACCGATGTCTGAAATATGCTCCTTATCTCTGCCTCTTAAAAAGGTGCTTGGGTGCTACCTCTACTCAAGGCCCTTCCAGATCTCTCCTAGTTAGTAATGATCTCTAAATCTTGAGATGATTTTGTATTACTTATCTGTGTATATGTTATATCCCCAGGAAAATGTAAACTTCTTGAGGGCGGGGCCTACTTCATTTTTGTCTTTGCAAAGCCATAGTGCCCTGCACATAGTAGGTACTTAATAAAAGTTTCTCACATTTAATTGAATTCTTTCCCCAGCAAGACTATAATTTATCAAAGAACAAGGGCCCTCATGTTTCTCTGTCTTTCACAGAACCTAGGTTCACAGTGGCTTTCAAGTAGAACAGGCTAGCCTTCAGCCTCTTCTATAGCTTTGTTAATCGGAAGCATCCTTCAGGTCCCCAGATTCATTCAGACATCTTCCAGGTTTTCCATTTGTTTCAGTTTGCAGCACAATTGAAATTCCTTCAGGGAAAGTGGAGGTAGGAGGTATGGCATAAAAACAGGGTTGCTGCATCAGGACATGAAGCTGGGCAAATTATCCTGAACGATATGATAAGCACCACATCAGCCTCCTTTTCTTGGTTACAGGCCTCCTGCCTTAACTGATTTGGGCCATTTCTTTTTGCTTATTCTCTGAACTGGTTGTTACACATCTAATCTGGACCTCTCTTTCCCTTCCAGCCCTTTGGCTTAGAACTCAAGTAAACACTTGTCTTTGTATCACCCAGCCTCCCAGCCTCTTCCCGAGTTCTGCCTTTATCCTTTCCTTTCTTCTCATTTCAGGAGGTGTTGGTTTCTGCCATGAAAGACCCTTGGCTTTAGGTCCACCTCTCTGAATGGATAAGGAGGAACAATACTCAGCCCTTTGGTAAGTATAGCAGTTGGAAGTTGCAGATAACCTTTAGACCAGGGGTATAGACAGAGAGGGTGAAGAGACTGAGAAAATGGAATATTCTGATGGTGAGAGAACAATGGGATAGTTGGAACTAGTGGCCTGTAAGAGAGAAATTCATTTTTTTTTAAAACCAGCCTTGAAATGTATAAGGAAGTATACAGATGGGAATTATTATTGTTGCTATTATTGTGTGCAAAGTATTTAAGGTATCTTGGGAGATGTGAAGTTGAAGTATGATACAGTCTCTGCTCTTGAGGAGCTTATATAAAGTGCAGTAGGGGAGTTAAAATTTCTGTACACATGCACACAGATATTTATTATATAAGAAAGCATTGTAGTACAGTTTGTTACCATTTCAAATGAAACGTTGAAATAATTTCTGTAAGAAGATGAGGGAGAAGAGACCATTTCAATATGGAGGGAACAGGACCAAATTCATGGAGGATATGGCACCTGCCTGAGACTTCAGAGAAGGAATTTCAGTGAAGGGAGGGCAGGAGAGAAATCTATTCTAGATATGGAAGACAAAGGGAGAAAATACAAAGTGAGGGGAGAGGGCGGGACAAAAACTGGGGGGTGGTGAGTAGTCTATAAGATTAGATAAGGGTTGAAAAATGAGATAAGATTAGAAAGGTAAGTTGGAATAATTTTGTGGAGAGACTTAAATAACAGGGTAAGGAGTTTTATATTTTATTTGGAAGGCTATTGGGAGCCAAGGAAGGTTTTACAGCAGAGGAGTACACATGAGCATTATACATTATAGAAAGATTAAGGAAGCAGTGGCATGAATTATAGTTTGGAGAGGTTTGTTACTAGAGATAGATGGGAAGGGTCAACCCATGGGCCATAGTTTGCTGACCTCTGGACTAAGAAGTTTAGACTTAATTCAGTAGGCAAGAGGGAGCCACTTAAGGTTTTTGAACACATGGGAAATCAGAGTTATGGTTTAGGAAGATTAATCTAGCAATAGAAGGTAAGACAGACATGATGGAAACAAGAAATTGGGTGGAGGATATCAGCCAGGAGGGATCCATTCAGTCAAAAGAGCATGATAACATGAAGACCCTGAACTAGAGTTTTTGCAGAGGGAATGGAAAGGAGAGAAGAGATAGGAGAGTTATTTTCTAGATAGAATTGAAGGGAGTTTAGAACAGGTTGGATATATATGTGGGAGAGGGTGCCAGGGATTAGTGAAGGAGAAGAGTCAAGTGTGCTATCCTTAATTGTTTCCACTAAAGGAGTGTATGTGTTAAATTTTGCATCCTCTAAATTATTTTGCCCTGGGCCAAAGCCCTACCTGCCCTGCCTTAGATAGGACTCCACTTTAACTGTCTACTGCTTGATTTATGGATCGCTGGCATTCACAATACACAATTATAGTTCATTGGGTTTAGAGGCAGCACTTTCTTGCGTTAGAGATAATTTCTCCTCTTTGTCTTGATGAAATGGGAGATTCAGTAACAAACTTCTGAAAATGTTATTCAATTTCCATAGTGATGCTCTGATTCAGCAGCCAGCAAAAGGGGTTATTTTTGGTGAACCCGTTTGCTGCAAAGCACACTAATCAATTCTACTTAGAAATGTTTCCTAATATGTAATTATGTAATCAAGTCCTCCCATAAACAAGCTCTGCCTTGACTTTGAGTGATAGGGCACAGAAATATTTTAAATTAAAGATGAACCAGCAGCCACTTATTTTGCAACCCAATTTTCAGGGCTGGAAACTATAGGTTAATAATGGTTTTGAAACTAATGGCAAGTTTAAATATACAACATCATGAACCAATGCCTCTAACTTAAGTGGGCAAAAAAAAAGTAGCATTCTTGTAGCCATTTTTTAAAAAATGGCTAGAACTGAGGGAAACTGTAAAGCTCAGAGCAGAGCAAATAGGAAATTTATTTCCTTTTGAGAATACCTTCTCAGAAATAACAGTTTTGTCTGCAGATGAAACCTAGCAGCTTTCCTGTTCCACTCTAAACTGCTTCCCATCTGCTCAGTTTTCCCAATCATGTAAGCTGCTAGAAAATTACAATACAGGGCATATTCTCCTGGAGGCCTGTTGTCATGCAGGGAGGCCCAGGCTGCTGAATTATGACAACAGCTGAAGAGTCTCCCTGCAGAAGCACTACACTGTCTGCATCCCAACGACCAGCAGAAGTGCGGCAGAATCACCGCAGGATGAGCAGAGAGACGAATTCTATCATCCAATTTAAAAAGCTCTCACGTCCACTCAAAGGGCTGCAGTTTACCAATTGCTGCAACTTGAACCAAGTGAGCCCTTGTGATGAAATGACCCTTTACTTGCCGTTGGTGGTGAAAGTGTGTGTGTGTGTGTGTGTGTGTGTGTGTGTGTGTGTGTTTTACTGTTGCTAGTGGGTCATAGACTTAGAGCTGGAAGGGTCTTCAGACACAATCTAGTCCAAACCCCACATTTATAAAAGAGGAAAGACTGAGGCCCAGAGAGGGTTTGTATCTCTCATTTCCTTTGACTCCTAAATCCAGTGAATGATGCAAGGTAAGAGTCAGTAGGCTATTATAGTATTTTGCCAATCATGGCTGGCATTCAAGAAAGAACATGAGCAATGTCATGCTGGAAAAAGGAAATAGGTTGGTCACAGAGGGAGGGATAATGGATTGTATTGCCTGAGTGCTGCTTCTGCATAATGTTGAAAGAACTATAGGATAGTTATAAAAGGACACAAACAAGAAGC
Organism: Gymnobelideus leadbeateri; assembly: GCA_011680675.1. Lineage (NCBI taxonomy): Eukaryota > Metazoa > Chordata > Mammalia > Diprotodontia > Petauridae > Gymnobelideus > Gymnobelideus leadbeateri. The sequence goes on along the minus strand of WOXC01005197.1, from coordinate 44,026 downwards.
ACGAAGAAGGGGAAGACATGGAGGAGTGCATGTGTATTCATGTGTGAGAGACAAGGAAAGTCTTTTGTGTTAGACTATGCTACAAGTTGCCTGAGGTCTTATACACAAAGTATACCAATGGTCTGGCATAACGATGATCATGAGATCAAGGATAGCTGCATGTCTGACAGTACCTTTGGAGGCCTTTTCTCTTGTCCCAGATATGCTTGTGTTGGAGGTGGCATTCTGACATAAGGGAGGCATGTAAAATTTCAGGGCATTTAGGTGGCACAGTGGATAGAGCCTGGAGGGCTTGAGTCAGGAAGACTCATTCTGGCCTCAGACCCTTTCTGAGCCTGGGCAAGTCACTTAGCTCTGTTTGTCTCTGTTTCTACATATGTAAAATGAGCTGGAGGAGGAAATGGCAAACCACTCTAGGATCTTTGCTAAGGAAACCCCAAATGGGGTCATGAAGAGTCAGACATGACTGAAAAAGACTGAATAACATGATCTAAATATGGTGTCTGGTTTTAAAGGATGTACAGGTTTCTTCAAAGTAAAGCCCTGTGCTTCAGAACTATTCAGATGTGGAAGAGATCATAGAAGTCCCCTCATTCAAGCCTTTTATTTTACAAATGAAGAAAATGAGGCATGCATTGCCTTTAATAATCACAACAACCCTTTGAGATAAGTAAAACCTAAGATTGTCGTCTCTATATTACAAATGATGAAATAAGAGCTAACATTTACATGGTGCCTACTATGTGCTAGGCACTATGCTAAGTGCTCTACAATTATTATTTAATTTGATCCACACAACAACCCTGGGGGGTAAGTGCTATTATTGTCCCCATTTTACAGATAAGGAAACTGAGGCAAACAGAGGTTAAGTGACTTGCTTAGGGTCATGCAGCTTGTTAAGTATCTGAGATTTGACCTCAGGGCTTCCTGACTCCTGGCCTAGCACCTTCTTCATTGTACCACTTGAGTAAAGTAAGACAGATTGTTAGTGGCAGATCTGGAAACAGAATCTAGTTTCCTTGGCTCATATTCTTTGACTATATCAACCATTTCCTATAAAAGTGAATATTTAGTGCCAACTTTTGGAAATGTCCAGTTCTCACTTTATGATTTAACAAAAGAGGACATTAAGACAAGTGTTTCTTTCTCTACCCCTGCCTCTTAATTCTCTGATCTTTATCTGAGCTATGGGGCATTAAGACAAGAACACTATCAGCACTTTTTTTGTTTCCCCAGATCCAAAGGGAGAATCTGTACTGTGCTGTTTTGAAAGTTTTCACATATATCATCTCATCTGGATCTCACAGTTCAATCCAGCAAACCTTTAAGCCCCTACTATGTGCCAGGCACTGTGTTAGGCACTTGCGACATAAGGACAAAAATAAGCCAGTCCCTGCCTTCAAGGAGCATGCATTCTTCCTGCATCAATTCAATCAAATGAGGCAGGTCCTGTATTTTTAGCCTCGTTTTAGAAGTGATGGAATTGAGGCTCCTACAGGGAATTTGCCTATCTAGAAATCAACTCTTTTGAACTGAAGTCTGGGCTTTTTTTTTTTCCCCATTATGTCACATTGCAAGTTGTCTGTCTTTAAGAAACAAAGCAGGAAAAGGGGGAAGTAGCTCCAAACAATATTTTCAGTGGAGAAAAAATAGCTCAGCAGGAGGGGAAAAAAGAGTAATGTGAGGCAGAAACAATGCACTAGGCACATAAGATAAGAGAAGAGGTTGGGGGAATGTTATTAGAAAACCCCAGCTGACAGAAAATAGATACCTGTGACTTAGAGGGAAATAGGCACACCAAATTCCTTACTTTTGAGTGGATTGCTCTAAGATACTTCCTTTTCTTTAAAACTAAATGATGCTTTGGGGCAGAAATCTTTCATGGATGCCTATCACACATGCCTATCACAAGGGGATTGAAACATTATTTTGTGCACGATCCAAATAGGACTGTAAATTATATTTGGCACCATCTTTATGAATTTATTGCACTGCCAAATGTCTATTGTGAGAGCAACATCCAAAGTCTGTTTAAACTGTAGGAGAATGAAGGGATTCAAGAAAGCAGCTTTAGCTCTGATGTCATCTCCACTTTTCCCTCCCTTAGTCTCAGACTGCCAGCAGGACATCTCCACATGGCTGTCGCAGTGACATCTGCAAAGCAATATTTCTTTTTTCAAAAAACAAAACAAAACAACTTTAGAGTTGGAAAGAGCCTTCAATATCACCTAATTCTCCATCCCCTTCCCTTTCACAGATGAGGAAGCAGTATCATGACACTTTCTTTTTAAAAAATGCTTATTTTTAAACATTTTTTTTAGTTCCAAATTCTCTCCCTCCCCCATCTATTGAGAAGGCAAGCAGTATTATACCTATTATGCATGTGAAGTCAAGTAACATGACTTTTCTACGTTGCTACCTACCCAAGCTAGCTTTTGGCAGAGCTGAGACTGGCACTCAAGTTTCCTGACAGCTAATCCTTGGCTCTCATTGCCAACCTCTACCTGGTACCTTAGGAGCTTTATTTGACTCTTATTTCTTCTTCAGCCTGAATGACCAACTAGTTAGTCATTGAATCCTGTCATATTTTCCTCTGGAACATCTGTCAGATTTAATCATTCCCCATTGCATGTGTTTCTCCTAGCTGTATACCAGTTTTAGAGAAAAAAATTGTCAGAGAGGGAAGAAAGCAGTACCAGTCTTGGATTTAGTGACCAAGGCTCCATAGTCAAGTGACAAAGGACAACTAAGGCTTTCAGTCAGTTGTGCTTCAGGCAGGGATTGGACTAGGAAACAGACATAGCAACAGGAGTAATATTCATTGGGACTTATATACTGTTTTAAGGTTTACAAAGTGTTTCATGTATATTATCACATTTGACCCTCACAACAACTCTTTGAGGTAGGCAATTTTTTTGAACAAATGTTCAGGGTGCTTCTAACAAAGCCAGCTTTTACTGATACAGAGCAGATGGACAGTTGGAGAATTGCTGGGGGCACTGAGAGATTAAGTTACTTTATCAGGATGATATACCTAGTAGGTGTTGAAGTGGGGATTTAAGTTCAGAACTTCTTGACTCTGAGCACATCTATCTTTTATACCATTAGGGTCCTTTTAAAAGATTCTGTGGATCAACTATCTAGAAACTTTAGTAGAAAATATTCTCTCTTCCCCTGCCTCAATTAATCAGATGTTTATTTCAGCTCTTCAGTTTTTACCTCCTGTGTGCTGTACATAGTAGGCACTTAATACTTTAGGAGACACTTAATACATATTAAATAAGCGAATGAAGGAGTGAATTGTGATCATATATATATACTTGCCCTTGGTCATTTTTTTTGGTTGCTTTTGGTTCCACAGGGCACTGGAAATAATTTAAAAATGAACAAACAAACAAATAAAACAGGATCCTTGTTGGAGAGAGTGTGGGATAGAACAGAGAATATCTAAAGAATATAGAGTATCTTGTAGGTAGGTATTTGTTGAGACTGCAAATATTTCTCCTATCATCTTGAGAGGAACTACTAGTCTAAGTCCCTTACTACTTTATTTTCATTTTTCTTCTATTTTTTTCCTCTCTGGTGGAGTACTGTGATGGATCACAGGTATCTCAATCAACTTCAAAATGATATAATCTGTGGACTCAATGTGGAATAAATACATGTGGTGTGAGATCCCATCCAGTGACTATTCTGGAATAAATCTGATATAAAAATGTTTAATTAGGACAAAAAGGCAAAATAAACAACAGGGGAAAACCAAGCCATAGGATATTTCTAACTTCTACTACCTAATGAATATAATCTTCCACGGACTCATATGGTAGTGGCAAAGCACAAAGGGACTGCAGTATTCTTCCTCACATAGTGAGTAGAAGCCTTCCCCTGCCTGAATCTCCATGGTTTGGTCTCTTAGCAGTTGACTGAGCTTTTTTGCTTCTAGGTTATGCCTTCTGAAGCTCCTTGCTGTGGTCCAGATAATCCTTTGCTGCTATTTCCTGGTCTGGTATTAGGCTTGGAAGCCTGCTGTTTGGCTCCTACCCCTGCATTCAGTCTCAGTCCAGCTAGTATGTACACAGAAGGCATCCAGGCAGCTGTAAGACTTGTAGACATATAAAGATATGTCTACATACTTAATGAAATTTCCACAGCTCTTAGTCCTCACTGCTTTAGGGTGATTGATTTCTATTCACCTTTTCCCTGCCTCAAGGGGTAGGCAGTGTTTCTCCCAAATGTTCAGCGCCTTCTGCTGATCTTTTTTATAGCCTAAGAATAAACATTGCTCCCTTTTCTGTCTTCTTTCCTGTCTCCTTGTAATTAGTTTCACAACTTGCCTTTGAGTTCAAGTAAGCCAAGGGACTAGATAGACTAGAACAGGGATGGGGAATCTGCAGCCTCGAGGTCACATGTGACCCTCTAGGCCCTCGAGTGTTACCCTTTAAATCCAAACTTCATAGAACAGATCCCCTTAATAAAAGGAGTTGTTCTATAAAACTTAGACTCAGTCCAAAGGCCACACCAGAGGACCTAGAAGATCACATGTGATCTTGAGGCCATAGGTTCTCACCCCTGGACTAGGAAAGGAACAAAAACTGGACCTCTCCATTTACATTCTATTTTTCCCCAACATATTCCTTGTCCCATTTACAGTGATATTCAGAGGAATTCCGTATTCTTCAGTTTCCGCAGTTATAAAATGAGACCAGATGATCTTAGGGTGCTTTAAAATCCTATTTTATCTTCAATAGTCAGAGCATTAGGGTGTTATCTAAAGAACAGATTATTCCAGAGTAAATAGCTGAAACTTCATTATTTCTTAAATGCCAATTTCTTTTGGAGGATGGTATGGTTTGAAACCACTATATCAGTCAAATTTAAGTGGTTTGAATATCAAATACAAAGAATGATTAGCTGAGAGACCTCTGAGACTTACAGGAAGACAGCAGCAGAAATGATGGATGAAGTGGGTGATTGCTTGCTCAACCAGGATGTAAGATATCCCATTAGAAATAATTCATGGCTTGTTCTGATCTCAACGAAATGAGGGAACATGCTAAAAATGTTTCCTGATCAGTTTAATCTCTCTCTAACTAGAACAAGGTCACTGCCTAGCTTTATTGAGGATGGAGGACTCAGGTCACAGAGTATCTGTTTATTTGATTTGGTTTTAAGAACTTACACCTTTATGATAGGCCTCAGGCCCAAAGTAACAGTTAAGGTGTTTTGTTCAGAGCACATGGAGAAGTCTCTCCAGCTTTGCGATGTGTCCTCATTTTTCATTTTCATTACTGACTTTGTTTGTTCTATAGGTTAGCTGGAAGTTGAGATAGGTGATGTCTAAGGGCCTTTCTAGCTCTGAAGTTCTCAATTCCAAACTTCCTTTCAGCACAAGTGCTCCATGTCTTATAATCTGAGTTCTCTTTAGAGACCAGTTCCTAGAAGCAGATGCCTGATAGTTCCAATGTTTATGCTTTTTGTTTGAAGGTTCTATCCTGCCCTTTCATGTTCATGGGATCTTAGACATAGAGCTGGAGGAGCTCTTATGGGCTACATAGTTTAATTCCATTTTACTGGCAAGCAAACTGAGGTCTAGATGGTGAATTGACTTTCCCAGGGTCATGTAGGTCATAACTGCTAGATGTGAGATTTAAGCCTCTGACTCCACATTCAGTATTCTTTCCATGTTGCCAGTCTTCCAGCACTAATATTCCATTTTCTAAGGTCCCTTCTGACTCTAATATCCTATGTTTTAAGGTCTTTACAATTCTAACATTCTCAGGTCTATTTAGTGTTCCTCCATAAGGCAGTCCATCTTCTACTTTTGTAACTTTAATATTCCCCCTCCTCCCCACCTAGCACAGTGTCTGGCACTTAATAAATGCTTGTTAAATTAAATGGAATATTCTAAGAACATTCCTTCCTTCCAACTCTAACATTCTATGAGTCTGCACTAGACATTTAGTACATATATAGGAAAGGGAGTTGGCTCATAGTAGATAAAGGCATTTGAGAATGGATCAGGAGGAGCTAGCCTGTTCTGAAGGGAAGAAGAGCAGTACTAACTGGGAAGAGATACTGACTTGTGATACTCTAGAAATTAGGCATTTGGGTCTAAACCTGAGCACGTTCAAGCCATGGATGTTCTGCAATAACAATAGCATCACAATTCTCCTAACTGTGAATTGTTTCTGATGTGTGCTAATGAAGAAGAAATAAATCAAACCTGTTCTTTAGTGACTCAGAGTAAGAATTATATTCTCTGAAAGCAGAGTGTGGCAAATTAGCTCTTTGGGGGCAGTATTTGATAAATTCTTTCTTCCTGGGCACTGAAAGAATTAAACCTGGCTCCCTGAAAGAATGCATTCACCTTACTCCTACAAGCCTTTCTCTCCAGAGAAAGATTTTTGTTCTCTGTATAATTGGGCCTTTGGAAAGACGACAAGCATAGGGAGAGGGAATTATGTACATAGAAAATGAGGGAAGGGAAAAAGAGTAAAAGGTGTTTGGATTTTTTCCAATGAGGAGGATGCTGCCAGGAGCTTAGCATCGGGTATGTTTTTTTCAATTAAGATCAAGAAATTCAGAGTTGACATTCTGTTATGTAATGATGAGTATCATGTGAGTCTCTGTACCAAGGTTCAGCAGGATCAGATGCATTTGTCAGAGATGGGTGGTTTTAATGTCCCTGGGATGAGTCACTGCTGTCCTGATCCTTCACTACTAAAGTTTGTCAGAATCATCCTTACTGCAGCTCCACTACCCAGATGAGGGTCAAAGGGGTGACCTCTGTTTATTTTCAGAACCGAAGAAGTCCCTTTTGCCCTCACACATCAGATGAGTAATAACGCCATTGTAATATTAGAATTGGGAGGGGTCTTAGAGATATTCTGGCCCAATGGCCTCACACTCAAACTGTGCCTTTATTTAAAGTAAACCATATTTGTACCATAATATCTAAATCTTTCTTTCTCTTCACAGAGGCTTATTAATCTCATTTCATAGTCAATCTGTATAAAAGCACTTGCACTTTAGCTTTGTGGGCAATGATTCTGATGTAGCCCTCAGGAGGCCAATTTTTAGTAAATATTTAGGAAAACAGATGTGTAGGAAAGAAAACAAAACAACTGTTCCTTATGTCATCTTTATTTAAGACAATTCAGTCCATTGTTTCTTGATTTTCTTATTCTGAGCAGGGGTTGGACCCTTGGCAGCTCAGTTTTGAAAAGTTGCCAACCCCTATTCCCTACTTATATTATCAGTGTTACTACTGGGACACAGATAAACCTAAAGAGGAGAAAAGAGTTTTGAGTGAAAACCTAGCAATTTCATCACATGTCTTCTCCCTTTAGAGTTTCCCTGCCAAGTAGTGATAGATCAACTGTATTTTGGACCTTGTTCTGACAACAGGTTGAAGGCAAAAATTTCAGGTAAAGGACTGGGGTCCTTATTCATAGGCAGAATAAATAACCACCTATGTAGTTTGATTTGAGTAACACTACACTCTCTAAATATCTTCCTGGGCTGTCTTTCAAGGTTGAAATCACCACCATTGGAGATTCATTCCCTTATCACCTCTCCAAAGAATCCTCTGTTAAGATGAAAACACCCTTGGAAGGAACAGTATATTAACTCACTATCTTTCATTAACACCTATGCAGGAATTAGTGTGTCAGCTAACAGCTGCTGACTTAGAAAATAGAAGGCAGTCTCCTAAGCTTTGACAGGAAGGAGAACGGAGATGAAAGTCTCCAGGCTACATATCTAGAGAGAAAAGACCTAGGTGAAACATTATATTGTTGATCTTTGAAAGCCAAAGAACCATATGAACGCACCAGGGATTTTGGAGTTTGGTTAAGAGAGAGTGAAAGGGACATTAAAAAAGGGAAGGTGAGAATGAATTAGAGAAAGATCACTTCTTTGAAAGGTGATTTTGTCTAGGGTCAGTCCTCTCATCAGGCAACATCAAGATTTGTTCTAGTATTGACTTCTCTAACTTTTAAAACAATCAAACACTTAGGTTTATGTAAAGAGATAGCGTTTGGCATCCAGGGAAATAGAAGGAAATATCTAGAGGTCAGCATGGAGTAATAATGAGGTGGAGACATCTCATAACATTCTGTTTCATGTTTCAAAAATGGGCAGGTTGCTGTAGCAAATGACAACAAAGATTAACTAAGGGAACTGTGGATCTTTCTTCAAGCAAATATGGGGGCAAGGATCATTTTTCAGTGACCTTTTCCACTTTCTGCCAGTACTAAACAAGTTGGTTTCTGTTTGAGGGGAGAAAGTGAAAGAATATATATCTACTCTTCAGGTTATTAAGGAGAATGAAATGTTCTTTTAAAAAAGAGAAGTACAGGGCATCTTCCATTGGGGAATGACTAAACAAATCATGGTATGAATGTGATGGAATATTATTGTGCCATAAGAAATGATGAAATGAATGGTTTCAGAGGAAATTGGGAAGACCTTTATGAACTGATGTCTGGGGTCACTCCTCTGACACCAGAATCAGTGCTCCTTCCATTTAATCCTACTGGTACCCCCCTCCAATCATAATGGATTAATTCTTACCCTCATTCTACTACCCACCCCAGGTGAGAGAAAAAAAAAATGGGGCACTTGGCCTGATGGTCAGGGAATGGGATGAATCAATTGAGATACTGTTGTGTGAATGTGTGAGTGCGCACATGTGTACACATGCTGTGCAGTGATGCCTTCGTGGGGGACCCATCAGCTGGGTTTGATCCTGGGACCACCACTTCCTACAACCTCAACTCTTTCTCTCCACCTCCTAACCTAATCTGGTGGCCCAATCCTGGAACAAAAAGGGTGAGCAAAGAAAGAAACCCCAAGGTAAAGTTCCAGAGCATATTGTGAAAGGGCTAGTCAGCATGGTGTATTTTACAGAGTGCCAGCCTCACAACCAGGAAGACCTGGGTCCAAAGCTCTATCTTCTCGACTTGATAAATGTGGGCTGTGTGATCCTAGTTAAGTGCTCTAGACAGCTCTCTAAGACTATAAAATGAAAAGAATGAGCTGGCCCGCATGAGTAAAGTGAGCTTGCTGATCGGGGTATTTCCTACACCGGTGAAATAAAAGGTCTAGTCTTTATCCCTAGGAAGGAATCCTTCATGATGTTCCATCTCCTGTTTTCCATGCCTTTGTACTGGCTGTCCCTGGCCTAAACTGTGGTGGCTAGGTGGTGCAGAGGATAGAGCACGGGGTCTGGGGTCAGGAAGATCTGAATTCAAATCCTACCTCAAGCATTTACTAGCCATATGATCTTGGGCAAATCACATTACCTATCTGCCTCAGTTTCCCTAACTGCAAAATGTGGGACAATAACAGTACACTACCTCACAGAGTTGTTGTGAGGATCAAATGAGGTAATATTTGTGAAGAGCTTGGCACAGTACTTGGCACCTAGTAGGACCTATGTAAATGCTTATTCCCCTTGCCTTCTCACCACCACTTCTTAGAACAAAGGCTTCTTTTAAGAATTGGCTCAAACAAGACATACTGTAGGAGATTTTTTTCCTGTCTCCTCAGCTATGGGAATCCTCCCCTCTAAAGTTAGTATGGTATATAGTCTATGTGTATCTTGTACTTATCTATTTATGGAAATGTCTTGCTAGTAGGATGTTAAATTCTTTAAAAATAGGGACAATTTCACTTTTTTCTTTGTATTCCTGGCTCTTAGCCTAGTGCTTGGTACATAGTAAGTACTTATTATATGCTTGTAGACTAATTGATTCATCAAGAAGCAATGCCCATTTCCTTTTTGGATAGTGCTGTTCATAGGTAGGTAGAATGGAGAAATCCTGTAGATGTAGCTTACCTAAACTATAGCAAAGCATCCGACAGATTCTCTCATACTATCATTGTAGATAAAATGGAGAGATACAACTTAGATGGTCATGCACTTAGAAGTGGTTGAATGACTTGACACAAAGAATAATTATTAAACAGTTCAGTGTTTACTTGGAAGAAATTCTTCAGTGGGGTACTCCAGGGATTTGTGCCTGGCCTTTGGCTATTTAACACTTTTATCAGTGTAGCAGACAAAGACATATTATCAGATGTCATGGAGTTGAGAGTGATAGCAAGCATGTTGAATGTTGTAAAATTAAAAAAAAAATCTTGATAGGCTTAAACACTGGACTGAATCTAATAAAAAGAAATGTAGTAGGGAGAAGTGTAAAGTCTTAGATTTGGGTTCAAAGAACCAAACTCACAAATACAAGATGGAGATGATGTGATTAGATGGCAGTTTGTCTGAAAAAGATATCGGGACTATAGCTCAGTGAGTCATTTGTATGCTATGGTGACCAAAAAACAAAAATGAGATCCAAACCCAAACAAACCCCAAAACCTAAGGCAAACTTTGGCCATGTTAAGAAATCGTATTGTCTAGAATACTCTTAGGCCACATAGAGAATGGTGTAAATTCTGGGTGCCTCATTTTTAAGAAGAAAATTGATGATGAAGGGTTGAGTTCACATCATATGAGTATCACTAGAAGGAAATATGGAGGTTTAGAGGAGAGTAGATATAGAGATCATGATATTAGTCCTCCAAGTATTGAAATAAAGTTTATATTTGTTCAGCTTGATCCCAGAGAGGTAAAAATGAATGGAAGTTGCAGGGAGGTTGATTTGGTTGTAAGGAAAAATATCCTCATGGTGAGAGCTACTCCAAAGTGGAATGAATGGTCTCAGGAGGTGACAGATTCTCCTTTACCATAAGTCTTCAAGCAAAGGCTAAGTGACCATTTGTTGCGTATGTCATAGAAAGGATTCTCATGCAACCTATGTAGGACTTGCTAGTCTCTTGAGTTTCTTTCCAACTCAGAGATTTTATGTACCTGAAACTAGGACATGCTTATCTCTGAAAGATAAAAGTTTCATTCTATAGTACCTTTAAAAAAATCATTGTTATAGCAATCAAAATACAATGATGCCTTAATGAATCCTCTAGGAATAAAATTCCTTTGAACAGTCTGTGTGTGTGTGTGTGTGTGTGTGTTCTCATTTTGGGTAGGATGGGAAATTCCTCTGTCTTCTCAGTGATGGGTCTGGTTGTAGTTGCTAAAAAAAAGAAAAATATAATTCTATCTCAGGTGCAGGCTCTTTGTGGGTTGACTGGGTCTAAACTTAGGGAACAGCTGAATTCTTACAGCCTCTGTGGCCTGGTCATCTAGGAAGCAAGCTGATGCCTCCCAAGCATGCATTCACACACCTACATAAGTATGTGTACGATGCATGTGCACACATATACACATGCATTTATAGATTCTATTAGCATAATGTATTCATGTATATTTTAATATATGTGTATGTGTGTATAAGTACATTTTGCTGTAACCAATGGTTCCATGTATGGATGGCCTGTGTTTTCTTGGTGTTAATTGATAGACCAAAATTAGCACACGCAGCAGAGAATTGATCCATACTTTATTGCATCTCAGCTTCAGAGGCCGCATTGAGTGCACAATCATCTGCAAATAGAAAACCATGCACCAACACTCCCTCCACTTTAGTCTTGGCTTAAAGCCTTTTCAAGTTGAAGAACTTACCATCAGTGTGATAGCTAACCTTGATGTTCATCCTCATTGAAAGCATTTGACATGGCTGAAAGCACACAGCCTTGTTTCATTCCACTGGTGACTGGGAAAGCATGAGAGCATCATCCATTATACAGAACCAGGGCAAGCAATGCCATCACAAAACTGATGTATAATACTAATGCACTTCTCTGGACAACCAAATATTGACATAATTTTCCATAAGCCCTCATGACTGACAATATCAAAGGTCTTGGTCAGGTTATAAATGTTGTGTATAGACCTCTGTTCTGCTCCTAGAATTTCTCCTACATGTATACACATATACTACATATAAACACATGCATATAGGATTTAAGTTCAAATCCCATCCTGATGCTTAGGGACTTTGTGACTATGGACAGAGCTTAATCATTTAGGCCCCAGATTTCTCATGTATATAATGGAATTGGATTACATGACCTCTGAGGTGCCTCCCATATCCAAGCCAGGAAAACCTATTAAGTGTGGCTTTCCCAGGTATAGGCACCAGAAAGTAACTGAAGAGGTGTGATTGTTGTTTCAGGTGTAATACCACCTGGTGGTTAATTCAGATCCAACATTTTGAACTAATTTAACTCCCCCTCCCCTTGAACTCCTTAGTCCCTCACCCTCTTGGCTGGATAAGCCACCTAGTGATAGCTGTCTCTTTGTATATGTACCAGAGAGTTGATAAGGGTAGGCTTCAAGTTCAAAGGGGACAGAGAGCCAGGCTGTAGTAAAGATAGGGCTGTCCTAGACTGGGAGTAGAGAATGATGCAAGGTGAGTATGCTATTTGCATGGAATCTCTGAGCACAGCATAGGTATTTAATGAGATGTCTAAGAATGTAGTCAACTGGACTTTCTCTAAAATGGGAAAAATTTTAAGTTAATGTCCTGTGTTTAAAGTAATTCTATTTACCTCAGGGTTCTGATATCTCTAGGGCATTATTTTGGGGGCAAATAGGGAGCTCCCCAGACTCATGAGACTTAAGTCCTCCTAAGTCTGACCAAGGTGATCTAAGGTCATCATCTTAGCCTGGTGGAATTATTGGGATATGGGGAAAGGAAACAGGGACTTGACAGTTTATCGTTACCAGATGGAATGTTACATCAAAGACTCATTCCAGCTGAAATGATGTCTCAAACATAAAGCAATACAATTTGAGTCTGAGCCTAAGGCAGCATGTAGATGAGTGAAAAGCTAGAAATTTTTTTCTAATAAATTGTAATTAGAATGCACTTAGTTAAAGATAAGATAGCTTATCATGCTGCCTTGTGTAAAGGAAAAATAAGAAACTAGAATCTCTCAAAGTTAAGAAGAACTAATTCTTCCAAGGTAGATAAGACCTCAGTCAACACTAACTTGTTATAACACACTTTCTCTTGTCCTGAAATCTACAAAAGAACAAATAGTCAGAATTACCAAGGTTTCTGAAGGTTCTGGGTTACTGATAACTTTTTGATGAGAAAGAGTCTGTATCAGATTTATTCTTTGTAAAGTTCAGAAAGTTGACCAAGGTACTTCCTAAAGGATTAACTTGTTTTCCACGAATTGATTTTACTTATATGAGAAAGAAAAGGAACGGGAGAAAAGAGAGAAAGGGAGTGAGAAAGACAGAAAGAGATGATCAAAAAAGCAAAAGAGATTGATGCAGAGAGAATGGATGTGTTCTTAAAAAAATAAACACCAAACTTTATTTTGCAGAGTGAACTTTAGCCAGTTTGAACTTTATTTCCATTTTTTAAACTGGAGAGATTGTTCTGAAAGATACAATCCTGTCTCAATTAAAGTTTTATTTTTTTTTTTCTGTGTAGGTGTGAAGCTACATTGGACTGACATGTTGTTCTAATGCAGTGTAGGTAAACTTGTACCCCTCTCCTCTCTGTGTACTGCATCCATCTGTTGGGAACAAATCTCTTTGTGATTTACATGACTGTAGGTGGAGGTGACAAAGAGCACCCCTAATCTGTAGGTGTACTGTCCATATTTTTAGTTTTGTGAAGTACTCATACATGAAGGAAAAGAAGATTACCCTTTAATTACCCTTTGCAGGTAATTAAATCTCATTAAAACAGTGATGGCTTTTCTTTCTTAGCTGGAGTGGACAGGTGTGTTTAAAAACAGAAATGGGGAAGAAAGACCCTGGGAAGGGAGGAGAAAACTTCCTTTCAGAGAAGTTAGCTTTGTTGGACCCTGCATTGGTTCTTCATAATTTTTCTCTTTGTTTCAGATCTGGTTAGTTTCATGAACTTAAAATCTTTTGATTTTAGTTTGGATTTCAATTATTTGCTTATTATCTGAAGATGCCCTAGCTAAGTTTGGAAAGCCCCATCCCCAAAATATTAGCCAACAGGAAATAAAACAATTATGCTGGCCACAGAAACTCTTAAACCCATCTACTAAGCTGGAAGGAGAATGGTTCTGATGAGTGTCAACCCCAGTGAAATGCTGGATCTTTCGAATATGAAATTGAAAAATATGTATGACTATAAAGTGATGACAAGCATTACATTCTGTTTGCCCCAAATCCCCAAGGGACAAAGTACAGAGGATACATTCTTTTTGGCTCACTTTCTCCTCACCTGTAATATGAAAGGGTTGGGGTACTCCAAGGTCTTTACTAGCTCTAAATCCTATGGTCCTTATGTTCCTAGAATTGTCTCAAAGAGATATGTCTCTAACCCTGCTCCTCCTGACTGATTGCCAACAATTTGTCCTGACTCATGCCCAGCTTGATTTTAACTGCTACCCTTTTCATAGCCTAGAGACATGCCACCTGATTTTTCAACTAGATTCTCAACAAATTACCAGGTCCATGGTAAAATGAATTACTACTGGGGAGGCTAGGTGGTGCAGTGAGTAAGAGTGCTGGCCCCAGAGTCGGAAGGACCCGGGATCGGTTCTTGCCTCAGAAAATTAGCACCCACACATAAAAATGACTGGCCATGTAACCTTGAGCAAGTTACTTAACCCCAATTACTTAAAAAAAAAAGAGGAATCTCTACCATTGCCAAGATGGTAAGCGGCTTTGACCTCAGTTGTTTCTGCTTTAATATCATATATATAAGAAAATAAACAGAATCAGTGTGGCATAATGGATAAAGAGCTAGCCTCAGAGTCACGATACCCTGGATTCAAGTCCCACTTCTGACACATGCTGTGGGGTGACATCAGTCAGTCATTCTATCAGCAGACCACGTAACTTTCTAAAATGATGCATTTTAGAGCAGTTGTTGACCTGCATTGATAGGAGTTTCCCTGCACAAGTAGAATTTTGACAGAACCCCCCCCCCCCAAAAAAAAAAATAATAAAACTAACCATTAAAAATGGCAGCAGAAAAATCTAGTGGAAAGAATAGTGGACAGAGAGAAAGGTGACCTGAGGTCCTTATTGTGTCACTAACTGTATGGTCACTTCACCCTCATTTCTTCATCTTGTGAAACAGATAAAGGTTCCTGGCCTGCCCAGGTTATTAATGAAGATAAAATGAGATCCCAGATGTAAAAGTAATTTGAAAACCAAAGAACAGTACATATAAAAATATTATTATTCATGACATATTTTAGAATTTATTCAGTATGGAAACTGAATAAATCAATTTCTTTTCCTCTGTACTGAGTTCTTTTGGGATTTATGGCAAACAGAATGTAATGTTTGCCATCACTTTATAGTGATGCATATTTTTCAACTTCATATTCAAAAGATCCATTGTTGCAAGGGGGTTGACTCACATAAGAACTTCCCTCCCTCTACCTTAGTAGATGGTTTCATGAGTTGCTGTGGCCAGCATAATTAGTTCATCTCCTGGTGGATAATGTTTTGGGGATGGGAATTTCTACACTCAACTAGGGGGTTCTCAAATAATAAGCAAATAGTTGAAATCCAAGCCTATGCTGAAAACCTGTCTAGCTTGCTCAGAAGGATACTGAAGTGAGAAATAGTGAGTGAGGCAAGGGCATAAATGTCCCATGCTCTGTATGAATAGCTAAAATCTCTCCTTCTCCCCTACCTCCACCAAAAAAAAAAAAAAAAGGTTAAAAAGGGAGGAATTAAATAACCACAAAAGAGGATAGTCTCTCAGATAAGAAAAAGGAAAGGAACAAGCAGTTGCTGAAAAAGAAAATGATGTTGCCAACACATGAAAATACTGAATGACTGTGGATAGGAATAGAGACTGATTTCATGGGCATAGGCAACTCCTGAATGAGGAACTCTCTCTACCAAGGCAGGTTGGTTCTTTCTCAGCAGTTGATGCTCTTAATTGCTGCCATCACCCAGAGGTTAAGTAATAATAATCTTACTAATGATGAGATGATGATGCTAACAGCTAGCTTTTATATAACCAGGCACTGTGCTCAGCTCTTTACAAATAGTATTTCATTTGATCAGAACGACAACCCTGGAAGGTCGGTACTGTGATCACCCCCATTTTACAGATGGGAAAACTGAGGCAGACAGTAAAATAATTTGCTCTGACTCATAGTATGTGTCAAAGATAGGACCTGAATTCATATTTTCCCAGCTTCAATCTGTTTTTAACTCTAAGATAAAGTAGCAGAACCCAAGTGTTACTTGAAGCAACTTATAATTTTCAAAATTTAACTTAAAATATTAAGTTAAAATAATTAAATTCAATAGTAAAACAGGGAATTCAGAGATAGAAGGGAATTTACATTATGAAAGAATAGGCTCTAAGGCAGGTCTGGGGAAGAAACTGTGGCCACATGTGGCCCTCTAGGTCCTCAAGTGCAGCCCTTGGGTTTTGTCTTTCTCCTGGTTTATACTGTTCCATATAGCTTGGTTCTAAAAATAGTCATTTATACTTGGATAGCACTCAAAGTTCTGCCAAGTGTTTTATATTCATGATCTAATTGGACCCTTGCAACATCCTTGGGCAGCCTCTGGCCTGAGTATTTCACAGAAGAGGAAGCCAAGGCTCCCAAACATTGTGTTCAAACACTCTCAGACCAGGTCTTCTTACTCCAGATCTGAAACTCTCACCACTAAACTATGCTATATTTTAAAATGCTCCCTCCAGCTTTTCTTGATTGCCCTGATCCTAGTGAAAAAACAGTGAGGAGAAAAACCATGGTATAGGGTGACTACTTGGGTCTGCATCAAATCCTACCATAGCCTCCTTTGAATCAAGAAAAAGGTTTCCTTGGCAACCAGGCTTTTAACTCACTCAGTCCAACTAAGTTCCCTTCCTGCTTTATCAATGCTTAATTTGCATAAAAAGCTTTCCTTGCAGAAATAGGGTACCGCTAATTTTTACAAAGCTGGTACAAAATTTCTTTCTTAAAGGGGACGACATTTTTATTCTTTTTTTTAAAACATTAAAAAAAATGCTTTTGAATTTAAGAAGTGTTCAACAGAATCATACAGTGAGTTCTTCACAGATATACATTGGAATTTGCTGGAGAATAGCTTTATCAATGTGCCCATTACTTTGTGTGTCTCCTCAGGCAAAGTACTACTAATAGAAGCTTGCCATGGTGCTTATTTTAGGGGCGTTCTCTGTGGGATGGATCCTAGTAAATGCAGGTGAATTTGACTAAACTTCCAGTGTATGGCATGGAAAGGAAAAACTTGTTCTGTAAGACAGCAAGAAAAAAATGTAGCAAAATGAATATATTTCTAAACAAAACAAATTAGATACCATGATACCGTCAAATACCCAAATGGTGATTGATAACTCTTTCTTGCATGGTTCGACACAATACAGCAATTAACATGAAAATAAAACACTAGGTCTTTTGGTCTCACAGATGGACTAATGGGATAAGTTATGGTTGCTTGTTAGTGTCAGAGCTAGTGGCAATGTTCATTCAATTGAACTAACTGATTGATAAACACAGTAAAATGATACAAATTTCAAGGCACAAAAAACCCAGTCCATGCTTTTACTGTCCATTTCACTCTTGGCTACACCCCTAGATAATTGAGGAACAGAAGGTCTGGATGAGGGAATGGCTGGAGACCAAATCATAAGGCCTCCTTTGTTTTAATAGATCTGTCTTGACTGAAGTTGCTTCCCAGTACAGCAAATAGAATTATTAGGATCATAGAGCTCTGAGGATATAGAGCTCAAGGGGATTTTAGAGGTCATCTGGTCCTGGCCCTTTATTTTACAGATGAAGAAACTGAGGACCAGATTGGGGAAAAGTGACTTGTCTGAGGTCACTCAAGTAGTAAGTGGCAGACTGGAGAATTGAACCAAGATCCTTTAATTCCAAATGCAGTCTTCTTTCCATTATACCATCATCCCAGTACAGCCATGGCATTACAGAAGGTCTGCATTGAAGAACTTCCTGAGATTAAGTTTTGACTTTGGAAGGATAACCTATGCACACTTTGAACTAGCCTTAGAAAAGTTACTGGAACTCCATGTACCCTCAAAGACATGGCTCTGGCCATAGACTGGGGTCAGCCACAAGATTAATAGTTGCTCATGTCAAGACAGGTGTGGGAATGCAAAGGTACATTAGGGAGCTTGGGCGAAGTCTTTCCTAGTGGGATGCAGAGTGAGAGTTATCCAAATAAAGTGTAGGGCTTTGTTTCCCACAAGTTTTTGTTAACCTCCCCTACTGTGTATCCAGTTTGACTACAAAAGATGGGTTTTACATGAGCTCTTTCTCAGGTCCTGCTCTGAGAGCCCCTTCTTATCAGTGGCAAGTTGTTGAGTCATGTCTGACTCTCCATGACCCCATTTAAGGTTTTCTTGGCAAAGCTACTGGAGTGGTTCTGCTATTTCCTTCTCCAGCTCATTTTATAGGTGTGGAAACTGAGAGAGTCAGGGTTAAGTGACTTGCCCAGGGTCACACAGTTACTAAGTGTCTTGAAGGCAGATTTGAACTCAGGAAGATGAGTCTTCTTGACTCCAGGCCTGGCACTCTACCCACTGTGCCATCTTTTGAGTCAAAAGACCTGAGTTTGAATATTGTATGTCCTTAGGCAAGTCACTTAACCTCTGCCTGCCTCAGTTTCTTCATGTGTAAAATAATAATAGCACTTACTTCCCAAGGTTGTTGTGAGGATAAAATAAGATAATATATTCCTAGTGCTTTGCAACCTGTAAAACCAGCTCTCCAGAGGACTGCTGCTGTGAATAACTCAAAGGTTCTAATCACATAGTATAGTGAGCTCTCTATTTATTCAGCAGTAAATTAAAGCAAAACATTCACAGAAACCAAAGTACAGCATTCACAATGTTATAACATAACAATTTATCACTAAAGTGGTCACATGGTTTTAAGCAAAAGATGTCATTCAGTAAGTCCTTAACGCAATCATCCTTAAGGAGCAAGTCAGCCTCCTTAAGGGACACAAAGTACTAAGGTAAAAATCCTCTACCCCTAGGTCACATTGTCTTAATCTCTCAATCAAAAAGTCTTCTTTCTTCTTGATTGGAGATTAGTTTCCAATCATCCTTAACTCAATCATCCTTAAGAGGTACAAGGTACAGAGTACAAAGTTCTCCCACCCCTAGGCCACAGTAAATCATGATCTTCATCAGCATTAAGTACCCAAGGAGAGGTCTTTTCATCTTGACTCAAGTCTGGCTCTCATATTCCAGATTCCATGGTTCCTCTTCCATGGTCCCAGCTTTGGCCTGTATTTACCCAACTGTCACCTGGATTCATAGGTGGGCAGCTCTCAGCTCCTTATCTAGCTCCTTGTCCAGTCCTATATTGAAACTCACAGTGTTGAGTCCACCTCAAGTCCTTCACAATTTCTGTTTCTGGAAAGACAAAACTTAACAGAGCCAAAACAACATATTGCAGGCACCATCATCAATTCACTTTCTGCCTGTGAAATCAACACAGACCCACAAACAAAGTCTGAGAACTCAACACAAATCATCAGTACAGTCCTAGGACCTCTGAAACCCTCCTCCAGGACTTCTGTAAACAGACAACAAGAAAATCCTCTTTCAGGGCTTCCAGTAAGGTCCCAGGGCTGTCCTTTCCAACTCAATCCTATTAACTATGCTTTGTCATAGTGCCTATAACACCAGCTTAAGACGCCATTGAACTCTACTTCCTTTGGGACACTGGAAGGAAAGCCCTCATTCTGGCTCAGAGACTAAAGCCTTGGCCCCAGTACAGGGCACATGTAACACACAAGAGGGAAAGATGAATAATAATGATAAATCAACAGGTGGACAGCTGGAGTTCTGCTGGTTTTTCCACAGCACTGCTCTGCAGAAGTAATTTAGGACCAGTATATACTTTGGGAAAATATAGTGAACCAGACTGTCTGGTCTGCCAGCAAATGAAGAAGAGGTGCAGCTGGTATGTTGACCCATGGTGTCAGCAGTGCAGCAGAGCAAGGAAGGGGTGAGGCTGCTATCCTGTCACCTCCCCTCATGGTACTTTGACCCTGACACACCACTTGTTGGCTGCCTAAGGTTTTGAGACCACTGCTGCAAATTCCGTTTTCTAGCCCCCGCCTAGATGATAGAGTTGGTAATCCAGTGAATTTGAGGGGAGGGGTAACATAGCATGTACTGTCTTGGAGGGAAACTGGGCCCATCCACTTTCCTGCATGAGTATTGACATCACTGGCAGAATAGTGTATTGTTTCCCCTTAGGGCACTTGATTCCTCTTAATCACCATCATGTCTCATAGTCCTGTCAGGGGAATCAGAGGATCCTTTTGTTTAGAACTGGAAGACTCTTAACTAACATCTAAAATTTTATTTTACCGATGAGGAAATTGAAGACAGAAGCTACCTTAAAATTGAAATACATGAGTGGATAATGAGCTATGGCTAGAACTGATAGCTGGTATTGAGGTCTGCCTGGTTCTCTAGTCACATTTCTGCCCTCAGTCTCATTGTTTGGATCAGGTGTAGATGAAATGTGCATGTCATGTGCTGTGGACCAAGTAAAAGAAATGGTTTTAGCCTGCAGAGATGGCTTGCCTTGATCTTACTCCTGAGACAAAGAATTTGGAGTTGAGCACCTGAGTTCAAGTCCCACCACAGACACACAAGTCACTTAACTCTCTGGGTCTCAGTTTTCTCATCTGTAAGGTAAGAAAGTTGGACTAGGTGATCTTTGAGGGTCTTTCTAGCTCTAAATTCTGTAATCTGGTGAATTACTGATTGGTCAATGGGAGCTTGATATGGAGATTGAGGGCATAGAGATGTCCTCAACATTAATCTGTCAGATGCACCTGACTCCAGGTTCATTACAAGGTGAGTCTGAGGTAGTGCTGGTACATTTAGTTGGAGGAATCCAGTAAGCCAGGGGAAATTCAGGTATGGAAATGATTAGAGCTAGAGGCACAAGTTTGGGAGAGGTATAGTGTTAGCAATATTAATTAAATTGCAATTCTTCTGATAGAAGGGATTGTGCCTCTTAGTTTTCATTTCTTCAACAATATCCAGCACATAGATTTTTAAATAATAATATACTCTATATAGTACTTTAGGATACATTTTCTCAATTGATCTCAATGATCCTGTGAAATAAATACTTCAGGGATCATTATCCTCATTTTGCACATAAGGAAACTGATATTCTGAAAAGATAACTGACTTGTCCATGGTTACATAGACATTATGCATTGGAAACAAAATTTTAATCCGGATCTCCCTTGATAGCAAGTCAGATGTGCTTCCCACAAAAACACAGTGCCCTTCTAAAGACTTAGAATCATTGGATGTTAGGAAATGATATTACAGGCTACTAGACCCAATTTACTAATTTTACAGAAAATTAAAGTGAAACTCTCAGCAGTTAAGTGACTTGCCTATGGTCACATAGCTAGTTAGGGGTAGGAAGAACTGGGACTAGAAGACAATCCTCTTCACCCAGGGTCAGAGGTCACAGATTTAGATCTGGAAGATGGTCTTAAAGGACATCTAAGACCAGGAGTTCTCTAACTTTTTTGTTCTTAGCACCCTTTTACACCAAGAAAAATTATTGAGGGCTCCCCCCAAAACTTTTTTTTACATGAGTTATAGCTACTGATTTTTAATCATGTTAAAAATTTCAACATCTTAATAGTGTTATGAAAATAGTTTTGACCCCTTAGGCCTGACCCCAAAGGTCTTGAAGATCTCTCAGGCTCCCTGGCCCACATTTTGAGAACCACTGATCCAGACCTTTCAACCTCCTCATTTGACAGTTGTTGAGGATCAGAGGCTAGGGATGTCAGGTGACTTTCCCAATGTCAGTGGCAAAGTCAGAGTCTGAACCCAGGTCCTCCAATTCCAAATGGAGTGCTTATACTGTTGTATTATATTGCCTTTCCTCTGATCTGTCCACTCTATCAAGCTGTTCTCCATCTCAGGCTCTTGATAAATTTATGTTTGATGGATCAGGGAATGTTTAGACTCTGTGGAAGATCAAATTGTTTCATGTACCCTTAAAAACTTTAGAGGCATTTATTCATAGTTAACCAAGTTACCATATTGATCTGAATATAGTCTACTCCCTAAGAATGACACTTTTGAAATAAAAAAAAAAATATGAACTAAGAAAATAGCATTTATCAGTTCATTGAGTGCATGCAGTATTCAAGTTTTAATGCAAGCCGGATTAGGGAAACAAGTATGGCCTATATTTGGAACAAAGCAGTATAGTACTATCAACCATTGTTACCTGTTCATTAAAGAAGGTCTCCTCTGGAGCTCATACTTGTTGTACCTTAATAAAAGCGAGACAGAAGATCCCCAAGATTAAATTTAGAAAGTGGATTTTATTACCGCGGAACACCGCAGGACTGTCAGGGTACATGGTCACCCAAATCAAACAGCCCTTTGGCACAAACAGTGTACAGGTTTTATAGAGGTTCCATAGACAGGTTACATAAGCTGAAATTACAGTGATTGGTCAGTATACATTTGAATTTCCCTCTGGTGAGAAACCCTAGGCTGGGACTCCCACCCACAGATTAATCAAGGGTAAGCAAGGGGTGGGGGTTCTGTCTGTTTACATATTAAGCAAGGTGGAGTTCTCTGTTTTACAAATCAATGAAGGAAAGGTTGGGCTGCCTGTTTTACAAATCAAGGAAAGGGTGAGTGGATTTGTGTCTGACGTTCAGGAAGGGCAAAGTGACAAATCAAAGAGGGAAGGGCAGAGTGGAGCTGGGTCCAACATACTAGGCAACACTGTTAGCCTAGTTTTAGTTAATGTATATACTGTACTTAAGAGGCAAAGACCTTTTCATTAAAAAAAAAATTCTAGGGAGCTCACTTTGAGAAGTGTTGTGTGATTTGACCAGATGAGACTCTGGATAGCCATTGAGAGCCCCTGGCTTTGAAAATCCAGATGTTTATGCTTCCCTCCCTGATAAACAAAGATAACTTTATCGTGGATTCTTGTAGCTTCTAAGAACCAACACATTGAGTATCAAAATTCAATATTAATTGGGAGCCAAGATGGCGGAGTAGAAACAGCTCATCCAAGCCACTCTGCCCCCAGATTCCCCCAAAACTATGTAAAAGGGGACTCTGAACAACTTCTGGAGCCCCAGCACCCACAGAACAACACAGAGAAGCTAACCTCCCTCTGAGGACAGCCCAGCAGCCCTGCAGGAAGGACCAGCGCAGCACTCTGGGAGCCGGCAGCATGCAGTGCGCAGAGCATGGAGAGCCGAGCCAAGTGGAGCCCGGGTCCCAGTGAGCCGAAGTTTTAACCCTAGGGTGGCAGGGCCAGCAGCTGGCTGGAGAGACCCCAGAACACCAGCAGCTGTGGCGACTCCAGAATTATCAACATAGACATGCCTAGGACAAAGTAAGAGGTTAGTGTCCTATGGACTTTGGGACCAGCATTTGGGGAATGCGTCGGCTCCCTCCCCTGGGGGCTAGAAGCCGCTGAGGACAAACGCCATTTTGTAGTTTTCAGAGGCAGCTCCAGCTCCTGCCCTGTGAACAGTAGGGAGATCCAGTGATCAGTCTTGGGGGGTAATCGCTCTTGTTTTAACCTCCCTGGATCTGGATTGTAATCCAGGGTGGAAGTCATGGGTGGGTTTACAGCTTGCCAGAAACAGAAGTTGCCCCCCACACATTCGGGATGAAAATCCCTCTATCTGGCCTTAAAGCCATAGTGTGGCAACAAGCCCAAAAGTCAAGTAATTAAGTGGCAACATGCCAAGGCAAAGGAAACAGAAAAATGCAACCCTAGACTCCTACATTGGGGGCATAGAGCAGGAAAAGGACTGTGAGGTCAGAAGTCCTGCTCCAAAAGCCCCAGGGGAAAACATGAGCGAGTTGCAGGCCATAGAGGACCTTAAGAAGGACTTTAAAAACCAAATAAGAGAAGTGGAGGAAAAATTGGAAAGAGAAATGAGAAGGATGCAGGAAAAGTATGAAATGAGGGTCAACAGCCTGACTGAGGAAAACAACACCTTAAAAAATAGACTAACTCAAATGGCAAAGGAGGCCCAAAAGGGCAATGAGGAGAAGAATGCCTTAAAAAGTCGAATTTGCCAGATGGAAAAAGAATCTCAAAAGCTCACTGAGGAGATTCATTCCTTCAGAGTTAGACTGGAGCAAATGGAAGCTAATGACTTTATGAGAAATCAAGATGCTGTTAAGCAGATCCAAACAAATGAAAGATTAGAAGGCAATGTGAAATATCTCATGGGAAAAACCACTGACCTGGAAAATAGATCCAGGAGAGACAATTTAAAAATTATTGGACTACCTGAAAGCCATGATCAAAGAAAGAACTTAGAAATCACCCTTCAAGAAATTCTCAAGGAAAATTGCCCTGATGTTTTAGATCCAGAGGGCAAAATAGAGGTTGAAAGAATCCACAAATCACCTCCTGAAAAAGATCCCCAAAAGAAAACTCCCAGGAATATTATAGCCAGGTTCCAGAATCCCCAGATCAAGGAGAAAATACTACAAGCAGCCAGGAAGAAACAATTTCAATATTGTGGAAACACAATCAGAATAGCCCAGGACCTGGCAGCTTCTACACTGAGGGATCAAAGAGCATGGAATATGATATTCCAGAGGGCAAAAGAGCTGGGAATGAACCCAAGGGTCACCTACCCAGCAAAACTGAGTATTTTGTTTCAGGGGAAAATATGGTTATTCAGTGGAATAGAGGACTTTCAAGCATTCTTTTCTTTTTTTTTTTTTAATTAATTTATTAGTTTAGTTTCAGTTAACAAGTTTCAATTCCATAGTTCCTTGATTTTCAAATTTCCTTTACTTCCCTCCCCCCTCCCCACACGACAGCATATAGTCCAGTATATGATCTGCAAATGCATTCATATTAGACATTATTCCAATTACAAAGGCGTATTGTTACTAGGTGGGATGAAAGATGGTAAGGAAGAAATAAAACCAAACAATGAAAAGAACAAGATCATTTAGTTTGCTTCCATCAGGATTTAGGTTCAGTTCTTTCTAGTTATATCTCTGGATGGCGCTTTTCTCACTTTCTTGAGTCTTTTGGGATTAACTTATATCACTGCATTGCTGAAAAGAGTCCAGTCTGTCATAGTTGGTCATCACAGATATGGTATGTCTGTGATTGTATACTGATTTCTTCTGATTCTACTCTTCTCGCTCAGCATCAGTTTCTATAAGTCTCTCCAGGTAATTATGAAATCTGTCACCTCTTCATTTCTTATAGCACAATAATATTCCATTACATTCATATACCACAACTTGTTTAGCCATTCCCCAATTGGTGGGCACCCCTTCAGTTTCCAATTCTTTGCAACCACAAAAAGGGCTGCTAAAAATATTTTTGTACATATGGGTCTTCCTCCCACTTCTATGACCTCTTTGGGATATAACCCTAGAAGTGGTATGGCTGTGTCAAAGGGTATGAAATTATTTATAATCCTTTGGGCATAATTCCAGATTGCTCTCCAGAATGGTTGGATAAGTTCACAACTCCACCAGCAATGTATTAGTGTTCCAATTTGTCCACATCCTCTCCAGCATTTGTCACTTTCTTGTTTTGTCATCTTAGCCAATCTGACTGGAGGGATGTGGTATCTCAGAATTGTTTTGATTTGTATTTCTCTAATTAATAGTGATTTAGAGCATTTCTTCACATGCTTATAGATATCTTTAATTTCTTTCTCTGAAAATTTCCTGTTCATATCCTTTGACCACTTATCAATTGGGGAATGACTTGTATTCATATAGATTTGGCTCAATTCTCTATAAATTTTAGAGATGAGTCCTTTATCAGAGACACAAGTTGTAAAAATTCTTTCCCAATTTCCCACCTCCCTCTTGATCTTGGTTACATTGACTTTGTTTGTACAGAAGCTTTTCAATTTAATGTAATCAAAATTATCCATTTTGCATTTTATAATGCTCTCTAATTCTTGTTTGGTCCTAAAGTCTTCCCCTCTCCACAGATCTGTCAGGTAAACTATTCCTTGCTTTCCCAAATTGCTTACAGTATCATCCTTTACACCTAGATCATGCACCCATTTGGACTTGATTTTGGTATATGGTGTTAGATAATGGTCTATGCCCAGTTTCTGCCATACTGTATTCCAGTTTTCCCAGCAGTTTTTGTCAAATAGTGCATTCTTATCCCAAAAACTGGGGTCTTTGGGTTTATCGAACAATAGATTGCTATATTCATTAACTGCTGGGTCTCCTGCACCTAATCTATTCCATTGATCCACTACTCTACACCTCTGCCAGTACCAAGCAGTTTTGATGACTGCTGCTGTATAATACAGATTAAGATCTGGCATAGTTAGTCCACCTTCCCTAGCATTTCTTTTCATTAATTCCCTTGATATTCTAGACCGTTTGTTTTTCCAAATAAATTTTGTTATTATTTTGTCTAACTCTAGAAAGTAGTTTTTTGGTAAATTGGTTGGTATGGCACTAAATATATAGTTTAGTTTGGGTAAAATTGTCATTTTTATTATATTAGCTCAACCCAGCCATGAGCAATTGATATTTTTCCAACTATTTAGAGCTGCTTTTATTTGTGTGAGAAGTGTTTTGTAGTTGTGATCATACATATTCTGGGTTTGTTTTGGCAAGTAGATTCCCAAATATTTTATAATGTCTACAGTGGCTTTAAATGGGATTTCTCTTTCTATCTCTTGCTGTTGAGTTTCATTAGAGATGTACAGGAATGCTGAGGATTTATGTGGGTTTATTTTATATCCTGCAACTTTGCCAAATTTATTTATTGTCTCTAGTAGTTTTTTACTTGATTCTCTAGGATTCTCTAAGTATATCATCATATCATCTGCGAAGAGTGATAGCTTGGTCACTTCTTTACCTAATTTGATTCCTTTGATTTCTTTTTCTTCTCTAATTGCTACTGCTAGTGTTTCTAGTACCAGATTGAATAAGAGGGGTGATAGTGGACATCCTTGTTTCACTCCTGATCTTATTGGAAAGGCTTCTAGTTTATCCCCATTGCATATAATACTTGCTGATGGTTTTAAATAGATACTATCAACTATTTTGAGGAAGGTTCCATTTATTCCTATACTTTCTAGTGTTTTTAATAGGAATGGGTGTTGTACTTTGTCAAAAGCCTTTTCTGCATCTATTGAGATGATCATGTGGTTTCTACTAGTTTTATTGTTGATATGCTCAATTATACTGATGGTTTTCCTGATATTAAACCATCCTTGCATTCCTGGAATGAATCCTACCTGATCAGAGTGTATTATTTTGTGATAAGTTGTTGGAGTCTTTTGGCTAATATTTTATTTAGAATTTTTGCATCGAAATTCATGAGGGAAATTGGTCTATAATTTTCTTTCTCTGTTTTATCTCTTCCTGATTTAGGAATCAGTACCATATTTGCGTCATAGAAAGAGTTTGGTAGGACTCCTTCTTCACTAATTTTCCCAAATAGTTTGTAGAGTATTGGAATCAATTGTTCTTTAAATGTTTGATAGAATTCACTAGTAAACCCATCTGGCCCTGGAGATTTTTTCCTAGGGAGTTCTTTGGTGGCTTGTTTGATTTCTTTTTCTGAGATGGGGTTATTTAGGTAATTCACTTCCTCTTCAGTTAATCTGGGCAACTTGTGATTTTGTAAATATTCATCCATTTCACTAAGATTGTAATATTTATGTGCATACAATTAGGAAAAATAATTCCTCATTATTTTTTTGATTTCCTCTTCATTGGAGGTAGATTCACCCTTTTTATTTTTGATACTCATAATTTGGTTTTCTTCTTTCTTTTTTTTATCATATTGACTAAGGGTCTATCAATTTTGTTGATTTTTTCATAAAACCAGCTCTTAGTTTTATTTATTAATTCAATGGTTTTCTTAATTTCAATTTTATTAATCTCACCTTTGGTTTTCAATATTTTTAATTTAGTACTTAATTGGGGATTTTCAATTTGTTCTTTTTCTAGCTTTTTCAATTGCTTGTCCAATTCATTGACCTCCCTTCTCTCTGCTTTAATTAAGTATGCACTCAGGGATATAAAACTTCCCCTGAGAACTGCCTTTAATGCATCCCACAAATTTTGGTATGTTGTTTCATTATTATCATTCTCTTGAATGAAATTATTGATTGTTTCTATAATTTCTTGTTTGACCCACCAATTTTTTAGGATTAAATTGTTTAATTTCCAATTCGTTTTTAGTATATCTTTCCATGGACCTTTATTGCATATAATTTTTATTGCATCATGATCTGAGAATGATGCGCTTAATATTTCTGCCTTTCTGCACTGGATTGTGAGGTTTTTATGCCCTAGTACATGTTCTATTTTTGAGTATGTAGCATGCACTGCTGAGAAGAAAGTAAATTCTTTTTTATCCCCATTCAGTTTTCTCCAGAGATCCATCATATCTAGTCTCTCTAAGATTCTATTCACCTCCTTAACTTCTTTCTTGTTTATTTTGAGGTTAGATTTATCGAGTTCAGAGAGGGGAAGATTAAGGTCCCCCACTAGTATAGTTTTGCTATCTATTTCTTCCTCTAATTCCTTTAACTTCTCCTCTAGGAATTTAGATGCTATACCACTTGGTGCATATATATTAAGTAGTGATATTGCTTCATTCTCGATGGTGCCTTTTAGTAGGATATAGTTTCCTTCCTTATTTCTTTTAATTAGATCTATTTTTGCTTTTGCTTTATCTGAGATAAGTATTGCTACCCCTGCTTTTTTTACTTTAGCTGAGGCATAATAAATTTTACTCCAACCTTTTACCCTTACCCTGTGGGTATCCCTTTGTTTCAAATGTGTTTCTTGTATACAGCATATTGTAGGATTATGGTTTTTAATCCATTCTGCTATCTGCCTGTGTTTTATGGGAGAGTTCATCCCATTCACATTCACAGTAATAATGAATATCTGTCTCTTCCCCTCCATCCTATTCCCTCCCCTGTTTATGTTTTTGTTTCTTCCTTCTCCCTTCCTCTCCTTGAAGTTTTCCCTTTTGACCACCCCCTCACTCAGTGTTCCCACCCAGTGATCCCTCTTCTTAACCTACCCTCTCCCCTTATTACTGTTTCCCTCCCTTCTAATCCCCCCCTTTAGTCTCCTCTTTTTCACCCCCCCCTTACCCTTCTGCTTTCTATAGGACGAAATAAGTTTTTATATTTATCAGAGTGAATTACTCCCCGTTTGATTCCAAACCAATGAGAGTAAATTTCAAACATTGCTCCTCTCCCTCCCTCCTTTTCCTCTATTTAATGAATTTATGTGTCTATTCACATTAAAATCTTAAACTTCACTGGTTTAAGTTGATCCCTCTTTGAACCAGAACCAGTGAGAATAGTGTTTAAATGATGTTCCTCTCCCTCTTTCCCCTCTTCTATAGTGTGTTTTAATGTCCCTTCAGATGGCATATTTTACCTTTTCCTAGCTCATACTTTCCTTTTTCCATTACAGTACCTTTGATCCCCTTAATAGTTTTTTTTTTTTTTAGACATCAGGTTAGTGCATTCATACCCACACCCTCTATCTAAGTATAACCCTTTTGAAGGTCATGATAATCATAAAGATTTTGAATATTGACAGTTATCAGCTCCACATATAGGGATGTGAACATTTTGCTCTTGTTGCATCCCAAGTAATGATCGTGTGTTTGTGGGTGTGGGTGTGTGCGCTTATGCATGTGTGTGTCTGTGTTTCTCTTGTTTACCTTTTTATGTCTTTCTTGAGTCTTGTAATTGGAGACCAAATTTTCCATTGAGCTCTTGCTTTTTCATCAGGAACATCTGGAAGTCCCTTGTTTCATTAAACAACCATCTCCTTGCCTGGAAGATTATGCTCAGTTTTGCCAGGTAGTTAATCCTTGGTTGTAGTCCTAGCTCCCTTGCCCTATGAAATATCAAATTCCAGTCCCTCCGCTCTTTTAATGTAGAAGCTGCTAGGTCCTGTGTGATCCTAACTGTAGTTCCTCGATATTTGAATTGTTTCTTTTTGGCTGCTTGTAGAATTTTTTCTTTAATCTTGTAATTCTTGAATTTGGCTACTATATGTCTTGGAGTTTTCAGTTTGGGATCTCTCTCAGGAGGAGTCCGGTGAATTCTGTTGATAGTTATTTTATCTTCTGATTCCAGGACCTCAGGACAGTTTTCTTTGACAATCTCTTGGAGGATGTTTTCTAGGCTGCTTTTTTCATCATGGCTTTCTGGTAGACCAATAATTCTTAGGTTGTCTCTCCTGGATCTGTTCTCTAGGTCAGTTATTTTTCCAGTGAGATATTTTACATTTTCTTGCAATTTTTCGATCATCTTGTTTTGTTTGATTGACTCTTGCTGCATCATAGAGTTCTGGGCTTCAATTTGATTGTTTCTAATTTTTATCGAATTACGGTCTAAACTTATTTTTTGAAGTTCCTTTTTTAGGGAGGTATTTTCTCCAATTACTTCACTGAGACGTTTTTCCAAGTTGGTCACTGCCTCCCTGATTTGGTCTTTAAAATTTTTCTTAAGCTCCTCCAGGAATGCTATTTGGGCTTGAGACCAGATCATGTTTCCTTCTGTGGTCTCAGGTGTGGGTAGAGAGTCTATATTGTCCTGTGTATTTTGTTGTTCTTGCCCTACATAGTATGCTCAAATAGACTTTTTTGCCTTCCCCTTCTCCTTCTCAGCTTCTTTTTTTCCCATTGTGACTTCCTGTTTCTTAGTTTCTCAGGCTATGAGTTTAGGGCCTGATCCTTGACTTTGAATACCTCTGGGTGGCTAGTTTTTGGCTAAGTCAGGGAAGTCAATGAGGGATGTAGATGAGTAGGTATGGGTGTGTCTGACCACTTCAGATTTCTGCCTCTATACCCCTGGGCTATAAGTAGGCTTTTATTGGTAAGGAGAGGTGGGGCTTGTTGGGACCCCACCCTCTCTTCTCTTCAGACTCCTGGCTATCTCAGTTACACCCCTTCTTGGAGACTCTCAAGCCTGGGGCTATTTCCATTAACTTGGGATTTCAATCTGGGTGGGAGACTTATCTTTGGGTTTTCTGCTTCATGAAGGAGGGATGGGAGGATCAGAGCAGCTAGAATTTACTTTGCCATTCCAGCCCCTGTATTATACAGGCAGGCAGTTTCTAAACTTCCAGGCTGGGGGCCAAATGCAGCCAGAGAAGCCGTTCTTTCTACTGAGGGCCCAACTCTCCTACCTGACTCCAATGATCCTACCCGTTGGATAGATGACTGTGATTCGTCCTCTGCAAGTCTGCAGGCTGGGGCTTTTGCTCTTTCTGGTGTAGTCTGCTTGTTTGCTCTTAGGTCTGGGCTGTGCAGACCCCACATGCTCTGTGCTTGACCAGTCTGGACACACTGGGCAACCTCCTGGGCTGGACTCTGCCACACTTCGTCTTCCAGTGGGCTCCGTCACTCTGGTTTCCACTCAGATTCACCCTTTGAGCCTTAGTGACTGAGGAGCTCAGCGAGGTTACTGCTTCCTTTCTGCCATCTTGGCTCCTCCCCCAACAACCACATTTTTAAGCCTTCAAAACAGAACAGGCTACCTCAGGCAAAGGTCTCCCCACTCACAGCAACTGCTCAGCATCCAGGAAGCGTGCTCACAACAGCTCCGGCCCCTGCAGTTCCGGTCCCTGGCAGTCCCCAACAAGAGTCCTTAGCAGAAATTCTGGGTAGCTCAAAAAGGGGTTTGTGCCTCCACCTCTATCTTGGCCACTACCACTGCTGCTGCTGTTGCTTCCGCCACCACCAGTCCCACGGGAACTCTGGAGTCGGACTTTCAAGCATTCTTGAGGCAAAAACCAGAATTGAATAGAAAATTTGACATCCAGACACAAGAAGCAAGAGATACCTGAGAAGGTAATCAGGGAAAAGAAATCAAAAGGAACTTATCAAAGTTGAACTATTTACATTCCTATATGGAAAAGCAATAACTGTGACTGATGATATCTTTCTCACTATGAAAATAATGGAAGAAGGGTGTGTGGTCATATGAATACATATGTGAATGTGTGTGTATATGGTTACAGTTATATATGGATAGAGGGCATAGGTTGAATTTGTTGGGAAGGGAGAATACTCAAGGGATGAAATTATGAGGTGAGAGAGGAAAGTGGCAAGAGGAGATGGGGAGAGACAGGGTAGGGTAAACTATCTCATGTAGAAGAAGCAAGGGGAAATGGTTGCAAGGGAGGGGGCGAATAAGAAGGCAAAAAGGCAAAACCACATTCTCATTGAATTTGGTTCAGGGAGAGAATGACATACATACTAAATGGGATATCTCAACCTGCAGCAGAATAGGGTGAAGGGGGATGAGAGGAGGGATGATGGATGGGAGGGCATGCTTGCGGGGAGGGGAGGTTGGAAGTACCCACTATAGAAGAGGGACAGGATCATGTAGGGAATGGACCAGGTGTGGGGTGGGATGAGTGGGAGGGAATTATAAGCAGCCTTGTACAATATATCTACTATGATAATGTTTTGCATAGCTAGACATGTACAACATATACTGAATTACTTATCTCCCCAGAGGGAATGGGTGACAAGGGAGGAAGGAAATGGATCTGAAATTCGAGGTCTTAACATTAAATGTTTCAAATATATATAAATACTATTATTAATACTCTTTTGCTTATAATTGGGAGATAAGATGTGCAGGCATTGGGACACAAAGATTCACCTTCCTCTAATGGAAAAGTTGAAGGGGGTATGGGAGAAGGTATGGGAGAGAGCAGATTGGAGGAAATGGTATCTTGTGGGACTGCTATTCTGGGAGGTTGGGTAGGGGAATAACAGGGGGGAAATGATTGTAACTCAAAATCTGGTGGAAATGAATGATGTAAAACAGAAGTTAATAAAGCATTTGTTTAAAATAAAAAAATGTACTTGGGAAATATTTAGCCAAATAAATAAGTATACAGTAAAACATTAAAAAAATTCAATATTAATTTATAAAATAAAAAAAATTCTACAAGTTTGAACGGCACTAATAATTCAGAGTGGTCTTTTTCAATTTTTTTTGAATTAGTGACATTAGATTGAATACTATGTTCTCCCATGACTGCAGCATCAATAAGATCCAATGTGCTCTGTGAAAACGAAGTGCCTTTCTGTCTTGGGGACAACTCAGCAGACCCAGCTCTCTGTAGAAACAGAGCCAGAAAGCCCCACCTTTGAATTCTGGTACAGAGTATGTGCAGACTTCTCTTTAGGGTATTTACAATGTGAACAGCCATTTAGGTTCCAAGGGAATACTGGATGAAAAATCTCTCCCCCATTAAAGAATTATGTTTTGCCTTTCTTTGTACCCCCAGCCCTAAAGTGCT
Source organism: Gymnobelideus leadbeateri (assembly GCA_011680675.1). Taxonomy (NCBI): domain Eukaryota; kingdom Metazoa; phylum Chordata; class Mammalia; order Diprotodontia; family Petauridae; genus Gymnobelideus; species Gymnobelideus leadbeateri. The sequence goes on along the minus strand of WOXC01005197.1, from coordinate 10,757 downwards.
TGGCACATAGTGGGTGCTTAATAGATGTGACAATGACTATTGTGGTCATATGTTTGTATAGGCACATGATAGAAAAGTGGCATTAAGCAAGCAAATGCCCAGTACCATAGACTTCATCTTATCCAAGGACCCCACTAGCATTCAGATTGTACTTTTGGGTTTTCCAAGTGTTTACTTGAAAGCATGCTTTTTACCAATGAGTCTCAGAAAAGTGAGGTGATCTGCTAAGTAGGTACCAGAACTATGTCTTGAATCCATATCCTCCTGATTCTAAGTCCAGCCTGTTTTATTTTGTGCTATAGATTCTCCTTTCTCATGCAAACAAATATTAATTATAAACAAATGATGTACTATTTATAAATCATTCTTATATATTCAGTAAAGCAGGCTTTCTAAAACCCTGAAAAATAAGCAACAGGTTTAGTATCAATATACAGATATATTTTGGGATCATGTTAAATTTTTTTAAAAAATCAAAACTGTTCTAGGTTAAAAACTCAAATCCAGAAAAAAATATTTTTTTTTTAAAAACCAAACCAAAAAACTTTGCTACCTAAAACAACAGGCCTCTTAGAATCTAAAGCCTTAGATTATGGAACCACTTAGGACCTAAAGCTTTTGCTGAGAGCTATTCATATTGAAAATCTTACATAAAAACTGTCATTAAGAAAAAAATGGATAGCCCTTGAGGCAAAATATCACAAGACCTCAAAAGTAAGGTAAAAAAATATTTTTAAAAATCAAAAAGTAATTTCTTTCAAAAATAAGTGACCAGCATTTATTACAATATTCCTGTGGACTGGCTCCCACATTTAAGATATATTTGTTTACATAGCTAAATTTATAAATGCAGTTTTTGGCATCATAGATAGATATCTCTGAAAGAAAAGAACCTGTACCATCTGAAAGCATCAAGAGGACTAATACAGGGTCACAATCATGATCTTGAGTGAAATGAACTGCAGTTCAAACAAGAAGGGCCTGATCTCACCTTAGGGAAAGACTCCCAGTCTCTAACTTGAAATGTGAATCATGTTGAGGATCCAATCTTTCCTACATGCTTGAAGCTTCCAAAATCTTTCTCTCCTCTTTGGAGTGCTTGCTGTCTGTGTGTTTGTCCCAAACAGTATCTGGAATGACAAGAGTCTGTCTGCTAAGAAACTCTGCCATCAACTCCCACCCCTTTTGTAGATACAAAGCTACCACCAGTTAGGAGTCTTGTCTCCCTCTGCAAATACAGGACCATGCAAAAGTGTCCCTGATTTGGTTATGTTGATACTTTTCTATACTTAATCAGTATCTCACTATAATTTATCCATACTTCTTTAAGGATTTTATCTTCAGCATCATTAAATATTGGAGGCAGCTAGGTGGCTTAGTAAATAGAGTACCAGACCTAGAGTCAGGAAGACCTGAGTTCAAATCTATCCTTAGCCATTTACTAATCGTGGGACCATGGGCCATGGACAAGTCACTTAACGTCTCTTTGCCTTAATCAAGTTCCTCACTCCTGTTGGCCTACCCTATTCTCTTGCCCTTTTATTTCTTTCTGAATTTAGAAGGCACATATGTATATATATGTATATATGTATATTGTATATATGTATATATTTCCCTCTTCAGTCCATTCCTGATGAGAGTAAGGTTCCAGTACTACCTGCTCTCTCGCTTATTAGCTTCTGTATCAATTTTTCCTTTTATGACTCATTTGTAGGAGATAATTACTCCTTTTGTATCTCTCACTACTCAGTTTTGTTTTTTTAAGAATCATCCTCATCATACCATGTGCAGCTTAAGCCTTTTGTTCAAACTACCCAAATATAAATGACAATCACAATAGAGCTGATAATATTTTCACATATAACAAGTAAACAATTTGACCCTATTGAGTCCCTTATATTTGGTCTTTAATGTTTATCTTATATTTCTCCTGGATATTATATGACAAATTTTCCCTTAAGTTCTGGAGTTTTTGTTACAAAAACCTAAAAGTTTTTTAGTTCATTAAATATCCCTTTTTTTTTTCATTCAGAATTATACTTAATTTTGCTGGGTAAGTTACTCCAGCTCTTTTGTATTATGGAATAGAGTATTCTAAGACCTATGGTCTTTTAATGTAGTAGCTGCTAGACCTTATATAATCCTTATTGTAGCTCCATGATATTTAAATTTTTTTTTCTTGTTGCTTCTAGTATTTTCTCCCTAACCTGAGAACTTTGAAATTTGGCTATGATATTCCTATAAATTTTCATCCTGGAATCTCTTTCAGGTGGTGATCAGTGGGTTTTTTTTTTTCCTATTTCTGCTGTGCTTTCTTGTTCTAGAACCTGAGGGCAATTTTCCTTGATAATTTCTTGTAATATTATATCAAGATTCTTTTTTTTATCATATTTTTCAGGTAGTCCAACTATTTTTATATTTTTTCTCCTCAATCTGTTCTTTAGATTAATTGTTTTTCTGATGAGATATTTTACTTTCTCTTCTATTTTTACATTCTTTTGATTTTATAATTTCTTGGTGTCTTAGAACTTTATTAGCCTCCCCTTACCTAATTCTAGTTTTCAAGGCATTGTTTTCCTCCTTAAGTTTTTGATTCTCCATAGTTATTATCCCCATAGTTATTATCTATGGTTGGGTTCTTTCTCCTTTGCTTACTCTTCATTCATTCATTTATTTGTTTGTTTGTTTATTTATTTATTTATTTATTTTTTGTGTAATCAAGTTGTAGTCCTGAGGTATGGGTAATGATGTACTAAGTCTCAGGTACTTCTTACTGTTATTTTCTGAGGTCTTTCTCAGAGCTCAACCTTGGGCTCTCTTCTCCAATCCTAGGCCATAGCTAGAGCCCCCAGCCACACTGTGCCACGACTGATTTTACTCCTTGCCCTCCCTCTAGCGGCTGCAAACTGCACCTGTCCTCTCTGCCCCTACACTGAAACCAGGGACTCTGTTCTCCAGCAAGTGCCCACAGCTAACAGGGTTCTCACCCCTTCTACTGCACTCACCAGATGTGTAGTGACTCCTTGTCCCAGCAGTCACATCCTGAGAAGTGTTTGGTTAGCACAACTGTGCTTGGTGTCCCTTCATGGAAAGTTCTTTAATCTTGTACTCAGCCTTCAGACCCCAACCGTCTGCAAAATGAAAGTTTCTAAGACTGAGGCTGCCTCTCAAGCCACCTGCCCCCAGGGCTTGTTGTTTCTTGATTCTGTAGAGTTGGCCTGGGGATGTTTATACTCTCTTTGGCAGAACCAACCCTGCAGGAAATTGGGTCTTTCCTGGGGCATCCTCAGATTGTCTTAGGAGGACAGCTACTTTCCTTCATGTTTATTTCTGCTGCTCTAAGGCAAAATTCTGCCTTTTTTTCCTGTGGAGGAGATTTGGAGAGCTGAAAGTTTCTTGACCTATTTTGCCAATTTCCCAGAATCCTCTCCTTGAATGCTTTGAAAATTTTTTTGAATGAGTTGTTAAAATCTGGGTAAATTATATCTGCAATTTACCTCTAATTTACTAATAGGGGGAAGGAAAAGGGAGTTAGCATTTGCATAGCATCATATTATCTCTTTTGATCTTTACAAAAGTCCTTCAAGGTAGGTGCTATTATTATCCCCATTTTACAGGTGAGGAAACTGAGGCAAATAGCTGCTTAAGTAACTTGCCCAGGGTCACATAGCTAATAATCATCTGAGGCTGGATTTGAATTTTGGTCTTCCTGACTCCAAGTCCAATGCTCTAAATGTATCAAAGAAGGAAACAGAGTTAGACTGTCAGGACCTAGGATGTGATGTCAAAGATCACTAGCTCTGGACTCAGATAACCTAGGTTCATAAACCCACTTCTGAAATTTGCTACCTATATAATCTGGGCAAATGACTTTACTCCTCTGGGCCTCAGTTTCCTTAGTTGTAAAATAAGAGGGCTGGATCTGATAGGGTCTAGATGTTCATTTAGCCCTCTTTTAAAATAATATGTTCTAGAAATGAGAGGAGAAAGTCAGAGTGACTTCAGGACTGAAACTCCTTCCTATGTTTTCTGCCCCTTTAGAGCATTTAGAAAGAGAAATAGTAGCAAGAGACAAGGAATTAGTCTGTTGTCATAGGATTTGAAGGGAGGGGGTGAAAATGGTAGTTGTAAAATCATGCTAATATTTGAAGGCAGCTGAGATAGAGAAGGCTGGTCACTTGCCACTCTGCTTCCTGGGGAATACCAGACTTTTAGCCCTATTCCCTTGGCCGCTAATGAGTCTCTTCATCATTTCCTTCCAGTGCTCATCCTAGGAGCCCAGTTTGCTGAGAGACAAAAGAGCTGGGTGGTAGGGTTAGTGCAATTACTGCCCAAGGTAAACTCAGCAGTGGTAAAAGCTGAAAGAGACACCAGGAGGGGCTAATTTATTTGGTAAACAGGATTTGCAAGTATAATGTGGCTCCTGTGGTGGACTGTCTTTAGATCATTCATCAATTCAGTCTTGCCAGAGGCTATAGCCTGGCTGCTGTTAGCGTCTTTTATGTTGTTAGTATGTTCTCTTCCATTAGATCTGGACTTCATTTAGCATGATGTGAGCAAAAGGAAATTCAGTTGCAAATAAAAGTTGTTTGTGTGTGTGAACTTGGCTGGGCTTGTGGCTGGTGTCCCAGTCTAGGAAAGACACCAGCTGGTAACCTGTTGGCAAGCAGATTCCTCCATGGATGACTCCTGGGAGTAGTCCTGGGGACCAATGTGCAAAGCTGCACTTTCCCTTCCTTCTGGTGGATATTTTCAGTTCATGTATGTCCTGGTGGCACAGTTGCAAGTCCCTCCTTCTCTCCTTGACATTCAGATGGTGAGGCTGCTGTGACCCTTCCTCTGGGATGAGGAGGGATGGGTGGAAGTGGGCTTACTGTACCTGGCATGGTTTTCATAGTACCGTTATCCCTTCCACATCATGGGGGTTATGGGTGTGGTGCCCCTACAATCTGAAAAATCTGCATAAAACTTTTTGGCCTTCCTTTCAAAGCAGAGAAGAAGTTTGAATTATTATGGCATTAAAAGATAGAATATGTTGATATTATATAATATTGTACATACATTTTATTCGTTTCTGAGTTTCTAAACTTTTCCTTTGTTGTCTGGTGGCATTCTTGTGTCATCAGTGGCTTCTGTAAAACTCCCCCCAAATACTCATTTCATTTTTTAGGCTACCCTGTGATATATTGAAACCACAATGGGGAAAGTCATTGTGTAGAAAGGATAGCTGTAGTTCCCTAACCCCACCCCACCCCCATTTTTTTCCCTTTGACTGTTAGATATCCCAACTTGCTCAAGATGACAGTCATCTGTGTAGAATCATAAATGTTAGAGCTAGAAATGACCTTAGAACTTCAAGTATAGAATTCCCTAGCTGGAAGGGGCATTGGAAGACACTTAGGAAATTCATATAATTCAATCTTCTCATTTTCAAGGGGGAAGCATGTAGGATTTCATCAGCAAGGTAACCTTTGGGGGGGGGGGTGAAAATTCTTTTCACTCAGTCAATCAGCAAGTATTTGTTAAATGCATACTATGCAAACCATCATCTTGTCTATATGTTAGTCTTAAAAGTTATCTAGGGGACTGAGCAGTTAAGTGACTTTCCCATGGCTAGAATGTGTCAGAGACAAGACTTGAATCTCAAGTCTTCCTGATTCCAAAGCAGCCTTCTAGGGGTGGCTAGGTGGTGCAATGAATAGAGCACTGGCCCTGGAGTCAGGAGGACCTGAGTTCAAATCCTGCCTCAGATACTTGACACAATTACTAGCTGTGTGACTTTGGGCAAGTCATTTAACCCCAGTTGCCCTCCAAAAAGCAAAACAAAGCAGCCTCCTATCTTCTTTGCCAGGCTGACTCTCTCCTCTTGTTTTATAGGTGAGGAAACTGCACTAAAGGAATATAAAGGGCTGCATTGTATTCTTTCTTCAGAGTTGAAGCCCCATGAACATTGTTCCATTTTAAAAATCTTAAAATGAAAAATTTTCTCAATAAATGTGATCTTGTATATTTTTGTTTTACTATTATTTAATAAATCACAATGAGGAAATATTGTAGCAACAAAGGAGAAAACACATAATGAAGAATTGACTACAAATTAAAATATTTCCCAATCCCAACTCTACTATTAATTAAATTCATGTGATATTGAGCAAGTCAATTTTCACAACTCTGAGATTCAGTTTCCTTATCTTTAAAATGAGACTTATAAAGGGGCATTAGAGTTAAGCCCCCTTCCAGCACTATCATGCTATGTTCTAAGGTCCCTTCCAACTCTGACTCTCTGTATTCTAAGATCCCTTATAACACTGACATTTGATGACCTAAGATGCCTCCTAGCTCTGACATTCCTTCTAAACCTCTTCCAGCAAACACTAATATTTTATGCTCTAAGACACCTTCCAGCACTAAATTCATTGTTCTAGATACATTCTAGCCCTCACATTTTACGTTATTTTTCAGTTTTAACATTTCCTAGTTCTCTGTAGTACCACATTCATGTCTAATCTCTTCAATTTGGATTTTTTAGTTGAGTGAAATTAGGTAGATTTGGTTGGTTGGTTGTTTTCCATGTTCAAACAGGACCAAAATGACACCACTATGTCAGAGTCAAGATACAGTGTGTCCTCTTGTGGCTGATCAGAGCAATATAAGCTTGGAAGGCTCTACCATAGGTTGAGAACAAATATTAACATTTGGAGTGGTGATATCTCTAAATCTGTTAATTTTCCATTTCTTTTGAGCTTTTGCAAGTCTTCTTTGTTCATGCTTTCTTTGATGTAGACACACCATGCTGGACAGTCCTGTGCCAGTGTCTCCCACATCTCACAATAGATTCCAAAGTTCTTCTGAGAGACCTTGAGATTGTCCTTGTATTGCTTCTTCTGACCTCTGTGTGAGCCCTTGCCTTGTGTAAGTTTTCCATGAAATAAGCCTTTTAGTCAAATGTACATTTGGCATTTGAACAATGTTGCCAGTCCGTTGGAGTTGTGCTCTTTGCAGTAGAGTTTGAATGTTTGGCAGTTCAGCTGGAGAAGGGACTTCAGTGTCTAATACCTTACCTTGCCAGGTGATCTTCAGAATCTTCCTAAGACAATCCAAATGGAAGTGGTTCAGTTTTTTGGCCTACCACTGGTAGACTGTCCAGGTTTCACAGGCATACAACAATGAGCTCGGAATGACGGCTCCATAGACCTTTAGTTTGGTAGACAGCCTAATACTTCTTTTCTCCCACACTTTCCTTTGGAGCCCCCCAAACACTGAGTAAACTCTGGCAATGTGTGTATCAACCTCATCATCTATGTGGATATCCTTGGAAAGTATATTGCCAAGGAAAGTGAACTTATCCACAGCATTCAAAGTTCACATATGGATAGTGGGGTACTAGCCAGTGGAGAACCTCTATTTTCTTGTTAATTGTCAGGCTGACATTAACATAAGCAGTGGAGTATCAACCCATACTCTGTTGCATTTCAGTGTCAAAGGCTGCATTGAGCGTATGATCATCCACACACAAAAAGTCCTGCACCAGCTCTTCCTCCTCTTAAGTCTTGGCTTGTAGACTTTTCAAATTAAATAATTTATCACCAGTGTTGTTAGCTGACCTTGATGACATTTTTGTCCTTGTTGAAGGCATCTGACCTGCTAAAAAGCATGGGAGTGAGCAAGCACACAGTCCTGCTTCATTTCACTGGTGACTAGGAAAGCTCAAGAGCACTCTCCATTATCCAGAACGTGCACAAGCATGCCATCATGGAAATGGCATACAATACCTATAAACTTCTCCAGGCAGCCAAATTTTGCCGTAATCTTCCATAAGCCCTCATGATCGACAGTATCAGAAGTTTTGGTCAAATTGTGCATGGACCTGTTCTGCTCCTGGCATATCTCCTGGAGTTGTTGGGGTAGCAAACACTATAGTGACTACTTCTTGGCTCTTTCTGAAGCCACACTGGCTCTCAGGTAGATGACCATCTTCCAGGTGAACAATTAGCCTATTAAGGAGGACTCTGGTTAGAATTTTATTGGTAATGACTAAATTTAGGTAAATTTACTGCCTCTTTAGAGGAACTTAAGAGGAAGATTTCTTCTTGATTCCTTCATCACAGAAGGAGTTACTTTGGAAACTGGCAGGGTCTGAGCTTACATCTCAAGGGAACCCTGAGCCTTGGGTCACAAGATTTTATAACTAGAGCTGGACAGGCCCTAAAAGGCCATCTAGTGCAACCCTCATTTTATAGATGAAGAAATAGACCCAAGGAGGTTAAGTGAATTGACCCAGGTCACATAATAAACACCAAAATCGGGATTTAAACTCAAGTCTTCTGACTTTTAAACTACTTGGGGCTGTGAAGAATTGCTGAATTACAAAGTGTTCCCTGAGAGATGCTTTGGGCTGTAGGAATTTCTCACTATGCTGACTCCCTACAATTATTAGAACTTTATTTAGCATTCTTCAGTTATGGTTGCATGGTATCATTTTTGTTTGTACAAGCAGCTGCGGTTTATTCATATAAAAATCTGCATTACAAATCCCATTTCCATAGCTCTCTAAGGCTTACAAAACACTTTTCTCATAACTTTATTCCATGAGTTGTATGCATACTATTTCTCCCATTTTATAGATGATGAAAGGCTAAGTGAGTTAACCATGGTCAGATGCCAGTAATAATCAGAAGTAGGATTTGAAATCTCCTGACTCCAGGGCCAAGGTTCTTTCCATTACATCATGCTACTGATCTAAATGAGTTTTGTTCTATTGGTGCACATACTTTGGAATCCCTAGGAACTCTGATGAATAGTGTTCCTCATAAAATAGAAAATGATGGGGCCATCTCTACAGAACTTCAGAGCATGCCCTTCCACTTACATATAACTTACAAATCTGTTGTTATGAAAGAGTAAAAATGGAATGAAAAAGAAATTCTGTGCACAACAAACAAGACTTCTGAAATAGACAAACTTAAATTTTAGACTGTTCCCTATATGACTTTTGATTTTCCTTAGAAGAATCCTGGTCCCCTTATCCCTCAGAATCAATCAGTTATCTTTTTATTTTTAAGCCTGACAAGGACCCTCCAACATGCATGGATGATGCAGCACTGGACTTATCAAAGCATGCCGATGTAAAATTAAATCCCGGTGTTGTGCTTGTCAAAGCATAACAATTGAAATGTTTTGATGGCAGGCAGTCCCTTGACCAAAATCAGAGCTCTGAACCTGAGATTGAAAAATGTAACTGATTATATTTCCTATTCCTTACAAGTCATTTGGCTCATGAGTAATATTTGATCATCTCTCTTCCCTCCTCTTTTAGCTCTTACTCCACAAAAGAATCTGAAATTTCCTTCTTAAAGAAATTTACTTTCTTTTCTGTGGATAGCAGCATAGTTCACCCTCACCAGATAGCGTTCATCTATACAAAATTGGCTAGATAGCCATCAGACTTTGTTGATTTTCCACACTTAGAGATTTGGAGGCTAAAGGTCAGAGGAAATAGGAAAAACTTGTCTTTCATGAGACATTAGGAACCCTGCAAGATATGAGTTTGACTCCTGTCTCTTTCCATTAATTACTCATTTTATGACTTTGGCCAAGCCCTTTCCCTCTCTGTTTTCATTTTTCTCATCTTTAAAAATATGATAATATATTTGGAAAATCCTAAAGATTCAATTAAAAAGTTAGTGGAAACAACAATTTTAGTAAAGTAGAAGGATATGAAATAAATGCACATAAATCATCAGCATTTCTATTAACAAAGCCCTGCAAAAAGAGAAGGTAAGAGATTTGATATCTGGGAGTATGCCTTCTAAGACAAACCCATGAATTATATGAACCTAATTATAGAACACTTTTTTTATAAATAAAGTCAGATTTAAATGATTGGAAAAATATTAATTGTTCATGGGTGGGCCAAGCCAATATAATAAAACTGGCAATTCTACCTAAATTAATCTACTTTTTCAGTGCTATCCAAATTAATCTACTTATTCAGGGCCATACCAATTAAATTACCAAAAATTATTTCATTGAGCTAGATGAAATAAAAATAAAATTCATTTGGAAGGTCTATAATATCAGAGTAATTAATGAAAAAAATGTTAAGAAAGGAGGTTTAGCAGTGACAGAGCTTAAACTATATTATATGGCAGTAATTATCAAAACTATACTACTGGCTAAGAAATATAATGATAGATCAGTGGAATAGAGTAGATATACAATACACAGCAGTAAATTATTATATTAGCCTTGTGTTTGTTAAGCATAAGGATTTAATTTTTTTGAATAAAAAATTATAATTTGGTAAAAACTCTTGTGAAAATTGGAAAGTGGTCTGGCAGAAATTAGGTATAGACCAATACCACCATTTATGAAGATAAAGCCAAAAGAGATACATGACCTCGACATAAAGGGAGATATCATAAGTAAATTAGGAGAACATGGAGCATATTACCTATCAGATTTTTTGAATAGGAGAAGAATTTATGAATATACAAAAGATAGTGAGCATTGTGAGATGTAAAATGGGTCATTTCAATTGCATTAAATTAAAAAGGTTTTGCATAAATAAAACCAATGTAACCAAGATGAAAAGGAAAGCTGAAAATTAGGAAAAAAATTTATAGACAGTTTCTTGGATGAAGACCTTATATCTCAAGTATATATAGAGAGAACTTTGTTAAATTTATATGAATGAATCCCCAATTGATAAATGGTCAAAAGATATGAACAGGCAAATTTTCAGGCAATTTATGTAG